>CM060929.1:787914516-789114516 GCA_030765085.1 Allium cepa
CCAGTTTGATCATTCTGTTGAACACGTCTGCAACCAAGACGAAAAGGAGGGGAGAGAGGGGATCATCCTGTCGTAGCCCACGTGCAGACTTGATGTGACCTCTTGAAGCACCATTGATCGATATTGACGTGAGGCTAGAGTAAAGAATATGCTTAATCCAAATGCACCATTTGGGGGGATGCCTCTGTGCTTCATGAGGTCAAGAATAAAGTTCCAATTCATCTAGTCAAAAGCTTTGGAAAAATCGAGCTTCAGTAATACTCCTGGGGTTGATGTCTGGTGGCAGAAAGAAATGATTTCCTGAGTTGATGCTACACAGTCCATGATATTTCTGCCAAGTATAAAAGCAGACTGCTCGACCCCGACCAGAGGGGCAATAACAGCTTGAAGACGGTTGGCAAGGACTTTAGTAATGATTTTGAAGGTTGTGTTGAGAAGGCTGATGGGACGGAAAGAGGAGAGGGAGTTGGCACCAGGAGATTTGGGGAGGAGGATAATACTAGCATAGTTTAATCTGGGAATGGATGAGAGATCAGATTGGAATTCCGTGCATAATTCAAGTATATCTGATTTAACAGTATCCCAGAAATGCTTGAAGAAGAGTGGGCCAAAACCATCTGGGCCGGGCGCTTTATCATCGGACATGCCTTTTAAAGCGGCCCAAATTTCCTCTTCAGAGAATGGATGATCAATGGGGATGTGGGGGGAGGATGGGTAGAGGATGGACCAATCGATAGCAGGGAGGGGAGGGGATGGCTTGCCAAGGATGCCTCTGAAGTGATAAGTGAACAAACGGAGGTGGTCAGAGAGGTCAGTATAAATGGTGTTATTGTGGACAATCTCAGGAATTAAGATGGATCTGCGACGGCCACTGGCAAGACGGTGGAAGTAAGAAGTGTTCTTGTCCCCCTCATTCAACCACTTGGCTTTAGAGCGCTGCTTCCAGCCAATCTCCTCCTGTTTTACAAGCCTGTCTAGATCTGATTCCAGAGTAGTCAGACGAGACCGCTCAGAATCAGAAAGTGGTCGTGATTCCTCGAGGATATTAAGATCTAAAATCTCGTCCTGAGTTGCTCAGATACGCGAGCGGAGGGACCCCCAAACGGATTTGGCCCAAGGTCTGATGATTTTCCTAAGTGACCGAAGCTTGAAAACAATTCTGGCAGATGCCGATTGAAAATGTGAAGGTTGGGCCCAGATATGCTTGATGAAATTGTCAAAGGAAGGCTACAGAAGCCATAGACGCTCGAATTTAAAAGGACGTTTGATATCGGGAAGGGAACCAGTGTCCAAAACGATGGGACAACGGTCAGAGATGGTTGAGGCAAGTCCAGAGACCGAGGAAAGGGGGTGAAGGTCATCCCAAGCTGGATTGAAGAGGATCTGTCCAATTTTTCTAAGGCAGGTTAGCTCTACGACTAGACCAGGTGAAGAGGCGATTATTGATGGGCGGGTCAATAAGGGAGCAATCATCAATAGAGGAGTTAAAAGAGTCAGAGTCAAGAGAGTTCAGACCAGAGTTACGTTCGTCAAGGGATCGGGTGGTGTTCAAATCCCCTCCAACAATCCAAGGACCATTGAGATAAGAGGCGAAGGAGAAACAGTTGGCCCAAAGCTCATTTCTTTCAAGAATATTTAGGGGACCATAAATGTTTGTAAAGAAATAGATAATACCCGATTGAATATGGCAGAGTGTAACATGTAAAGCAGAAGGGTGAGCATAAGTATGACAATGGGACCAAACAGCTTCGTTCCAAGTGGTGATAATACCTCCTTTGGACCCATCAGCATTAATGTGGGCCCAACCCGTTAGGGTAGGCCCCCTCATATATCTAATTAAGGATTGCGATGGATCAATCAACTTAGATTCTTGTAGAAAAAGGATGTCTGCTTTGTGAGGGGATAAAGTGAGACTGACAGCATGTCTCTTTGGTGGGTCCCCCAAACCCCGAACATTCCAAGAGATAAATTTCATTGGGAAAGAGACAATCGCTCAGATTCTAGGGCCTGCATGGCTGTGTAATGGTTATCACACAAACTCACACCCATGCAACGTGCCATTTTTTTATTTAGACTTTTATTGGCTGAAGAAAAAACAACAGTTTTATAGAAGCTACCAGGGAGAGAGGATGCTCTATTGATTCTGGAACTTCGATGAACAATTGCTGGTGTGAACAGGGAAGGCCTAAACGTTAAGTTAGAATGAACTAACACTAATGTGTGAACATAAACGTTAAGTTACTATTTGGAGAATGAAAACCTAATATTTAGGCTATAACAAAGATGCGGGTTAAATTCAAGTTACTGCTCTGGGGACTAAATAAACCCAATATGGTGTAAAACTCGTAGGGTCAACATACGAAAATGCTAATTACAACAGGCGCTCTCGCATTGTATGGGTTAATTTTTATGTTGAGAGGGAACAATGACTTTCAAACCTTTTTTCGAGCAAATTTAACCTTGCACGAAGGAATATTTGAACATTATGTTACTACTGGTGAGCACTTCACATTGTGAAGGTTAAATTCTATGTTGAAAGGAGAACCAGAGATTCAAGTAAAGTTAACGTTGCATGATAGACTGTTTAAATATTATATTAGTGCTCTAAGCGTTCTCACATTTTGAGGGTTAATTACTGTGTCGAGAGGGAAACATATATCATCAAATCTTTCTTTTAGCAAATTAAGCCTTGTTCGAAGGATAAAGGACAGGTTGGACATTATGTTAATGTCAAAATGTGCTTTCACATTGTAGGGGTTAATTCCCGTGCTGGGAGGAGAACAGAAGAATGTTAAATCTTTTTTCTTGCAAGTTAAATCTTTCCCCAAGGATAACCCACGGTAATAGAATTAAAGGTATATACCCTAAAGGCAATTATGTTACTTAATTATGTACTTTGAATCTTATAGTTAATTTTGTTTGAAATAAAATTATGCTTTTAGTTATTATTTTTGTTGTATATACGTGAGTATGCATGTATATGTAATGTTTTGAGAGGACATTATAATACAAATAAGGAACCCTAGGATAAAGCGTTTAGTCGATCGCACTTACTATGTGAACTTGAGTATTGGATATATGATTAAATACTTATCCTTCAGTGTTCATAGTTGTTGGCTGAAATATTAACAATGAATAGACATGAAAGTGTTCAAACACCTATGAACACATTCACAACTGCAATCGATTGGTTTTAATGTTTATAGTATATGTAAAGATATGTCACAGTGATTACTATTGACTACGGAGACAATAATAGGTTAAGTATTTGATGTTGTTTGGAACAGTTACAAAATGACTACTGAAAATTATAAGTTACTGCATTAAATAGAAGATATCATATGATATTGCAAAGTAGTCTTTCGACTAGAGTATTGAGAATCATATGTGCAGAAACCTGACTTTAATTATGGTAGATCAAACGATATTGACTCAGATAGAGTTAAGAGTATGCCGTAGGGAAAATTGTGCAATTTTTTATATAATCCAACTCTTCTATGAGAACCTTGTACAAACTAAAGTATGCATTTGGTTTTGTTTTCTATTATATGTATTGTTAAATTATGATATAAGTAATGCTCTAACTACCTTAGATATATAGAAGCAGAAAATCCTTAGAAAAATTATATAATCGATTGTAGTAGTGAAAGTATTCACAACCGTGAGTATTGAATCAAAATTTTAAAATACTTATCATTATAATGTTCCTAGTCAGGATGCACTGAGAAAAAGATATCGAGACATTAGTTTAGACTAGTGTATGTAATGCTCTCTATATAATGGATAATGAATTGCTCATAACTTTTGGGGATACCGCGAATTTACACACTTTGGTTATTTGAAACAATTACACAATGAATCAATGAGAGTTTTCTATAGGTTAATACAACCAAATCAAAATAGAAGACCCCTTTTAACGATGTGTAGCAGTCTTCAAACTTGAAAGTAATGTTGTTCTTATCTATTTAGGCTGTACTTTGATTGTGGCCAATAACATTAAAATCATGTTAAGGTCACAATTTGGTATATTTTTTTAACCATTTGGAGTAAAATAATACTCAAGTGACTATTTGTTTCATTCGTCGTAGAAGGTTAGTATCACCATAATTGGTAGTCAACTTGAAGTCAAAATATCTACTTAGAGCAAATCAATTAATAAATAAATATTATTGGATTGAACTAAGGGATTTAAAGTGGAACTAAGTAATTAACTATAGATATTATTAAAGTTTCTGTCCATTGATCAAACTGTAAATATCTCAATGATATGGTGACGATGAAAAGAAAAGGTACACAAAATATATTACTTATGGTGTAGCTGAACAAAGATTAAAAACAGATTTCACCTAAATGATATGGAAGCAACCAAACTAATATCCACTACCATAATTTAGCAAAATATGTACAACCTTTAATATTAAATTTTTTAAATATTACTTAAGGCCGAGATCACACCAAGGAGTCAAACAATTATATTTGTTAGCATATTTCTGGATTTAACTGATTCAAATTAATTTATAAATGGAATAAAATAAAATAGAGGAAATTTATACATGTATTATATTAATTTTTATGGTATTTAACTGTATATTTGAAGCCTTAAAATTAATAAAAATAATATATAAATGTTAATTATATTATGAGGGCTTAAATGAATTTTTTGAATAACTAAATGTTAATTATATTTTTTTTGACAAAAATATAAATAATGATATATAGTACAAGGTTGACTAGAGGGAGAAAATAATTTTTGAGTTTTATTAGATAATGATATATCAATGATCGGTCCAAGCACACTCCCTTCCATAGAAGGACCCCAATTTGCTAGCACCCGATGATCAAGTTGATTGCTCAAAAACTTTGAGTTCAAGCGACTGACAATGAGCTATAGATCACGCTACCAATGGACGAGGAGATTAATAGGAATTCTTTTCCTGTTTTGAAATGCACGACAGTTTGTCTCCCTCTAGAGGTGTCAGCAGTTGTAGTCACGACTACACAAGCAATATTAGAATTCACAGTTCTCTAGTGAAAAACATATGCAGCTTATGCATAGCTTCAAGAAGAGAAAGATTGGCAATATGTTGTAGCTTAAGTTTCTCACAAACAGCTGTCCAAACATATTTACCATACGCACACAATAAGAAGAGATGATCATGATCTTCATCACTAGATTCACAAAAACCACATATATCATCAATGTCCATATTCCAATTGCATAAGATATTTCACAAGAAGAAGCCTATTAATAGCTTTATACATACAAGACGCCATTTTGGGATTGTTAACTCTAGCCAAAATAAATTTAACCCACGACTCTTCAACATGCTTAGGCCAAATAAATTCCATTGTTGTCTTATAGTTGAACTCACCATTAGTATTGCATCCTAAAGACCAAATGTCGTGTAGTACCCCACTATAAATTGGAATGTAGTTAATAATATTGGCACCTACACTTGCGGGTCCTAAGTTATGCACATTCTAATCATTGTTTCAAACAAGAGGGCTCACCATCTCGTCTCTCCACGTATATGCGAAGAAAATAATCCATCCTAAAATGTCAAACATTTTTTGGCTTTGCAATCAGGGATCAAACCACAAGGATATGTTGACCCCATTTGATATCTTCCTTTCCAATTCAAATGCAATGGTTTCTCTAATATTGAGAATCACTTTCCATGTGATTGAGGTTTTGTTATCAACATTAACAAACCAATTTTTTTAAAAAATAGCGAGCCTTCATCCATTTAACTCAAAGAGTACCTTTATTTAATATTGTCTGAGCTAACTTCGTACACGCTGCCTTCTTAGGAGTATTAAGTCAATCAACCAAAAATGCCTTCCTTCTTAGGCAATCAACCCAAAATGCCTTCTTTCTTAGGCCAACACAAGATCTCGTAGCTTATTTTAGGAATTCCACCTCTCTAAATAAAGTCGTCACAAGCACTATTAAATTTTTTAATGGAAGCACAAGGGATTTGAAAGGTTTGGACCTAAAATAGGGCTTTTACCACAATCATCATATACACAAGTTCATTTCATCCTACAAGAGAGAAGCTTAGAGCTCCAACTTTTGAAATTTATTTTTTATGTTAGCAAGAAATTCACCACATTCTCTATCCATTACCATGTTGGATGAGACGGGAACACCCAAGTATTTCACTAACAAGACTCCTTCACTCACCTTAAGAACATTAATAATACTAATGGAAGCATTGCAATTTTTGTTTAAACAACACTTTAGTTTTGTTTTCATTGGGTTTGACCAACATAATCTTCAAGCCTAAAAATGTCTTTGAGATAATTAGTTGCATGCACATTGTAAAGACCCGTTTTTTCGACCCTCAAGAATCAACACCAATACATCCTTGGTATTCACGTGCCGCAAATCCAAGTGCGGAGAGGCAGTTCATTAAGGGTAAGAAAGAAATAAAGGCTGAATAAAATCTCACACAAATAGAATAATCATACATTATTAACCACGAAATCTTTTACAACAGAAAAATTTGAATATAATATCAGAGTCTAACCTAAATTCAGCCAAGACGGTTATAAATCCTCTGTCCTTACAAATGCTGAAAACAACAAAACAAATACAGCGGAATATAGAATATGATCATACGTTGATGAAGACCTCCAGCTCTCCTCTAGAAACCAGAATGTTCTTAGCTAAACTTGAAACTACTCGGATTAGGCTTGATAAACCAGCGTGAGTCAAAATTTATAAATATATATGATGGTGCCATAGATCGACTTGTTGTCAAACAAAACCCTTCTTGAAGAAGAAGAGTATCTTAAAAGACCACGCCGTACATACAGATAGGTTTTTTTACCTTATGATAAATAAAATATTTAATACTTAAACCAATCGATATTATTTCTAATGACATTTCTTTGAAAATTCTTTCCAAGTAAATATATATAAACGTAGCCGAAATTGTTACCATTATTAAATTCCAGCAAGGGATATCTGAATATTTGCAAGGAATTACAGCTATTTTGGGAATACAACCAAAACCATAAAGCTCGTATTGGAATTGAATTTCCATCATGATATGGTACCAGTGGTCATTTCCTTCCTTCACGGATTTTCCACGTACAACAATCACTATTAGAGAAAGCTAGAATACCGACAGTTTATGGCGACGACCACCGACGGCCTTTTTTCGGCGGCTTTCGACAGGCCGTTGACGGCCGTCGAAAGCCATCGCAAATTCACGATTATCAGGTCAGGCCGAAGCCTTTCTTCCTCATTTGGCTGAACGTAAGAAAATAAATCAAAATCCCTAAACCCCCAATTTCAAGCTTCCAACCTCCAATTTCAAGCTTCCTAACCCTCCACGGCCGCCTAATCACACTCTATTGCTTTCAATCTTAGGTATAATCTCTTATTTCGCTAAAAATTTAATTTTTACCCTAAATCTAGATTTTCATAAATTGATAAATTAGAGCTAATTAGTGATTGTAATTATTTCCAATCGCCTAATAATGGTTTATAGTATCCCATGGTATACGTATTTCATATGTTATGGTGAGTATGTATAATTTGTGATTGTGTGTGTATGTGTATATCATTATATATATGTGTTGTTTCTACCTTTATATTGTGTTAATTAGAATAAGAGTGAGTTGTATAACATCTTGACTTGTATAACAATAATGAATGCACGTATCTCAAAAAAAATTGACTGTATTGGAAAATGAAAACAATATTGAATTTATTCTATATAATAAGCAGAATAAATGTGGTAAATTAATTTTTTTTGACATATATAAAATTAGTAAATATTCGTTTTCATAAACTACTTTTTTTAACGTCTCTTAGAGAGTTTTTGGCCCCGTCCGACAAGTGTTATACATGATCGTTATATATTCGTTTTTGTCACAAAACAAAAACATTTATATTCATCTCGTACAATACTTGTTGGATCTGTCCCTGTATTGGACAAGTTATAAACACAGTAAACAATTACATTTCGTACATTATCTCGTTTCAAAAGGTTCACAAAATTTCGCCGTTACTTTTCTTTTTTGTTTCACGTGTACACGCATTCGTGTACATTGCAGGAAACAAAAGGGAAGTGCTGTCGAAATTTTGGTGAATCATTTAAAATGAAATAATTTACGAAATGTAAGTGTTTATTATGTTTGTAATGGGAAATAGGATGACTGACTAGGGAAAAAGATAACCATAAACCTACATTTCTATATTTTATTCTTACATTGGGTAAAATTGACGCGTATAAGTTATGTATCGAATGATTGAAAAAAAATATGAATTCGTAAAATGACTAATATTTATTTTTGAATTTGTGATATATTTTTTCAAATAGAAAAAATGATCGATTATTTTTTTGATCGGAGGAAATAGATGTATCAAAGAAGAGGATTAAGAGGCTCAATAAAAGAAGATTTTTATAATGGTACAAACGTATTTGTTGAATTCGCTTTAAGTCATAACAGAAATGATGTAGAAATTCATTGTCCATGTAGTAGGTATAAACATTTGAAGTATTTGTTACCCGATATTGTGAAAGTCCATTTGTGCAAAAACTGTTTCGTGTCAGAGTATTATGTTTGGGATCGTCATGGAGAAGTTGTAGCACATACTTCGTAATGAAATTGTTACGACGAACTGTATAGAAAATATGGTTGAAGATGCAGCACGATCAATGTTCTCTATGGTTAAAGTTGAGACGATGATGTAAATGTTGAAGAACCAAATATTAAAGCATTTTTTTTAATGATTTACTGGGTGCTGCTAAGAAAACCTCTTTGGGATGGTTGTAAAAGCAACACCCAGCTATCAGTAACCGTAGAATACATTACGATTAAGTCAAAATACAACATCATCGAAGTCGAAATTACAGCCGTTGCACAAGCTACAAAAAGACATATTCCGCCCCATAGTTTAATGTGTGAAAATCACTATGAATTTAAAAAATTTATGCCGACATTTGGTTTACCTTATCAAAAAATAGATACATGTTTAAATGGATGCATGTTGTTTTAAAAAGAGGACATTACTCTTAGAAAGTGTAGAATATGTAATGAGAAAAGGTACAAACTAAGAAAAAAAAGAAAAAGGAAGTTCCATACAAACGTATGCATTGCTTGCCCAACACTGCTAGGCTTCAAAGATTATATGCATCTGCTGTAACTGCGTCTCATATGAGAAGATATAAGGTGAAAACAGAGGAAAGAGGTATGTTGACACATTAGCCGATGGAGAAGCATGGAAGCATTTCGACAATTGCAGCGGAGAGTCGTAATATTAGACTTAGATTATGTACGGATGGTTTTCCACCATTTTCTCAATTTGGTGTTAAATATTCATCTTGGTCCATTATCATGACACCTTATAATTTACCTCCATGGATGTGTATGAAAACAAAATATATTTTTCTTACTGTTATCGTTCCTGGCCCCAATGATCCAACACAAGGAATCGATGTTTATTTTCAACTGTTGATTGAGGAGTTAAAAGCACCGTGGAACGAAGAGGTAGTGTAACGACCCGTAATTTTCCACTTTGAAAATGGGATATTTAACTTATTTAAATATTCAAATGTAAATTTTCAAAATTAAACAATAATTTTTGTATGATAAATAAGAATGGTAAATTTATTTTTTATATTGAATAAAGATTTTGAAATTCATTGTAAAATTGACAAAAGTCGGATTCCGACAAAGTACGATAAATATTCGAGAAATTTGTTTTAAAGGATAAATAATTCTTTCTAAAAATATATAATCCATGTCAAACTTATTTGACAATAATATTAATTTAATTTATAAAGGTTTGATAAATATATAAAACTTATTTTATAAAAGTTGACAAATTTCGTCGCATACCGATAGATCGATGTCCTATTTCTACAAAAAGATTTGGATATTGTTTTATATTATTTTATAAGTCAAATATACTTGTTTTGATTATTTAAAGATATTAATAAACTTATTTTAAAGTTTGGTTTACATGAATAAATAGTTGAATAAAAAGGTCAAAATGTGAACGTGAAACGTTTTGTCGAAATTCAATATTTTGTTTAAAATAAGTTGTCGCAACGTCGTTGCACCTTGGATAACATGTTTGAAACATATAAATGTACTCATTTTAATGTTAATCAAGTTTAGTCTTACTAAATAAGATTAGAAAACTTCTAGAAGTCATTCGTAAAAGTAAGTAAGAATTAACAAAAAGTAAGAAAAAGTAAACATCAAATCACATTAAATCAAAGCCAACATAATTATGATATTATTTAATTAATATTTAAGTGACTAAGACATAAAGTAAGGATGTGAAAGATGATGTTAAGTGTTGAAAAGGTGGAGGTTGCTTTAGGTTGAAATAAGGTTAGTTTGGTAATTTGCAAGAGGTTATTTTGGTAAATTTACCATTTCTTTCTTTTTCTATAAATACCTACCTTCTTCTTCACTTTCATTCACACTTCTTCTTCTTCTTTTCTCAAGCTTCTTCACCTTTTTACTCTTCTATTTAACGATTTCCAAGCCATAGGAAAAAATTAGAAAGAAATAATATCAAAATATTTACAAAATATTCAAAAGAAATCAATGTTCATTTTCTTAAAATCAAACTCATCTTTTCTCCATATTTTACCTCTTCTACTCTCGGCCATAACTTCTTCAAAACCGAACCCAAATATAAAATTCTTTTTTCAAATCATGTTTTTTTCCAGTGGCTATAACTTTCATGTTAACCACTTTGTCTCATTCTAAACATAACCATGTCAAAAATCCACTTCTTTACAATGTATTTTCTAGCCCGGTTTTTAAGATAGAGAATAGCCCATTTTATTTTGATCATAACTTGGACATCACTGATCCAAATTAAGAAATCCTTTTATCAAATCATATGAAATTCCAGTGGCTACAACTTTTATGTCGATCACTTTTTATAGTTTTGAGATTTTCTATACCTGAAACTTAATTCTTTGAAGTGCATTTTTGGATTTCATTTTTATCAATCTGACAATACCTCTTCTTTATTCTATCATATCTCCCTAAAAAAATTTGGATTTTAATGATTCATTTTTTCAAATTCAAGAGAAATGAATTTTCAACAACTTTTTAGCTTTTGTAAATTTTGAGATTTAGAGGGCTTAAAATCAGATACAAGATAACTTATTTTTCGAATCAAAATCTTGGGAATTCAGGTTCAAAGCTCTACTGCTTCTTCTGTATCCTTTTGGCCAACCTCCATCTCAAACCTTGGCCAAATTATTGGAAGGAAGAGGGTTTTTTTGCTAGTGCTTAATGGAGTAGGAAGTAGTTAGTGAAGTGTTGGTTGATTAGAATGTTGGTAGGAAGTTTATCGCTTTAGTTTTTGGTGAGAAACTCTATTTAACATCTATATATATATATATACACACGTGTTTGATGTTGTGTTATGATTACTGTGGATGCTTATATATGCTTTGATCATCAAGTATTGATTGTTTGATATGATTGTTAAACTGTTTTACCAAGTCACATTAACACACGTCGATAAGCACAAAGGAAATCATTTTCCTTTTGAAAATGAAATGGTGTGTTTGCGCCAAAATTGGTCACAAACACCCAATATCACGAAAGCACCCGTTTACGTGTTCAATTTGATAATAATCAACACAGAACCCAGCAACAATCAATATAGAATTCAGCTCTAAGTAACAAATCGCAGTAATTCACAAACAACTATCACAAACACAGGATTTATAGTGGTTCGGCGTTCGCGCCTACGTCCACTTTGAAGGATTTCTCTTTATTGCCTTGTTCGATTCAATCGATTACAATGGATTACAGTAGATATTAGCTTTGAAATCTGAATACAACAGTGATTATGATAGATAGACTTGAATCCGGCAGAGTCTTGGCGTTCAATGGCAGAAGTCGCCCGAAGCTCCCCCTTTCTGAAGGCTTCAGGGTGCTATTTATAGGCGTTGGAGGCCCAGATCTTGCTGAAACTTCGTGAGACTTCTTCTGGCACGTGAGTGGACCCACGCGACCGATCCCACCAAGTTTCGTCTCGATCTGACATCGGTTCGAAGTGATTTCGAACCCATCAAGAATTGGTCCAATCGAGCTGAAACTTGGCAGGGACAATCTTTACCTCATATGGAAGCTACTGTGAAAATTTGGTTGCATTTGGATTTGTGGTTAAGGAGATATGCTCGGTTCGAAATGGTGTTTTCTTGGTTGGCTGTGTTGTTCGAACCCATGACTTCGAACCCAAGCATTCGAATCGATGGAAGCACGCGTTACCCAGTGACGTGTCGCGCACTCCTCGCATCGATCCTACTTTCTCTCCGTGTTGACCGCTTCGAACCCGGGGATTTCGCCGACTTCGTATCGATGACCGTTGCGTAGTTTGAATCGATCAACTGCATCTGCCTACTTCGAACCGAGGGGAGGGAGCTCCCTTCGTATCGATGTCAAGCTCGTATATGTGATGGATATGAAATGGAGCTCCGCGATGGATTCGAAGGCGATCGGTTCGAAGTAGATGGAGGATGATGGATTCGAACACATCCATCCGAAGGGTCACGAACCGATCGATTCGAAGTGACCAATATCATGCCTGATCGGTTCGAATCGATCGGTTCGAAGTTAGCGGAGTGATGGGTTCGAAGCAGTGAGTATTGGATGGGTTTGAAGTGGATGGGTTCGAAGTAGTGAGTATTGGATGGGTTCGAAGTGGATGGGTTCGAAGGAGATGGTTTCGAAGGTGATGGGTTCGAAGTACTCCAGTGTGATGGGTTCGAAACAGACAGTGACCACCTTTCTCAATTTGAATCCATCATATCTTGGGCATACGAACTCCGATTGACTTGAAATTTGAAATGATGACTCCTACGACCTTTCTTGTCATGTCCGATCAATTGTGGCCTGTTCCGGACTCGGACAAAATTCATCGATATCCATAGCAAAGTGAAGTATAACCAATCTCTGAGACGAACTGTCTTTCGTTTTCGACCAATCTTTTGGTATCACGGCTTTGCCAAAAAGCGGGATAACATTTTGCCCTCCAAAACATGCCTTGCGGTAGGAAGGTGTGTTTTGTAATGCCTTGAGTTGGATGCTCTCATCCTGTCATCGACCTGTAAAGAATTTGACAGTTTCATATGGCCTCAAATGACGATCGTTCGGGATCAAGCCATTTGGGACGAAGCGCGGCCGTTCATGGTCGAGCGCTTAACTTCAAATGACGATCGTTCGTGATCGAGTCATTCGAGGTGAAGTGCGACCGTGCGCGGTCGAGCGTATAAACTCATGCATCGATCGTTCGGGATCATATGCTGTTTGAGGTGAATTGGGACCGTTCGCGGTCCGTGCCGTTCGCGGCATAGGATGGAATAGGACCGTTCGCGGTCGATGCCGTTCGCGGCAGATGATGAGAATAGGACCTTTCGCGGTCGATGCTATTTATAACAAAGGATTGAATGGGACCGTTCGCGGTCGATGCCGTTCGCGGCAATTGATGATCGTTCGCGACCAAGTGCCGTTCAAGGCGAATGGTGACTGTTCGAGGTCGGATTTTATAATTAGTGAATCATGACCGTTCGCGGTCGGTGCCGTTCAAGGCAGAGAGTGATCGTTCGCGATCGTGTGCCGTTCGAGGCGGATTTGTGACCGTTCGCGGTCGGGTGTTGGACCTCAAGTGACGACCGTTCGCGATCAAGCCATTTGAGGCGTGGTGAGTTGTGACTGTTCGAAGTCGAGTGGTGATCGTTCGCGATCGGGTGCCGTTCGAGGTGAGTTGTGTGTGTGCCCGGGAGGGCTTGGTGTTATCGATGTCAGGGTCACGTTCGGGTGAGATCCTGGATCGTTTGTCAGGGCGGTTCATCGCCATCTCAGAGCATGCCTAAGGATCGTTCGCGACCCCGTACATGTGTAAGTAGCTTAGCCATTCCAGAGTTATCAGAATCAAATATCTATTACACGGATGAGTTTCAAAAACAATGTCCAAACAAACAGAGTCTAAGTGTTCAAATTGAAATGACATGAAAGCAAAGCATGGATGTCAAAGTGTAAGTTCCCACTACGAAACGGTCAATGATCATCCAGAGCATGCCTGGGGATCGTTCGCGATCTCGCACATGTGTAAATGATTTGATTGCGTTAGTGGAAGCTTACAACTTGTTCATCGTTATCTCACTCAATTGATAACCAAACGGTGCCTTGATTCAGGATCGCCCCTAGCTGATGTGGACGGTGGTCGTTCTGGTTCCGCCACAGGAGCTCGTCTCCTTACATATTGAAGGAGCATACTGTTCTTGATATGCCCTTCCACCTCGTCCTTCAGGTGCCTACAATCGTTAGTGTTATGACCATTTAATTCATGGAATACACAGAACTTATCTGATTTCCTTTCGTCAGAGGTAGGATCCCTTCGCATCGGCCTACGGTACGGAATCTGTTCTTTGGTATCTTGATAAATTCGCTCCAGGCTCTCATTCAGCTCAGTGTAGGTGGTGAATCGCGGCTCCCTCCGTTGCCGCTTTGATCTGTCTCTGTCATTCTCAATCCTTCTTTTACCTTTATCCTTGTCTGAATCCCTTCTAGGGGGGCTTTTCGTCTTCGAGTGCATAAACTTCTATCCCGTCTCCTTCTTCTCTTTCTGCACTCGCATCCTCTAATCGTAAAAAATTTTCCGCCTCGTGATAAAATTCTCCTAGATCCATAGGTGGATCTTTAGTTAGCGAATTTTTGAACTCTGTTCCGTCCGCTATTCCGGACACAGCCGCCATCATAACCATGGACGGATCCGGTCTATCCACGGAAGCCGCCGCTGCATTGAACCGTGTTAGGAAACTTCTCAATGTTTCTCCAGCCTTCTGTTTCAAAGTTGCCAGTGTCATCACATTCTTAGGTCTTGTAATGTGAACCCTGAATTGCCTCATAAACCTCTCAGTTAAGTCGTTCCATGTTCCGATGGATCCGCTATCCAATTGCCTGAACCATAATGCCGCAATATCCGCCAAATACAGTGGAAAGCACCGGGCCATGACCTCCTCTGATGCCACCAGCACTTCCATATGCCTCATATATTTTGTCAGATGGACCGTGGGGTCCGTTCTCCCGTCATACATGTCCAACGATGGTAGTTTGAAGTCTGGTGGGTTTCTAGCTCGTCTGATTGCCGGAGTGAAAGGACTCCTATTAACATCCTCTAGGTCCTTGTTCACCAAACCGCCTCTCATTGCTCGCCTAACCATCTCTGCCAGCTTGTCGGTGTCTCCAAGATGCAGCCTTCGTTCGTCACTTTCATCCTGCCCCCCGAGTTCACGAGGGAATTCTGAGATGTGCCCCCTTGATTGAGCGTTCATTCCTCTGCTGTCTCCAGGTTGTGCAGATATTCCTCTTTCTCCTTCCGGAATTGGACCAACATTCTCCATGGGTGTGCCCCCTAATCCGGGTGCGACGCCAGATGGTCCTGCTTCGTTCTGAACTCCATTGGTTTCCCTATTCTGCGCTCCAAGCTGTCCTATCTGTTGAAACAAACTCTGGATCAACTCCTCTTGCTTCTTCATCATCGTCTCCATCTTGTCTCTAGTGATGTAAATCGATGGTTGATTCGCTCCTGAGGAAGCCTCCTGACTTCCTTGTTGTTCACTCCTTTTTGGCCTTGGCCTTCTACTCGATTGTCTCGTCATAATTCCTAGATCTGAATTCTTGATTTTCAAATTCAACTTCTTCCTGAATCAGTTCTCAGTGAAAGCACCAAAATGTTTGCGCCAAAATTGGTCACAAACACCCAATATCACGAGAGCACCCGTTTACGTGTTCAACTTGATAATAATCAACACAGAACCCAGCAACAATCAATATAGAATTCAGCTCTAAGTAACAAATCGCAGTAATTCACAAACAACTATCACAAACACAGGATTTATAGTGGTTCGGCGTTCGCGCCTACGTCCACTTTGAAGGATTTCTCTTTATTGCCTTGTTCGATTCAATCGATTACAATGGATTACAAAAGATATTAGCTTTGAAATCTGAATACAACAGTGATTATGATAGATAGACTTGAATCCGGCAGAGTCTTGGCGTTCAATGGCAGAAGTCGCCCGAAGCTCCCCCTTTCTGAAGGCTTCAGGGTGCTATTTATAGGCGTTGGAGGCCCAGATCTTGCTGAAACTTCGTGAGACTTCTTCTGGCACGTGAGTGGGCCCACGCGACCGATCCCACCAAATTTCGTCTCGATCTGACATCGGTTCGAAGTGATTTCGAACCCATCAAGAATTGGTCCAATCGAGCTGAAACTTGGCAGGGAAAATCTTTACCTCATATGGAAGCTACTGTGAAAATTTGGTTGCATTTGGATTTGTGGTTAAGGAGATATGCTCGGTTCGAAATGGTGTTTTCTTGGTTGGCTGTGTTGTTCGAACCCATGACTTCGAACCCAAGCATTCGAATCGATGGAAGCACGCGTTACCCAGTGACGTGTCGCGCACTCCTCGCATCGATCCTACTTTCTCTCCGTGTTGACCGCTTCGAACCCGGGGATTTCGCCGACTTCGTATCGATGACCGTTGCGTAGTTTGAATCGATCAACTGCATCTGCCTACTTCGAACCGAGGGGAGGGAGCTCCCTTCGTATCGATGTCAAGCTCGTATATGTGATGGATACGAAATGGAGCTCCGCGATGGATTCGAAGGTGATCGGTTCGAAGTAGATGGAGGATGATGGATTCGAACACATCCATCCGAAGGGTCACGAACCGATCGATTCGAAGTGACCAATATCATGCCTGATCGGTTCGAATCGATCGGTTCGAAGTTAGCGGAGTGATGGGTTCGAAGCAGTGAGTTTTGGATGGGTTCGAAGTGGATGGGTTCGAAGTAGTGAGTATTGGATGGGTTCGAAGTGGATGGGTTCGAAGGAGATGGTTTCGAAGGTGATGGGTTCGAAGTACTCCAGTGTGATGGGTTCGAAACAGACAGTGACCACCTTTCTCAATTTGAATCCATCATATCTTGGGCATACGAACTCCGATTGACTTGAAATTTGAAATGATGACTCCTACGACCTTTCTTGTCATGTCCGATCAATTGTGGCCTGTTCCGGACTCGGACAAAATTCATCGATATCCATAGCAAAGTGAAGTATAACCAATCTCTGAGACGAACTGTCTTTCGTTTTCGACCAATCTTTTGGTATGACGGCTTTGCCAAAAAGCGGGATAACATTTTGCCCCCCAAAACATGCCTTGCGGTAGGAAGGTGTGTTTTGTAATGCCTTGAGTTGGATGCTCTCATCCTGTCATCGACCTGTAAAGAATTTGACAGTTTCATATGGCCTCAAATTACGATCGTTCGGGATCAAGCCATTTGGGACGAAGCGCGGCCGTTCATGGTCGAGCGCTTAACTTCAAATGACGATCGTTCGTGATCGAGTCATTCGAGGTGAAGTGCGACCGTGCGCGGTCGAGCGTATAAACTCATGCATTGATCGTTCGGGATCATATGCTGTTTGAGGTGAATTGGGACCATTCGCGGTCCGTGCCGTTCGCGGCATAGGATGGAATAGGACCGTTCGCGGTCGATGCCGTTCGTGGCAGATGATGAGAATAGGACCTTTCGCGGTCGATGCTATTTATAACAAAGGATTGAATGAGACCGTTCGCGGTCGATGCCGTTCGCGGCAATTGATGATCGTTCGCGACCAAGTGCCGTTCAAGGCGAATGGTGACTGTTCGAGGTCGGATTTTATAATTAGTGAATCATGACCGTTCGCGGTCGGTGCCGTTCAAGGCAGAGAGTGATCGTTCGCGATCGTGTGCCGTTCGAGGCGGATTTGTGACCGTTCGCGGTCGGGTGTTGGACCTCAAGTGACGACCGTTCGCGATCAAGCCATTTGAGGCGTGGTGAGTTGTGACTGTTCGAAGTCGAGTGGTGATCGTTCGCGATCGGGTGCCGTTCGAGGCAAGTTGTGTGTGTGCCCGGGAGGGCTTGGTGTTATCGATGTCAGGGTCACGTTCGGGTGAGATCCTGGATCGTTTGTCAGGGCGGTTCATCGCCATCTCAGAGCATGCCTAAGGATCGTTCGCGACCCCGTACATGTGTAAGTAGCTTAGCCATTCCATAGTTATCAGAATCAAATATCTATTACACGGATGAGTTTCAAAAACAATGTCCAAACAAACAGAGTCTAAGTGTTCAAATTGAAATGACATGAAAGCAAAGCATGGATGTCAAAGTGTAAGTTCCCACTACGAAACGGTCAATGATCATCCAGAGCATGCCTGGGGATCGTTCGCGATCTTAAACACATGTGTAAATGATTTGATTGCGTTAGTGGAAGCTTACAACTTGTTCATCGTTATCTCACTCAATTGATAACCAAACGGTGCCTTGATTCAGGATCGCCCCTAGCTGATGTGGACGGTGGTCATTCTGGTTCCGCCACAGGAGCTCGTCTCCTTACATATTGAAGGAGCATACCGTTCCTGATATGCCCTTCCACCTCGTCCTTCAGGTGCCTACAATCGTTAGTGTTATGACCATTTAATTCATGGAATACACAGAACTTATCTGATTTCCTTTCGTCAGAGGTAGGATCCCTTCGCATCGGCCTACGGTACGGAATCTGTTCTTTGGTATCTTGATAAATTCGCTCCAGGCTCTCATTCAGCTCAGTGTAGGTGGTGAATCGCGGCTCCCTCCGTTGTCGCTTTGATCTGTCTCTGTCATTCTCAATCCTTCTTTTACCTTTATCCTTGTCTGAATCCCTTCTAGGGGGGCTTTTCGTCTTTGAGTGCATAAACTTCTATCCCGTCTCCTTCTTCTCTTTCTGCACTCGCATCCTCTAATCGTAAAAACTTTTCCGCCTCGTGATAAAATTCTCCTAGATCCATAGGTGGATCTTTAGTTAGCGAATTTTTGAACTCTGTTCCGTCCGCTATTCCGGACACAGCCGCCATCATAACCATGGACGGATCCGGTCTATCCACGGAAGCCGCCGCTGCATTGAACCGTGTCAGGAAACTTCTCAATGTTTCTCCAGCCTTCTGTTTCAAAATTGCCAGTGTCATCACATTCTTAGGTCTTGTAATGTGAACCCTGAATTGCCTCATAAACCTCTCAGTTAATTCGTTCCATGTTCCGATGGATCCGCTATCCAATTGCCTGAACCATAATGCCGCAATATCCGCCAAATACAGTGGAAAGCACCGGGCCATGACCTCCTCTGATGCCACCAGCACTTCCATATGCCTCATATATTTTGTCAGATGGACCGTGGGGTCCATTCTCCCGTCATACATGTCCAACGATGGTAGTTTGAAGTCTGGTGGGTTTCTAGCTCGTCTGATTGCCGGAGTGAAAGGACTCCTATTAACATCCTCTAGGTCCTTGTTCACCAAACCGCCTCTCATTGCTCGCATAACCATCTCTGCCCGCTTGTCGGTGTCTCCAAGATGCAGCCTTCGTTCGTCACTTTCATCCTGCCCCCCGAGTTCACAAGGGAATTCTGAGATGTGCCCCCTTGACTGAGCGTTCATTCCTCTGTTGTCTCCAGGTTGTGCAGATATTCCTCTTTCTCCTTCCGGAATTGGACCAACATTCTCCATGGGTGTGCCCCCTAATCCGGGTGCGACGCCAGATGGTCCTGCTTCGTTCTGAACTCCATTGGTTTCCCTATTCTGCGCTCCAAGCTGTCCTATCTGTTGAAACATACTCTGGATCAACTCCTCTTGCTTCTTCATCATCGTCTCCATCTCGTCTCTAGTGATGTAAATCGATGGTTGATTCGCTCCTGAGGAAGCCTCCTGACTTCCTTGTTGTTCACTCCTTTCTGGCCTTGGCCTTCTACTCGATTGTCTCGTCATAATTCCTAGATCTGAATTCTTGATTTTCAAATTCAACTTCTTCCTGAATCAGTTCTCAGTGAAAGCACCAAAATGTTTGCGCCAAAATTGGTCACAAACACCCAATATCACGAAAGCACCCGTTTACGTGTTCAACTTGATAATAATCAACACAGAACCCAACAACAATCAATATAGAATTCAGCTCTAAGTAACAAATCGCAGTAATTCACAAACAACTATCACAAACACAGGATTTATAGTGGTTCGGCGTTCGCGCCTACGTCCACTTTGAAGGATTTCTCTTTATTGCCTTGTTCGATTCAATCGATTACAATGGATTACAGTAGATATTAGCTTTGAAATCTGAATACAACAGTGATTATGATAGATAGACTTGAATCCGGCAGAGTCTTGGCGTTCAATGGCAGAAGTCGCCCGAAGCTCCCCCTTTCTGAAGGCTTCAGGGTGCTATTTATAGGCGTTGGAGGCCCAGATCTTGCTGAAACTTCGTGAGACTTCTTCTGGCACGTGAGTGGGCCCACGCGACCGATCCCACCAAGTTTCGTCTCGATCTGACATCGGTTCGAAGTGATTTCGAACCCATCAAGAATTGGTCCAATCGAGCTGAAACTTGGCAGGGACAATCTTTACCTCATATGGAAGCTACTGTGAAAATTTGGTTGCATTTGGATTTGTGGTTAAGGAGATATGCTCGGTTCGAAATGGTGTTTTCTTGGTTGGCTGTGTTGTTCGAACTCATGACTTCGAACCCAAGCATTCGAATCGATGGAAGCACGCGTTACCCAGTGACGTGTCGCGCACTCCTCGCATCGATCTTACTTTCTCTCCGTGTTGACCGCTTCGAACCCGGGGATTTCGCCGACTTCGTATCGATGATCGTTGCGTAGTTTGAATCGATCAACTGCATCTGCCTACTTCGAACCGAGGGGAGGGAGCTCCCTTCGTATCGATGTCAAGCTCGTATATGTGATGGATACGAAATGGAGCTCCGCGATGGATTCGAAGGCGATCGGTTCGAAGTAGATGGAGGATGATGGATTCGAACACATCCATCCGAAGGGTCACGAACCGATCGATTCGAAGTGACCAATATCATGCCTGATCGGTTCGAATCGATCGGTTCGAAGTTAGCGGAGTGATGGGTTCGAAGCAGTGAGTATTGGATGGGTTCGAAGTGGATGGGTTCGAAGTAGTGAGTATTGGATGGGTTCGAAGTGGATGGGTTCGAAGGAGATGGTTTCGAAGGTGATGGGTTCGAAGTACTCCAGTGTGATGGGTTCGAAACAGACAGTGACCACCTTTCTCAATTTGAATCCATCATATCTTGGGCATACGAACTCCGATTGACTTGAAATTTGAAATGATGACTCCTACGACCTTTCTTGTCATGTCCGATCAATTGTGGCCTATTCCGGACTCGGACAAAATTCATCGATATCCATAGCAAAGTGAAGTATAACCAATCTCTGAGACGAACTGTCTTTCGTTTTCGACCAATCTTTTGGTATCACGGCTTTGCCAAAAAGCGGGATAACATGGTGTATATGGAATACTTAAACCTTTTGGAAATAATTTTAAAATGAGTTATAAATGTTTTATAAACTTTGAAATATGTTTAAAGAAATAAAGAAAAAAAATCAAGATTATTTGTCCAAAACAATTTTCCAGAAAAATCGTGCTTTTGCAGTAAAGTGAACAAAGTTTAAAATTGATATTTTAAATGTTTTAAAAATGTGAAATAAATTCTAAAAATCTTTAAAATGTTTTAAAAGAGATTTAAGTTGAAAAGATGGATTTCTAAATGATATAAAAGTCCCTTTTGAAGAATATAGCTTTTAAAACACTATTTGCAACACCTTTCGCAACGCTTTTAAATAACTTTTGAAATGTTGTTTTAAACTTAACGAATCTTTCCTAAATCTTTTGTGAATGATTTTAATAGAATAATTAAGTAATTTAAAAGATGATTTGGAAGTTTTAATAATAGTTTGAGTAAATGGTTAAGAGGAATTGTTGATACCACTTAAACAAAAAGTAAAGAATATTGAATGTAACAATAAATCGAGTACGCGGAAACGACCAGTACATTTGTCCTGCCTGTGAGATCTGAAAAGATAAAATAAGGTGTTTAACTAAGGTTATAAATGGAGCAAGGAGTGCCTTGAACTTACTTGGCTTATGTTTTCTCTTTTTAGGCGAGGGGTGGAACAGATCGAAAGGAAATCCCAGATGCTCTAAAAAGATTATATTAAGTTTTTCAAAATAAAAGAAGATCGGTATTATCCAAAATTTAAGCAATTTCTAAAATGAATAAAATACAAAATTGCATAGACTTATACTTGGACGAGTTTTCTAAGATTTATTTTAGGGTTTACAGTAAACAATATCTTAAATAACATTGTTTTTGACTCGCCTAAAAGTTAAGAAATTTGGATCACGTGTTAAGTGAGGAAATTTGAAATATTATCCAAAGAAAAAGAATGAATTAACTTAGAATTACTCTAAGGCAAAAAGATATCTTTGATTAAGATTTAATAAATGATTTAGAAAAGATTTCCCAAGTAAAAGTGAAAATGATTGGAATTATCCCAAGATCTAAAGAGGTTTAAAAAAATCAAATGATTTAATAAATGAGGTTTAATGATTCCGTATACATTTGAAAAGAAAATGGAATAAATTGAAAAGAATATATATAAGTAAGATATTTTATAAGTGGTGAAGTAATTGATTGATGATTGATACCCACTTATGAACTTAACATCTTTTTATCGATAATTGGATTTCGAATGAACGAGGGTCGGATTTGGTTGACTCCTATCCGAAAACCACTTAGAACCTGTTTTACGTGTTCGAAGAATGAAGATATTCGAAGACAGAGATATTGAGACGAATAATAATGAGGAGATACTTGTTGATTAATTGGGGATAAACTCTCGATTTACTATATTGTAGCAGCGGTCTCTTTGTTGTGAAAAAAAATCTCAGAACCATAAGGACTTCTCGCCTAGTAATGGCTGAGGAAAGTGCTTTTGGTTTCCTTCAGTCCCAGAATGAACTTGTATGGATGAATGTCTGACCTTGCATTTCAAATCACATTGAGTGATCTCTATTAAAGTATATCAGTTTAGTGGCGGAGAAGACACCTTCTCTTAGCTTAACACCCTTTCCTGAAACGTATGAGCTCAGGAGTTATACGTTTGTAGAAATTAGTCATGTGAATATGGAATGAAAATGTAGGATTCAAAGTGAAGAAGATGTGCTATGTGAAAAGGCAAAAGTTTACCTCAGGACTCATCACCCGAAAATGACAGAAATAGAGTAGAAGAAACAAGGCTAAGTGGGTCGCTCCCAATTAAAAGATGTCATTATCCTTCTAGATTTACTCTATACATGTCTAAGTATGCGGTGAATGTATCACCCGAGTACCCATTAATGGTCGGTAACGACCGAGGTGATGACATATTTGGTACTATCTAGGATGAGGGGTAGGCCGGTCTTGTGTTGGTTTAGGCCGGCAGTATCTGCTCCCTAGGTGCATCCCTTTAGAGGTGTACTGTCAGAAGGTAGTCCCTTACCTTGTCATTTGTATGGAATCCATTCTCTAATAAATGCATTCGGACTTGATTGTAGAACCTTTTATGCTCGAATTTAATAGTGTAACAATTTCGACTAAAATTAATAAGGTTATTTGCAAATGTTTTCAAGAATGTCATTAGAAATAATATCAAATATTTTGATATAAAAATATTTTAGTTGTCATAAGGGAAAAACCCGTCCGTGTACGAGATACTCTTTCTTTTTCAAAATGATTTTTTTTCCAAGGCTGATATATGACACTTTCATTTATATTTGAGTTTCTTACATTGGTTTATCAAGCCTGATCTAGGTATTTTCAATACTCGGAACAGATCCGAGTAGTTTCAGGTTTAGTTGAAGACGGTTGGAGTTTCCAAAAGAGAGCTGGAGTTATTCATTTATGTATGGGCGTATTCTATTACCCCTGCAGTTGTTTGATGTTTGTCTGCATTTGTAAGGACATATGTTTATAACTGTCTAAGGTGAATTTAGGTTAGATTCTGATATATGTATCTTTAAAAAATTTCCACTATAAAGATATTGTTCAATATTATATATATTATTCCACTCATGTGAGATTTTGTTCTGTCTTTATTTTCTTTTTCATCCTTTAAAGATCCGCTTATTCGTGCAATTTGAGTTGGACATGTGTGGTTTATTGTCGGCTCAAAGGGTATGAAAATTCAGGCCTTTATAAGTAGAAACATACAACGTTTCAAAGAAAAAGAAAATCATATGTTTGCTTCTTTGTTGTGGACTAAAAGTGATTTTACTTCCTATGCAATGCTTTCAGGATGGAGTACATCCGGTTGTCTAGCTTGTCCTTATTGCACTGAAGAAACACAGGCATTTTCTTTACCAAATTGTAAGAAAATTTCATGGTTTGACTGCGATCGATGTTTTCTCCATGTCAATATCCCTTTAGAGGAGACATGAAAACATTTTTAGCTAATAGAGTAGAAACCAAACAACCACCAACGACATGGTCAAATGAAGACATATACGAACTTGTAAGGGACTATCCAAAGATATATGAAATTGGAGTGCAAACAGAAATTGCAGGAAAATCGACTATTTATAATTGGTGCAAACAAAGTATATTTTGAGAGTTTCCACATTGGAAAGATCTTTTACTTCGTCATAATATTGATGTGATGCCCAATGAGAAAAATGTCTTTGATAATGTTTTTAACACAATTTTGAATGTCAAGGGGAAGACTAAGGATGATTTGAAATCAAGATGCAATATACAAGAATTATGCAAATGTGTTGGGCTCCATATGAAAGAAAATGTCAGTAAAAAACCCAAAGCATGTTAAGAGTTAGATAATAATCAATTTAAAGTTGTTTTAAAATGGGTGGAGAGATTAAGAGTTCCTTATGGGATTTCATCAAATCTTCGTAGATATGTTGACTTTGAAAATAGTAGATTGTGCGGAATGAAAAGCCACGACTGCCACATAATGATGGAATTTTTTTTACCCGTTATATTCAAAGAACTATCGCCCTTAAAAGTTTGGAAGGTAATAATGGAGCTTAGTAGATTGTGCTATATGATTTTGAATATACAATAATAGTACATAATAATCAATTTCAGAAAGCTGAGTGCAGGGTTCTGTATCGTACATGGATGTATTTACCCGCACTCATGCCGTCGAGCATGTAGATCAAGACGGGACAATTTCATATACATGGCATGATGATAAATCAAGAAAGAGCCATGTAAGCATATTTTAGTTTATATAACTATTAGTAACTGTTTTAATTATTAAAGTATATTGAATTAATATATCATGCTATTAATTTTAACTTTTTTGTTTGTTCATGCAGGCAAGGTTTATGGAACAATGACAGAAACTCTTGGTGGAAACCGGTCGAGAGCAGCTGACGACGGATGAGGAGGACATCATTTTTGAGTCAGTGGTGGATCCACCATCACGGAACATGCACTATGGCTTTGGCAATCAAGTGGTAATGAATATTATGTTAAGATATAACAATTTAGTAATCTTTTAGTTCTAAAGAACTTCACATCGCTTTAGTTTTAGTAATAAGTTTATAGATATAACATTAACATATAATGATGTAGCTTTGATAGTAATATTATAGACTAAATTAAATAAGTATTGCAAGCCAACAGACAGAGGAGAGCCAGCCAAACGGCCAAAGCTCAGATCGATCTAGCTGAGATCGAAGAGTTGAGAGCTAGGGTGGCGTAGCTGGAAAAGTAGAACCGTCGCTAGGCCATTGAGATGATACAACTGCTGGACCATCGTATTGCTTAGTACATGCAGCAGTATGGTGGCCACTTTCCATCTTCAGCTGGTTCTGGAGGTTCTGGAGGTGATTGACTGGAGTGATAGGTATGTTTTTTTGTTTTGCGTCATTGTCTAGTAATTTTTGATAATACATTGAGCTGGTGGAGTTGGATTTGAAATGTTGCATATATTGTTTGATGATACATTTGGTAGTAGTAATTTTAACATTTAGGAGTTGATGGTAAGGAGTTGATGAAGGATTGATATATATATATATATATATATATATATATATTGTACAATGAGATGTATGTAAATTATGTTAGCGAAGTGTTGGTTTGATTTTATATGAATTATGCTTGATTTATTTCTTTATGTCATTTGATTATGTTTGTATGGTTTGATTTCATATTTTATATTTGAATTGGATATGTGCTTGTGTTATGGAATATATTGAGTTTATGGATTGTGGATGAGGGAAAAAATGCACCAGAAAAATTGAAAAACAGGTTCAGGAATTCCTATGGCTTCCGATGGCTCCCGACGGCCTATAGGCCGAAAATTTCTGACGGCTTCCGACTGCAAGCGACAGATAGAGAACGTTGGATTTCAATGGTTTTTGGCACCCACCGTGATCATCCACGTGTCTTTCGACGGCCGTCGGGAGCTGTCGGCTTGCCGTCTGTGTCCGTCGAAAATGCAGCGATGAGATTTGTCGGAAGTCATCAGAAATCCTGTTCAACGATGGAATTTTTGCGTCAATTATTTCCAACGGTCGTAGACGGTTTTGAGCCGTCGGAAATTTTCCCGTTTCTTGTAGTGAACCATAGTACAGTGGCTTTTCATACAGGGACTCATACACCACTGTACATCTCGTATGCTACACTACTACACATTCGATTGCTTTTTGTACAAGGACTCATACAACACTATACTATAAAATATCGAGGGTACTAGCCTCTAGGCAACGGATGCCTTTTCATCCTATATATGCAATAACTGATAACTCAAAATATATGTCCTGCTTACCAAATAATTACCCGCATCATTACTAGGATATGAGGCTTGAGAGGCTACGTTCATACTTTCCACAAAGCCATGCTTTACTTTTCACAAGGCCATGCTTTGCCTTTCTCATAATAAGTTCCGCTTTGAATGCCAAATCGCCATTTCTAACAACGCACTATTGATTTCCACAAATGTACAACGTCTGGACTCGTACGTCTTTAAGAAGGTTATTAAGTATAAGAGAGTTACCTCATACACCACCAAACAGATGTACGTTTGTAGAGATCAATGTACGTGGTTTTAGAAATGCAACATCGGACACTCATCCATACAAGTTGTCCAGGAACATGACAAACTGAAGGTAATCTCCTATTACATCCTCGGGAATCACATCTAGGATTAGTAGCAAGCAGCCCTTGCATTGAAGATCTTCATAACAAAGCACTACCGCATACACACACACACACACGAAATTGCGGGGCTAGTAACAAGCGACCCTTCATCATGAAGATCTTTGTCTTTAAAATATTTGTCTTCAACATGTCTTCACTTCCGAACGTATACATTAGTTCAAAGAGGTTTTCGAATAGTAATCACCCAAACCCGACTCCGGTTTCTCCGAACCAATCATCGATAAAAAGATGTCAAGTATATATGTGATTATCAGACATCATCCAATTAATTCATATTTCCATGCATTCAATTATCTTTCAGAGATATATTCTTTTCAATTATACCATTTATCTTCTCAAGAGTATATGGAATCATTAAGCCTCATTTGTCAAATTCTTTAGTTAATTAAACCCTTTTAATCTTGGAATAATTTCCAAATCATCTCACCTTTTACTTAGGATAAGCATTGTCAAATCATTTATTCAAATCTTAATGAAGATTTCCTAATTTCGAATCATAACTTTTAAACAGGTCAAAAACAATGTTATTTAAGACATCATTTACTATAAACCCAAACCAATTAGTATTTAAGCAGAAAAGCATCCTTAGAAATTATACTAATTCTACTCGATATTAATTTCTGTATTCAACCGTTACTATCCATTGAATAATGATGGAATTACCTTTAAATTTACATGGATAGCATGGGTTACCTTCTCAAAATTTAATACCAAGTATAAGAAGATTTTATTTCTATGCAATCCATGTTGCATGAAATTAAATTTGTTGAATCTTCTATACTTGTCTCGTTTCTGAAATTTCGACCTTATCTATTTCTCATCCAGGAAAGAGGCTAGGTGATCCAGGGCATTGGTTGCTCCTGAACATCTCCTGAGTTTAAGCACCTCACATCTGGATCTTACGAATAGAAAAATCCAATCTACTCATCGGCTTTTAGAGCCTAGATTAAATCACTTATTTATAACAGCTTTTCTTCTGATCATTTATTTAAACTCTTTTAAAATAATTATGAAACCTCTAAATCATCTTTAAAACACATATTTATTTGAAAACATTTATATACAATTTAAGAAAGAATACTTAAGTTTAAATCTATATTTCAAAAGTTATTAAAAACTATTGCAAAAAGAGCTACGAATAGTGTTTTTAAAGCTTCTTTGATCAAAACAATTATTCAATCATTTAGAAATCAATTTTTATAAATCAATTTTTATAAATCAAATCCATTTTTAAAACATTTAAATATATTTATAGAATTTATTCCATTTTTTTAAAGAACTAAAAATATCCATTTTAAAGAATTTATCGCTTTGGTTTCCGAACTAACAAAGCGCGATTATTTTGAAAACTTAATTTGCTCATATTTCAAAAACTACTAAATAAAATCTCGATAATTTTCTTTTGTTTGAAAACTATGATTATAAGAGTTTGAAAAATTCTTGTTCCAAAGAATTCTGACTCCGATTCTATCATATATATGAATTTAAACTTTTATGGCGCGAATTCACGACCTGCCATTACGCTACGTGCCTAATTTGACTCTCATTCCATATCTTGTCAAAACTTTTCCAATTTGAGTTTTAATGTTCATAAAATATTTATATGCCATTTCTACTAATATTATCCATATTAAATCTCATATTCAGTTTTAAACTATTTCATAATATTATAATATTCATTTTCAACCTTTTTATGTTTCAAAACCATTAAGAGGCTCCACAAACTCCATACACATATTTGTAAGGATTTATTTTCCATAAATTTACCATGGTTAATCACTTAACCATTTCTTATAATGATT
Source organism: Allium cepa (assembly GCA_030765085.1). Lineage (NCBI taxonomy): Eukaryota > Viridiplantae > Streptophyta > Magnoliopsida > Asparagales > Amaryllidaceae > Allium > Allium cepa. The sequence goes on from CM060929.1 coordinate 787,943,412, forward strand.
TCTCATAACTTATCTCAACCAAGTTATCAACCATATAACCAACCATATAATCAACCAATTTATCAAACATTCATACAAATCATTAAGAGATTAAATAGTCGTATTATCATACTTAAAATAGTTATAGAGATTATTTATCATTTAGTAAACATTGAGTACTCACGATTTATAACTACTCCACCAAACTTTTCCATAGCTTTCTAAATCGAACCGGCGATACTTCCTCCTCTTTTCCTTGCTTTGAAGCTCCTCGAACTTGCTTATTTTTCTTTGATGTTCTCGGCTTTGACCTTTGGAGTGGCGGTGCTTGGCCTTGGGACGTGATGGAGGGTAGCCGTGAGTTGTAGAAGGGTAGGTAAGGTGACTGGCTAGTGTTTTGAGGTGATTCGATCTTATATATGTGTGTATATAATTTTATTTCTTTTTGGAGATATTTTGGCATAACTTTGCCATGACTTAGGAAGCCATTAAAATAGCTTAGATTGAAGAAGTAGAACAATGTGTGAAAATATGAGAGAGTATGCGCATATATTTATAGGCTTAAGGTTTGGAAAATATCATGATATTTTCATATGCTTTCACATCACCTCTTTCCACCTTCCCTCCTCCATTATTTCACACGTTGATTCTCCCATGTGCCTCCCTCACTTCACTTCTCTTCCATGCTGTTTGCATTGACTTTTGTATGCTTAAAGGTGAAGTAGAAGAGAAATATCATGATACTTGCTTCGTTTGCATATATGTATGTATGTTTATTTTTATTGTATGTGCACGCATGACATGCATATGTATGTATATATTTGTGCATATTTATCTTATAAGGTTGCAATGACTTAAAACAACTTCTAGTTGTTAAATCGTTATGTATATATATTTTTATAAAACTATTATAAATGATTTACTATCACTATATAACTAATTGAAATGAATTATTATCATTTAAAATAATTAAATAATTATTAAATCATTAAAATCTCATTTTAAATTAATTAGTTAATTATTAAATATGATGACATTATTGATGATGTCATAAATACATTTTATTTCCAAAATTAGAATAAATTATTTTATTTCGTATTCTTACATATATGGATAATAAGCGTATGTATTCTATCTCGCGCACTACTTCTATTGATTGTAGAGCAATCGATAAAACGATTTTCGGTTTTTTTATCGATATTTTTCTAAAGTATATATTTTTGTAAATGCTTATTCAAAGTACGCTTAACATTCTTATTTATTATTCTAAACATTATAATTTATGTTAAAAAAAGCTTGTATTTGAATATTTTAAAAGTGATAAATTTATGGGTCGTTACAGAGCTCCCCCTTAAAAGAATTTCGTCCTTGGAATTACAACTCAAAACCCAAAGGTGTTTGCCCAAAATATTTATTTTTAAAATTACACCCAAACGATGTATATAGATCATGTGCGCAATATTTGATTTGATCTACTATTCGAATCCACAACTATACTTCCGAACTAGTATTGATCAACCGATCTCCTAGTGAGGACTCCGTTCAGGCATCTCGATTAGAATTTTAGTTTTTCTTGCATAGCTCTCAACTATGATAGAAAACTCAAGTATCCAACCATAAACCCTCACAAATGTTCGTCATCAAGAATCGAGTAATAAATCCTTTTCGGACTGGTGTACAGACCTCAAAGTTCCCCACTCGAATCTTGGAACAGAATCATGCGATGAAATGATCTACTTACAAAATACATACTTATCAATATTCAAAAACCTTTATGAAAACGTTCTATAAAACTTTCATCTTTTATTTTAACATTTTGATAATCATTTCAAAATATTTTTCCCAAAATATTTCTACCTCCTTTTCAAAAGAAATCAATTATCCTTTACTTAGAATAATGCCATTATAATTTTATTTCAAACTTCCTTTGAATTTTTTTTGTTAATAAATCCCATTTTAGTTTCCAAAATTATTTCATAACTTTCCCTTTATCATTTTAAACCTTTTAAAAACATTAGGATAACCCATTTTTATTAAACATATATTTCAAATCCATCTTTTACAAAAATCCTTTTATTTTTGCAACTTACTCTTTATTTTATAAAATATAGTTTTATAAAATATATTCTTAAATGAAGTTCTTGATTTAAATACTTTTTATGAAGATACTTCTATATAACATTCCTTTAAACTTATTATTTCTAAATATCTTATTAAACTGATTAGATATAAGATAAAAGAAATGTACAGAGTGAATAATCAAAAAAGAGATCTATTAATTAACATCATAGTTATATGTTATTCACAATCTTAGTCTTTATAACAGACTTGAAGGATAATCCAAAGATTACAGTATCGTCATATAGATACTAGACACTTTTTGAGGTAGATGTGGCTTTATCCTTGGCACTTAAGTCGATCCTATCTTTTTCTTTGGACGGTACATCCAAAAATGTTCCCATTCATTAATGAATTGCAAACCATATACTCTTGCTAATTAAATTAACGACTATTGGGGTTGTCGTCTGAAGGGTACCTCTCTTAGCCTTCTTTTCTCCTTTTTTTCAAAGGATATTCCTTGACTTTATGTCCTAATTCTTTGCAGAGGTAGCAATTCTTTTCCGTTCCTGATGGAATTCTTGGTTTCTTCTTTGTTCTAGGGCACTCATATAAAAAATGTCCTTGCTCTTTACACTTAAAACAACATATATCATCCTGAATAGGTTTTTCTTTCTTCTGTTCCTTTAATTTTCTAGTCTTTACATATAACTGCATAATGCCTGTCTTTTATCCTAGTCTTAATTTTTTCTACTTCTCTTGCTGCACGTGCTCTTCATGCTTGCTGTGGCATCATCCAATACTCACCCCTTGGAATAAAAAAATCCATCTTGCCCCTAAGTGATATACCAAAATATCATCAGTAGTTTTATTCCATTTGTTTCTTGACTTAAAAATCTTTTTATCCAAATAACTTGTAACAATCCAAATTCCAATGGGTCCGGGTTTTTGCAAAAATGCTGAAATCCAAGCCCACTAAAGATTGAGTTGGGTATCTGTTACTCTGCAAATAAGAAAAGACAAATATATCAGAGCTCAAATAAATATCTCTCAGTGGTACTGACTAAAATATATACTGACTAAAATATAATAATAAGTGAATACTCACCAAGATAATAACACTTTCTAAACAAGTGTCTCAAAGCTGGAAAGTTTCTGCCATCTACCATCCTATAGGATGTTATGAGGAGGGGATCGGAAGTAAAGTTCTGGTGAATGGACAAATCATACACTTCTAAGCTTAATTCTATATATACCGTTTATTTCCATTTTTTGTTATATTATGTTTACTGGGTTCATAATACTCTCGCCTCTATGAATGAATTGTACCCATCTACTCCCTAGTAGACTAAAACCTAATAACTAATATATATATATATATATAGCTATATGCCCAATGACCGTATCGGTCCTAGGTACTACCTATGGTACCTCTCGTATCCTCCTCGAAAAGGACTCCATCGTGCTGTAACTACATCTGTAAAGGACAACTTTATGAGGCCTACAATACAAATGTTTCATCGTCTACTATGAAAAAGTAAAACTACGTCCGCACTAGCCTATATTAATGCTCGGACATCCACAATGTACCAACCAGTGCATAACTTGAGGACTATACATAATCGTTCTGTCAACTCTTTGAATCCCGCCAACAAGGTCTACCTTGTGTGGAACTTGGTTGGGGATTTTCTTTATTTGTAATGGACAGCTTCATTAGGCCTACAATACAAATATTCTACTTGGTCTGTCTCTTTTCTCATCGTGGCTATGGCTCCATGCAGCCACCCCTCAACTAATTGAAAGACCTCAAAAGAGCTAAGTGGTTGTGCCCTACTATAAACAATCTAAACATCCAATTGGCTGCGCCCCTCATCCAATGTCTCGATAGTGAAAGAATCATTGACATGTTGGTTTAACTCTAGTCTTTTCCAAACTCGTTCTTCGATGACGATGGCTTGATCTCCGCATGCGACTATCCTTTTATGTCCTGCCCAATAAAAACCTACTTACAAGTCAGAGTACAGTGTCATACGAATATCCTACTCTATCATCAACCTTTTGACTGCCTATAAAGGTCCACTTCGTTGGGCATGCAATGCAAAAGCAGTCAAGGTATACTCTCTTGATGGAACACCTACAGACCGGTCTCGGGGGTGCATCTTTGTTAGGCCTACCCTAAAGGTCCATCCTAGAGTACCATCACGTCCCGTTGAAGTCTCGTACTTCCTTCTAGCCCAAACTAAATAAGTTGGACGTGCTCTTTCAGTGCTGAAAAATTTGTGATGAACTGCTTCGTTAGGCTCTTCATCCTTTGGGCTGCTCCAAACACATCTTACCATTTGATTTGACCCTACGTCTAATCTTTTGTTATGCGTTAGTTTAATTTTCTTATTCTGTTGGCTACTTATTTACCCTAATCAACAAACCCAGCTCCACCTATGTGTGAGACCATCAGTCCTGGACTTGAAAGGGAATGCTGCCGGTATGAGCCACTTCTATTATTTTGCTTATTAACTCAATCCAAGATCTAAGTTGGTAAAATAAGCCTCTTCTATTTCATTCTTTTTAATTATAACCTATGTGTTACGATTATACTTGCAATTGTTACTTTCATATTCTTTTCTTTTTTTATAACCTACATGTTATAAATGTAATTGCAAGTGTCTCCTTTCTATTTTAGTCCGTCTTCTTTTATTATGATACTAAATTATCTTTAGTTCTCTAATACTATATGACAGTCTTAGCTTGGGACTACGTCCAACTGTCACAAATTACTTATCATAATAACTGCTTTACCTTCTACTCTACTATCTGTGCAGTAAATGCAGATCTAGTCACTTCTTTATTTTTTTATCTCAGTCTTGTCAAATAATTAACTAGATTACTTCTTTTCTTTAATTTTTTTAACTCTTCATGTTATTCTCTCTTATTCTAGGAAATAGTTCTATTCTATTTGGTTGGCTACAAAAACTTTTCTAAAAATCCATTTTCATATTTTAATACTAAATAGTGCTATAAACAATAACTCGTAATTACAAGATATTTCTTTTATTGTTTCTTTAATTATTGAATAATGCAAAATACAGAAATGTCTCTATTTTACACTAATTCTCTTTTTCATTCTTTTATTCTTGCAATAATGTTTATCGTTATTCTTACAATATTAAACTATGAAAAGTATTCTCTTTTCTAAACCAACCAACTAATCTATCACTAACTTCCTAATCAAGTTATTAAAATTTTCCCCTTTTAATTTATTTCTTCCGTTTTAGTATAATTTACTGTAAATTTCTTACTTTTAGGCTTATGACTTTCTCTATAACTGTTACGCCTAATATTATTCATATTTAATTGGATTTCTTCGTTCTTCTCCATACAAATAATGATTAAATATAAGTTCTCATATAAAATTTACAGTTTCAACATAACTAAGTGATAGAATTAATAAATGAAATAAATGCTGAATTAAAATATTTAATGCGAATCTAACGACAATATATCATAAATGTTAAAGATATATAATTTAAATCCACTTACATGTCGTCTTTAGCTTTGCTCCATGGCCTTCCTATGTCCCCTTCTAAGGCATCAAATATTTTTATTAAGATCTTTTTCCTAGAAATATTTTCTACTTAAGGTCGAGCCTCAGGCAATGAATCCAACTGAGAGAAAATCTGATTGTGAGAAAATAGCTAGGCCTAGGGTCCTATTTATAGTCAAGTTTGGGGATCTTAGACAGTTGGATTTTTAGATTGAATCTGGTGCAACCACATGACATGCTCGCTATGAATCGTTGGATCTAGAAAACAACGCTCGAGATTGCGAGAAAATCAAATTATTAAACGTTAACTTTTAACCATTGCCTATTCATTCTAATTAATTTCCATCAATTGCAAAATTAATTCCTATTATAAAAAATGTTTATTTTGAAATTCAAACGTTGCTAATTAATGTAAATTAATTTCCTTTAATTGCTGATTTGATTAACATTGCCTACTAATGTTAATTAATTACCTCAAATTGCTAATGTCAATCAGTTTCCTTTATGACGCGCGTTTATTTTGAAATTCAAACAGCGTTATTTCTAGAATTTATATGCCCATATATTTATAAACAAATATATTCATGCACATTTACACGTAAAATTATTTTTCGATACGTAACTTCGAACGTCAATAACTTTTTCATACAAAGTCCGTTCGAGGCATATTATATATGTAAATTAATCAGAAAATTGCTACGAACACAATGATATAAGTTTTAAGGCCATATTCTAACAATTCCAAAAAAGCTCATTTTCATTGTTTATAATTATTTTGGTTATTTAATTATCTAAAAATGCAAGGTGTAACATAACATGATTCAAACTTGCCTTGACCCTCTAATGATAAGGATAATAATTTACTAGGTGTATGATACTGTTCGCCCAATCCAACATTTGATCGATACTTAGAATATTATTCCAATCATCACCAATAGATTTAGACCTTATTCATTTATCTTTTCAAAGAGAATCCACCTTATGAATTTCCTAATTCACCCAAATATTAATATTCCTTTGTATATAAAATATAGTCCCTTTAAAAATAGTGTTTCGATTGACCTTGTTTAAGTATTTAGGAATCCTTATCGATTACATGGAGCTCTTCATGCACCGACTAAAATTCATAAACCACTCAACAGATTAATCATCATAAAAGTTTTTATATTCAATAACAAATATGCATTCATATATATAATACTCTCAAACTCATTCTAAGGTATCACTAACCCTATCTCTAATGATTTACTCATTTTTAGGGTATTACTAACTCTATCTATTTTGAGTTTTACCAAAGCCTAGGTGTTCACTCAACCTAATCTCTGATACCAAATGTAAAGAACCGTTTCTTTGACCCTCGAAAATCGACATTAATACGTCCTCGGTATCCACATGCCACAAATCCAAGTGCAGAAGAGGTGGTTCTTTAAGGGTAAGAAAGAAATAAAGGCAGAATATAATCTCACAAGAATGAAATAATCATATATTATTAACCACAAAATCTTTTATAGCGGAAAAATACGAACATAATATAAGAGTTTAACCTAGATTCAGCCTAGATAGTTATAAATCCTCTGTCCTTACAAATGCTGAAAACAACAAAAAAAATATAGTGGAAAATAGAATACGTTTATACGTTGATGAAGATCTCCGGCTCTCCTCTGAAAACTTCAAGTGTTTTCAGCTAAACCTGAAACTACACGGATCCGACCAGAGTATTAAAAATACGTGGATCAGGCTTGATAAACCAAAATGAGTCATGATTTATAAATATATATGATGGTGCCATAGATCAACTTTGTTGTTGGAAAAAACGCTTTTTGAAAAAGAAAAGTATATTATAAGACCACGCTACACATAAAAACATACTAGTTTTTACTTCTGATAACCAAAACACTTAATACTTAAACCATTTGATATTATTTCTAATGAAATTGCATTGAAAATCCATTACAAGTAAATATATATAAACATAGCTGAAATTGTTACCATTATTAAATTCCAACAAGGGATAGCTAAATGTTTGCAAGGCATTACAGCTATTTTAGGACTACAACTAAAATCGTAAAGCTCGCATTGGAATTGGATTTCCAGCATTATAGAGAACTAATGGCCTATTCCTTCCTTTATGGATTTTCCACGCATAGCAATCGTAGTACCAGTGGCTTTTTGTATAGGGACTCATACACCACTGTACATCTTGTATTGCTACATTACTACGTATTTGATTGCTTTTCGTACAAGGACTCATACATCACTATACCATAAAATATGGAGGGTCTAGATACTACTGGACTCTTGGCAATAGATTCCCTTTCTTTCCCTATCCGTACTTATTGACTGCCCGAAATATATGTTTTGAAGACTATATAATTACACGTATCATTACCGGGATGTGAGGCTTGAGAGGCTATGCTCATACTTTCCACAAAGCCACACGTTGCTTTTTAAAAAGCCACGCTTTGCCTTTCTTATAGTAGGTTCCACTTTGAATGCCACATTTCCTTTCTAACAACACACTATTGATTTCTACAAATGTATAACCACTGGGCTCGTACGTCTCCGAGAAGCGTGTTAAATATAAGAGAGTTACCTCGTACACCACCAAATAGATGTACGTTTGTCGAGATCAGTGTCTGTGGATTTTGAAATGCAATATCAGACACTCATTCATGCAAGTTATCTAGGAACAAGACAATCTGAAGGTACTCTCCTATTACATCCCCTTGGGAATCACCCTAGGATTAGTATCGAGTAGTCCTTGCATCGAAGATCTTTATAAAAGAGAACTACTACCACTATATATATATATATATAAATATATATATGAAATCGTAGGGCTAGTGGCAAGTGCCCTTCATCATAAAGATCTCCATCTTAAAAATCATTATCTTCAACATGTCTTCACTTCCGAATGTATACATTGGTTCGAAGTGGTTTTTGGATAGGAATCAATCAAATCCAACCCCGGTTTCTCCGAGCCAGTCATCGATAAAAAGATGTCAAGTATATAGCTGATCAACAAACATCATTCAATTAATTAATCTTTCCATTCATTCGATTATCTTTCAAAAATATATTCTTTTTAACTATTCCATTTATCTTCTTAAGAGTATATAGAATCATTAAGCCTCATTTATCAAATTCTCTGGTTAATTAAACTCTTTTGATCTTGGAATAATTTTCAAAGCATCTCACGTTTTACATAGGAGAAACATTTCCAAATCATTTATTCAAATCTTAACAGAGATTTCTTAATTTCAAATCAAATTTTTAGACGGGTCAAAAACAATGTTATTTAAGACACCGTTTACTATAAACACGAACCAATTAGTATTTGAGTAGAAAATGATCCATAGAAATTATACTAATTCTACTCGAAATCAATTTCCGTATTCAACCTTTGCTATCCATCAAATAACAGTGGAATCACCTTTTAAATTCACATGGATAGTATGGGTTCCCTCCTCAGAATTTAATATTAAGATGAGAAGATTATTTCTATACAATCCAAGTTGTGTGAAATTAAATACGTAAATTTGAATCTTTTATACTTGTCTTATTTCCAACATTTCAACCTTAGATATTCCTCATCCAGGAAGAGGCTAGGGGAGCCAGGGCATTGGTTGCTCCAGAACATCTCCTTAGCTTAAGCACCTCACATCAGAATCTCACGAATAGGAAAATCCAGTCTACTCATAAACTTTTAGAGCCAAGATTAAATCACTTATTTATAACAACTTTTCTTATAATCATTTATTTAAACTTTTTTAAAATAATTATGAAACCTCCAAACCATCTTTAAAAAAACTTATTTATTTATTTGAAAACATTTATAAAAAATTTGGGAAAGAATACTTAAGTTTAAATCTAACTTCAAAAGTTTTTAAAAACTGCTGCAAAAAGTATTTCAAAGTTTCTTTGATCAAAACAACTTTTCTATCATTTAGAAATCCATTTTCATAACTCAAATACCTTTTTAAAACATTTTAACACATGCATAGAATTTATTCCATATTTTTAAAGAATTAGAAATATTCATTTTAAAGAATTTATCGCTTTGGTTTTCGATTTACCAAAGTGCGATTATTTCAAAAACTTGATTTGCTCATATTTCAAAATCTACTAAATGAAATTTCGATCATTTTCTTTTGTTTGAAAACTATGATTATAAGAGTTCGAAAAATTCTTATTCCAAAGAATTCCTACTCAATTCCTTTCTATAAATGGATTTAAATTTTTGTATTTCGAAAGCGAACTGCCGTTACGCGACGTGCCTTTTTTGACTCTCATTCCATATCTTGTCAAAACTTTTCCAAATTGAGTTCTAATGTTTATAAACATTTATAAAGAATTTCAAACCATTTTAACTAATATTTTCCATATCAAATCTCATATTCAGTTTTAAACTATTTTATAATATTATATTATTATAATATTCATTTTTAACCTTTTTATATTTCAAGACCATTAAGAGGCTCAGTAAACTCTATAACATAATAATATGGATTTTTTTCCGTAAATTAACAATGGTTAACCACTTAACCATTTCTTATAATGATTTCTCATAATTTATCTCGACCAAGTTATCAACCATATAACCAACCATATAATCAACCAAGTTATCAAACATTCATACAAATCATTAAGAGATTAAATGATTATCATACTTAAAATAGTTATAGTGATTATTTATCATTTAATAAACATTAAGTAGTCACTGTTTATATTCACTCCACTAAACTTTTTCGTAGCTTTCTAAATCGAACCGACAACACTTCGGCAACACTTCCTCCTCTTTTCCTTGCTCCAAAGCTCCTCGAACTTGCTCCTTCTTCTTTAATGCTCTCATCCTTAACCTTTGGGGTGGTGGTGCTCGGCCTTGGGTGGTGATGGAGGGTGGCCGTGAGTTGTAGAATGGTGGAGGAGTTGATTGGCTAGTGTTTAAGGTGATTCGACCTTGTATGTATGTGTATATAATTTTATTTCTTTTTGGAGATATTTTGGCATAACTTAGACAGGACTTAGGAAGCCATTAAAATAACTTAGAGTAAAGAAGAAGAATTTGAAGAATGTGTGAAAATATGAGAGAGTATGTGCATGTATTTATAGGCTTAACGTTTAGAAAATATCATGATATTTTCATATGCTTTCACATAACCACTTTCCACCTCCTTTCCTCGATCATTTTCATATGTTGATCCCTCCCATGTGCCTCCATCAGTTACTTCTCTTCCATGCCATGTGCATTGGCTTTTGTATACTTAAAGGTGAAGTATAGGAGAAATGTCATGATTTTTGTTTCATCTACATACATGTATGTACATTGAATTGTATGTGTACGTGCATTTATGACTTACATATGTATGTATATATGTGTGCATATTTATCTTATAAGGTTGCAACCACTTAAAACAATTTCTGTTTGTTAAATCGTTATGGATTTCGATTCTAATCTCCGGTCATATTTTTACTTCTTAGTTAACATACATATATTTGTGAATAAAATTTGAAAACTAATTTCTAATAATTATTAGTTAATTAAGATGATCTCATTTGAACTGTAAAACCATAAAAATCTGTATTAAATAATTGTTTACAAAAGTGCTATTATATCAATAAGGCAATATTAATTTTTCTTATGATTTCAAATCAAATATACATCTTTACAGACTATTATAAATGATTTATTATCACTATATAACTGATTAAAATGAATTATTATCATTTTAAAACAATTATTTGAATAATTAAATAATAATTAAATCATTAAAATCTCAATTTGAATGAATTAATTAATTATTAAATATGATCACATTATTGATGATGTCATAAACAAATTTTATTTCCAAAAATAAAATAAATAATTTTATTTTATATTCTTACATGTGTGGATAAATAAGTGTATGTATCCAGTCTCACGCGCGACTTCTGTTGATTATAAGGCTGTTTATGGATAAAACGATTTTTAGTTATTTTATTAATATTTTCCAAAGTATATATTTTTGTAAATACTTATTCAAAATAAGTTTATCATTCTTATATATTGTTCAAAACATCATAATTTATGTTAAAAAAGCTTATATTTGAATATTTTAAAAATAAATATAATTTATCAAAGTGATAAATTTCAGCGACATTACATACATTTGCCTTCACATCACAAGGAGATCGTTTGCGTTAAGGAGATAGCATATTTTTGGCTTAATGTTAATGGTGTACCACCATTTCTAAGAGGAGATAAGAACTCCATATCGATGGGTAATAAATAAGGAGAGAAAGATCATCTTGCTGAATGCCTTTACTAGACGTGAAATTCCCTTTAGGAATGCCATTAACTGAGTTGGAGAAAGAGGGAGTATAGATGCAACTCTTGATATGATTTATGATTTTAGGAGGAAAACCCATAGCCTTAAGAATGTGAAGAATGAACCCAACATTAATTTTTTTATAAGCCATTTGAAGAACAACTTTAAAAAAAAAAAATTAGCGCCACTCTTGTTGAAATTTCTAATAAGATCTTGCACAACCAAAGAGTTTTGAAAAATATTCCTAACATGAATAAATGCACTTTGATTATTGAAATTTATATTAAAAAACGAGCTTCATGCGATAAAAAATAATCTTAGAAATAATGTTGCAGTGCACATTATAATAAGCAATAGGCTGGTACTCCTCAATCTTTGTGGGTTTGTTCGCTTTAATAAGACATATGAAAGCATTGTTGATTTCCTTAAGAATTTGTCCACTCGTAAAGTATTCGTTAATAGCTCTAAGAAGGTTATGATGGATGTCCACCCGGTTGTAAACACTGTTTCTTCGTTCTTCGAAAATCGACACCAATACATTAGTGTTCATGGCCGCAAATCTAAGTGCCAGAGAGGCTGTGCTTTAAGGGTAAGAAAAAAAATAAAGACAGAAAAGAATCTTATACGAATGAATAACATATATTATTTCAATATATATATATATATATCTTTATGGAAGAAATTTCAAATACATTGATCAGATTTAAACATGGACGATTATAAATATCTATCCTTACAAATGCAGAATATAATAGTACACAAGTGTGGTGAAAAAGAGGTAGTAGTCTAATGAAGAATCTTCTAACTCCATGCTCTGAGCTCTTTCAGATTTCTTCTAACTAAACCTGACTAGTAGTCTGTCCAAATAAAATAGTGCACCCAGAGTTTAAGGAAAAAGAAAATAAACTCTGGGTCAGTCATGGGACTGGTACGAGAAACTCAGAATATACATTTTGAAGAAAATGGTATCTCATAACATCACGCCTCACATAAATATGAAATAATATTTTACCTTATGATAACCAAAACATTTGCTATGCAAAAACCATGGATTTTATTTTTGATGACATTCTTTAAAAAACGTGTTTCAAATAAACATATCAAAATAGCCGAAATTGCTGCATTGGTTAAATTTGATGGCATAATAGGTTTACAACTAATTCCAAAGGCACTTATTAGAGTACGGATTCATACAATGATAAGGTAAGGTACTACCTTCCATACAGTACATCTTTAGAGAGATGTACTTAGGATACATAAACAATCCTCTGCATCTGGCAAGATCGATCTATCCCTTTTGGCACTCAGACATGGCATGGATAGAAACTGAATATGTCATCACCCTAGTAGTAAACGACCTATCTGTAATCCCATGGCATACACGACATACTAGACATATAGAGGGTAATTTAGAAAGGTGATGATGATACCCTAATGGTTGCAAACCACATAGCCTTACGATGTATCATGTTTAAGCCATTATCGGGTGATGAGGCCTGAGGTAACGATTACCTTTCACTTAGCACATTCTGCTTTCAATGCCACATTGCCAATTCCATCACTCACTATTGATTTTCACAAATGTATAACCTCTGAGCTCGTACGTCTCAGAAAAGGGTGTAATCTAAGAGAAGTTGTCTTCCCCGCCACCAAACAGATGTACGTTTGTGAAAGTCAATATATGTACGTTTTAGAAATGCAATGTCAGACATTCGTCCATACAAATTATCTAGGAACAGGATAAACCGAAGGTACTCTCCTACCAAATCCTATCGAGAATTACCCTTATGATTAGTAGCTAGAAGTCCTTGCATCGAAAATCTCAAATGGACAACCATTGTCACTAATAAGTGACAAGGGAAAATTCCCCCGAGGGTCAGTGATAAGCAGCACTACATTCCATCTTCCAAATCATATCATCCCATGTCTTTTATTTTCAAAGACATAAATTGGTTTGAAGTGGTCTTCGGATAGGAATCACCCAATCCGATCGTGGTTCCTTCGAACCAATCATCGATAAAAATAGGTAAACTGATTAAGGAATTATTCTTTGATTTATTAATCAAAATATCTTCTAGTGATGTATATCTTTAAAACATTCTTTTCTGTATATATGGAATCATTAAACCTCTCTTTAACTTTGGAATTACCAAATCATTTTCAGAAATCATTTTAGAAAACGCTATTGAGTAAATAGGATCATGGAAATTATACTAATTCTACTCAATATCAATTTCCATATTCCACCTTCATTATTCATCGAATAATGGTGAGATCACCTTTTAGTTTCTCACGGATAGTACGGATTTAATCCTTGAAATTTAGTACCAAGTATTAAAATATTATTTATATGAAATCCAAATTGTTTGAAATTGGAAAATTATATCTTCTACACTTTGGGAAATTTTGATCTAAGTAAATCTACTATACCCTCCATCGAGCCAGTCCGCGTAGCAAGGGAGGGCAGGCAACTAGTTCACCAAACCAAAGCCTAGTGACTTCCTCTTTGTCACCCATAAGGTGGTCAAGTTATTTGATCGACTCTAAATCATTTAAGTTATTTAATATATTTTTAATTATTTTAGAACATTGGGCTTTTTTTCGATTTGTTACATTCCTCGGTCGGATTTTCTATGACGCTCACAAATGGAACAAATGTACCAGTCGTTTCTGCATTCTTATGTTTAAACCTCTTAATATCTTTAAATTACTTAATTATTATTTGAAAAGGTTCACAAAGATCTTGGAAAGAATAATTAAGTCAAAACCATTATTTGCAAAGTTATTAAAATATGCCACGAATAGTGTTTTAAAAGCTTATTTGGTTAAATCAACTTTTCTATCATTTGGAAGTCCATATTTATAACTCAAATCTCTTTTAAAACATTATAATACATTTATAAATATTTTTTCACATTTTTAAAGAACCTAAAAATATAATTTTTAAAGAATCCCTTTTTGGATTTCGTACGGCAAAACCACGATTATTTCAAAAACTTGTTTTGCTTATGTTTCAAAATTTACTAATCAAATCTCGATTTTCTTTCCTCATATGAAAACTATAGTTATAAGAGTTCGAAAAATTCTTATTAGAAAGAATTCTGGTTCCGAATCCATCGTATAAATGGATTTAATCTTCTGCGGCGTGAAATCGCGAATTGCCGTTACGTGACGCGCCTGTTTTAACTCAGTTTTCATATTCTTCTTAAACTTCATCAATTTTTTTAAAAATGTTTATAAAACTTTTTTGAATTATTTTAAACCATTTTAAAGAGGTTCAACAATCTTATATACATCATTTCATTTATTAAAGAAAAGTGATTTTCTTTGTGATTTTCGAGTGTATTAAACGTGACTTGTTAATACAATCAAACAATCATAACATCATCATCCAAACATGATAAACAACCATAATAAACAAGCATAGCAAACCATATTATATCATCCAAATTATAGTATATATAAATATAGAGTTTCTCACCTTCATTTTCAGTCGAAATAGTTTTGAGTCAGCTATAGCTTTGTTATGATTGCTTTAAACTCTATCGAATCAAGCTCCTAAGCTTTGAATGAGCTCGGCCTTGGCCTTGGGTACTCATGGCCATGCGTTTAGGTGGTGGATGGCTCGGCCTAGGGAGAAGGAAAGTGTGGTCGTGGGTTTTGATGGGAGAAAGGAGGAGTTTTGAAATGGTTTTAGAATGGTTTTGCTAATATATATAATATACTAATTTAACTTCTTTTTGAATTATTTTCTTGATTAGTCTACTAAGCATAGAAGCCATGAAAGCAGCTTGAAAGTGGATAAGAAGAAGTGAAGAGAGTGGTAGGAAATTATGAAGAAAAGGGTGGGTATTTATAGGAAAATCTTAAGAAAAAATATCCTAACACACAATTACCTTTTTACGCGCAACCTACACCCCCCATCACCTCATATTACATGGCCATCCCCCTATATCCTCTCTTCCATATGCTAGCTCATATGTGCATACTTTATTGTGTAAGAGTTGACTTATGGAGCTTCAAGAGTAGTAAATGAAAAATGTCTTAGATTTTTCTTTATATATATATAAATGTAAATGTGTGTGTATATGTTCATGTGCAAGTTAATGTGTGCGTATGTATGTTATATATGGGTACATGACATATAAATAAGGTCGCAACAACCTTTAAACAATTTTTGTTCGTTAAGGCGTTGAAAATTGGGAAACCAATTACCGGTCACATTTTCACTTATAATCTAATTTCATATATGTGTAAACAAAATTTGAAAATAAATTTCTAATCATTTTTAATTAATAAAAATGTTCTCATTTTAACTATAAAATAATATAAATCAATATTAACAATTATTTACAAAAATTGTTATTATATCGATAAAGCGATATCAATTTTCCTTATATTTTCAAACCGATTATATATCTTTATAAAACTATTATAAATTATTTATCATCACTTAATAAATAATTAAAATGAATTCTAATTATTTAGAACAGTTATTATAATAATTATAATAATTATTAAGTCATTAAATCTCAATTTAATAAATCAATTATTAAATATAAGGGCATTAGTGATGATGTCATAAATACGTTTTATTTTCCAAAAGTAAAATAAATAAATTTTATTTCATGTTCTTGTTAAATTATAAAAATAAATGTACGTATCCAGCTCCGTGCATGATGTTTTACGATCATAGAACTGTATCGATAAAATGATTTTCGGTCATTTTTCGGTATTTTTCCAAAGAAAATATTTTTTCGGAACATTTTCTAAAATAAGTCCATTAGTATTATTTATCACTTAAAACTTGATTATTTATGAACAATAATCTATATTTTAATATTTTAAATAATATACATATCTGTAGTTAAAGTGATCGAATTATGTGTCATTACATATTCCCCTCTTAAAAGAAATTCGTCCTCGAAAGTATCCTAAAAAAAAGCCCAAAAGAGTTTGCCCAAAACATATTTTTTAATACTTACTTCCGTATGATGTATACAGATCATCCATACGCTATATTTGATTCGATCTTCTATTTAAGTTCGTAACTTACCTTATGAACTAGTATTATACCTCCAATCCTCTATTGCGGACTTTAATCAAGCTTTTTGATCAAAATCCTTGTTTTTCTTACATAGCTCTCATCTACGATAGAAAACATAAGTATCTAACCATAAACCCTTATCAATGTTCGCCATCAAGGATCGAGTGATAAATTATTTTTCGGATCGGTATAAACACCTCAAAGCTCTGTACTTGAATCTTAGATCAAATTATGCGGCGAAATAATTCACACACTTCATATAAATTTAATAATATTTCAAAAAAAATTAACGAAAACAATTCATTAAACTTTCATTCTTTATTCAAACATTTTTATAAAGATGCTTCTTTATATTTAACTATTTGCCACCATTTCTATCTCTTTAAAAGAATTATTCAAGTTAAAGATGACTTATCTTTTATTATAATATACCTCTTATATTATATATGCTTATTTTAACTAATATTAAATGAAAACACCTTTATATTTAATAAAACTTCTTTTTTGATTCAAAACTTATTTTATTAATTAATGCACCTTTTATAATTATCCACTTACGCCAGTTTCAATGCTTAAAAGTATTTATATACTTATTCAAATGTTTTGAGTATATTCACAATGTACTTAACAAGTTTTACTTATTTTAAAATATGATCAAAGAGATTGGAACAATTATTACCAAAACATTGTTATAATAAACCCCTTTATACATTAAACACATAACATATTCTATCTTTTTATAAAAGATTCCGGTACTTGTTACTATCTTTAAAATCCCATTTTATAAATAATACTATTATCATTCCTTTTTCAAAAATCATTTGAAATTCCTTTCAAAAATATCGGAATTTAAATTCTCAAAAATTTCCTTTATAAAGTACGTTTCATAAATCTGGTTTATAAAATCACTTATATAAAACATATTCATAAGATTTATTTATCTTCAGTAAATTCATTTTATCTTAAACCAACTTTATTATTTATCGAATACCCCATAGTCAAATTGAGGTGTTCATATTTGAATTTTTAAATTAAATAACCAATCAATCAATGATAATAACCTAGAATTATCATTTCCTCAATCAAATAATTATGTTATTTGAAAAGTATTCTTTATATTTAAAATATAATCCTAGGTAAAATTATTTCATTTATCAATTTTCAAAACCATGCATATATCATTAACAAATATGCGCTCATATATAATACTCTTATTCTCATTTTAGGATGTTACTAAGAGCATTCCTAACCGAGTAAATTGTTGGAGAAATGAGGTCAATCCCCACTGTCGTTCCTCCCAGCAGTGGAAAATCGAGCGTGCGGAGGAACGGGAAGTGGGAATCGCCCCCATTGTTTTTAAAGTGGCGATCCCTAAATGGCTTTTTAAAATTTGTTTAAACCCTAAACGTTTTTTAGAAATCCGTTCGAGGCTTAAACGGTTTTCAAAAAGCCATTTACATAAAAGGGATTTTAGTTTGCCATTTAAGTTTTTTAGTTCACAATTTTAAGTTTATATGTTTATTTTCTGTTTTCTTAAGTTTGGTAAGTTTGTTTCTGGTTGCTTTTAGTTCTGACTATTTTCAAGTTTTACTATTCATATTTGTTTAATTTGTTTATTTATATGTGCATTATAGTTTGTTAATTTTAGTTTTTAATATTTTTTAGTTTATTTATTTACATATATGTGTTTGTTTTGTAAATTTTTAACGTGTATTCATCGAAGTCTAATAACCGTGAGAAATATTCTTTTAATAATCCAAAAAAACACACAAACTAGCACTCAAATTCGGTTTGACTCATCATCCCAAAACCATACTACAAACACAAACATTAAATTCAAAGCCAACAGCTGAAATTATAATAAGAAAACAACAATCTTGAAACAACACCATAGAGTTCATTTACATCCCCAACTACCCTCTTCTTCTTAATACCTATGTTATTGAGCTCTCAAAATGCTACGTTTTTTGGCCAACACATACTCTAATAACTCTCCAGTTAGATAAGAAACATCTTTTGCTAGATACTCTTCCTCTTCCTTTTCCTTCAAACGTCTTTCACGCGCCTTTTTCAATTCAGTTCTTTCACGTAGAGCTCTAGTTCTATCTGCATCTTATTGAACCTGCAATTCCATGAGCGTCAACTTCTGCTCTTTCAACTTTAAACGTTCTTCTTTTTTCGAGGTAGATGCAATTGAAATATCACTTAGTAGCGAAGTTAGCCTATCACTAGTCATTGCTAAGTTGTTTGCCTCCTTGCTTCTCAACAAGGATCTCATGCTTGATTTTATTCCTTTGGGCCGAATATCAACTCCACCATAAAGCATTCTCGAAGTCGGAGTCAATGGACTGCTACTGTTCCCCTCTCCATCTAATGTCATGGGAGAATCATTTGAATTGCTAAAGGATGAATCAATCGAGAGTCTTGAAGCTAGCTTTCTCAAATTTGATGCTTCGGCATCTCCTAGGTCCACATCATCTAGTTCAGTTAGAGGGGCCCAACATGGCTTCATTAAAAGAATTTCAAATGCTTCATAAGCAATGTAATTGCAATTATAAGTATCATGATATATCTTATCGTAATCGTCTTTCAAGTCTCTAAAAGATTGTCCACTTCTCAGTCTATCCCCTTTGTGCTATTATACCTTTGTATTTGGTACACATACCCTTCAGGTTATACCTTGCCGTCTTTGTGCTTTCAAATGTTCTCTTTGTTTAGCATTCTGGATCCTCGTTGTTTATCTCATTTACCCTCAGATAGAAAAACTTCTCAATAGATCGACCCGATGGAACGATGGATGCTTTAACCCATGCGTTAGCCATCACCCTGTAGTCATGTGCTTTCCACGTCTTACCATTACCATTGCTTGCTACCGCAGAATCTTCACCATGAGAATCCTTAGGCTTTCATTTATTGTACGCTCTATTTACCTTGCCTTTCCTTTTTTTGCTTGTAGTTGCTACTGAAGAGGTCTCTTGGGTTGTAACTGAAGGAGGAATCATAAGTTGTGAACCAAAGATGTTGTGGTTTAGAGGAATTTGATTATACAAGGGACCATACTGCTGTGAGAAGTTAAATTGTTTAAGAAACTGACTTTGTTGCAGAATTAGAAATTGAGATGGAATCAATGGTGGAGCTTCGGATTGTGATAGTAAACTTGTAAAATTTGTGAGATTATCATCATACAAGTTAGTGACATTGTTGTTGTTGTTTATGTTGGCCATTACAGTGTTTGCAATTTTACCAATTATATATGGAAAAATTGATGCTACTTGCTTTGTAAATTAAATGTTCTTCTCACTCATTTCTGTGATGTCTTATCTTATCATTTGTTTTATGTAGTGTATAGTCTTATCACTTGTTTTCTACAGTGCGTAGTCTTATCACCTGTTTTCCGCACTATATAGTATTGTCACCTGTTTTCTACACTGTATAGTCTTATAGAATTTAAAGTATAACATATAGTCGTTTTTATAGCTATTGGGACAATACAGATCCGTTTTTATGACTGTTGCAAACTTCTTTAATGGCTATAAATTTTATTTATATTTATAAACAACGTTAACGACCACATTCTGTAACGGCCATATTCTTTAATGACTATAGATTTTAATTATATTTTAAACTTCTTTAACAGCCATATTCAATCTAAAGTATTTTGATTCTTTTTTATTTTAATTATTCTTTCATATTTAATTTTAATTTAATTTTAATTTTAATTCTAATTCTTTAAACTTTATTCGAAGTTAATTCTCTAGAGTTAATTCAAAGTAATTCTTTAAAGTTAATTTTAATTAAACTTCTTCTTGTTTTTTAATAGGTTCTATAGCAAAACGGGAATCAAAAACCCCTTTTTCACTAAACGGTAAACTGAAAACCGTTTAGAGGTTAAATGGTATTATGATTACCGTTTGGCCACTAAACGGTAAGCAGTTTTCCATTTAGGGCAAAATTAATTTTTTTATAATCAACCGTCATCAAACATGCATACAGAGGCATATATATATTCAAAAAACGTAGATAATAAGTTTAAATATACAGATAGAGTCATCAAACAATCCATATATGTTCACAAGCTTAAAAAAACATGCATACACCTCTCTCAACAATCACAAGTTGAACCTATCTGTAACATCCCCAAAATTTTATCAATTTAAATTAGGAATTTATTAAAATTTTTGGAATTTAATTTGAAAAAAATTCAAACCAAATAAGTGTTAATTTGTATGAATAAGATTTCAGTTTCTTTTGAATTTAAATTATATATATATGTGTGTGTGTATATGAGTAGATTTGAATTTGACTTTGAATTTAAATTTTAAATAAATGCTTTAGTTAAATAATTTGGATTTAAAAATGTATATGTATGTAATTTATTTAATGTGCATTTAATTTTAAAACATTCACTTTTAAATAGTATTTATTAATATAAAGCAAATGTCTTTAGGAAATGGAAAATGTAAATTTAAAAATATAATTTAAATAATGTAAAATATTATTCTAATGAAAATTTACAAATGTTAACTAAGTAATATATATATAAAGACAAGGGTTAAAGATTTATGTTAATGGATTAAGAAGTGTAATCCA
Source organism: Allium cepa (assembly GCA_030765085.1). Lineage (NCBI taxonomy): Eukaryota > Viridiplantae > Streptophyta > Magnoliopsida > Asparagales > Amaryllidaceae > Allium > Allium cepa. The sequence goes on from CM060929.1 coordinate 787,964,935, forward strand.
TGTAGAAAAAAATTTAACAAGAGTCATTACATTATTTTTATTTTTGAGAAATTCATAAAAAAAGAAAATAGAGCTATATAAGCTATTTTATCTCCTCTCTCTTGTCTCTTTTATTCATTCCTAAACCCTGTACATTTTTTTTAAATCAGAAAGAAAAAAAATCATCAGCAACAAAGTAATCATACCAGACTACTTCCTCAACATTTAAACCAAGACCAAATTCCAGTAAATAAAAGTCTGTAACAACTTTCTCAAATCTCAAGCCAGATATGTAATTTCAACTAAAAACAACTTCAACTCTTCAGCAAACAGTTCAAGCATCCCACTTTTTCAAAATCAAGCCTTTAAGATCAGGCAACAACAGTTCAGAATCATCTCAGACCTTTGAATTCTAGTTTTCAAGTTTGCAGACCAGAGTTTTTTTTCCTGTGTTTTCATAAAAACAAAACTGTAAGTAAATCTTTTAAAGAATTTGAATTTGTTGTTAAAGAAATTAAGCAAGTGAATCCATCAGAAACTAAGCAAGTTTACATCAATTAGTTGCAGATAAAAATTCAAGATCTAATTTAAGCATCCTTCCAGACTTTCAACTTTGACAACAACATCCTAGAAAGCTTTCTGTTCAAATTTCACAGGTGAGTTAACCCTTTTGATTTGAACTAGAACTTGTTGCTATGAATAATATTGAAGTTTGAATTATAAATGTGTGTTTGCATGTATATATATATATATATATATATATATATATATATATATATGAAAATGAAGGTGCATGTCTGTACACATAAATATGAACTCTGTTCCAGGCCTACAGGTTCCAAAACCTGTTTCAAATTCAAAAGCTCTATCTCAAATTATTTTTAGGTTTTGAAATCTAAAGAGAACATGTTCGTATGATTGTGCTCTAAGTTTTAAAAGTAAATTTAAGTAAATTAAACAAAAACTTTTTCTGGAAATATAAGAATACAGGCAAAACTAATGTAAACTGAAATTTCATCAATCCTGATTTCAGATTTTGAATATCAATTGAAACGTCTTCGAAGTTGATGACTTTTAAAAGTGAAATTAAAATTTTTAATTAAGTATTCTCCGAGAAAAATGGGGATGAACGGAATTGCCAATTTTACTAAGTTCTGGCGATCGACAAGGTGATGGACTTCGTGATCGTAACCATAGCTAGCTGGAAAGTCGTAGAGTCAGGGAAAAATGCTTGATTAAATTCCAGATCACCGCGGATGGTGAATGAGGTAAATCTAGGGTTTTGGCCCTATGTTTTTGTCGATCGTATCTCGAGGCAATGGCGCTGTCTAGGTCGAATCAGACCTCACCTGGGTGCGTGCGATCGATACGTTGGAGTTTGACGATGGTCTGACAAAAGAATCGTGGCCTCTTATGGCCTGATGTGGCGAAGCAAATCAAAGATTGAGGGATCGAAGTTCATTCTAGTTGTGGAAAATGGTGAAATCTCGAATTCGTCGATGTTGTGGATTTCTGGGAGCTTTGATAGTTGATGGTGGTTATCGCTGACTTGTTAAGGTTTGCCGCATCGATCGAAGTTCGCCAGCGTTCATGTGCATGTGCACAGGCCATGGGGATGTGTCAGTTGCCTAGGATGAAGAAGAAGGTTTTCGACTCGAAGACAACTTCAAGAAGTCTGGTCTCTAGCTTGAGTTTGGGTTCGTGCGTTTTCAGGCTTGTGCCGGGGTTTAATACTTAAACAAATTGTTAAGTTTAAAAAAATTTATACACGGGTGGGTTTTGGAAACGACTCGAAGCATTCAGGCGTTTTGATCGGGTGAGACACGAAGTGGTCTCAGGGTTGACATACAAAACAGTTTTTACTTTAAAAATAAAATTCAAACTTTTAAACAATTTTAAATCCATGTTTTTAATGATGATTTTGATTTAAGTTTAAACTAATTAAGGTTTTAAGTGAGATATTTTTAAAGTAACTAAATTTAATTTAATTTTATCACATTGTTTTGTAAAATTATTTATATTAATTGAATAATGTAACTAAGAAGGATAATTAAGATAAAATGTTATTTAAACTAATCTTAATCTTTTAAGCTAATTTATGTGATAAGGATGATTTATTAAACAAGGTTTATAAGATAATCAACATGATTAACAATGGTAAAAAGATTTATCTTTTAATTTATTAAGTAGTTAATGATTTGTTGATATAATTATTTTAAAAAAATAACTATTTAATTAATTACTTAATATTAAAGGTTAATTAAATAGATAATTAAGGTTAATTGATTTATAATTAATAATTAATTAATTAAGGGATAATTAATTAATAAAAGTAATTAAGGATTAATTAATTAAGGAATAATCAATTAATGAAGGTGATTAAGATTTAATTAATTTATAATTAAGGATAACTAATCATTGATTAAAGATAATTAATGAAAGTAATTATGCGATTGATTAATTTAAATCACACGATTAACTCACCTTAATTGTAGATGATTAATTATTATTGAATGTTGTATACTGATTGATATCTCTGATATGTGATTCTAATGCTATGTGATATGATTTACCTTGTGCTGTGCTGTGATATCTGTGATTTGTTTCTGTGTGAATGTGAAAACCCATTGGCTCGTAAAACGGAATTTGAATTTCGATGCGAAAGAGAGTCGGTTTCCATTTGGTTATCCAAAACCCACATTGAACCTATGAATATTTGTGAATGATATATCCATATGTTTTAGAATTTAGTGCTCACTATTCGGTTTAACCGGAAGAGGACCTTTGTGTCATATAACCCATTCCGAATATGTGATACGAAGAAATGGATAGCATTTGAAGACGGTGGTGAAGACCGGTGTCTTCGAGAACGATAGGGTAACCTGTCGAATGACTTTGCACTGAGTTGCTCTGGTATAGAGATCTCCATATATGATGGGGAGTCTGATCGAGATTGTGGATGCCCGGATTGCAACGGCTTCTTTGAAAGTGCCTTCGGTTCTGTTCGAACCCAGAACAGACTTGTATGGTTGTATGTTTGACATTACACTTTGAGATATAAAGTAAATTTCTTTCAAATACATTTCTGTTGGTGGTGGAGAATTTATTCTTTTAGCTTAACACCCTTCTCTGAGACATACGAGCGCAAAGGTTATGTAGTTGAAGGTTATCAGTGATATACTTGTAACTTCGTAGTGTGGCATGCTGAGTGCTGCCGATCATTTGTTGATCGAAGCATGGCTTTTGTGAAAAGCGTAGCTTTGTGGATGAGACTTCGTCGAACCTCACAACCCGAAAATGGTCGAAACAGGAAGGATGCAGCAAGTTTATTGGGGGTAGCGCCCCTAAGGTATGCGCATTTCCTTCTAGATAGAAGTGGTATCATGGTATGGATCCCAGATACTTAACTTATGTTGATATTGCAATTAAGTTGCTTTGTGATTGTTATTGTTGAGGCCTCGGATAAAGGTCGGTTACGACCGAGGGGTGGCATAGTCGTGTAGTAGTTATCTAGTTACAGAGGTAACCCGGCCTTGTGTTGGCAGAGATCCGGTTAGATTCTCGGGTCATCCCTCCAGAGGCGTACCCATGTGGCCCAGGAAGTTCCTTAGCCTGACCGTTGTTGGAAATCCAATCACCAATACGTGCCTAATACGGTTTTAGTTGTAGAACCTGCCATCTAATATGGTAGCTATAGTAGACATATTATAATAGTATGTATGCTGGCTAGGATTAATATTATACTTTCGAAATGTTTTCACACTATGCACAAATAATAATATTAAAAGAATTTTCTCGTATTAAGCATATTTGACTATCATAAGGAGAAATCTCCCCCAAGTGTGCGATTGCATTGTGTGTGTGCCGGAAGGCCTTGTGGTAGTTTCATTTCCCAAAAGCATACCAGATTTTCTTTTATAAACTGTTTTTGTACAAACAACTGTTTTTTTTGTTTATTCATACCAGTCCCATGACTGACCCGGAGTTATTGTTCCCTTCCTAAACTCTGGGTGCCCATAATTTTCACATGGGCAGTCTAGAAACAGGTTTTTCGTGTTTTGGAGCTAGCCTGGATTTTGAAGTCTTTTGAAAGCTGTCGTATTTTGAAAAGATTTGGTTTGGATATCTTTTGAAAAGTTTGGAGTTTGAAGACCTTATCGAAGTAGAAGTATGTTAGAACCTTTTGAAGACTCTATTGTTGCTCCGTTGCAAAGTTGTTATTATTCTATTATTATATCAAGTGTAGAACTCTGATGTTGGTGATAATTGTTGTAGTCAAATATTGTGATGATGTTGTATCTGTGTTGATTTATGATAGTTCATTTTGTTTCCGTTGTTTATATTCATCTAATGTTGTTATAAGCTCCATCCGAACCGGAGTTCGACGTTTGAATCTCCGATAGTTGAATACAAGTGAGGTATTTGATGTCGATTTTCGAATGCTGGATTTCGGATCGTGACAAGTGGTATCAGAGCTAAAGGTTGATTAAGAACTTTGGCTACGGAGTATAACACATTAGGCAGCTTATTAGAGATAGGGTGAAGTATACCCTAGAATGAGTATAACCCAAGAGACCAAAACCCTATATTTTCTTGGTCTATTTCTTTTAAACTGTTGATATTTCCTAAGATATCTCGTCCGTATACCTAAATCAAATTTTCTTACTATTACAGATAGTAAGAATGAGCGGGCGAAGAGGAAGAGCTAGGGGACAGAGAAATACCACAACTAGTCAAATCCCCACAACAGCAGAAGTAGCTATGCCTACTCAAATTCAGTCGAATCTGGCTGATCTGTATAAAAGCTTCTCGAGACTTGGTGGTAAGCCGTTCACTGGCAAGGAATCTATTATTGAAGCCCAAGCCTGGATCAAATCATGTGAAAGAATTTTTAAAAGGCTAAAGTTGGAAGACGATCAAATGCGACTAATAGCTTCTTGGCAACTCCAAGAAGAATCCCTAGCCTGGTGGGAGACAGTTACTGTTGATGAACCAGAAGAAGAGTTTGCTTGGAGTCGATTCAAGGAAGTGTTTGAGAAACGCTACATGCCATTGGCTGGTATCTCCCGAATGTACCAGGAATTCATGGACTTGAAGCAGGGAAATTTATCATTTGAGGAGTACTTAAACAAATTCAACGAATTATCCCGTTTCGGTTCGGAATTGGTAAGCACACCTCTAAAGAAAAATGAAAGATTCATTCGTGGGAAGAATAAGAAGTACCACGAGAGGATGAAAGCCCACGTCAAAGAATATTTTTCTGATCTTATTGATATGGGGTATAGGTATGCTACCCTGTATACGTAGGAAGTCCCTAGGGAAAGAGGAAATATGAGCAATCAAAATTGGAAAAAGAAAGAAAGTTCGGGGCAAGAAACCATATCAAGGCAAGGAAAAGAAGAACAATCAAGGAAACCCGGCTAAAGATATAACTTGTTACAATTGCTAGGAAAAGGGTCATTATTCAAACAGCTGCAAAAATCCAAAGAAACAAGTTAAGAAAGAAAAACCTGTTAATACTGGTCAGGGAGTTACAGAATGCTATAATTGTCACAAACCTGGACACATAGTTAAGAATTGCCGACAATGAAGCAAGCATAAGTGGCGAATGTCTATGCAATAAAGGATGACCCTTCAACCTCAAGGGCGGATAAAGGAAAAGCTATTCTAGAAGATAACCTTACTATTTATGATAAAGTTGTTAGAGTTTTGTTTGACACGGGCGTACACATAGCTTTATCTCCCAATAAACCGTAAATGAATTAAAACTAAAACCTGATTTTTTCAACGAGCCCATTTGTGTGAAAAATCCAGTTGGTGGCCCTGCAAACCTTTGTCTACGATATAGAGACGTTCCTATCTCGTATTCTTGTTACCAATTTCCTATCAGTCTCTTTGTCCTTGATTTTAATGAATTCAAAATCTTACTGGAATGGATTGGCTAACAAAATACGAAGCCAAATTAGATTGTAATAATCGAACGATTTCGTTCAAAACAAAACTGGGAAATTTTATTGAAATCTCTTGTGAGGATCCGAGTCCTAAGAGAGATAAACTGATGTATACCTTGGGATATCCCGAACCTAGTCTGGAGTCCATACCTGCTGTACGGGAATTTCCCAACGTATTTGAAGAAGTGAAATCCATACCTCCACATAGAGAAATTTAATTCAGAATTGACTTAGTGCCCAATGTTCATCCTGTTGTTCATGCAAGCCGTAGGATGGTACCCAGGGAAAAGATTGAACTAGTTAATCAAACATGAGATTTTCTAGGAAAAGGATTGATAAGCCCTAGTGTTTCTGAATGGTGTTCAGCTGTGGTGTTTGTAGCTAAATTTGATGGATCTTTGAGATTGTGTGTGGACTACCGCGATCTCAATAAACTAACTCTCAAGAACAATTCCCTTTACCTTGAATCGACTACTTGTTCGATCTACTTCATGGCACTCGATTCTTTTCTAAGATGGAGCTAGCTTAGGGATTCCATTAGCTATGAATTGCCGAAGACTGCGTTCACTTGACTGCTTTCAGGGGTGCAGATATTTTCTACGAATGGTTAGTCATGCATTTCGGACTAACCAATGCTCCCGCATACTTCGTAGACTTAATGACCCGTGTATTCCGGGGAGTATTGAATAAATTTGTTTTGGTGTTTATTGACGATATTCTAATCTATTCCAAAACTGAAGAGGAGCATGCTGAGCATCTTAGAATTGTTTTGGAGATATTAAGGAAGAACATTCTGTTTGCAAAATTTTCTAAATGCCATTTTTGGGATAAGGAAGTCAGATTTCTCGGGCACATTGTTAATGAAGAAGGAATCTCTGTTGATCCAGGCATGATTTGCTGCTATTCTAGACTGGAAGCGACCCACTACCCCAAAAGAAGTTTGAAGTTTTCTGGGTTTAGCGGGATATTACAGAAAGTTTGTCCAAGATTTCTACAAGTTGGACAGTCCACTGACTAAGCTAATAATGAAGAATGCTAAATTCGATTGGACTCCAAAATGTGATGAAACTTTCCAGGAGTTGAAAATGAGATTAACTACCGCTCCCATTCCCGCTATCATTAACGGAAACCAAGGTTTATCTGTCTATACTGATGCTTGTGGAGATGGTTTGGGTGCAGTGCTAATGCAGAATGGGAAAGTCATAGCGTACGCGAGTAGACAATTATGTCTGCATGAGAAAAATTACCCAACTCACGATCTCGAGCTTCTAACTGTTATTTTCGCTTTGAAAATCTGGCACACTATCTTTTGGGTAAGAATGTCTTTCAGCTTTACTAAAATTTAAAAGTTTAACTTAACTTAAAATATATACTTAATAAGTCCTTCTTGTTCTAGATGAAAATTTTGAATTATTCAGCAACCACAAATCTCTGAAATATCTCTTCACCCAGAAAGATTTAAATCTAAGGCAACAACGATGGCTAGAATTTCTAGCGTCATATGACCTATATATTCTGTATACGCCCGGAAAGGCCAATGTGGTAACCGATGCCTTGAGTAGGAAACATGCTATTCTTTCTCACCTTGTTGTCACTCCTACTCTTCTTGTGAAAGTCGCTAGCAGACAAAAATAAGACAAGTTTCTTCGAGATATTTATGAAAGAATCCTTCGAGGCGAAGATACCAGTTTTGAAACCAATCATAGTGGAATTATTAGATTGAAAGGCAGGTTGTGTGTCCTAGATATCCCAGAATTAAAGCATGAAGTTTTAGGCGAGTGTCATAAGTCCAAACTCAGTATCCATTCAGGAGTTAATAAGATGTATAGAGATATCAAAAGAACTTTCTGGTGGAAGACAATGAAAAGGGATATATCTATATATGTGAGTCGTTGTGCTACTTGTCAACAAAATAAAAGTGATCAAAAGAAAATGGCAGGTTTCCTCCAGCCTTTGGAGGTACTCAAGTGGAAATAGGATCAAGTATCGATGGATTTCATCCATGGGTTGCCCCGCACTTGAAGGAGGAATGAAGCAATTTGGGTTGTTATGGACCGTTTGACTAAGACATCCCAGTGAAATCCACCCGAACTGCAGCAAGCTTAGCAGAGCTATATATAAAAGAGATTGTTCATCTCCATGGCACACCCAACAGTATAGTGAGTAATCGTGATCCGATTTTCACTAGTAGATTTTGGGAGGCGTTCCAAGCCGCATTGGAAACCAAACTGAATTTCAGTACTGCTTATCACCCGTAGTCTGATGGACAGACTGAAAGGATAAACCGAATCTTAGAAGACCTTTTGCGAGCTTGTATTCTCGATTTTGATGGTTCATGGGAGGACTATTTACATCTGGTCGAATTCTCATATAACAATAGCTATCAAGCTAGTATCGAAATGGCACCTTTGGAAGCTTTATATGGTCGTCCATGTCGATCACCGGCATGTTGGATTGTGTCTAGTGATAGACTCGTTCTTGGACCAGATATGATTAAAGAAGCCACTGAAAAAGTGGATTTTATTTGAAAGAAGTTAATAACTGCTCAAAGTCGTCAGAAGAGTTATTACGACCGTAGGAGAAGAGCTTTATAATTTCAAGTTAGAGATTTTGTTTTCTTGAAAGTGTCTCCAATGCGTGGTGTGTTAAGATTTGGGAAGACCGGTGAGCTGGCACCACGATACATTGGTCCTTTTCCTATACCGGAAAGGATCGGTCCTCTGGCATATCGAGTACAGCTACCTAACTGGTTATCTGGAGTGCATAATGTGTTTCATATTTCTCACTTCTGGAAATATGTGCATGATCCAGATAGTATTATCAAAGAGGCAGCTCAGCAGGATCTTGAAATCACTCCCAACTTAGCAGTTAAATGAGAGCCATTGAAAATAATCGATCGTGATGAAAAACAATTAAGGAACAAAATTGTGAAACTGGTTAAAGTGCAATGGAGTGGTGATCCAAAGGACTGTACTTAGGAATCAGAGGACAGCATGCAAAACTCCTATCCCAATTACAAAGTGGATATTCCAGCTTGACTGGTAAGCCATTTCTCTACCTTTTTCCATGTTCTTATATTTTTTGTTTGTCTTTCTCTCTCTTTCAAATTTCGAGGACAAAATTTTCTTAAGGGGGAATCTGTACATCCCCAAAATTTTATCAAATTAAATTTGGAATTTATTAAAATTTTTGGAATTTAATTTGAAATTAATTCAAATAAAATAAAATAAATGTTAATTTGTATGAATAAGATTTTAATTTCTTTTGAATTTAAATTATATATATGTGTGTGTGTGTGTGTGCGCATATGAGTAAATTTGAATTTGACTTTGACTTTGAATTTGAATTTTAAATAAATGCTTCAGTAAAATAATTTGGATTTACAAATATATGTATATAATTTATTTAATGTGCATTTAATTTCAAAATATTCTCTTTTAAATAGTATTTATTAATATAAAGAAAATGTCTTTAGAAAATGGAAAATGTAAATTTAAAAATACAATTTAAATAATGTAAAATTATTATTCTAATGAAAATTTACAAATGTTAACTAAGTAATATATATAAAGACAAGTGTTAAAGATTTAAGTTAATGGATTAACAAGTGTAATCCATGTAGAAAAAAAATTAACAAGTGTTATTACATTATTTTTATTTTTGAGGAATTCATACAAAAAGAAAATAGAGCTATATAAGCTATTTTATCTCCTCCCTCTTATCTCTTTTATTCATTCCTAAGCCCTGTACAATTTTTTTTAAACCGGAAAGAAAAAAATCATCAATAACAAAGTAATCAAACCAGACTACTTCCTCAACAGTTAAACCAAGACCAAATTCCAGTAAATAAAAGTCTGTAACAACTTTCTCAAATCTCAAGCCAGAAAAGTAATTTCAACTAAAAACAACTTCAACTCTTCAACAAACAGTTCAACATCAAAGCAAGTTCAAGCATATCATTTTTTCAAAATCAAGCCTTTAAGATCAGGCAACAACTGATCAGAATCATCTCGGACCTTTGAATTCCAGTTTCCAAGTTTACAGACCAGATTTTTTCTATGTTTTCATAAAAAAAATGTAAGTAAATCTTTTAAAGAATTTAAATTTGAATTTGTTGTTAAAGAAATTAAGCAAGTAAATCCATCAGAAACTAAGCAAGTTTACATCAATTAGTTGCAGACAAAAATTCAAGATCAAATTTAAACAACCTTCCAGACTTTCAACTTTGAGAACAACAGCCCAAAAAGCTTTCTGTTTAAATTTAACAAGTGAGTTAACCCTTCTGATTTGAACTAGAACTTGTTGCTGTGAATAATATTGAAGTTTGAATTGTAAATGTGTGTTTGCATGTATATATATACATGAAAATGAAGGTGCATGTCTGTACACATAAATATGAACTCTGTTCCAGGCCTACAAGTTCCAAAACCTGTTTTGCATTCAAAATCTCTATCTCAAATTATTTTTAGGCTTTGAAATCTAAAGAGAACATGTTCGTATGGTCATTGTCACGGTCCGAAATCCAATGTGCGAAAATTGGCATCTAATACCTCACTTGTACTCGACTGCCGAAGATTCAAACATCGAACTCCAGTCGGATGGAGCTTATAACAACATTAGATGAATATAAAACAGCGGAAACAAAATGAATATCATGCATTACATCACAGATACAACATCATCATAATATCCATTACAACGCCAGAGTATTCTTATACATATATCACAGCTTCAAATAGAACATCACAATAGAACAACAAGTGATCATATGCCAAAAAGTCTTCAAACGAATGAAGCGATAGTGAACTTCCAAAACTAAGCACCTTGAGATCCAAAAGCTTTCAAAATATCTCCAAGACAAAAGCCTCGAAAAACCGATAGCCTCCAACTCCAAAAGACTCCAAAATACTGCTAGCACCAAAACATGGAAAACCTGCTACTAGGCTGCCCGTGTGGAAATTATAGGCTCCCAGAGTTTAGAAAGGAAACAATAAACTCCGGGTCAGTCATGGGACTGGTATTAGTAAATAAAAACAGTTTCTTTTAAATAAAACAAGATTTATAAAAGAAAATCTGGTATGCTTTTGGAAAATGAAACTACCATAAGACCTCCGCCACGCACACAATGCAATCATAGAATTGGAGGAGATTTCTTCTTATGATAGTCAAATATGCTTGATACGGAATTTTTTTTTTGATATTATTACTAGTGCATAGCGTAGAAAACCATTTCGAAAGTGTAATATTAATCTTAGCCAGCATAGACATTCCGTACTATGCCTACTATAGCTACCATCTAAACAGTGGTGACCACCATAAGTAAATGGCAAGTTATACAACTAAAACCGTACTAGGTTCGTTTTGAGAATTGGATTTCCAACCAATGGTCAGGCTAAGGAACTTCCTACTGCCATATGGGCACGCCTCTAGAGGGACGTCCCGAGAACTTAACCAGTTCTTTGCCAACACAAGGCTGGGTTACCTTTGTAACTAGGTAACTACTACACAACTATGCCATTCCTCGGTTGTTTGCGACCTTTATCCGAGGGCCCTTCATCACAAAGCAACAACCACACAGTAAATGAGATTGCAGCAACCACATAGGTTAAGTATCAGGGCTCCATACCATGATACCACCTTTTTCCAGAAGGAAATGACATACCCTAAAGGGTGCGACCCTCATAACCTTGCCATATCTTTCCTGTTTCGACCATTTTCAGGGTGTGAGGTCCGATGAGGTCTCGCCCACAAAGCTACGTTTTACACAAAAGCCATGCTTTGATCATAAATGATCAACAAATGATCATCAACACACAGCAGCACTTAGCATGCCACACTACCAAATTGGGAGTATATCGCTGATAACCTTCAACTACATAACCCCTGAGCTCGTACGTCTCAGAGAAGGGTATTAAGCTAAGAGAATAAATTCTCCGCCACTAACAGATATGTATTTGAAAGAAATCTTCTTTATATCTCAAGGTGTAGTGTCGGACATACAACCATACAAGTCTATTCCAGGTTCGAACAGAACCGAAGTCACTTCGTCCAATAAGGGAAGAAGCCTTTGCAAATTCGGGTATCCACAATTCCGATCGGACTCCCCATCACATGTGGAGATCTCTACACCAGAGCAACTCAGTACAGAGACATTCGATAGGTTATCCTATCGTTTTCGAAGACACCAGGTCTTCACCACCATCTTCAAATGCTATTCATTTCGTCGTATCACTATTCGGAATAGGTTATATGACACAAAGGTCCTCTCCCGGCTAATTCGAATAGTGAGCGCTTAATTTTAAAACACGTTGATGTATCAATCACAAAGATTCACACTCAGGGTTCGATGTGGGTTTCGGATAATTAACTGAAATCCGACTCCCTGTCGCATCGAAGTTTAAATGCCGTTTTACGGGCAAAAGGGTTTTCATAGAAACAAATCACGAATCACAGTTCAGCACAAAACAATTCACATCACACAGTATCACAATCACAACAAAAATATCAATCCAGTACACAACGCTTGGTAATAGTCAATCATCTTCAATTAAGGTGAATGTGATTTAAATGAATTAACCACATAATTATTTTTATTAATTATTTTAAATTAATGATTAATTATTCTTAACTATGAATTAATTAAATCTTAATTAACTTTATTGATTACTTTTTCTTTAATTAATTATCTCAATTTATTAATTCTTAATTGTTAATTAATTAAATCTTAATTACTTTTATTAATTAATTATTCTTTAATTAGTTATCAATTACATAGTAATTACAAATCATTAATTGCTTAATCATTATTTAATCATTATAAATAAATTTTTCTTTAATTTAACACTTTGAATATTTGATTTACTTCTCAATTTTTATTAAGATAAATGTAAACAATTTTATTTCAAAATATAAATTTGAAATATCTTTGAACTTCATTCATTTCAAAAATCATTTCAATACCATTTACTTCATCTTCCATTAATAAGCTATCATTATTTTATAAAGAACGGATTCAGAAAATTGTTTAAACTTATGTTTTCAAAAATTTCAAAAGTGGAATTTGCTGTTTCCAACGTCCAACCCGAGGCCGTCTCGAGTCATCCCCGAGTGAAAATGCTTCCTGCTTCGAGTTTTTACCAAGATTGACCCGAGTATAATTTTTCCAACTAAAATTTTGTTTAAGTTTATAAACGACCCGGTGCAACGCCAAATGACACGACCCTCTCTTCGAGTCATCTCCCTATACCCCCGAGTAGTACTTCGAGTCAAGAATCATCCCCTCCAAAAAAACGAACTGCTGATACAACGAAATCGTGTGCACGTTGCACACCGTCTCGGTCATCACTGGTCGAAGCTATGAACATCGTCAGGTTGACGACTACCTTCTCGACCCATCGAGTCACCCCAAAGCGCGAACCATCGCCACGATCGAAATCGAGCTCCACGACCCGTACTTCATCAAAAGCAATCACCAGAAAATGGCCTCGCCCTACCTCCTCTGGCTATCAGAGGCCACAAAAAATCGACCGAAGCTTCGCCAGCGTTAGACGCCGCGATTGGCACTGGTGTCAGGAAGTCCGATCACCCAACGGCAATGCAGCACGAACATTTTCGTCTACGAGCAGTTATGTGTTTTCAACCCGAATTCGATCTCAAACAAACAATAAAATGATTTATAAATTCAACCAATATTTTTCTAAGGATTACAAACCCTCAAGCTAGCTGCGACGATGATCTCGAGGCCCACAAACACGTAGTTCACCAGTATTTTACAAAATCAAATTTTCTGATCAAGTTAAAATTTCTCACTAAAAAATGTACTAAAAATTGAGATTTAAATTTCAAAAATCGTTATTTTCAATGTCGATTCAGATAGCATTACTGAAATTTAAATTTATGATATTCGAATTCTTGCCTAATTTAGATTGTGACTGTGTTTTCACAGTTTCCAGAAAAAAAATATTGCCTTGCTCTGATTTGTTATTAAAACATAACGCATGATTAAAACAAACACTTTGTTTTGTTTACAATCCAATTTCAGAAGAAAACAGAGAGAGAGGGGTTTGAGTTTGACATGGGTTTACTCTGTAAACCAGAGGTTAAGAAGAACAGGGATGAAAACCCTGAATATAAACATTTCCAGGAAAAAAACACACATCCACATAAATTTGTTCACATGTTAAGGTTTTCAACATCATTCAGGCATGCATACGACACCAAGAAATTGGATTAAACAGAAGTTCACTCACCTTGCAAAGTGTGAACAGAAAGCTCCTGACTATTTTTAAAATAAGGATGGAAGCCTAGATATTTTTCCTACTTTAATCTTGAAGTTAAATCTGCACTTTTTAATACAATCTTTGCTTAATCTCTGTTTTATTTGTTTATTTAATTCATCAATAACAAACAATATTCAATTTACTTACAGTTGGATTTCTTATGCAACAGAGAACAGGGTCTGCAGCTTGAAATCCAGAAACTAACTTAATCTTTGAACTTGATTTTTTTCCTACAACTGATTAATACAATTGATTAATCTTGCTTTATTACTGATTAACAAATTCAAATTCAAATTTTTAAAAGAAATTTACACGCCTTAATTTATTTCAGAGAATCCCTGCACTGTTTTCTTTGGCCAAAACTGGAGCTTTGTTTATACTAATCTGCAGTTTGAATTTTTTTGTGTTAAAACTTGATTTTGAAATTACAAATTCACTAAACTATAAAGTTTAAAGTTTACCTGAGAGATGGAATGTAAATCTACTGCTTTGTGTTGGAGATGATTCTCAGATTTTAGATTTTTGAATTCAAGAGGAAGTGGCAGTTTTTTTTTCTTACTGTTTCCTTTGGTGTTGAGATTTGTGATGCTCAAAACCTTTTTACTGTTCTTTTAGAAATTTGAGAGGCTAAATAATTGAAACAGGGAAGCTGAATTTTTTTTGAAATTTGAAATTTTATTATTATTTTCAATCAACTATATTGAATGCCATTTGTTAAAACCAATCATGAGATCTCTACACTTGTTAATTTTTTTCACCATCTCCCCTCTGCATGTTTAACACTTGTATTTTTACAAAGACAAAAGAATTTTTAAATAATTTTTTTATATCAATTCACTTTATTAATAATTATACCCCTTATTCATTTGTATACATACAATGTTAAAAGAAGGAATGTTTTAACCAATATTTTACATTATATAAATTACACCTTTATGATTTCAATTGCCAATTATTTTTCTAAAACATTTTTTAAATTTAAATTCAAATTCCAATTCAACTTGAATTATAATCCATTTTTGTCCATCTATATACTCATACATATACTTATACAATTTAAATTCAATTTCAATATATGCATTCAAATCTACTCATATATGCATTATATATATTAAATTTAAATCCAAATGACTTTTAAAACATTTATTATTTCAAGATTTTAAACTCAAAAGAAATTGGAATTTTATTCATACAAATTATCACTTATTTTATTTGTTTGAGACTTTTCAATTTATTTTCAAATTAAATTCCAGAAGTTTAAACATATCACCAATTTAAATTGATAAATTTTGGGATGTTACAATCATGCTCTAAGTTTTAAAAGTAAATTTAAGTAAACTAAACAAAAAAAATTTCTGGAAATATAAGAATATAGGCAAAACCAATGTGAACGGAAATTTCATCAATCTTGATTTCAGATTTTGAATATATCAATTGAAACGTCTTCGAAGTTGATGATTTTTAAAAGTGAAATTAAATTTTTTAATCAATCATTCTCTGAGAAAAATGGGGATGAACGAAATCGCCATTTTTACTAAGTTCTGGCGATCGACAAGGTGATGGACTTCGTGATCGTAACCATAGCTAGCTGGAAGGTCATAGAGTCAGGGAAAAATGCTTGATTAAATTCCAGATCACCGTGGATGGTGAATGAGGTAAATCTAGGGTTTAGCCCTGTGTTTTTTCGATCGTATCTCAAGGCAATGGCGTTGTCTAGGTCGAATCGGACCTGACCGAGGTGCGTGCAATCGATACGTTGGAGATTGACGATGGTCTGACAAAAGTACCGTAGCCTCTTATGGCCTGTGGTCACGAAGCAAATCAAAGATTGAGGGATCGAAGTTCGTTCCAGTTGTGGAAAATGGTAAAATCTCGAATTCGTCAATGTTGTGGATTTCTGGGTGCTTTGGTAGTTGATGGTGGTTGTCGCCGACTTGTCAAGGGTTGCGACATCGATCGAAGTTCGCCAGCGTTCATGTGCATGTGCATAGGCCATGGGGATGTGTCAGTTGCCTGGGAAGAAGAAGAGGGGTTTCAACTCGAAGACAACTTCGGGAAGTCTGGTTTCTAGCTCGAGTTTGGTTTCATGCGTTTTCAGGCTTGTGCTGGGGTTTAATACTTAAACAAATTTTTAGGTTTAATTTTTTTTTATACATGGGTGGGTTTTGGAAATGACTCGAAGCATTCAGGCGTTTTGATCGGGTGAGACTTGAAGTGGTCTCAGGGTTGACATACAAAATAGTTTTTACTTTAAAAATAAAATTCAAACTTTTAAACAATTTTTAATCCATGTTTTTTTAATGATGATTTGATTTAAGTTTAAATTAATTAAGGTTTTAAGTAAGATATTTTTAAAGTAATTAAATTAAATTTAATTTTGTCACATTATCTTATAAAATTATTTATATTAATTGAATAATGTAATTAAGAAGGATAATTAAGATAAAATGTTATTTAAACTAATCTTAATCTTTTAAGTTAATTTATGTGATAAGGGTGATTTATTAAACAAGGTTTATAAGATAATCAAAATGATTAACAAAGGTAAAAAGATTTATCTTTTAAATTATTAAGTAATTAATGATTTGTTGTTATAATTATTTTAAAAAAGTAACAATTTAATTAAGTACTTAATATTAAAGATTAATTAAATAGATAATTAAGGTTAATTGACATATAATTAATAATTAATTAATTAAGGGATAATTAATTAATAAAAGTAATTAAGGATTAATTAACTAACGTAATTAATTAAGGAATAATCAATTAATGAAGGTGTTTAAGATTTAATTAATTTATAATTAAGGATAACTAATCATTGATTAAAGATAATTAATGAAAGTGATTATGTGATTGATTAATTTAAGTCACACGATTAATTCACGTTAATGGTAGATGATTAATTACTATTGAATGCTGTGTACTGGTTGATATTTCTAATATGTGATTGTAATGCTATGTGATATGGTTTACCTTGTGCTGAGCTGTGATATCTGTGATTTGTTTCTGTGTGAATGTGAAAACCCATTGGCTCGTAAAACGGAATTTGAATTTCGATGCGAAAGAGAGTCGGTTTCCATTTGGTTATCCAAAACCCACATTGAACCTATGAATATTTGTGAATGATATATCCATATGTTTTAGAATTTAGCGCTCACTATTCGGTTTAACCGGAAGAGGACCTTTGTGTCATATAACCCATTCCGAATATGCGATACGACGAAATGGATAGCATTTGAAGATGGTGGTGAAGACTGGGTGTCTTTGAGAACGATAGGATAGCCTGTCGAATGACTCTGCACTAAGTTGCTCTGGTATAGAGATCTCCATATGTGATGGGGAGTCCGATCGTGATTGTGGATGCCCGGATTGCAAGGGCTTCTTCAGAAGTGCCTTCGGTTCTGTTCGAACCCGAAACAGACTTGTATGGTTGTATGTCTGACATTACACTTTGAGATATGAAGAAGATTTCTTTCGAATACATCTCTGTTGGTGGCGGAGAATTTATTCTCTTGGCTTAAAACCCTTCTCTGAAACGTACGAGCTCAGAGGTTATGTAGTTGAAGGTTATCAGTGATATACTCCTAACTTGGTAGTGTGGCATGCTGAGTGCTGTTGATCATTTGTTGATCGAAGCATGGCTTTTGTGAAAAACGTAACTTTGTGGAGGAGACTTCACCGAACCTTACAACCAGGAAATGGTCGAAACAGGAAGGATGCAGCATGGTTATTGGGGATAGCGCCCCTTAGGGTATGTGCATTTCCTTCTGGATAGAAGTGGTATCATGGTGTGGAGGCTAAATACTTAACTTATGTTGATATTGCAATTATTTTGCTTTGTGATTGCTGTTGTTGGTGCCCCAGATAAAGGTCAGTTACGACCGGGGGGTGGCATACTCGTGTAGTAGTTACCTATTTATATAGGTAATCCGGCCTTGTGTTGGCAGAGATCCGGTTAGGTTCTCGGGGTGTCCCTCCAGAGGCGTACCCATGCGGCCTAGGAAGTTCCTTAGCCTGACCATTGTTGGAAATCCAATCACCAATACGCACCCAGTACGGTTTTAGTTGTATAACCTACCGTCTAATATGGTAGCTATAATAGGCATACTATAATGGTACATATGCTGGCTAAGATTAATATTATACTTTCGAAATGATTTCACACTATGCACTAATTATAAAATCAAAAGAATTTTCTCGTATTAAGCATCTTTGACTATCGTAAGGAGAAATCTCCCCCAAGTGTGCGATTGCATTGTGTGTGTGCCGGGAGGCCTTATGGTAGTTTTATTTTCCAAAAGCATACCAGATTTTCTTTTATAAACCGTTTTTGTGCAAACAAATATTTTTTTGTTTACTCATACCAGTCCCATGACTGACCCAGAGTTTATTGTTTCCTTCCTAAACTCTGGTGTCCATAATTTTCACACGGGCAGCCTAGAAATAGGTTATTCGTGTTTTGGAGCTAGCCTAGATTTTGAAGTCTTTTGGAAGCTATCGTATTTTGGAAAGCTTTGGTTTGGATATCTTTTGAAAAGTTTGGAGGTTGAAGACCTTATTGAAGTAGAAGTATGTTGGAACCTTTTGAAGACTCTATTGTTGCTTCGTTATGAAGTTGTTATTATTCTGTTGTTATATCAAGTGTAGAACTCTGATGTTGGTGATAATTGTTGTAATCAAATATTGTGATGATGTTGTATCTGTGTTGATTTATGATGGTTCATTTTTTTCCGTTGTTTATATTCATCTAATGTTGTTATAAGCTCCATCCGAACTGGAATTCGACGTTTGAGTCTCCGGCAGTCGAATACGAGTGAGGTATTTGAAATCGATTTTTGAACGCTGGATTTCGGGTCGTGACACTATCACCTCTAAATCCATTCATACTATATTAAAAAATCCATCACCAGCTCTCTCACCTCTCTTAGTAATTCCTCTCTCAGTAAATCCATGCATACACAAGTTCAGCCTATCATACACAAGTTCAGCCTGGCAATCACAAGTTCAGTCCATCATCACAAGTTCAGCCTATCACTAGTTTAAACAAACATGCATACTGGTAGTAAAATTTTACAAATCCTCCAAACCCGGAATGTTCTTTCCGCTTTTTCTTGATTTGCTTATCCCTTTAAAAATTATCCCTTTCATCTTGCTCACAATTCTGCCGCTCTTCTTTTTTCCTTTATTAACACTCTTACCCTGATCGGAACCTGCAAAAAATAAATTTATTCAAAAGAAGACTATAAAATTGAGTTTTTAAATATAAATTAAAATTGTATCCGAAGTGAATGTAGAAGTGGTTGGGCCTTTGATTTTAACCCCATATCTGTTTGTGCGCACATGACTTGCTATGGCTCCCTGATCGTCGTCGTCGTCATCCTCATCGTCGTCGTCATCATCAGTATCCTCCACTTCCTCCTCTTCCTTTGCTTCTTTGTTCCCATCACCATCATCGTCTTTTTCTTCGTCACCATATTGCATTTGGTGGACTATCTTTCCTTTTTTATGAAGCTTTGATTGACTTGAGGATTTAGCATGATGACCCAAAACCGGTTCCCTGATAATCTCCATGTTCCGTGCAAATGTGATGACCAAACACCATAGCTTTAAACTATTAAGACCATAAAGTAAAACATGTATTGAAAAATAAATTAATAACTTACAAAGTCATCTGCTACTGTATTTATCCTATTCAATCCTTCTTCATAGTATTGTGATTCTTGAAGAGCTAACTTCTGCATAGCCATGTTCATCTCCCATAGACTATCAATGGTGTAGTGCGATGGAATCGGAGGTATATCAGGAAAATGGAAAATGGGAAATGGATCTCGCCCTGTCCATTGCATATTCATCCAGGATCCTCTACCCAATCCGATTGCTGCGGTTGTTGATAAAACTGTGATGCATAATTGACTTCTGAAGACGTGACGATAAGGGCTTGAATGCCTGCCTTCAATGCAGAAGGCCCAAAAAATCCATATTCCCTATACGCACAGCAGCATCTAGTAATGGACCAACATCTTTACCAATTGTCTTCAGTACGTGTTGTCCATGTCTTGGCTTTGATAGATATATTGTTGGCGGTCATCTTGGTAAAGTTCTTGTTGCATTTCTGCATAAGTTGCATGTGTCATCCTACGTGTCATGTGCAAGGGAGGATCTAAAGGGACAGTATCCCATCCAGTCAACTGACGCATGCACCTCTCTCCTAAAAATAACTCATAAAATTTCCTGGGGGAACAAGCAAAGGCAACCGTTTCATTGATAAGTTTCATGCATGTACAACCGCACCAAAAGCAAATGCGATTAAATTGTGCCAAGGATTCAAATTTATGTGACTGAACTGTCGATGATCAATATGATAATACGTGCTAGAAAACAGATAGGTCGAAGTATCATGTGTTATGAGTCTGTTTTTTCTCTCCCATGCTTTCAATCTTGGGTAAGTTGACTGCTTCATAGATTCTTTTACAATGTAACCACAAACCGTCATATACTCAAAGAACCAATACCGCAAATCACAAAATTACTATATTAAGCAACATAATAATTTAACAATAAAGATAAAATATTTTGCATGTACTATAAATTAATGTACCTACAACAGCTCGACAAAGCCAGTGAGATGACCTCCCTTAATCATAGATAAGTCCAAGCTCTAGTATAGATAACCCATAATTGCTGAACCCTAATCAAACTGTTAAGCCAGGCCTAAATCCAGTATGGACTCCAAGTACCCAAGACTAATCATGTCATTTGTTGTCGTTACAAAAGAGAGTCCCCATCATGTATAACACAAATATTTCGGCAATATAATCAAGATTATTGACACTGGCCCTTATGTAGTCATCACCAAAGTACTTAACAAGATGATATATGGCAACATTTCCAATATTAATATCTTTCTCAACAAGAAATGGTAAAAATTGACTAGCTTTGGCGAATTGACTCCAACTCTCATTATACGGTATACTAAGGGCGTTAATTCCAACGGATATGGATGTCAATATCGTAAAAATCTAAGGGTGTAAAGCCAATCTCCGTACTAGTAAATAAAATTGTATGTGTAACATCACTCAACTATAGCATGTATGCATCTATTATTGGAGTTTTTCAACTCGATATACATAAATCTAACAAGTATTTTGAACATAGATCTCTAATTTAAGGATGAACATTAAGTTTTTTCCACCATTTCAACATAGTTGTGAATGCTCCATGACATCTCATTCTTTCATGATTTTATTTATAGAACGGTATAATGTAAATTAATTGTACATATGAAGGAATTAATGTTTTACCACTATTAAATAAAAGATATATACCGTGAGCTCTTTCCCTTCGATGTAAATATGATGAACCCCTTATTGAAGACTCATGATCGACCTAAACGGAAATGTCGGTGAAATCGTGTTGTCTATGCCAACTCCATATCCGCCAGCGTCGCCACTGAAATCCCTTCGATTCCTCCTCGATGTATTTCTTCTGCGCATAACTGATGTAGTGTTAGATCCTTCAACATTTTCACCTTCCATCTTCAAAAATCAACCAAATTAACAAACCCTAAATTTTGGGAATTTTTTGATTGTGGGATTTGATTAGAAAAATTGATTGTATAAGTAAGGAGATAGGCTAGTAGATTGACTCTATGTGATTGAATATGATTGTGGTGGAAATTTTGTTGCATTTAGGATATTAGGTTTGAGTAAGCTGCCATTAAAATTAAAAATCGAGAGGGTTTTACAGTGAAGGTCACTGTAAAAATCCTCTTGGGTTATATTTTTTTTACTTTTTCCCTAAATGGTTTTCTGAAAACCATTTAGGCGCTAAATGGTTTTCAGAAAACCGTTTAGTGATAATTGTTTAAATAAAAAAAGGCAAATAGCTCTCCACTCACTGTTGGCCTAGTGGGGATTTCCACCGTTTGAATTAGATCAACCACCCTTGATTTTCCACTCGCTGGTAGGAATGCTCTAACCCTATCTCTAATGAGTTACTCATCCTAGGGTATTACTAACCCTATCTCCGATGTGACTTTACCCCGATCAGGCTCAGGTGTTCGCTCAACCCAAGATCTGATACCAAATGTAAAGACCCGTTTCTTCGACCTTTAGAAATCGACACTGTTACATCCTTGGTATTCACATGCTGCAAATCCAAGGGTCGGAGACGTGATTCTTTAAGAGTGAGAAAGAAAATAAAGATAGAACAGAATCTTGCACAAATGGAATAACGTATATTACTTTAATATATATATATATATATCTTTATAGAAGAAATTTTAAATATGTTTATCAGAGTTAAACATGGACAGTTATAAATATCTTTTCTTACAATGTGAAATACAATAGTACACAAGTGTGGTGAAAAGAGGTAATAGTCTATTGAAAAATCTTTTAACTCCATGCTCCGAGCACTTCCAAATTTCTTTTAATTAATCTAACTTCTAGGTTGCGTGAAAAAAATAGGGCACCTAGAGTTTAAAGGAAAAGGAAAATAAACTCCGTGTCAGTCATGAGACTGGTACGAGAAACTCAAAATGTGCATTTTTAAAACAAAGATATCCCAAAAGACCACGTTGTACATAAACATGGAAAGGATTTTTACCTTATGATAACTGAAATATTTGTTACATAAAAACTGGGGATATTATTTTTAATGACATTCTTTGAAAAATGTTTTCCAAATAAACATATTGAAATAGCCGAAATTGTTACATTGGTTAAATTCGACGGCGTAATAGGTTTATAAATAAGTCGAAGGCACTTATTGGAAAATAGATTCCATACAATGACAAGGTAAGGGACTACCTTTCATACAGTACATTTCTAGAGGGATGTACGGTGGATACACAAACAATCCTCCGCATCTGATAAGACCGGTCTATCCCTTTTTGGCACTCAGACATGGCCTGGATAGAAACTGAATATGTCATCACCCCGGTCATAATTGACCTATCTAGGATCCCATAGCATACACCACATGCTCGACATGTAGAGAGTAATGTAAAAAGGTGATGATCATACACTAATGGTTGCGAACCACATAGCCTTATGGCGTACCCTATTTAAGCCATTACCGAGTGTGAGGTCCGAGGGAACGATTACTTTTCACATAGCACATTTCACTTTGAATGCCACATTTCCAATTCAATCACACATTATTGATTTCCACAAATATACAACCTCTGAGCTCGTATGTCTCAGAGAATGGTGTTAAGCTAAGAGAAGTTGCCTTCTCTGCCACGAAATATGCACGTTTGTAAAAATCAACTTACATGCTTTTTAGAAATGCAATGTCAGACATTGGTCTATACAAGTTATCCATGAATATGATAATCCAAAGGTACTCTCCTACCACATCCTATCAAGAATTAACCCTAGGATTAGTAGTAAGAAGTCCTTGCATCGAAGATCTCAAATGGAGAACTACTGTCACTAATAAGTGATATGGGAGAATTCCCTTGAGGATCAGTGACATGCATCCCTACATTCCATCTTCAAATCATATCATCCCATGTCTTTTATTTTAGAACACGTAAATTGGTTTGAAGTGGTCTTCAAATAGGAATCATCCAAATCCGACTCCAGTTCCTTCGAACCAATCATCGATAAAAATATGTTAACTGAATAGGGAATTAGTCTTTGATTGACTAATCGAAATATCTTCTAGAGATATATATCTTTAAAACATTCTTTTCGGTATATAAGGAATCATTAAACCTCTCTTTAACTTTGAAAATACCAAATCATTTTAGAAAAAATTATCGAGTAAATAGATTCATGAAAATTATACTAATTCCACTCAACATCAATTTGTGTATTTAACCATTGTTATCCGTCCAATAGTGGTGAGATCACCTTTTAAATTCTCACGGATAATACGGATTCCCTATTCAAAATTTAATACCAAGTATAATAAGATTATTTCTATGCAATCTTGTTTTAATTTGGAAAATTATATCTTTTATACTTTGGGAAATTTTGATCCAAGTAAATCAAATTTACCATCCCCTCCGTCAGGCCAGTCTAGGTAGCTAGGGAGCGCAGGCAACTAGTGTTCCAAACCCAAGCCTAGAGACTATATCTTTGTCACCCATAAGGTGGTCAAGTTATTTGATTGACTCCAAATCTTTTAACATACTTAATTTACTTTTAATTATTTTAACACGTCTGGACTTTCCTTCGATATGTTCCATTCCTCGGTCGGATTTTCTATGACACTCACAAATGGAACAAATGTACTAGTTGTTTCTGCATGCTCATTTTAAAACCTCTTAACCATCTTTAAATTACTTAATTATTTATTTGAAAAGGTTAACAAAAGATTTTGGAAAAAATAATTAAGTTAAAACAAATGTTTGCAAAAGTTATTGAAAAGCGCTTCGAAATAGTGTTGCAAATAGTGTTTTAAAAGCTTATTTGGTTAAAACAACTTTTCTATCATTTGGAAGTCCATATTTATAACTCAAATATCTTTTAAACATTTTATTATATTTATAAAGTTTTTTATACATTTAAAGAATTTAAAAATATAAAATGTAAAGAGTCTATTTCTGGATTCCGGACTGCAAAACCGCGATATCTCAAAAACTTGTTTTGCTTATATTTACTAGACCAAATCTTGATTTCCTTCATTTATTTGAATACTATAGTTATACGAGTTTGAAAAATTCTTATTATAAAGAATTCCGACTCCGAATCCATCGTATAAATGGATTTAATTCTCTATGACGCAGCGATCGCAAACTTGCGTTGCGCGACGCGCCTGTTTTAACTCAATTTTCATATTCTTTTCAAACTTCATCGAAACACTTTCAAATGTTTATAAAACATTTCTAATTCATTTTAAACCATTTTGAATTGGTTTAACAATCTCATATACACCATTTCATTTATTAAAGGAAAGTGATTTCTTTTGTGATTTTTGACGTGTATTTAACGTGACTTATTCATACAATCAACAATCATGCCATCATCATCCAAGCATGTTAAACAACCATAATAAACAAGCATAGCAAACCATATTGTATCATCTAATATATAGTATATATAAATATAGAGTTTCTCACCTTCATTTTCACTTGAACTAGTTTTGAATCGGCTATAGCTTCGCTACGATTGCTTTAAACTCTATGGAATCGAGCTCCTAAGCTTTGAATGAGCTTGGACAGGGGCTCGGACTTGGCCTTGGGTGCTCACGGCCATGGGTTAGGGTGGTGGATGGCTCGGCCTAGGGTGAAGAAAAGTGTGGCCGTGGGTTTTGATAGGAGAAAGGAGTTTTTAAATGGTTTTTGAATGGTTTTCTAATATATGTAAATACTAATTTAACTTCCTTTTGAATTATTTTTCTTCAATAGTTTTCTAAGCATAAAATCCATGAAATTCACTTGAAAGTGGAGACGAAGAAGTGAAGAGAGTGGTAGGAAATCATGAAGAGAAGGGACAGTATTTATAGGAAAATCTTAAGCAAAAATATCCTAACACAAAATTACCTTTTTACCGTCAACCAACACCCCTCATCACCTCATCTTACACGGCTACCCCCCATGTCCTCTCTTCCATATGCTAGTCCATCTATGTGTACTTTATTGTGTAATAGTTGACTTAAGAAACTTAAAGAGTAAGTAATTGAAAAATATCTTAGCTTTCTCTCTCTCTCTCTCTATATATATTTATATAAATGTAAGTGTGTGTGTATTTATATGTATATATGTTCATGTGCAAGTTAAAGTGTGCATATGCATGTTATATATATGTACATGACATACAAATAAGGTTGCAACAACCTTTGAACATTTTCCGTTCGTTAAATCGTTGAAAATCGGGAAACCGTTTACCAATCACATTTTCACTTTTAATTTAAATACATATAAATGTAAACAAAATTCAAAAATAAATTTCTAATCATTTTTAGTAAATAAAAATGATCTCATGTGAATTATAAAATCATATAAATCAATGTAACAATTATTTACAAAAAATGCTATTATACCGATAAAGCGACATCAATTTTCCTTATATTTTCAAACCGATTATATATTTGTATAAAACTATTATAAATTATTTATTATCACTTACTAAACAATTAAAATGAATTATAATTATTTAAAATAGTTATTATAATAATTAGAATAATTAATAAATCATTAAATCTCAATTTAATAAATCAATTATCAAATATAAGGGCATTACTAATGATGTTATAAATACCTTTTATTTTCCAAAAATAAAATAAATAAATTTTATTTTATATTCTTGTTCAATTATAAAAATAAATTTATGTATCTAGCTCAACGCGCAATATTTTACGATTATAGAGCTATTTATCGATAAAATGGTTTTCGGTCATTTTTATCAGTATTTTTCCGAAAGAAATATTTTTTTGGAACATTTTCCAAAATAAGTTCATTATGATTTATCACTTAAAAATTGATTATTTATGAAAAATAATCTATATTTGAATATTTAAAATAATTTACATATCTTTAATTAAAGTGATCAAATTACAGGCCGTTACACTAGTGATCTTTATAAATCTTGGAGCTCAAGACGTCAGGCCCTAGAGACGAGTCCACATCCATAGAGAAGACAATGTATTTTACTTATTGTATCATAATGTAACACCCCTACTTTTATAGCCACACTAATCAAGAGTATTACTTAGTTATACTGTCGAGTAAGACGGAGAATGAAGCGATATGGCACACACATATGACTATTTCCTTAGACCAACACTGGTACGTGGTTAAAATATCAATATCACCTCCATATTCATACTTGGTCTCAGTATAATCTAAAAACCCATGTGCCTCCAGGATAAACAATACATGATTATGGATAATAAATATCAATCAGAGAACACAGAGTCGAAACGCAGTAGATGAAGTATAATACATGTCATATAATACAATGCATCTGTCCATAGGCTACTAAATGAAAGTCTCTAACGCAATACATCATATATCACCAACTACTACATAATAGATACAATAATGAGGCTACAAAATTGTATAGGTAATGTATCATCCTATATCACTATTAGTCTCCTATAATCCAAACTAAGCTCCATCGACCCTGAGTACCTGCCCTAAAAAGTCACTAGGACTGACTCGAGTATTACAGAGAACACTCGGGTCAGACTATGTTTATTAATAATATAATGGAAAGGGAATGTTCATAACAAAAATGAGAATATCAATTAAGTAGAATATAGCATGAGATAGCCCTTCAAATCATCCAAACAAAATCCAACATTACATAAGTCATAAAAATAAACAACCACTATCCAAACCACAAATAATACACAAAGGCCATCTCCAGTCATCAAAAGTATGGACATAACGGGAACTGACTACACTTTAGACACACAACCTCTAGTATAGCCAACTCATTGGATAGTGAATAATATATGCCAATCCACAACATATACAATCCCGAACTAGAAAGGGAGACTGATAGCACACAGCACACTTCAGGAACGTAGGGTCTACTAGCCTCCCTCTAATAGCCGGATTTGTTCCTACAGTTTTTGGTTACCTTGACTGACATCGTGACTTACATCCACCTATGGCTCATCTATGCATAGCCTCAGCACGATCCTACACATGCCCCTATGGTAACAGAATGTTGGCCTATGCGACACAAGAGTTGAAGGGCACCTACCATATAGATCACCTAACCTAAACCTCATGATGTACATCCCATATAATGTATAACAATGGTGTCGTAGATCTAGGGTGCTACCCCATGGTCTGACCGTCAGGATGGATGGCTTCCGAACCATAAAGGGAGCTAGACACAAATATACGACATATAGTACTCGTATTGTATATCAACGTATAGCTCTAGACACAAGACAATACTCGGCTTCAAATAAGTCAACACATGACTGTAATAAACTAGATCTCACATCTCTCGCCTCACGTGGCTCTAACCATAAGCCAATACATGGCTATAATATACTCCCACTATGATGGGTATCACAATGTATACATGAGCGAATCCTCGTTCGAGCGACATTTACTTATATTGAATAACAAAATAAATAACATAACGATGTTCCATACCATCGCATGTTACTCGAATAATTATTCAAAGCTCATAAACTACACTCGATCCACGTTGAGTATCTCTATATGACAAGTCCGATGAATAACAGAAAAGGTGTTACTGGAAGTCTCATACCAGACGGTATCACTAAACTGTTTATTCAAATTTCTCGTCACACATAGAAATAGAAAAACAATCAGACAATATCATAGCTAAAAATATAATCCTTACTCAGAATATAATATATAACTTTACTATAACAAAATATAATATAATAATAATTGGTATTAAAATATCTTTCATTAATATATACATACACTCTTTACCTGCTTATAAATCTTTATATAACAATTTCTTTTATTGATCTATTAAATTCATATAAGCTTATAATTGTTTATATACATTAATATTTGTCTAAGTTATTATAACTTAATATAACTTCCGGTTTATATAGATACACCACAAGTTCCACTGCTTTTGCCCTCGCCAGAGTTCACTTTAACCATCACAAATCAGGCAAACACGCATGCAAATCATTACATACACTCACCTATATATTTAGTTAAAATAGAAAGCTACACACGTGCATATATACTTGAACACCATCTTTCTACACTTCAATTCTCAATTATTACTCACAAGGGAAATACATTAGGTCATTTTTCCTTCCTCCCATAATATATATATATATATATATATATATATATATATATATATATAAAAGTATTTAATTAATTATATCAATACATGTATTTATTACTTTATTATTTTTTATTATAGGTTTAGATTTCATTTTGAATATACGTAAAAAATTCAACTGCTATATCTGCATAATTTTTCAAGTTATGTTGCTTTAAGCAACACGCATGAAGTCAATATGGCAGTGAGCCACTCCGTCCTTTCAAGTGAGAACACATACACACAGTATACTTATAATTTATAATAGTGCATATATAACTTATTTGGTTAGTTTATTATCTTTTAAAAATCTATTTTCAGTTTAATACAGATACGTGAATTTTTAGTTTTGATATATAGGAACAGGTTAGTTCTCTTCACTACTTGATTTCATTCACACTTTTCTCATTCTCAGCATAGAAGGATAAGTTTATATACTTCAGTCCAAACCTGTATATTAATGCCTAAAAGTACAAGCACATGGAGGTACAAGACTTTATGGAAGATGGATTTTAGTTTAGAAATGTATATACCTATGGCAACAAATTATTTCCTTTTTATTACTAATAACACGTTCTTACTTTCTTTAACCTGAAACCTGTGCCCATGAACTTCCCCATAAGAACACACACGCACCTTTACAGTTTTAGAACACACGCACTTTACAGTTTTATAAATTTACTTAGTTTATCAAAGGACAAATTTTCAAAGTATGCTACTTTTCAAAATAATTTCGTGATCGGTGTTAATTTTCAAACTTATTACCAAACATGACTATTTTCAACTCATTCAGTAGTCCAGTCAGTGTTTGTCTAACTGCCAGACCAATGCGCAATGGTTGGTCGCACCTATCAATTAAATTTTTTTCGCTGCGCAACTGTGAGTTGCGCAAATTCCATTGTGAACAATATTGTAAAAGTCACAATTGTTGGAGTGTTTTATAACTTTGTGCAATCAACAGTTGCGCATAAAAATATAATAAGTACGTGCAGTTCATAGTTGTGTCTACTTTAACATGGTGTAGGCGCAACTATGAGTTGCGCTTACACAGCCTATTGTTGTTAAAACAGAGGCATTTGCAACATTTTGCTCCAACCCTTCAGAACATTTCACAACCTCCTTCATCTTCTTCATGGCCGAACCCAATATTTCCAAATCCATTTTTAAGCCAGTTTGCATCAAATTATCACAAATTTTTCAAATTTTTTCTTCATTCTTAAACCAAATCCACAACGATCCCTTCACCCCACACTCACATTACCATTCATTTATATGGATAATTGAAAGATCCCAGATGAAGTATTGGTGAAATATTTTGAATGGATGGAAGTTGAAAACTAAATTGTTCCTGAAAATCAGTTTGAAATAGTTCTTGAAGCTCAATTTTGGACAGTTCCTCCAACTAATGGCATTGCTGTTCAATCTGCTTTGGATAATTAAGTTTTCTTAGGTGAACCGAATCAAAGATCAAGAAAACAAATTAGCGGCGAAGGTCGAGTGAGACAAGATGCACATCCACTTTGCCACTGTGGAGATGTTTGTGAGGTAGCTGTATGCAAGACTCACATAAATGTCGGACGTTGGTTTTACGGATGTGCCGGTTACCTTGATCATTCAACTAACCCGATAGGTGTTGAGTGCCGTAATTTCTTCAAATGGTTAGATTGTCCATTGACCCATAGGTGAGTGGAGTATGCACTACAGATGCAAGCGGAAGTGAGATGTTTGAAAAATGAAAAAAGTCTGCTTCGACATCAAGTTGACTATTTATAGTCCTTAAATCCAATTTGGAAAAGGGTTTGGTAAACTGGGTAGTACAACTGTAATGTAATGGATCTGTATCAGACTTGTTTAATTGAGTTATGTGTGCTTTAGTTTTAATGAATGTTGTATTACTTTGTTGTATTTTTACTTGGTTGTTGTAATGGATATGCAATAGATGATGTATTATTTTTTGTCTATTATGTTTATTTGACGGTAGATGTAAAACTGTGGAAAAACAATACAAAAGCTGCGCATAAATTAAATCAAAGTAACATAACATAACAAGTAACTTAAATGTTTGACATAAGATAGCCTTTGATAACAAAGTTGAATACAGAATAAAAAAATAAGTTATACAGTTCAGGAATGACAGAAGTAGTAGAAACAAGTAAAATATTTATTGCTTCCCACACGTTCTTGTCTTATGACCCAAGTAACCGCATTGTCTACATCTGTCTTGTCTTCTTTCCCCCATCGTCCATGACTCTCCTTACTCTTATGGACCTCGACTTCCTGTATCCCTTTGTGTTGGCGGCGGGAGTGTAGTAGAGCCTTCATGTACATCCCAACATCTACTGTCGGGCACTGGATAAAAACCGAAGAATAACCATGTGTAACAGCCCTAGTTTTTAGCTATTTATTTCTTTTAATTTTTTTGTTTTTAGGAATATAATTTATATAAATTGTGTTTACCAATATTGTTTAAATATTTAATTTAGAGAATTAAACTCGTTAATTTAATATGATTTTTGTAACTAAATTTAAGAAGAAGAAAAAAAAAAGGGAATTTTTATAATGTATAATGAAGTGTGTGGTAACTAAATGTTTTGGATATTATCATAATATCTGTTGTTATACCCATTCCCTAAAAATAATGAAAAGGAGAAAATTTGTAACATATTAAAGTAGTTAATTAATTATGTTAATTTGGTAGGTTATGACATGCAAATCATGTTGGTGGAATATTCTCAATTTTGACATATTAATTATGTTAGCAGTGAACATTGTTAAGCAATTTAAAACAATGAAACTTACAATCAATTTATTTGATAAATCTACCTTATTCCTAGTTAGCAATTCGAAACTTGAATAAAGGCACATACGGATATTTTAAAATGGAGTTAATGACAATTAATAGATATTTCAAAAAGAAATTTATGACAATTAATAGAGAAATTAATTGTAAAATTTCAGTAGTTGACCAGAATTAATTTATTGAATAATTAATGCAAATTAATAAAATTGATGAAAGATAAATAAGTTAATTCTTTTGGTTAATGGCATGAGGACACGAGGTTAATCCCCATTTTGTAGGAGAAATCTGCCCGTGTAACCAGTCCGGCTACCAGTGCCTACAAAGCGGACGGATTAATGTGAGACGTCGCAGGATTGATAATTAACAAAAAGGGTTAATTAACTAATTAAGTTAGTAACCAAATTTGAGTATGTAATTAAAGGAGGATAATTAATTGGTAATATGGTAATTAATTGAAATCAATTAAGGAGGGTAATTAAAAGGGATAAGGTAATCAATTGAAATCAATTAAAGGCAATTAAAGGGGAATTAATTGATTAGAAGAATATGGAAATCAAATTTGCCTTCCTTTGCGCGTGACACAAAATTTTATTCTTTTAACATTTTGACATTTGCCTCTTACCATTTGTTTCTTGAGCATGTCACTGTATTCATTTATTCACGCAGCCTTATCCACAAAAATATCAACTCTTCCAATTGCCATTTTTCCTCTCACCTAAATTAAATGCATTCAAAAATTTAATCTTGCCTATCTTTGCAAATTTTCGCATACCCATTATATCTCTCTGTTTCCACTGCGTTTGTTTTGCAATAAATAAATTTTTCGAACCATTGATCAAGTAAATATTTATGTAAGCATTTATTACTTTTGCCTTTTCAGTTAAAAGCTTTTTCATTGCTTACCATAAATCACGCAAGAGCTCAAGTTTTGCTTCCTCAATCAAATCTGTTCAAATTTGCAGTAACGCATGCTTTAAATTTAGATTATAACTGGTATAAATCACGCAAGCTATCTAAAAAAAAAAAAAATCCAAAAGAGTGATATCGTTCAAACATAAAACTGGAAAGAGAAATCAACGCATGCATTTATCACAATTTTCGTGTAGCGTTCAAACAAGAAGAACTGGAAATAAATCTCTTGCCTAAACGCATGCACTCAAAAATCAACGCTTGCATTTATTTCTTACGTTTTCAAACCTGCCTATTTATCTCCCCTTTTTATTTCGCAAGTTTATCTATAAATACTTTGCCTCATTCACATAAGTTTTCATATCTCCTTGTTTGTCCCTCTCTGGTACAAGCTTCTATCAGGTAAATAATTTGCATTGTTTATTTCTTTGCTTCTTCCAATTTTCCTTCCTCCTTCTTGTGTTCTCTGATTTCCTTGCTCGGCTACTTCCCCATCATGCCGTGCCATTTATAAATACATATAGAACTTTGTTAGTAGTAGGCTGGAAGAAATGATATAAATTGATTGTAGGAAGCTAGACTATGGAATTAGTGTAGTTATGATGTAGTTAGTGGTATTGTGGATTTGGATAAGTGCAGTTTGAAGAGGAAGGCATAGAAAGAAAAAAAAAAAGAATTACAATTTAATAATGGAGAAGATAAATTGATAAGGAGAAAATGATATGAAATGTTGTTTAATTCAAATAAACAATATTGTATGAATAAATCTTGGGTGAATATAATAAAATGACATTTATTTCAATTTTTAATGGTTGAAATAAATTTAAGATAGTTAAAAATAAATTTAACTACTCATTTGAGAATTTGGGTGGATAAATATCAATGGATTTTATTTATTATGGTTAATAAAAGGATATTGGTGATGTATACCAATAATCACCTTTTAATGTTTAATAATAAAAGTAAAAGAAGAAATAATTTGCCTAAACATGATGAACATGTATGTGAAATAAAGTATTATTTAATGAATTCGAATGTAGTTAGTGGCTACATTTGATCAAATCGAATAATTTGAACAGTATTGTGTTTGTTGCCAATATTGTCATTTTATTTAAATAAATATATATGAGAGTGAAAATAATTGATCATGATAAATATGATTAAAAATGTGAGAAATAATTTAATAATGTCTAAACATGTATTTGTTTTGTTTGGGTGCATAACATCTTTTTATTCAATCAATTGTATTAAATTTGCAATTTATTTTGCAATTTATTCAATTTATTTTATGCATGCGTACGGTTGAAGTATGGGCCTAGGATATGTTGAGACGGTTAGCGGGTTGTAGTAGTCGAGCAAGTTGAACTAAATTTCTTTTATTCTATTCGTTCCAGTTGTTCTGAAATTTTGCTTTGACCGTAATTTTTAAATTCGCATACTTGGTATTTGGATCTTATAGATTTAAGTCAAGGCTTTGCATCCGCCGAAGTTTGATCGTGCTTTCCGTTTTTTTTTCCGAAGTAGATACCGTGTTTGATTTAGATCCACTGCAGCGTTTAAGGTGAGTATTTCTCACCAGACATATGTACATATATTTTGTGAATTATCGCAAGTGTATGTGTAAAAATTTTATTTAAATATTATCTGTCTGTAGTATAACGTAGAATGATGAATCCCATTTAAATTGACACCTCATCAGTTATTATCTGTTGTATTATTTCTGCAGTTATATTATATTATTGTTTATTTACTGCTTAAATCACCACTGCAAGTTCCCTGTTAAATTTAGATTGTTGTGGGCTGAAATGATAGGCCTAAATGATGATTACTGTGCTATTATTATGTTAACTGTTTAACTGTTAACTTGGGATTACGGGTTTGAAATGATAGAACCCGGGGTTTGTAAATTACGGATTGAAATGATATAAATCCGTATCACTTGACCTAGGCTAGAAAACTATATACAGGCCCGTGGTCCTTATAATATTTTCTGAAATATTTAAAATTATTTTGGAAGTTAAATATTTGATTTAATATCTTTAAAGGATTTTATATTGATTTTGAATGAGTTATAAATGTTAATAAATAAATAAATAAATATTTGAATAAAATTTTGGAATATAACTTATTTTGGAAATTCTGGATTTTTGAAAGGATAAGATTTCAGTTAAGAAATATATATATAAGTTATATTTGGAAATATTTATTAAGTTAAACAATCTACTAAAGCATTTAAATGCTGTCTTTTGAAATTGGACTAGTTTTACCCGTAACTTTAGGTAGCATTTCCTAAGTGCTATAGAATCTGGAATTTGATTGTTTTGAAATTTAAGGAATTTGATAAATTATATTTATGTTTAAGTTTTGGAGACCTTTAAGATATGAGATTTATAACTGGATTTTTCTTAACAAATTTAAGATGAACATTCTAGTGTTAAGTAAATTTTGAAATTATTTAATGGCATAATTTTGGAGTTTTATCTATGGAATTTATGGGAATATTCAAGACGAAATAATAAACACTAATTTGTTGAAAGAAAAAAAAAATCCAACCTTAGTTTTGAATATTAATACTCCAATTGGATATATATATATAGGAATTGAAATGGTCTTGGGAACATGAAGTGATATTTAAATTATGGTTTAAAATAAAGAAATATATTTGTAAAGCTATGTAAATTATCTTCTTTACAAAGTAACCATAAAGTTAAACCATTTATATCCAAACCATTTGTGTTTTGGGAGTTATGTTTTTTTTAAAGAAAAATTTCCAATATATTATGGTTTAAAGGTATAATTCAAATATTTGGTTTCCAGATATTATAAATTTTAAGCAGTATGGTTTTGGAAAAGAATTATATTTGAATATAACGATATCATGTTGTTTTGGGTTTTAAATGATATCGTATTTATAGTTTTGAAATGGAAATGTTTATACTGGTTTTAAAGTATAAATTGTTTTTAAATGACCACGGGTTATAATAACGATGGGTTGGCAAAGAGACCGGGATCGGATATGGACATACTCTCTGTCGATACCGAAAACCACTTTGACCAACCGTGTACGCGGTGGAGATTCCAGAATGAAGTAGGTCGGTGGTGGCGTTTCCTGTAAGGTAAATACGTGGACCCGACTCCCGTGAGTTGGCATAAGGTGGCTAAAACAGGAGCAATTCCAGGCCAATGAGGTCATTCCTCTGATCGGACGCTCCTCTTCGATATTATACTATGATCTTGGATTGATTCAGTGGCCACTTCTATATTTTGATTTTGGGGGAGTTAGTTCGAGGTGGGCGGCAGCTGCGCGCTGCGCGTTACCATCAGCCTGGATAGCAATTGGTATATCTACCCTGGCATTGCCTAGTTGTGCCGTGTCACCTACCCTATCGCGCCTTGTACGAGTTTGGTTTTCTCCCGTAGCCCGTGTGGTATCCTCTAGTGGCTTCCCGATCAGGAGGGACTATGATATTGGATGGACTACTGGGACTATTACGTGTTAAGGGCTATATGGGTAACCCCTTAACGCTATTAAAAAGTAAGTTTATTTTATAAATAGACACTAGTATAATAGCGCAATATACTACATAGTAAATAGTTTGACGGATCCTTAGAGGATGGGCGGTCCCAAGCATCCTTTAAGTTACTTGCTCTATATTACAAGTACACTTGAATTAGCTTACATTATATAAGTATGTATGTCCTGACTCGAGTGTTATGTTTTATTTTTACGCTCGGGTCAGCCTGAGTTGCAGCTTCAATTTCTTCTCCGTAGCTAGGACACTCAGTAGATCATTCGCGCTGCTGGAAGTTGTTTCAGCCTTTATCTTTTCTGGAATTCAAGACTTTGAAGACTCTATCTCTATTTATGTCTTAAAATTTGTATTGAGGATTATAGACAATGTAAGTTCTGTTTTGTTGAAGTTATATCAGTGGCTTCATGAACCACTAAATTTTTAATTTCCGCTGCGAGATTCTGATATCTGTGTATGTGATTCTGTGATCTATTTATTGTATATTCTGAGTTTTGCCAAATTTATTCTACAACGCAGTATTTTGAACAATTCAAGTCCGACAATGTGCGGATGCGAATGGTTGAAAATATTGGGACGTTACATTTGGTATCAGAGCTTTGGTTCTAGGCAAAACTTAGAATGTATGGTAAATTTGATTTACAGAATCACGTTCATTCGAGATTGAACCACTCTCTTTTCGAATTTTGGAACATTCCCTACGGTTCCAAAGCTCATTCGTATCCCCCACTTTTTCATCTGCTTTAGATTCTGGAGTATCTCATAACTCCACTTCGGATGATCTTTATTGTAAATTGGCGGTCTCGCCATTATTCTAATAAAGGGGTGAAACTCCTTTACCATTAGCATTGATTCACCGGAGATTTATATTTATCCTCGGTTTATATGCTAGTATCTTTGGTTATTCCAAATTTTATCTCTTCGGATCAAATGTAGATTTACCCCAACCACATCGATATGGCTCTTTAAGTCACGGATGACTAGGTCAAGGTTGTCCGCGACTTATATAGACTTACCCAGTTTCCTTATTCTGATCTTCTGATTTCAATTTATCTTGAATTCTATTTGATTTGAGTTCATCAAATTTGAGTCTCTATCCTGGTTTGAGAAGTTTATTCCTATATTTGAAATTAAAATCTAATATTATATATATGAGTATAATTTTCAAAATTTTATAATTAATTTAACTAGTTGTCAAGAGATAATAGTTTTGATTTTATTTATGGTGTTGTAAGCCATGTGTTTGTCTAATAAATAAGTGAATATAAAACAATGGTTATAAATTAATTTGGAAACAGAAATGAATTTAAAACTAAAACTTGAGAATTAAATTTCTGATGATTTCAAACCTTGTGTTTAAATTTTAAAAGGATGTAATAAGTATTTTTGTATAGAAATTTGTTTCCAAAGAAATTTTAAAATTAGTGCTTTTCTCTTTGTCACTGGAAAATAATTTCGGTGATGACTGCAGCATCATCGACATTCATTTTCGAGTTTCGAAGTGAAAAGACCATTCTGTAGTCTGGCTACAGTGTTTCCTTGAGATTTTAATTGATTTGAATTTCTAAAGTATGACTTAATATATATAGATATATAATTTAAATTTGATTTGACATATTAGGTATATATATTTAGTTATCTCTAAATGGTTTGAAGGGAATCAGGAATTTAATTCTTAAAGTTTATCTTGAGGAAGGAAAATAAATATAATAACAAAAATTTGAATAAAAAGGTTCCGATTGGAGATAATTAAATTGAAACACCCAATTTCATTTAATATAACTTACCTTGATTTTCAAAAGTTAACATGTAATTGGATAATATACAATATAAAAGGATTTTATGAATAAAATTTGAGTGGTTATAATAAATATTATACACTTAAATTTTAGTTATAAAAGATTAATGAGGATAAATAAGGAAAAGGAATTTAAGGAATTTTATTCAAATGTCTTAATAATCAAATTAATTTAATATGGAGCCGTAAATCTAACCAAGAGATTTTAATAAAAGGTTATTTCCTGAAATGAATATGTTTGTGTAATAAACAAGGTATCTTTGAATAAGGAAAATATATTTGAAAGGGATATTTTTGGAGTAAGGATTATATATCTTCAAATCATAGTTTAATTGATGTCTAAATAAATAGTTAAGACGTATTCTAATATCACTAAATTTTGATAATTGAGAATTGGTTTTCAAATGGAAATTCAAGGGTAACTTATTGAAGGAATATCTTATTTATAAGATAAGTATTTTTAATAAAGTGTTAGGTTATTTGTTAAAATTCAGAGTTAAGTACATAATAAACTGATTAGGAATACTATTATATCTACTATAGCATATTATGAGTGCTGCTGTTTCTAAAAATAAAATGTTTTGGAATTTTTTTTTATAAATGAACTTAGGAATATTTCAACCTTGAAATGAATATTGTTTGGCATTGAATTTAAAAGGTATAAATGAAGATTATTTTAAAGGTATTATGATTTTAGTAGCATGATTTCCAAATTTATAAATTTAATGATTTCAAAGCATTATGATTGCAAATTTATTATCTTATTTGTTTTCAAACTATCTTTAAGTGTCCTTGGTTTCCCTATCTGCTACAGAATGAGGAGGCTATTGCTTATACCAGTCTATTTAGAAATCTTTTCTATAATCTTTAAAAATCTTTGTTACTCATCGGGGCCTGAGCACCGCTTACCACCCATAGACCGACGGTCGAACTGAAAAGAGTAAAACCGATTCTAGAAGATCTTCTTCGTGCTTCAAATCCGGAACTATTCGTTTAAAGTTCTTGTTTATCTAGCTTATCTTCCTTTGTTTCTTTTCTTTTGTTCCTTTTCGAGGACGAAAAGTTCTTAAGTGGGGGAGAGTGTAACCGCCCTAGTTTTTAGCTATTTATTTCTTTTAATTTTTTTGTTTTTAGGAATATAATTTATATAAATTGTGTTTACCAATGTTGTTTAAATATTTAATTTAGAGAATTAAACTCGTTAATTTAATATGATTTTTGTAACTAAATTTAAGAAGAAGAAAAAAAAAGGGAATTTTTATAATGTATAATGAAGTGTGTGGTAACTAAATGTTTTGGATATTATCATAATATCTGTTGTTATACCCATTCCCTAAAAATAATGAAAAGGAGAAAATTTGTAACATATTAAAGTAGTTAATTAATTATGTTAATTTGGTAGGTTATGACATGCAAATCATGTTGGTGGAATATTCTCAATTTTGACATATTAATTATGTTAGCAGTGAACATTGTTAAGCAATTTAAAACAATGAAACTTACAATCAATTTATTTGATAAATCTACCTTATTCCTAGTTAGCAATTCGAAACTTGAATAAAGGCACATACGGATATTTTAAAATGGAGTTAATGACAATTAATAGATATTTCAAAAAGAAATTTATGACAATTAATAGAGAAATTAATTGTAAAATTTCAGTAGTTGACCAGAATTAATTTATTGAATAATTAATGCAAATTAATAAAATTGATGAAAGATAAATAAGTTAATTCTTTTGGTTAATGGCATGAGGACACGAGGTTAATCCCCATTTTGTAGGAGAAATCTGCCCGTGTAACCAGTCCGGCTACCAGTGCCTACAAAGCGGACGGATTAATGTGAGACGTCGCAGGATTGATAATTAACAAAAAGGGTTAATTAACTAATTAAGTTAGTAACCAAATTTGAGTATGTAATTAAAGGAGGATAATTAATTGGTAATATGGTAATTAATTGAAATCAATTAAGGAGGGTAATTAAAAGGGATAAGGTAATCAATTGAAATCAATTAAAGGCAATTAAAGGGGAATTAATTGATTAGAAGAATATGGAAATCAAATTTGCCTTCCTTTGCGCGTGACACAAAATTTTATTCTTTTAACATTTTGACATTTGCCTCTTACCATTTGTTTCTTGAGCATGTCACTGTATTCATTTATTCACGCAGCCTTATCCACAAAAATATCAACTCTTCCAATTGCCATTTTTCCTCTCACCTAAATTAAATGCATTCAAAAATTTAATCTTGCCTATCTTTGCAAATTTTCGCATACCCATTATATCTCTCTGTTTCCACTGCGTTTGTTTTGCAATAAATAAATTTTTCGAACCATTGATCAAGTAAATATTTATGTAAGCATTTATTACTTTTGCCTTTTCAGTTAAAAGCTTTTTCATTGCTTACCATAAATCACGCAAGAGCTCAAGTTTTGCTTCCTCAATCAAATCTGTTCAAATTTGCAGTAACGCATGCTTTAAATTTAGATTATAACTGGTATAAATCACGCAAGCTATCTAAAAAAAAAAAAAATCCAAAAGAGTGATATCGTTCAAACATAAAACTGGAAAGAGAAATCAACGCATGCATTTATCACAATTTTCGTGTAGCGTTCAAACAAGAAGAACTGGAAATAAATCTCTTGCCTAAACGCATGCACTCAAAAATCAACGCTTGCATTTATTTCTTACGTTTTCAAACCTGCCTATTTATCTCCCCTTTTTATTTCGCAAGTTTATCTATAAATACTTTGCCTCATTCACATAAGTTTTCATATCTCCTTGTTTGTCCCTCTCTGGTACAAGCTTCTATCAGGTAAATAATTTGCATTGTTTATTTCTTTGCTTCTTCCAATTTTCCTTCCTCCTTCTTGTGTTCTCTGATTTCCTTGCTCGGCTACTTCCCCATCATGCCGTGCCATTTATAAATACATATAGAACTTTGTTAGTAGTAGGCTGGAAGAAATGATATAAATTGATTGTAGGAAGCTAGACTATGGAATTAGTGTAGTTATGATGTAGTTAGTGGTATTGTGGATTTGGATAAGTGCAGTTTGAAGAGGAAGGCATAGAAAGAAAAAAAAAAGAATTACAATTTAATAATGGAGAAGATAAATTGATAAGGAGAAAATGATATGAAATGTTGTTTAATTCAAATAAACAATATTGTATGAATAAATCTTGGGTGAATATAATAAAATGACATTTATTTCAATTTTTAATGGTTGAAATAAATTTAAGATGGTTAAAAATAAATTTAACTACTTATTTGAGAATTTGGGTGGATAAATATCAATGGATTTTATTTATTATGGTTAATAAAAGGATATTGGTGATGTATACCAATAATCACCTTTTAATGTTTAATAATAAAAGTAAAAGAAGAAATAATTTGCCTAAACATGATGAACATGTATGTGAAATAAAGTATTATTTAATGAATTCGAATGTAGTTAGTGGCTACATTTGATTAAATCGAATAATTTGAACAGTATTGTGTTTGTTGCCAATATTGTCATTTTATTTAAATAAATATATATGAGAGTGAAAATAATTGATCATGATAAATATGATTAAAAATGTGAGAAATAATTTAATAATGTCTAAACATGTATTTGTTTTGTTTGGGTGCATAACATCTTTTTATTCAATCAATTGTATTAAATTTGCAATTTATTTTGCAATTTATTCAATTTATTTTATGCATGCGTACGGTTGAAGTATGGGCCTAGGATATGTTGAGACGGTTAGCGGGTTGTAGTAGTCGAGCAAGTTGAACTAAATTTCTTTTATTCTATTCGTTCCAGTTGTTCTGAAATTTTGCTTTGACCGTAATTTTTAAATTCGCATACTTGGTATTTGGATCTTATAGATTTAAGTCAAGGCTTTGCATCCGCCGAAGTTTGATCGTGCTTTCCGTTTTTTTTTCCGAAGTAGATACCGTGTTTGATTTAGATCCACTGCAGCGTTTAAGGTGAGTATTTCTCACCAGACATATGTACATATATTTTGTGAATTATCGCAAGTGTATGTGTAAAAATTTTATTTAAATATTATCTGTCTGTAGTATAACGTAGAATGATGAATCCCATTTAAATTGACACCTCATCAGTTATTATCTGTTGTATTATTTCTGCAGTTATATTATATTATTGTTTATTTACTGCTTAAATCACCACTGCAAGTTCCCTGTTAAATTTAGATTGTTATGGGCTGAAATGATAGGCCTAAATGATGATTACTGTGCTATTATTATGTTAACTGTTTAACTGTTAACTTGGGATTGCGGGTTTGAAATGATAGAACCCGGGGTTTGTAAATTACGGATTGAAATGATATAAATCCGTATCACTTGACCTAGGCTAGAAAACTATATACAGGCCCGTGGTCCTTATAATATTTTCTGAAATATTTAAAATTATTTTGGAAGTTAAATATTTGATTTAATATCTTTAAAGGATTTTATATTGATTTTGAATGAGTTATAAATGTTAATAAATAAATAAATAAATATTTGAATAAAATTTTGGAATATAACTTATTTTGGAAATTCTGGATTTTTGAAAGGATAAGATTTCAGTTAAGAAATATATATATAAGTTATATTTGGAAATATTTATTAAGTTAAACAATCTACTAAAGCATTTAAATGCTGTCTTTTGAAATTGGACTAGTTTTACCCGTAACTTTAGGTAGCATTTCCTAAGTGCTATAGAATCTGGAATTTGATTGTTTTGAAATTTAAGGAATTTGATAAATTATATTTATGTTTAAGTTTTGGAGACCTTTAAGATATGAGATTTATAACTGGATTTTTCTTAACAAATTTAAGATGAACATTCTAGTGTTAAGTAAATTTTGAAATTATTTAATGGCATAATTTTGGAGTTTTATCTATGGAATTTATGGGAATATTCAAGACGAAATAATAAACACTAATTTGTTGAAAGAAAAAAAAATCCAACCTTAGTTTTGAATATTAATACTCCAATTGGATATATATATATAGGA
This sequence comes from Allium cepa, assembly GCA_030765085.1. Classification (NCBI taxonomy): domain Eukaryota; kingdom Viridiplantae; phylum Streptophyta; class Magnoliopsida; order Asparagales; family Amaryllidaceae; genus Allium; species Allium cepa. The sequence goes on from CM060929.1 coordinate 788,007,920, forward strand.
ATTGAAATGGTCTTGGGAACATGAAGTGATATTTAAATTATGGTTTAAAATAAAGAAATATATTTGTAAAGCTATGTAAATTATCTTCTTTACAAAGTAACCATAAAGTTAAACCATTTATATCCAAACCATTTGTGTTTTGGGAGTTATGTTTTTTTTAAAGAAAAATTTCCAATATATTATGGTTTAAAGGTATAATTCAAATATTTGGTTTCCAGATATTATAAATTTTAAGCAGTATGGTTTTGGAAAAGAATTATATTTGAATATAACGATATCATGTTGTTTTGGGTTTTAAATGATATCGTATTTATAGTTTTGAAATGGAAATGTTTATACTGGTTTTAAAGTATAAATTGTTTTTAAATGACCACGGGTTATAATAACGATGGGTTGGCAAAGAGACCGGGATCGGATATGGACATACTCTCTGTCGATACCGAAAACCACTTTGACCAACCGTGTACGCGGTGGAGATTCCAGAATGAAGTAGGTCGGTGGTGGCGTTTCCTGTAAGGTAAATACGTGGACCCGACTCCCGTGAGTTGGCATAAGGTGGCTAAAACAGGAGCAATTCCAGGCCAATGAGGTCATTCCTCTGATCGGACGCTCCTCTTCGATATTATACTATGATCTTGGATTGATTCAGTGGCCACTTCTATATTTTGATTTTGGGGGAGTTAGTTCGAGGTGGGCGGCAGCTGCGCGCTGCGCGTTACCATCAGCCTGGATAGCAATTGGTATATCTACCCTGGCATTGCCTAGTTGTGCCGTGTCACCTACCCTATCGCGCCTTGTACGAGTTTGGTTTTCTCCCGTAGCCCGTGTGGTATCCTCTAGTGGCTTCCCGATCAGGAGGGACTATGATATTGGATGGACTACTGGGACTATTACGTGTTAAGGGCTATATGGGTAACCCCTTAACGCTATTAAAAAGTAAGTTTATTTTATAAATAGACACTAGTATAATAGCGCAATATACTACATAGTAAATAGTTTGACGGATCCTTAGAGGATGGGCGGTCCCAAGCATCCTTTAAGTTACTTGCTCTATATTACAAGTACACTTGAATTAGCTTACATTATATAAGTATGTATGTCCTGACTCGAGTGTTATGTTTTATTTTTACGCTCGGGTCAGCCTGAGTTGCAGCTTCAATTTCTTCTCCGTAGGTAGGACACTCAGTAGATCATTCGCGCTGCTGGAAGTTGTTTCAGCCTTTATCTTTTCTGGAATTCAAGACTTTGAAGACTCTATCTCTATTTATGTCTTAAAATTTGTATTGAGGATTATAGACAATGTAAGTTCTGTTTTGTTGAAGTTATATCAGTGGCTTCATGAACCACTAAATTTTTAATTTCCGCTGCGAGATTCTGATATCTGTGTATGTGATTCTGTGATCTATTTATTGTATATTCTGAGTTTTGCCAAATTTATTCTACAACGCAGTATTTTGAACAATTCAAGTCCGACAATGTGCGGATGCGAATGGTTGAAAATATTGGGACGTTACACCATGTCTATAAACGTCTGCCGCAAACCAGGACGAAATAAGATCATGGTAAGCTCTGTTCGCTCCTCCTTTACATCATGCACATGCAGCTAAAACAAGGGAACATGGAAAAATGGCTAGAATAGGAATATTGCATGAATAGCCGCAGTTATCATTGGCAATATTTACTGTGTAGTTGACTCGTTTGTGTTTGTTAGTTGCTACTTCATTAAGCTGAACCTATTAATGCTCATATTACATGCTTCTGTTGAATATTTTTCCACCTTTTTTTTTTTTCATAATTTGACATGAGCGAAGATGCGTAATCCATTCCATCAATACGTCTTCTGTAGAAGTATCTATTAAGACGATGAAAGGTACGTGCCACTAATGCCTTTACCGGTAATGATCTTGAACCTTTAAGAACTCCATTGAAACTCTCTGAAGCATTGGTAGTCATCATGCAGAAACATTCACCATTATCCTTATAAAGAGCCCACTATTCATCCTTATGTTGGAGACTTCTATCAATCCATCTATCAGCAGTCCGGACTCACATTTTTTAGTTGCTCTTTGAGTTCTTTGTATGTTAACTCATCTCTTACTTCAGCACAAGCATGAAATAAGTTTTGCAAAATCTTACTACCAAAACTAGCTTTTTTAAAGTTTGCTTTCAAATGGCGAAGGCAGAAGTGATGATGATGTGGTCTTCTCTACTTCTCTTGCAAGCGGTTAGAATTCCTTTCATTCTATTGGAAATGAGTGTAATGCATCTTGCATTTAAAGATGGAATTAAGTGTCTCATGTATGAAAAAACCAACCCCAAGTTTCCTGACTCGGTCCCTACAATAGAAAATTCTAAAGAAAAAAGAGAGTTTTTTGCATCAACTCCTGTAGCCACAAGCAACTACCTTGATATTTACCATGCAGATGTGTTCCGTCAATAGAAAGAACCGGACGACACTGCTTGAAACCTTCAATGCTCGGTCCAAATGCCTAGAAAGCCCCCTAAAATCGTACTCCTTCTGTATGTGCATGATAAGTAGTACCTGAGTTGCATTTCGGTATAGCACGAAGAAACTGAAGCAAGTCACTGTACGAAGATTCCCAATCACCAAATATTTTAGACACCGCTTTGCCAAGTCCTTTCCAGGCTGTCATGTAGCTTATTTGAATTTTGTAAGTGTTTTCCATAAGCTCTTGAATAGATTTTGCAGTGTAACTTGGGTTCGAACGAACATATGGAAGGACTTTGGTGTAAATGAATTTGGCTATTGCTTGTTTGTGGTTCGAGTTGATGATTGCATTTGTGCAAGTGTGATCACCATCGTATTTTTCTATCACACACCTCCCAACATGATCTCTTTTAGAAACAATTGCATGAAGCCGCCATGGACAATTAGCATCAATATCACATATAGCAGTGAACTCTCTAGCACAGGACTTTATATTTTTAAATGAAACCGAACACTTATATCGATCATTCATTTATATGTTCAATTAAATAATCCTTTGATTTAAAAATCATACCTACTCGAGGGCCTTTCTCCACAAATTCCAGTCCGATTTTTTTCGGTAAATTGAAATTCTTGCATAACAGATCTTTCCATGATTGTATCATTGCATTGGTAATCTTCTAACAGTTCTTCCATCTCGATTTACTCATCAGTGTCATCAACTTCCTATGGAATATCATCTAAAGGAGCATCATTGTTAACATTCATATCATCGATCCATGTTTCATCGTCGTCGAGTGAAGCAGCGATTTCCATGCTATCCAAATGGGAATTTCAATATCATCATTTCCACCCTCCATATCCTCAGTGTCAACATCTTTATCTTCAATTTCATGCAAGTAGTCGTTTGAATTTGGGATTGGAATTGACTACGGAGGATACGATGGATATGGAAGGAAACCATACCCGGATGACTGCGATGGACATGCCACGACACCGTAGTCAGATGAATATGGATACAACCTGTACACAAACATTTGACTGTTAAGTATAAAAAACACGAATGAAACATTCGTACAACACATAAAAGCATACCCAGATGCTTGTGCATAAATGTTCGGTGGCTGGTAGGAGTAGTGTGGGTAATACATTTGACTTTGCTCAGCAGTATTATTGGGTCTAGGTTGGGTTGCATAATCAAAGATTTGAGCTTGCTATTCAGTTGTATGTTCCACCTCCATATTCTTAACATGTACCTTCATCCCCACACAAAACATTGAATCGGCATCATCATCATCGTTTACCTCAATAGCAATTGGGTTGTCATCCGTTACCCGTTTACTAACTAATGAGATGTCGAACTCTATAGAGGCAATCTTTGTAGCTTTGTAAATTGCCGTTTTCAGCTCAAGAAAATTACAACCCCTCTTCACTTTTGATCCCTTGTGTTTTCCGCCAACATAGGTTAGCTTGCTATTTTTATCGATGACTAAATCACCTTCATAGTGACAAATAATCGGCACAGTAGTCATTGATCTATCAAAATTACAGAAAGTTAAATGTCAACACTAGATCTATCAAAATTAGTGGAGTAGGGTTTTGGTGCATAATATTCATGCACGACTATAAGTTGCACCTGCAACTTTCCAGCTTTTCAGAGAACAAATAACAAATGCAACTTTCATACAGCATCAACTTTCATACAATAACAACTTATAAGTATGACAATTCATTTAAATAGGTGAAATATTTCATACAAAACATCATATTTCGTGCAACAACATGTTTTAAGTCAATATTACAACATCACAACACCTACAAACCAACAAGTTTCAAGCCAATACAAATTCAAAACAAAGCAACCAAACGATAAAACAACACATCCCTATCTTCTTATGTTTCTACGGTGACATAGTGTTCTTTGAGTTTGCGTCTGAGGCGATTGAGATGGCCCAGCTTCAACTATTTCCTGCCCCGGCTGTTACCTTGTGAAGGACCCCCCGTGCGTTTAAAGCGTCTTCTTTGGTAGGTACTACCAAAAGCCTGAGGTGGACAAGACACATACGGTGGCGGTCTTGCTAGCTTATGCCTACCAAGAAGCGGCTTGATAATTTCCTTAATGTTGAAACACTTTACTTTTACTCTGTCCTCATTTGCAGGATCTGCCAAAACATCATCAACTTCATTGGAAATTATATACAACCCTTGAACCTAAAACAAAAGAATCAATGACATAAGTAAGTAAATCCTGTTAAGGAAGTTAAAAGATTAAAACTTATAAACATGTACCAAATCACGTTCCACCGGTCCCCGTGGAGCATATCTAGGTAGTCTAGTTGATGATTCTTTAAGAACAAATCACCGCGTGATATGCCAGTACCAACTGCAGTACTGTTCAATTGATATTCTTGGTATGCATTCAACCTGAACGTGATCCAACCTGTGACCCCACTTTACGATGTACGTGTTGTACAAGTCACTATTCCAACCGTGTGGGAAAATCTGCTCGGTTGGATCCGGTATATGCTGATGAAGGCCAAATTGCCTCATCACTCTATCAGGGTAGTGCATGGCTACACTTTGCAAGCAAATTATCGAGGTCCTTGCATACCAAGTTTGCTCCCCATCCAAGCAAATAGTTGGCAGATCTTGTACGATCTCAGCCGTGTATGACGTTCAGTCAACAGCATGCTCGTCCATAACATTGAGCTCATTGCGATAGAATGTGGGATGATAGGCTAGATTATATCTCCAACGTCTATCTTCAGTCCATCTACAGTCGTAAACAAAATAGTGTGTGAATATTGGCACAAATCATAAAGTTTTCATATAAATTTCAAGTTATTTTTACCTTGCCTCGTACGGTAATCCCGGAGCGATGTTGGCATGAACATTTGGCCGTCCAAAAGAAATACACGTCCAAGACCATACTTGCATATTATCAGTGTTAAGAAACATCTTTAATAATATTTTATAGAATTGGTACACCAATAAGTCAAAACCGACATACCTGTAGAAGGGTTAGGCAACCTGCTAACCCGTTCGTCTTTCTTAGTGCCACGTTATCCAACTCCTTATACAATGCGCATAAAACCGTGCTACCCCATAAATAATCGAAAATGGTGGAAAAATCCTCTAGCAAGTACAACCATTTAACGCTAACTCTGCCCTTCGAATGGTTCAAAAATAGACGAGATGCTATAAGAAGTAATATGACAACCCGTCTGAACTGTTCTAGCTCCTCAACGGATGAATCGACTGAAATCTCCCTGCGGATTATAAGATCATTTATCCATTTTACCTTCAACACTCTTCTATCGACCACTGCTTCTAAGGGTGGAAGTTCACTAAGAAAACGTCAATAAACCTCATCGGTGTCCACATTACCACCGTAGTTCAACACGACACCTTCAATAGGAAGGCTAATAAAAATAGAAACGTCTTACAGTGTAATTGTCATTTCTCCAACGAAAATATGAAAAGTGCAAGTCTCGAGTCTCCATCTATCGCTTAAATCTGTGAGTAAAGACCTGTCAAACATGACATATTTAATCTGCATGAAATACCAGAATCTCACTTGATGTAGTAATTATTGAACCCGTTGATCATCAACCATCTCCATCAAATCTTTGAACTTTACGAATGATCGAGACAATCCACTGGTTTTACACTCTACAAAACAAAGAATTATAAATTATAGTTAATTAAATTTTGAAAAAGCTTACAACAATTTACAATATTTACAAAACAAATAATATTACCCTCATTCACACTTCAAAATTAGAGTGGTGATTATCCTGCATATAAAGCACGCTAACGTCTAGCGGTCCGCTTTTCGGTTCTTCAAAATTCATGCAAAAAAACCAAATTTACAAATAATTTACAATCAATTAGTGATTCAACGCTTCAAATTGGATTATTAACATGTAAAACAAGCTAATTAACGGTCTTTCTAGCAAATACAACCAAATAATAAGCAAATTACAACTTAATCAAAAGAACTAGGGTTTTGGAAGTTACCAAAATATATTTATATTGAAGAGGATCCCGCTTCCATTGTTGTAGTTTTGGTTTGATCAAAGAATAAAGAAGAAATTTGAAATTTTTGTGATAATTTGGTGCAAAATGGCTAAAAATTAGGTTTGGAGATGATGTGATGCCCCACTTCTATACTCACACTAACCAAAGACACTACTGGGTAATTCCGTCAATCAGTACAAAGAATAAGGCAGTTGAGGAGGGACCAACTGTATAATTGATTTGAGCGAGAACCAATATGTCAGATAGTATGTCATGCATTTCATTTCAAGAGGAAGTCCGACATATCTAATCCAAACTCAAATCTACTACACAGTGGCTAAGTGGCCTTCGGAATCAATATAAAATAATCATAACACAAAATCAGTCACAGATATTCATATCACTAAGGCGAAAACAGATATTAATATAACATGTAGAAGTGAACATCAAAGTAGTGGACATACAAGATCCACTACATCACAAAAGAATAGGTACAAGTACTAGACAAAAGAACAAGTATACATCAAGGAGTCTCTATCTCGTATGTATAAAAGAAAAAACTACTAAGTTAAAGTAGTTAGCCAAAAGTCAAAAGTTAGTCCCTACTAAGAAGTCAAGTGGAAGCTCCTGAAATACCTCGGTCTAACCCGAGTATTATTTAAGAAGAAAAAAATAAATGGACCAGTCTAGCTATAAATATCATACAAGACGAGATAGGATAAGAGATATGACAAAAATATATGATAACAATAATGTCACACTGTGACACGCATACATTTGATAATAATGAAAATCATACAAAATCTCAAATATCCTTAAATATCAAAAAAGAATATCATATTCTTTAGCTTATTCACCAAACCTCAAATATTGACAAAACATATCAATGCAAATCGCAAAAATTAGTGAAACGTAAATTCCAGAAATCAATAATTAGAAATCTAGAAAACAAAAAGGGGAGGCTTATCACAAACAGGAGCATGAAAACTCTCCAGCACGTGTATCACAAATGGAACGCTATTTCATTGTCGCTAACCTATCAAATTTAAGCCGAAGCTTCACAAATGACCCAAAGACCATGGGTCGCTACCCTACCAACTTGAGCTGAAACTCCACAAATGGGGTTTAGTCCCCCGCGCAGACAAAGAGACATCGCACATCACTATTCTAAATCACAAAGTGATCATCATTGATCGATAAGCGTAAATTATACCAAGCTAGTAAATAAATGAGTTTAGCCTCATGTCCCGTAACCACTGGCTTAACTTAAATATTTACGAACATACTGTAGATTTCCACTCGAAAATTGTCACAAGATTTCAATCGAACAAGTCTAAGAATTAACCGACGAAGTAAACACAAGCGTTTCATACCACTTGTTTTGCTAAGTCATTTAATTGGATTTCTCATACGAATGAGGTAAAGGTTTGCATATACTAATAGATTAGAAAACGGTTTTAAAAATAAGCTTTGTATTAGAAGTAATGTTGAAATCATTTCTTTGTGAAAGAATTTGAGTATTTATTACTAGTATAGAAACCTTTGTATTTTAAAGTGACAAATCATGGAAACGATTGTAAAAACAATCTATCACCAAAAATTCACATTTGACAATGTGAATTAAAAGCAAGAAAATCAATATCAAATCCATCAAATGGATATTCACAAAAACCCATAAAAGAAATCATCAAAGTTGGTGATGAATGACAATAACCATTTGGATCATCAAAAATCGATTAAAACGAAAACCCACATAAAAATTGGCAACTTGGCCGAATTTAACAGCACCGGACGCCTGGTGATTTTTCCAGACGTTTGAGCTGAAGGTCTAGAAATTTCTTCCAGATCGCTCAGATGTCTCGAAATAACCTCAGATGTATGAGCTATAGGTCTGGAATTTCATTCCTTTGCCTCAGACGTCTGAGCATTTTCCCAAACGTCTGAGCTGAAGCCCATGGCAAAATTTTCCTAGGCCAATGATGGCCAAATCAACTCGGATGCGATAGAATGATCGATGGTGGCTAGGGATTCATGCCAAACGACAACCCAGACCTATAGGCTCTTCAATACACTCCAAACAACATGTTCAAACATCCATGGTAGGATTTTTATAGATTTTGACTTCAAAATAACAAAATTGAAAAATTCACCAAACCAATTCAATTCAAAAGCAATTGAAAAAGAAATAGATGTTAGGAAATCATCCCTAACAACATTGAAAGACACAGACCGTGATGTGAGTTCAAGAACTGACCTTTAAACTCAAAACAAGGAATGAGAAGCTCTAAAAGAAAGCAAGATCAATCTCTCTTCAGCTTCACTTCAAGAACCTTCAATCTATGATCAGTTGTAATGAATTTCCTAAGTTAGGTTATTGGAAAAATTAAGAACTGAAGAGGAATTGAGATGAAGAAGATGAAGAGCATGCTTACCTAAATTTCTCCTTGATTTTGGAACTTGAATTTGAATTTCCTAAGAATCTAGTGCTTAGGAATTTTAATTTCCGTTCTTTTCCCCTATTTTACCTTTTTCTTCAGTGTTATATAATTATGAGTAGAATGAACGAAGAATAGAGGAGCTAGGGTATTTGGTGGAGGAGTTTGGGTATCTTGTTGGGTTAGTGGGCTAGAACCCAACCCAAAGCCTAAATTAAAAATTCCAAAATCCTAATCAACTCCAAACATATCGATGTTTATACTCAAACAAGTTGTAAATGTCGTTTTGAGCTCAATGAAAGTGGTCTTAAGTCCGGATTCGATCATTTACCAAAGGTCACATTTTAGACTTTAATTCAACTAACGATGCTATATTTAAATAAAACATTTAAATATATAATCGTAAAATATGCGGGTTTTGAAATATTTTTGGGTTATGAGGGGAAGGTAGCTTCTGTCTCTGTTTTACAGCAGCTACCTGTGCAGACGCAACTCATAGTTGAGCCTGCACGAGTTTAAAGTTGGCGCAACTATGCGTTTCGCCTACTTGTTACATTACCTTATGTGCAACTGTTAGTTGCGCATAGGGAAAAAATAATTTTCGGAACTAATAGATGCACATAATAAAAAATTCAAACATACGTCTATGCACATTTAAGAGTCACTCCACCGAAAATATTAAATCTAAGCGCAACTAACAGTTGCGCTTTGGTCTAGCAGTTAGACAAACTTCGGTGGGACTGCTGACTGGGCTGAAACTAGTCCTGTTTGGTAATATGTTTGAAAACTAACTCCTATTGCCAAATTGTTTCAAAAACTAGCCTACTTTGAAAATTTTCCTTTATTAAACTATGTGTATATATAAATTTCATTCCAATTATGTGTTTATATTTACCTCACTCTACCTGATATATGTGCCAACACTCTCACACATGACTTTATCACTCACGCAAAGGAGATATAAAATTCAAGGTACAGACATGCACTCTCCATCAAAATGCATGGCTACTTAATTGAAGAAATGGCCACACACTCACTTATATTAGTCGGTATAGCTTAACTTCTAATAACACACACACACACACACACACACATATATATAAGTGTGTGTATATATATAGATAAGCACACCTGCTTTCTTCTTCTCACATAAAAGTTCACTTTCGTCATCATCAATCACATATAAATACAGGCATGCTAAAATTCGATCCCACCCTCATTCACAAATACACGCTAAGCCCAGGTGCACACATGCAAAGATGGATAAAATACACACCCGAACCTGTTATGCCCCTTTCCTCTTCCTATGCACCGGTCGACTATGACCAAATTTTATTAATAAATTTATTCTTCTCACTTTCGATATTTCTTTTTCAATAATAACATTATAATATTTCTTAAGATTTATTAAATTTAAATATTCAAAAGTTCATACTTTAAACCTAATATTAAATAATTTCTAAATTAATTAATTTTACAATTCTTAGAACAAATTATTATTCTCATACCACTAAATCCCATTACTAATTCCCTTATAATAAATTCCAATATTCCAAAAATAAAACTCAAACTATTTATTTTAAACTTCCAAAACTCATCTTTTAATTAATTATTTTTTTATTATCATTCGCCCAAAAATCGGGTTGTTACAAACGACTTCTTGTAAAGGCAAAGCATATCCCCTTTATTGACATATCATCTAGTCTCCATACCAAGATAGTTATGATTATTCTCACCACTCTAAAGAGCATGAAAGTAAGAAATATTGTCCTCTTCAACTTCTTTAAGGTTGCATTGGGCATCACCATTGTCTTCATTCATATGTAGGAGATTGTTAGAGTTTCTTCTTTGAGACATCTTCACATTAAAGAACTTGGAACACTCTTCACCTTTTGTAAGTTATTTTTCTTGGGCATTTGTTTAAGGGTAATAGCTTGAGCGTTTAATACAACTTTGAGATCTACATGACCTTCAAAAAACTCATGAAGGAGCTCACCATTGGCCAGGTCATTATCAAGGATGGCTTCAATAAATGCATACCTCTTTTGCAAGGTGGATGCAATATCATGGTCTTTAGGCCTAGTGAAATTCCATGCTTTAAGACTCAATCTAAAGGATTTTAGCTTCATAGAAAGATTAGAAATTTTGTTTTCATCAAAATTACCAATACTAGAATAGGAGGCAACTTCATGTTGGGGGGAGCAAGTGCCAATGATTGGCATAGCAAAATAGATTTTGCTTATTCAATAATGGAAATCAATTAAATAAGAGGAGGATAGTGATTACTAGAGGAAGAAGGAAAGACCGTGATTTTGAAGTTGGGAACATATGAAGGAAGTCGATATTAGCAAGAGAACTTTACAAGCAACATGCTATTTTTTCGATCTTCCTACCACGCCAAGTATAGCTAAGCCCGGAGTGAAAAGTTTCAACAAGGCCCATTGTTATCGTTCATTTATTTAAATCTTTAAGTTATACTAATTTCAATTTATTACCCTTTTTCTTTTCACTGGCGTCAAGAACCATGTTGATATCCATGTAATAAGCCATGGATTTGTGAATAATTTGGAGAGGTTGGTGAGTTAATTCCATATGTTGACTCTTAGAGATTCCAATTGTCCGCATACACAGAGGTGATGATGATTTGCACACCACTAATGTTAGAGGCATTGTAGTAATTTGTTAATCACTCGTATATAAGCTTTTCATGTCCCAAACATCCCAATCCTAAGAGACTAAAATGCAACCTTTTGAACCCATATTATTATTATGCATCATGTCCTAATAGTTGGCTAGCTAGTTTTAAGCATCAACATACTATCATTACCAAATTTATTCTCAAGAGCACCAATATATATTATTATTATTATGCATCATGCACCAATAGTTGTCTAGTTAGATTTTAAGCATCAACATACTATCATCCAAATTTATTCTCAAGAACAACAATAATAGACCATTTAAACACGGTACGATAGTTGAATAAATCCAACTTTCTAATGTCAGAGTGGATCCCCCTGACATTTTATCAAATGATCGAAATTAAAGGGGTGTGCTATAGCTCTACAGAGACATTGATATATATATATATATATATAAGTATGCATGTGTATATATATTTATTATAATAAATATATATGTAATATTTTTGCATGGAAATTTAAAAAACCCGATGTTTTTGATTAATAATGCGTGTGTGTATTAACATATTTATTAATATTCTAAAACTAATTTGAACGATTAAGTTAATATCCATATAAAATTTAAATTAATATTGTTAATATATTTTACATACTATGTATATTCAAATAATCGAAAAAAGGAATTTTATTTTTCGGCCATGTCTAAATACATACATACATACATACATACATACATACATACATACATACATACATACATACATACATACATATATATATATATATAAACATACACATACATACATACATACATATATATACACACACATAGACACACACACACACACACACATACATACATACATACATATATATATATATATATATATATATAGACATACACACACATATATCATTTTGAAATTAATTTGAATATGTAAAGAATATAATTTTAAAATTCAAATTTGAAACTTAAAGCATATTTTATGTTATAAATTTGAATATGAATTTTTTATTGATAAAACCAATTTTTTTTTGATGTATATATAAACTAGTCAAAGATTAAAATCAATAAATATTTACGGTTAAGATATTAAATTTTATACACACACAGATATATACATACATACATACATACATACATACATACATACATACATACATACATACATACATATATGTGTATATATATATATGTGTGTGTGTGTGTGTGTGTATGAATGTATGTACGTACGTATGTGTAAATTCTATTTAGGCTATATACCTTTATATTGATTGGAATATGACACATTTTATTTCTCCCATTACTTAGATAATTACATAAACATATCCATATGCTATTTAGTTTATTGCTTGGATTTGACCCTTAGTGACATCTACATTATACATATTGTTCTTGAACGTATGACGTTAAATATCAAATTTAAAACAAAACAAATAAAGTAAGCCTAAAAATTATTTTTTGATATAAATAATACAAGTAAAATAAAAATAAATTAACATAAAATTCTCCTTATGTCAAAATAAATTAAATATGATTTAATGTTACAAAATTATTCATGATAACACAAACAAAAGATATAGTGCAATAATTAATTAAAAAGTTTTTTTTTTGAAAATTACCCAATTACCCCCATTATCAATGCACCTAGTCCAACAATGGTATCAGAGCCTGATGAATTATTGACCAACATGTAGGGAAGTCTCTAGAAAATTCTAATTAGTCAAATGTCTAAAGAAAAGATGTTTGACTAAGGAGAATCCTATACTAATTAAGGAACGTTCTTATGAAAAGAAGACCTCTTTATTCTTTGCCCTTACTTAGCTTATTGAAGTGGTTTGTTTCTAATGTATGCCCTTAGTGGAAGGACTAAAAATGTTTTACGCCTTAGTTTAATTATGTATTTGAATACTATAAATTTAAATTTAAAATTGTTTTGAATTTAAATTAAATCCATCCTTAATTTAAAAAAGTGTGAAATATAAAATTGCCCCAAATCATACAGATTATATATCAAAGTTGTGGTTCTCGATAACAAAATCCACCGGTGGTGTTCAATCATTGATTGGGTGTAGGATTGATCATTTTGATCCAATGGTAAAACAATGATGATACAACGATCATGAAGTATAGGTGTGCAGGGGCGATATGGTGGTGCTCATGCCAATCTTTGATCGTCTTAGATCGTTACAAGTAGCACGGATTTGGATGAAAAAGGTATATGAAGGCAGATTGTTAGGGTTAGCCAAAAGGAAAATGGATGGCGGGGTTAGTACGGTGACAGTTTAGGGAGTTAGTCTATGGTGTCAGATCGATGGATTGTGGCCTAAGGTAGCAGTTATGGCAAGTCAAATGGGTGGCGGCTGGTCGTTCTAGTTGAAGTTGGATTTGAAGAAAACCGAAGCGATGTGAAAGAAGGATAATAATGATAATAATAATTAAATTATAAATTAATTAATTACTAAAATTTTCCTAAGCTTTAAATTTCTATAACTCTTGCATATGAACTCTGTTTCATGCACCATTCGTTGCTTCGAGATTGTGGCAAGACGAGAAATGATTTGGTATGATTTGTTATGTTTTGAACTTCTTCAGAAAGGTATATTATTGTAGTAGATTCGTTATATGAGGGTTCTAGTGGGATATTTTTGTATGCGTATGGGGAAATTGGTCCTCGGTTGTACCAGTGACTTTATCAAGCATAAGTATTGATTTAAAGCTTATTAGTATTATACAGTTATATGATGTATTTCACTAGCAGACGTATGTCTGACCTCTCTATCATTCTTTTCTTTTTAGATATACTATGATGGGTCCGATAGAGAGGACTGGTGGTGACTTGGAGGCATAATGGTACGATGGAGATGCATATTTATTTATAGTTATCTACTATTTTATCTTAGTTATTCCCAAACATTAGGCTTGTTTGTTACTAGTATAGAGAAATGTTGTAAGCATAGTATATTTGATGTGGTGTGATTTTGCTCGTCTACGAATATTTTATTATGATACTTTATTCCTTCTGCTGTGAGTTTTAGAAAGTGTAGAATATTATAGATGGTTTTCTAATTTGTTTTATATCTTATCTCAAAACGATCCACCATCTATGAGGTCTGCAATATCCATGTCACTTAATGCGTGAATCGATGCATCCTAGATGGCAGGTTGTTACATTCAATATCAGAGCTTAGATTTGGCGATTCATACTTGACTAGGATGTATGAGAGAGTGTATTTATAATTATATATATATATATATAGTTTTTATATGCTACATTTCTTATATTTTGACTCATAGAGGTAGTAGTTGGTTTAACCCTTATTGAATTAAACAACTACGAGTTTAATAAATGTTGATATTTAAATAGTTTGGGTGGTATATAAATCCATCACATCTATTTTAATTTACTCCATAGAATATTGTCAAGAGAAGTTTATATACCAAGTGGTAGTGGAGTAAATTGTAGGATTAGGAATGAATAAGAAGGAGAGCAATATCCTTAAGTCCGTAGGATATAAGGTGATGTTTATATGGTGTAATGAGGATACTTAACCATTTTTTTGATTGTAGTTAGACTTGTGTAAGTTATGATCTTCTCTAATTAAAGCATTTAAATTAATTAAACATTTTCATTAAAAAGTTAGAAATAATAATGATTGGGATATTTGGGAAAATAGAGAAGTTGAAGTTTGTTTCAAATGTCGAAATAACTACCCCTTATTTTAAGTTTTAAATATGATAAAATTTCATAAAGGAAAGTTTCCATGAATTCATTAAACCTTTATTTTTGAATAAAAAGAAAAAAATCATGCACTATTGACCTTATATTTTGTTATAAACTTTTCTTTTAATAATGAAACATTTTTAAAGTAAATTGGTAAGAAAAGACACATCGTTCTAAATTTCCTTTATTTTATAAATAATTTTGTCACACTTTGTGAAAATTTAAATATTACAATTGCTTTACAATTTTGTGAAAATTAATAATTTATAAAGATAAAGTTTAAAAGGTGTGATTTATATGTTTATTTTTCTAAGCCAACTTTAGACAATTTTGGAAAGAATCTGAATTAAAAAAAATATCGTTTAAAACTTGTCGAATTTTTCAATTTCAATATGTATGTATTTTTGAATGGATATTAAAGGATTGAATTTTGGAGGTTAAGTATGTTTAAGAGCGGATAATTTTAAGGATTGTTTAAAAAAGTAACTTTGGAAATTAAAAGTATAATAATTGTTTATTCGAGGACATATGAATAGATACGAAGTAGTTAAACTGAAATAAATTTAATTTAAGATTTCATATGAAATGATTAAATATGAAGTGTTCAAAATAATACTTTTTGAAAATTTATTTTAATTGAACTTAAAGAATTTGATTAAAAATAGTGCTATGATTTTATTAAATGTTTATTAAATTTAGTAGAGAATTTTATGGCTTTCGAATCTTACTCGTTTTATGAAGAATAAGATGTGAGATCAATGATTTTGATTTAAAAATTGAACTGCAAAGTTATTGAATTAGAATCGATTATGGTGAACTAGCTAAGATAGTCAATACGTAATGTGCTTTAGACTAGTTAGGAAAGAATGTTAAGGATTTGAGACATAGGGGTTTGAACCATAAATTAATAAGGGTGTTATTTATGAATTTTAGGAAAATTTTGAAACAACAACGAAAAATCTATTTCGAATTAAGAATTTAGTATTATTTATAAAGTATGGTGGAATTTAATATGATTTTTAGAAGATTATCTAAATTTTAAGCAAATAATAATATAATTGTTTTATGGAGTTTAGGAAAAAAAATTATTATTATTTAAGAGATATTTTCCATGAATATTTATTGGATAAATTATTACTACTTTGATATAAATAACGAAAAAGGATTTAATGCATATTGTTGTAATTTTTGAATTATATAATAGTAAGATGATTGTGCAAATTTTTTTATTAAATATTATTGTTTTGATGTAAAGTGATAATAATATTATTGGTTTGAAAGAAATTTGACGCGAATTATTATTTTTGGATTAAATAATGATGCTTGAGATAGTTATAATAATACATTTAAAACAAAAGACTTTTGAAGCATATTATTAATTTGAAAAAATACTGCTTTATAGATGATAGAGAAAACATATTTTTATAATAAATAATACCGAGATGATTTATACTTAAGAAGAAAATAACAAGTTTAGATTTATTATTTTGAATTGCCGAGACGTAAGTTATTCAATATCATTTCAAATTAGTAAATATTTTTACATTAAGGACTGAGATACGCTTATATAACATGTGAGAAGCATGAGATCGTGGTTAAGTAAAAAGTTTCCTAAATGGTTGAATAATTGAAAATTGGTTGTATTAGACAGTCACTAATAGAGGATGATTTGTCTTTTCTATGTAAAGTGTTTTAGGAGTAAAGCGATATACATTAGGGTACTCTAGCTATATGTTAGTCTATAAGACCTCATAAGCATGTGAGTGTATATTACTTTTTTCTAAAAGTATTTAACATTCTATGATTTCAAGACATGAAGTAAATGTATTGATTGGCACGTACTAAGGTATGAAGGCTATTTTAAGAAAGGGGAGACTTGGCAATTTTGAATAAAATTGACTAAGAGGCCAGACTAGTTCTTTTCAGTCATCCCTTCGATGGAAATAACTATCATATGAAGTCAAAATTTGGAAATAGTAACCTTTTGTGCGTAACTTATTTCCAGTGCTCGATTCACCTAAAAATAAGTGAAAGTGCATAACCTAGTCATGAGTTTGTTATAGTAATATTGTATGTAATGAAATTAGGACATCATGCATTTGTGATGTCTATAAATTACACGGTGATGGAATATGGGATTCACCTAAGAATCCTAAATGTTAGTTCACTTCAAGGTAAGACACCATCTGTTATTGTTTTGTCATGCCTATGGACTTAAAGAAGGAGTGTAGTGAGGTATGTCAGAGGATAAGATGAGGGTTTCTATTGGTCGAGGACGAAGAAGTAAGTGGAGGAGCATGTTTGAGAGATATGCTAGTAGTGCAACCTATTTAAATCTAAGCTATACTTGGATATTATATGATTTGTGACACCTTAGTGATAGGCTAATGGATGGAATCCGCTTAGGATAGGCATGCATAGAAAGTTTGGAGTGGGTAGCTAGGTAGGTAATGGACTCGCTATTGAAATATGTTATGTGGGAAAGCTAGCGTCATAAGTTGTTGGGTCTTTCCCGACTGTATAGAGAGTAGGGAAGTCAGTACTTTTAAATGGGCTTCTTGAAAATTTGGCGAGTATTCACACATATCCCATCTACGAACGCACATTGATGGTAGAGACTAGTCGACCAGTGAAGTGAATGTAGAAACATAGTGTAGGTATATTTACATCTTAGGACTTGATGTGATACGACATAAAAATGAGGAAATGAAGTTGGTCCAAGCATGGTGAAGAAAAGGTTTGGATAAGAGTACGTGGGAACTTGAGGAGAGAATCCGATTTTCCTATCATAAGTTCTCTTCCAGTGAGTTCCTCTTTTTTTAAGTTTATAGGTTAGTTTGCTAGTTAGGTCACTATTTATTTGGATGGTAGCTTTAGCTAGTTAGTTGACATATACATGGATGTATATATGTTAGTATTGGTTGTATGAATGTCCTAATGATTTGTTTAGGTTGCTATAGTTGCTTTGTTTGGATTATACAGTTTACTTTATAGCACGTTGACTTGTATGTACATACATTCCAACATAGGATAGACTCCCATAATTATGTGTTCTAACTTGTGCTAGATAATTATATATATATATATATATATATATATATTATTTACTATTCCTTTATATATGCATTTACTGATTGTGTTTATGGACGTGGTTGTTTACTTGTGCTTTGACATAGATGTTGCATACGGATGTAAGGGCGCATACAGAAATACACACACACACACATGCATATATTAGAATGTTTGCATACATATTGGTTGCACTGTATTTGCATTCATACAAGAGGCCAATTTAGTTGCCTTTGCACTCATCCCATATCATATCATCATATATATTTTATCTATGTTTTTTTTGCTTATGTTGTATGATGGATGTAGCTATGTTTGTTTTGTATATTTATACAATGTAAAGAGAGTTGCATTGTCCATCTCTTGGAATTTTGGGAAACAATTCTTTTATGGGGGGAGAATGAAATACCCCATAATTTTATGAAATTAAATTATTAAATTAAAAAGGGTAAAGTAGCAATTTCACATAAAGGCGAAAAATTAAATTTCTATAAGAGTTGAAATTAGGCTTGGGGACATATTCCATTGAGTTTAAAGTATTTTCCATAGTCAGAAAACATATATAATTTGTTGAATTTGGTTAAATGAGTTAGACATTAAAAGAAGTCAAACCAATGGCATTTTTGTAATATATTAATTTCAAAATTTTAACCAAGATATTTTATTTTTCAGCTTATAAACACATCTCCAACCTTATTCCTTTTGTTGTAATAATCTTGCAGCCATTTGTAAATCCCCAATCGCTAGATTGATTCATAATTTATCAAATCACATCCAAATTAAACAAATATATAAACCAGATTATCGTGAAGAGAGCTACGCGATTAAATTGAAGCTATCGAGAGATTTTGTATTTTCAAGGTGGGAGATTTCTAGACAGTGAAGAATGAGAAGAATTCACCAAAGATCGGAGAAGGTGCATGGCTAATCGGTGAGTAGGATTTATCATGTTTGTGTATATATTGGTGAGATGTAGTAATTCACCTCTTATGATCTTAAACCAAATTATAATGGTGTAATTAACCATTAAAAACTGATATTTTTTATATACACCCGATTAGGATGTAGTATGGCATGGCTAGATGATTAAAAAGTGAATTTATATAAATTGTAATTAACAAAGTCAAACTATCCCTAATTGAAAAAGAGCGAAATATAAGTGTCATAAACTCGATATATTATATATCAAAGTTGTAGCTCTCGACGACACAAATCCACCAGTGGTGTTTTTTCGTTGGTTAGGTGTATGGATTGATCAATGCATTGGAGGATCGCTAAACGTGGAACATCCATTTTTGATCCAATGGTAAAACAACGACAATACGACGATCGAGAAGTGTACGTGTGTAGAGGACGATGTGATGGTGCTCACGCCAGTCTCCGATCACCATAGATCATCTTAAGCAGCATAGATCTGAACGAAATAGGTGGAAGGCGGCGGATCGCTAGGATTAGCCGAAGGGAAAATGGATGGTAGCATTAGGATGATGATAGTGTGGAGAGTAAGTTTATCATGTCAGATCGATGGATTGTGGCCTGAGGTGGCGGTTACGACAAGTCAAATGGGGTGGGGGCTAGTCATTCTTGTATAAGCCGAGTTTGAAGGAGATTGGAGTGACACAAAAGAAGGATAACAATGACTATAATAAAAAATTGTAAATTAAATAATTACCAAATTCCCTTAAAATTTAAATGTCTATGACTCTGGGTATGTAGTTTGTTATGTTTTGAAGTACTTCAGAAAGGTGTCTTACTTTAATAGATTCGTTATATGAGGGTTCTACTGGGATATTTCGATAGGAAATTAGTCCTCGGTTGTACTAGTGACGTTGTCGAGCATAAGTGTTGATTTACTAGCTTATTAGTACTATACACCTATATGATGCGTTTCACTCACCAGACGTATGTCTAACTCCCTATCTTATTCTCTTTATTTTATGTATACTCTGATGGATCTGATAGAGAAGGTTGGTGGTGGCTTCGAGGCGTGATGGTATGAGGGAGGCACATATTTATTTATTTATTTATAGCTATCTACTATTTTATTTCAATAATTCCCAGACAATAGGCTGTTTTTATTACTAGTGTACAGAAATGTTGCAAGTGAAGTATATTTGATATTGTATTATTTTTTTCATCTGGGATTATTGTATTATTGATTTTTATATTTTGTTTCTTCCGCTTTGAGTTTCAGAAAGTATAGAATATTATAAACGGCTTTGTGGTTTGTTTTATATTTTACCTTAAAACGATCCACCGTATGCAAGCTCCGCGATGTCTAGGTCACTTAATGCATGAATCGAGGCATTATAGATGGCAAACTGTTATATTGACTACATGTATTCAGGCATCTGACCCTATAATCTGACATCTGACTTTGATTCCACAAATCTGAATAAAGGTTCAGGCATCTAAATCTAGTCAGATTTGAACTATTTCTTTTCTGTTTTGTATTTTTGAAGTCCAGATATCTAAAAAATTTAGATGTCTGAATATGTATTTTCAAGTTTAGTAGCTTATTCATTTTATTTATTTTATTTATCTTCTCTATGGATCAAATATAGGCATAACGTTCATTTTTATTAAGTGTTTTTCATAAAATTTCTATTTTGTTTGCTAACTTTATATAATTTATCTTGCAATTGTAAATTTTATTCCGATCAATCATCTATGTATATATCAATCAATTGTCTATACTTATTTTAATAAAATTTCTATGTCAATTTTAGAAATAACAGAACCAATTCTAAGTAAATTCCAACCGGTGTACTCAATTACTACATATTCAATTAAAACTTACCATATAAAAACCAAATCTATAGAATTAAAGTAGTTTCAATCTAATCTACCCTTTGCTTCCAAGTTATAATAATTATTTTTGTTAATTCTTTACGTAGGGTTTTCCAACTATTTCAATTCACAGTTATTTTCGATAAAAGGCATTGACTTAAATTAAAAATCATATTCTTAATTCTAAGAAGATATGTAATTCAAATCAATGTCATTTATTGATTATATATATATGTATGTATATATGTGTGTGTATATATTATTAACTATTATAAGGAATCATGGATTATTATTCAAACCCATATTTGTGTGTATATGCATTGACATTAATTAGGAAAATTACTCTTTATTAGTAGTTGCTCAATCAAATTTTAATTAAACGGTATTAATCTTTTTGAATTCAAAAATTGGATTTAGCTTTATTCTTTAAAAATAAAAATATAACATACATTTTCTCTTAAGAAATGCGTTCTTTTCATATCTATATTATTACCTTCTTTTTTTAAAATATGTAACGTTTCTTGCATTAAATTCATTCTTTTTTACATATATTATTACGTTCTCCTTTCAATATACATAACATATCCTTTTATTAATTATAACAATAAATTCATTCCCATGGTAACTAGTGCTTCCTCCTGAAGCGGTTTCACGCTTGTGCATGTAAATATTTTTCTCCTTTTCTTTTAATGCACATAAAACCATTGTATCCATTTTTAGAGTAACTCAAACATATTTAATTAATTACTTAATAAATAATTTTTGATGTATTCTTGTTAATTCTTAAACTTAATTTCGAAATAGGCATAAAACCCCAAATGCATGCTATGGTAAACGGTCCATTTTTTCTTCAAATGGTGTCGTTTTCTAATGTTTTATATATAAATTTGGGTTGGAAAAATATACTTGATGCAATGGAAAAGTCGGATTTATCAAATTCCTTCATTTATAGTATTTCAAGTTTCCACTTTATGTAAAATTACTAAAATGTCCTTTTTAATTAATCATCTATTTTTATTAAAAATACAGTATGTTATGTAACGACTCGAATATTTTGCACTTTTAATATTAAAGTAATTAAAAATAATTTTTTTTATTGAAGCATGAATTGAGTATCGTATTTATAACCACTGCGAAGGTCTTTCCAAGACGATCAATTTAATATATAATTTTGATATATATGGAGTTACAGTTTGCGAAATATAGGCGTTGCAGTGTTTAAACAACGTACGCAGCTATTTCAGGTCAAATTAGATACATAGCCCATAAATCAGCCTAACAGCTATATAAGTAAGGCTATGAAACCCTACCCATCACCTCTGTCTTCTATTTTCTTCCTTAATTCCAAAGTTTCTCTAATCACCTACTAATGACAAAAGATTATCTCTAGTTATAGATTGTTTTAAAAATTCAAAGTACCCAAACCCTATCGAATTATATATCATTCCGAAGCTATTGACCAATGAAGTTGACCGATGGTGTTCATTTGTCGAGATGGCGCTTTGGTTGGCTAAAAATCGATAAATAAATTTGAGCCACCCATATTGGGGTTTCACAAATGAAGACAGGGTGGCAATCAGAGGTTACGTGCTATTAGAGAACGAGGAGGGAAGTTCGTTAGTTTAGTTGGATTAACAATTAACGGTTAGATTCACCACTAAAATTTGATTAGGGTTCATGCAAAACAGTGATGGTTGGAATTAGGGTGACTACTGGTGATGTTTGGGGGGGGGGCACTTTCGATGATTAGGGAGTGAAGAGTAGGTGAAGGCGTATTTGTCAGAGTGCTCGACGGGGATTCCACTTGTGCAAGTTGGCGGCACTGAGGGGTGATGTATGTTATTTTTCCATTTTGATTAATTTTTATTATTCTAATTTCAATAACTTCTAGTCGTTTTATCTTTTGCATACAAACTACGAATCCTAAGTGCTTTCTTCCATTCGACTTGTAGCAAAATACAATATAATATGTCATTAGGTTTACAAATTTTAAAGATTGTTGGAAAAATCATGTTGGTATGAAGTACTTAATTTAATTAATAAAAAATTAAATTATAAAACATGTAATTATCGATGAAAAATCATATTCGTTGATGTAAGTTATGTTACAACAAATGGCTATTTAATGATTACAATGTTTGAATGTATTGTGCCTTAGTTGAGTAATTATTGTTGATTGTGGTATTTTTTATGTATTTACTTATATTAATTACTGATTTAAATTGAAAAGTAATTAATTAAAATAAAGTGGATAATAATAAGAAAATTAAGTAAATGATAGATAAGGTTATTTATAGATTTTAGATGGTTTCTATAAATAAAGATGATTTAATTTTTTTACTAAAACTAAAGTGTGGGATTAAATAAGGTTATCATTTATGATTTTCTAGGGAAATTCATAAATAATAATAGAAATTATATTTAACTGATATTTGGGAAATTTATTATTTCTAGCGAGGCTTTAAATAATAATATAGTTTTAAAAAGCGGTTTGGTGAAGACTATTAAGGTAATTAGTTTAAAGGAAAAACTTTAAACCAATTTTTAAACCAAAGACGCAACATTTAGAATTTAGGCAGAAGGACGGTAGCGTTTTTTTCAATTTTTCGATTTCAACTGTTTCCTCCGCTTTCGTCCAAGTTTACCCCAACCGCCGTCTACCTTCAGCTACTGCTTGCCCTAGCCGCCACCGTTCAAGCAATCGTCATCTGAAGTCGTTGTCGTCCAAGCCACCATCGTCCAAGCCTCTCTCTTGCCGATGTTCGAATAGAATAGGATCTTCCGTTGTCGACGTCGATTTCTCCAAAATCGAGAAAACTTAACTTATCGCCTCAATCCAACCTATGTCAGAAATTATTCGACCTTTAAATTCAAGAGCTGCAAATTCAAGATCTAAGAAACGAATGGAAAAACAGAATCTGGAAGAAGAAGAAAACAGTCCAAAAAGTACCATGAATTTCGAATGATATTTTGATATAGCATTTCTATATTTGTGACACAGTAGATTGGGTTTAATATGCTAAATGATAGACTAATATAGCATTTGTACTTTTAAATATAGTATCATTATCTGGCTATGCAAAATGATAGTTGGATATAGCATAAGCATATTTCAATTGAATAATGACGAAAAAAGTGCAAAATGATACTTGAATATAGCATAAGTATATTTAAAGTGAATTTAACGACCCGTTAAATTAATAATATTTAATAAATTAAATTAATATAATTTCTAATTTGTTTAAGAATAAATGTAGAAATTTGGTATAGTAGTTGTAACCTAGTGTAACAATAAAATTTTATGACAATAGATTTGGATAATGTAATTTGTCACTTTTTGTTAAAAGTAAATTTTAAGAAATCAATAAATGTTGAATTGAGAATATTAATAAAAAATATTAACTAAAATGAGATTCATTAATATAAAATCAGTAGTGAAGATGTCACCTTTGGTTGTAATAAAGGTGAATGCTATTAGTGGATGTCAACACTTAATAAAATTTATTTAGAATAAAAAGAATTTAAATGCATGTTTGAATAGAGTATTAAATTGATAGATTAAGCGTAAGTAATTAGAATTTAACCCTATAAGATATGGAACTGAATGTATGAATATAATTTTGTAGAAATAGTTAATTAACAACTTATTTGTGCATACCCAATTTAATATAAATAACAAAAGGGCTAGCACTTGATGTGCCTAAGTATTAATATATTGGAACTATAATAAAATAGAGAGTTTGGTAGTAAATAGAAATAAAAAGACCGTTATTAACTAGTAAATTAATAAATGGATTCTAACAATAGGTAGTAATTAATGCGTGTATATTGGGCATTTGCGGATTACCAATTTTTCTACCTATTCATATGATTTATTTATGTAAATCTAAACCTATGGCAACATTTTGTTAATAAATGTTGGAAGTGAATTTGAATATATCAAAGGATAACAAGTGTTTAGGTTAACCATTTATTTTATTTAGTTAAGAAGGGAAATAGATTGAAATAAAGCTAATTTAATTTTTTTGGTTGTTAATGGGTATAGTTAAATAAGGAGAAGTTATAGGAAATAAAACGCGCACTAATGAGATGTAATATAATTCCAAAGTTATTTGTACCCACAAATAGGTTAATTACTGTATAGAAAGAGTCTAAATCAATAAATGAATTTATTAAGATTACATTTATAATTTTATAACCTTTATGCTGATTTAAGTTCAATTAGTTTATTTGATTAAATAGTGCAGTAGCGTAGTTTTGTGCGGTAGTTGAAATAGCTAATTCTTTTAGGTGAAGTTAAGGCTAATTCTATGTATATATTTGACCTATTGTTGATATAGATTCTAGGAAGCAGGATCGATTAATTAAATGGAGTATTAGATTCAATAATTGCATTTATCGCATAAATAAAGAGAATATAACGGTTAAATTTGGCGTTATTGAAATTAAAAAGGAATGGGGGAATAATAATTTGAAATCATTGCAATAGATATTAATTTAAGGTTACCTTAAATAAATTAAGGTAATAAATGGAGGATAGTGTAAATATCTTTATAATACGATAATTTGTGTAGTTAGGATAGTTTTGATTTGTCACTTAAGATGGAGGATTTTTATAAAATGTAATAAATGCAGTTTAAATTAAGGCATTGACGTTTGGGTATTTAAGAAGTGATAAACTAAAATTTATTTATTTATTTGAAAATTTGAAATCCAATTTGTGGATTTATTGCAAATAAGTGAAATTTGTGTTTAACCATTACATCGATAGGAATAAATTAAATTTAAGGTCATATTGATAAAATTTGGACTAGAGAAATGATATGAATCGGTTTTAGAAGCCTTAAATATAAAATGGGAAGTAGACGAGATTTCACGTTACAACTATTTTTAAAAATCCTGATGTATGTAGAAATATTTATGAAATATAACGTAAACCAATGTTGAATCAAAAGAATAGAGTCAACACTTATTTATTCATTTAATGTGATATAACTACGAGTATGATTTATTGCAAATTACATGGAAATCAAATATAGGACATTACCTAAAAAGGAAGAGTAGATAAAATTTATGATAAACATATTTGTATATGAAGGTTATTGATTTAAGGATAAATTGGGCAAGTTTTATGTATTTGGGTTAAGTGCAACCTTTAATAGATAAATTTAGTGCAATTAAAGAAATTGACATTTAATATTTCGATAACTTAAAATTTGATGGGATAAGAACATTTGGGTAATGAAGGGTTGACAAATATTAGCTATGATTCTAGAAGGAATTAAATAGATAATGGGAAGATTAAAAATCAGGTTCTAAGCAATAATTATTAAATAACAGAAGTTTAGGAGTAAAGTGAGATAATTGAAAATTTTAATCATTCATATAAGTCATTTGTTTATTAATATGAATTAGCTAATAAATTTAACTTGGGCAATACCTATATATTGGAAACACATTTGTAAAGTGTAATTAATTGAATTTGGTGAATTGGGAATGAATCCAAGGTTATAGGAATTGATGTAATACTACGCAAATAAAAGGTAACTGCATAAAATCAATGTTTCGTAATAAATTGTAATTGATAATTAAGTAGGAATGGGTTTGAATTTGACAAAAAGGAAAATTTATTATTTGCTTACCCATCTATTCAATCTATTAAATTTGATCAGATCCATTTGCAATTAAACGAATTTATTTACAAGTTAGTATGTATTTAGCTGATAACTATAAACCAATTAGGGCAATTGGGTATATATATTACCAGTTAAGTTATATAAGATAATGGTTGACTTAATTAAGGGAGTTTATGTAATAATTTCATTTATTTTGTAAGTGGAAATAAAACGTTAATGATAACAAGTATTCAAAATTTACCATCTATTTAGTATATTAAGTATAATTGATAATGAACTGCAGCAAGTAATAAATAATAAATACGTAATGTTAAATGAAGTAATATTTGAAATTTAATATTTAGAAACTATGTAAATATAAGTGCAGATGAAATTGGGGATATTTACATATTGAAATATGAATCCAATGATAAATCAATCTAATTGACAATAAATAATGGAAAGTAAATTTAATTAAATTTTGGAAATTTAATATATATATACAGTTATAAACCCTAGCCCCATCCTATTGTCATTTGCTGTATATTCATTTCTTCATCTCCTTCTCCTCCTCAAATGGTTGCAAAACCTAGATCTACTTCAATCCAAATTTCAATGAAAATGCAAACATTTCAGAAAAATTCCACAAAAAAAAAAAATATATGTTAATGTTCTCGAGGCACATATATTTGTAAGTGATGAATGTGTGTCGTTTTATTTATTTTCAATTTTGAATTCAATCATCATTTTCGCCATAACTTTCTCATACGAAGTCGGATTCACACGAAATTTCTTTTGTTAGGATCGTAATTTAATTCCGGATTTGATGACGCTGGTTTGGACGAATTCCGAGAAGGGCGAATTCTTGGGTTTAAATCGAATTTAAATTCGATTTAAATTCAAAAGGTGAGTGTTTTAACCCACTCACAACTACTAGAAGCTTTTATGTTTGTTTAAATTAATTTTAGAAATGAATAGAAATTTGTTTATGAGTATTTGGCATGTTTATTTTATTCATATCTGTTGAATTGCATTTATTTAATTTAACTGTTAATTTAATTAATTTATTGCGTATAAATTTACAGTTAAAATTTATTTGTTTGTATATGAACTGCTAGTTAACAGTTATATAATTTATTACTGAATATAGACTGTAGATTAATAGCTGTTAAATTTAATTTGAATAAAATTGCCAGTATTACCTGTTATGTAGTACCAAAAATAATATTGTTATTGTTTGATATTGATTGATGATTACGATTTGGATGATGGATGATGTTGATGAATGGATGTTTATTGTATATCATTAAATTGCAAATTATCATGCATATTTCATTTCATTCGGGATTGTGGTTTGAAATGATATATAACCGCAAAATTTTATATCTTTTAAATTGCGGATTGAAATGATAAATATCCGTATCACTTGACCATAGGATAGAAAATTATATACAGGCACCGCGGTATATATATAACTATTTAAATGTGATTTCTATGGTTTGGATGGAATACGGTTTATAATAATCTTAAATTTTATATTGTATAAATATTTTTCTTCCATATATATATACATATGAAGTTGAAAATTTTGAAATTAAAAGGTGTATAAAAATCTTTATTAAAAATGGAAGAAAATAAAGAAAATGGAGTTTAATAATTTATATCATATGTTTAAATGTTAAGTTTGAAAATTTTAAGATATGATATTTATAATTGGATTTTTCCCAAAATAAATTGAAATGAATATTCTAGTATAATTTGAATTGGGAAAAATATATATATTTTATTACTAGAAATTGAAGTCTTATTATTTATGGATTTTATATGAATATTCAAGACTAATTAATAGAACAATTGATTTGTTGAAAGAATAAAATCCAACTTTAGTTTGAAATATTGATACTCAAAATGGATATACGTATATATAAATAAATTGAAGTGGTTTTGGAACTTGAGAGAGATAATATAAATTTTGGTTTAGACTTTAATAAAGAAATGTATTTGTAAAGCCATGAGAACTATTTTCTTTACAAAGTAACATTTAAGTTAAACCATTTAATTCATATACCGTTGAATGTCCAAACCATTCAAGTTTTAGAAGTTATGGTTTTAAATTATGATTTTCAAAATATTATGCTTTGAAAATATTTGATTTTCAGACGTTATGAAGTTAAAGCATTTTGATTTTGGAAAAGAATTATATTTGGGATAAGGGATAAAATATGGTTTTGGGTTTTGAAATGATATCGTATTCATGGTTATGAAATGGAATGTTTATTCTGATTTTTAAAGTATAACCTATTTTTAAATGACCGCGGTGTTATAATAACGATGGGTTGGCAAAGAGACCGGGATCGGATATGGACATACTCTCTGTCGATACCGAAAACCACTTTGACTAACCGTGTACGCGGTGGAGATTCCAGAATGAAGTAGGTGGTGGCGACGTGTCCTGTAAGGTAAATACGTGGACCCGACTCCCGTGAGTTGGCATAAGGTGGCTAAAACAGGAGCGATTCTCAGGCCAATGAGGTCATTCCTCTGATCGGACCCTCCTCTTCGATATTATACTTTGATTTTGGATTGATTCAGTGGCCACTTCTATATTTTGATTTTGGGGAGTTAGTCCGAGGTGGGCGGTAACTGCGGCTACGCGTTTCCCCCAGCCTGGATAGCAATTGGTATATCTACCCTGGCATTGCCTAGTTGTGCCGTGTCACCTACCATACCGAGCCTTTACTACGAGTTTCTATTTGTGTCGTACCTATGGAGTATCCTCTGGTAGCTTCCCGATCAGGAGGTATTACGGTACTGTATAGACTACTGGCATTATTTGTGTTAAGGGCTATATGGGTAACCCCTTAACGCTATTAAAAAGTAAGTTTATTTTATAAATAGACACTATTATAATAGCGCAATATACTACATAGTAAATAGTTTAACGGATCCTTAGGAGATGTAAATCCCGAACATCTCTTGAGTTACTGTACTCATATTTATTTCTGTTAATTTAACTCACATAAGATCTTTTAGTTCTGACTCGAGTGTTTTTGTCTTTTCAAATTCGCTCGGGTCAGTCCGAGCGTTTCAGGATCGATGACTTTAACTTTGGAGGACGAAGACGAAGAGTTCGTATTATTATTAATTACAGTATTGCACCACACTCTAAATTTCCGCTGCATTGATTGTATTGGTATGTGTAACTCTGATATTCATTGTATAAGTAAAATAAATATTTTGTAAACAGTTATCATGAACTGTATATTGATTATTATATTTTATCCTTCCGCTGTGAGATTCTATTTTGTTTTATTTCTTCTCTGTTTTTTCTTATTTACCCCATAACAATCCGCCCTTGCGGATGCTTTGAATGGGCACGTGTGTCGGTTTAAAGTGTGCGAAAAGGCGGGATGTTACAGTTGGTATCAGAGCTTTGGTTTAGCGATAAACCTTGGCTTTATGGGGTTTGACTCTTTGTAAATAGGGTAGTCATACCCTATGGGAGTCGCTGAGTGTATATATATATGAGAGAGCGTATTTGTTTGTAACGTACGCGATTTTTCGTTGCCGAAAAACCGAATAGTT
Organism: Allium cepa; assembly: GCA_030765085.1. Lineage (NCBI taxonomy): Eukaryota > Viridiplantae > Streptophyta > Magnoliopsida > Asparagales > Amaryllidaceae > Allium > Allium cepa. The sequence continues at coordinate 788,038,250 of CM060929.1, forward strand.
ATGGGTTTTAAAAAGAATTTAGGGAAAAGAAAAAGAAAGAAAAGAAGAGAAAAAGGTAGAAGATTAGAACATAATAGATAAGGTAGAAGATAGAGGGAAAAGAAGATAGAAAATTTTAAAATAGAAATTAAAAGAGAATAGAACAGAAAGAAAATAGAGAAAATAGGACGGAACAGAAAACAAGAACAACATCAGAATCTCACAATTCGCAGCGGAACAACATATAATAATAAATGAATAATTTTTAAACAAAGAACTATCAGTATTACATTTTATACATTATATTACATCATATCATCAGAGTGTACAACAACAAACAAATAGTGCAGCGGAAAAAGAAATACTATATAAACTAGTAATACGCCATGCCATCCATCTTGCCTCCAGCAATTCCAGAATATCCAGAATATCCTGATAAACCTTAACTCTCGACTGCCCGTGTGAAATTGGTGGGCACCCAGAGTTTAGGAAGGAAAACAATAAACTCCAAGTCAGTCATGTGACTGGTGTGAGAACTCAAAACAGTTTATTTATCTTTAAAATCAAAATAGAGAGATATTTTTAATCAATTCGCAATGCTTTTAAAAATGAGACTACCATAAGGCCTCCCGCACACACACACATGCAAACGCAGAATCGGAGGAGATTTCTCCTTATGATAGTCAAAGATGCTTGATACGCATTTAAAATAACATTTGATATTATTACTAGTGCATAGTGTAAGGGAAAAATTCATTTCGAAAGTAGAATATAAATCTTAGCCAACATAGACATTTCGAACTATGCCTACTATAGCTACCATCCAAACAGTGTTGCGACACCATAAGTGAATGATAGGTTCTACAACTAAAACCGTACAAGTTTCGTATTGGGAATTGGATTTCCAACAAATGGTCAGGCCAAGGAACTTCCCATTGCCACATGAGAATGCCTCTGGAAAGACATCCCCGAGAACCAAACCGGAACTCTGCCAACACAAGGCCGGGTTACCCCTAACTGGGTAACTACTGACACGAGCACGCCATTCCCCGATCGTAAACGACCTTTCTCACGGGATCCCGAAAACCAACAACCACAAAGTAATAAATTCGTAGTAACCACATAGGTTAAATATCTGGGCTCCATACCATGATACCACCTCTATCCAGAAGGAAATGTACATACCCTAAAGGGTGCTACCCCTCATAACCTTGCCGCATCTTTCCTGTTTTGACCATTTCCAGGGTGTGAGGTTCGACGAAGTCACGTCCACAAAAACATACTTTATACAAAAGCCATGCTTTGGGTCAACAAATGATCAACACAATGATCACTAAGATAGACGATCAAATAAACGATCCTATCACAATAATCAACACAATGATCATTTCAGCATCACTCAACATATCACATTACCAAATTGGGAATACATCGCTGATAACTTCAACTATATAACCTCTGAGCTCGTACGTCTCAGAGAAGGGTGTTAAGCTAAAAGAATAAATTCTCCTCCACCAACAGAAATATATTTGAAAGAAATCGGCTTTATATCTCAATTTGTAATGTCAGACATACAATCCATACAAGTCTGTTCCGGGCTCGAACAAAACCGAAGGCACTTACAAAGAAGTCCTTGCAATCCGGATATTCACAATCCTGATCGGATTCACCATCACATATGGAGAACTCTATACCGGAGCAACTCGGTGCAGAGTAAATCGACAGGTCATCCTATCGCTCTCGCAAATACCGGGTCTTCAACACCGATCTTCAATGCAATTACAACGACGTATCACATATTCGGAATGGGTTATACGACCCCATGGTCCTTTCCCGGTTAACCCGAATAGTGAGCGCTTATTCAAAAATAAGTGTAGCATTCACATTCAAACAAATCACATCAATTACCCATTCAAAGGGAAATATTGATAGTCGGTTATTGAACTATCAGTGGATATGCACACATCACCAGTTTCCAAATAATTTTCCAAATTATTTATTTTCCAAAAATATCTTCACTAGATATATAATTTCAATACTTCAAAAATAAATCAACATTTATTTTTAAACCTATTTTCCAATTTCATTTATAAATTCAATAGTGAATTTACAATCCAAAATATCCATGAATATTCGATTTCAATTATTCATTTCAATATTCCTTTTCAATTTATCTTCAAAAAGATAAATTCTCAAAATATTCACTTTATATTGGAAAACATTTCCATACTTATTTATTCATAAGTAATTCACAAATTTTATTTATTTTCAACACTTAGAAAATATTCAATATACTTAAATCGAGATTAAGTATATATTTCATTCTATTAAGGAAATCATTCTCTTCAACATATTTATTTGGGCCAAAACGAATGTTGCGTAAAACATCGTTACGACAACCCAAAATCACTAGTATAGGGATTCGAAATTAAAATAGATACATAAATCCCAATACTATACAAAACATTTCCTTTCGGAAATCATTTACTATAACAATAGTGTTATAGTCCATTATTTCCTTCTATTTCTCGAAAACGTCTATTTCAACAATAAATGTTGAAATCTATGGTTTCGAATCTCAACACATTTTAAAACATCGTTAGATCGTTTTAATTCTATTTAAAACATCCAAATCCAAAACAATCTCTTTAACGTGTTATTCACTATTCAAAAACGTGAATATACTTCATTAACAATTTCATCCTTTTATTCATTTTAATTCAAAGGATTATTCACTATTCAAAAATGTGAATATAACTCCATTTATAGGTTTCAACAAATTTTCTTGTCAAAATAAGTCATTTGCGAATTTATAAAACAACGTTTATAAATTACATTTCTATTTATTTATAAAAGCTTCCTTTTTATAAATTCTTTTATTAACCTATTTCAGTTTATAACTCAATTATAAACTAAAAGTTCATATTATAAGTTAAATACTTATAAAACGATTATTTTACAAAATCGTTCTTTTAAAGACTTTCCAATTTATAAACCTTATAACTTATAAGATTCATTTATTTAACCAATCTATTCTTCAAATAATTTCACCAAATTTATAAATCTTACTATTTATAAATTTCATTTATAACTTCACAGTATATAATTCTATAAATTTCATTTATTTATGAAATTCATTTTCACTTCATTCAAACACTTATAAAAACTCGTTTTATAATGTCTATATTTCAATTTATAAATATCCATTTATAAATCACTTAATATAAATCAATTTATATTATTCTTTTAAAACATCTTTAATTTCCTTTATAATTTCTCCATTCTCTTGATTTATAAAATAATTAAATTTTATAAATCCTATATTTAAACTTTTCACAATAAATTCAAATTTCTCAATTTAAACTATTTTATAAAATTATTAACTCCATAATTTCAAAAATCAGCTTTTAACTATATTTCCCAAAATCATAATTTTTATAACTTTAAAAATTATAACGTTTATTTATTTAAAATAGATCAAATTCCAAAAATATAGTATATTTTCAAAAATCACTTTAAAAATCATTTTAAAATCCCAAAATTTGGTCCAATGATGCTACACACCAAATAGTCAATCACGACAACAACGATATCATATATCAATATGAAAATCCATCAAATATCAAAATATCTGAAATCAAATAAATACTGTTGAGGAATCCAGTTGGATCCCTCCAACCTGTTTTCCTGCATCCACAAACATTAGCACAATACCAATTTCGCTCCAGTACGAAATTATCGCGGTATATGGGATTTAAATATTATCCGCTTAATAACGGCGCAATAGGGTCTCATCCGCTAAACAAAAAAAAATGCGGGAAATCAACAACTCCAATATATACATATGCCAATATATATATATTGCTATTATATATAATACCAATTTCACTGTTTATGAAATATTCGCGGTATATGTTTTTAATAAATAACATCCGCTTAATTACGGCGTATAATGTCTATTTTAACAATCAATAGATATCAATCAACATTCAAACATGTATTCAAATATTTTAAATCTAACTATTTAAAATAAAATCGAAACTGATTCGATTGAGTGAGAAATTCTCACCTTGATTTTAAATTCCGTTTTAGCGATTTATTTCGAATAAAATTAAACGGACGTTTAATTTTACCCAAAATTCTCACTAACTCCAAACGACTCCAAACCAACTCGATCGCGTAGTGCTCGTCCATACGATTCCAACGCAACTGGTTTCACGCGTTTTCGACCTCGTATGAAAAAGTTATGAATTATTGAAGTTTATACACGATTTATATACTCTAATTACAACATTAATTTATAATAATTTAACCTATTCGTTTACAGCCCTTAGATCCATCGATGCTTGCATCTGGCCCTTGGACACGTCTTCATCTCTCCCCCTTACTCACGCACGCGACATCCTTCAGTACACCGAACCCATCACTTAGATAATAGGGTTTAGAATCGCCGCCTCCACGCTCACCTGCAACTCGATCAAATTGCTCCATGTCGAAGCCCTCACCACAATCTACTTTCGGCCTCAATAGGGTGGAGCTCGGTGGTCCCTATTGCACGCAGTTCGAGCATGAACGGCAGGCCTTTGAGCCTCGATTTCGACCACTACGTTGCTCCAATCCAGATCTTGACCGTTGGATAGATGGATCTTGGCATGCTCTACCGCTTTCTAGTTGGAAGATTTCGATATTAATGAACGGATTTGGAGATTTGAGGGGATGAATTTGGGACAATTTCGGCCATTGAATTCATATAGGCGGCTGCTCAATATATTAGGGTTTCAATTTTTTTATTATTTATTTTTGTGAATTTTGGGGTATTTATAAAGAAAATTCGAACACTATTCATCCCGGAAATTCCGAACTCCGATTTACGCGCCGTAACCAGCGTTTCTAGGGTTTATCCCGCGTTCCGGACACAATGGAACAGGTTTCGAAGGCTAATTCGGACATCTGTGCGAGTTATGGCTGTAAACGCTCAATTTGAATTAAACCGATTTAAGTCGATTTCTAGGCGTTTTAATTTGTACAGGACAAACGGTAAATCCAATTGACTTGAAATTTGAAACCTTGCAATAATATCACATTATGGATCCGATGAAACTGGTTTCGTCGAAATCCGAGACTTTTTGAAAAATGGCTATTTTCACTCGTCAAATTTAAATTAAAAATAAATCGATGCGTTTCGAGCTGCCACGATCAAACGATAACTCCGATTGACACGAAAATTGAAATCCGGTAATAACTAACTATTACGGATCCAATGAAACTGGTTTCGTTCAATTCTGAGACTGTTCAAAAATTGGCTATTTTCACTAGTCGATTTAAATATTAAAATATTCAATTTTCACAAATTTAACTTTTAATTCGATTTTAAAAGTTCTAAAATATCATTCTAACTTCAATATGATATAATAAAATTTTACAAATCATTTTCAATCATTTTTAACTATATTTTCAATTATTTCCATAATTTAACGTATTAAATTATCGATTTAATTATCCAATTAAATCCAATAATTCAAATAAAAATTTATTTGACTTATAAATTCACTTATTAATATTTAAAATTAATTAAATATTCAAATTTTAATTTCTAAAAATTCTGGGTCGTTACAATCTTCCCCACTTAAAAGAATTTCGTCCTCGAAATTACAAGTAAGAAAAGTTATAGAATCTATTAATTTTCCCAAATTTATAGTTAAACTTCTTACAATAACTTTACTAAGTTTTCAAATCATACTTAGTTATCTTTTCAAAAACAATTACTATTGTTTAACTTCAATTCCAAAATCAAAGTTTAAGTTTTCACAAATTTTCCAATTTTCTTAAATTTTTCCTAACGCCTTAAATTTTCGGAAAAATTCGCCATAGTCTCCTTTGTGCGGCTCGATCCGAAAAAAAAAAATGACAGTATATATATCACAAATATACATCTCATCAAGTAATGAGGCATCCCGAAGGGAAAAAAATGTAAAAGTACGATATTTAATCCGAGATATGTACCTTATATTTTATTAGCAAGCATATACGGCTAATATAGCGCGAAAGCGAGCTCCAAATGCGAAGCAAACGCGATCCGCACCTACTAATTACTCAACAAACAACATGAGAACATGCATATATATAATAATCTCAATATACAACATATAGCAACATAATAACTATATATGTCTACATAGCAAATGAAACAAAAGCAATAAATTCAATCATCAACCAACTATCATCCAACAAATTCATAACCAATATATATTCATTCATATTCTCATTCATATTCAATGAATTGGTTTTCAATTTAATTCATATTTGATTCATTAACAGTGGATGTTATCAACATTCATTCTTATTCAATTTTAATTAGTTTGCATTCACTAATTCACAAGTTGGTTCACTTCCAAATCAAATTCAATTCTATTCAAATTTATTTACTTCTAATTTGAATTCCAATTACTTTAGCTTTCCATTTCATTAACACTTAATGAGTTATATACAATCAACTAACAATCATATAACAATCAATGTATATTAATTACAACCAAATTCCTTTGCTTATCAATTGGTTTAATTAATTGATTTTCATTCAATTATTCAACTTTCTAATAACATTAGATTTTAATGAATTACACTTACATTCATTATTTCATATCAATTATTCACATTTAATTGATTAACATTTAATCCATTAATTCAATTTAATTTCAACAGTTGAATTTTATTTGCATAACTTTAGTTCATTTTTATTACAACTCATGTTCATAAATATATTCATATAGTTTCACTTCTTATATATATAAGTTTATTTCACAATTGTAAATCACTTTAATTATAATTCAATTCTTATAATTCTTTTGCTTATACAATTATTCTTTTATTTAGATTTATTCAGACATCTAACAATCAACTTATATACACTCCTTTAATAATTTTGAAAAATTATTTCTTTATATATAAAATAAAATCAAGGTAAAATTATTTCATTTACCCAATTTTAAAACAATATTGTGCCGAATTGTTCTATTCAAGTGTTTAGAAACCCCTTCGATTCAGTTTCGAAGCTGCGCCGACGAAGGTTCATATACCACTCAACAAACCAATCATCACAATATAAAACAATTTTATATTCACTAACAAATACGCTCTCATAGCTATTATTACACTCAAATTCATTCTAGAGCACCACTGACTCTATCTCTAATGAATAATACCCAACAGAACCATGGTTGTCGCTTAACCATAAGCTCTGATACCAAATGTAACGTACGCGATTTTTCGTTGCCGAAAAACCGAATAGTTATGGGTTTTAAAAAGAATTTAGGGAAAAGAAAAAGAAAGAAAAGAAGAGAAAAAGGTAGAAGATTAGAACATAATAGATAAGGTAGAAGATAGAGGGAAAAGAAGATAGAAAATTTTAAAATAGAAATTAAAAGAGAATAAAACAGAAAGAAAATAGAGAAAATAAGACGGAACAGAAAACAAGAACAACATCAGAATCTCACAATTCGCAGCGGAACAACATATAATAATAAATGAATAATTTTTAAACAAAGAACTATCAGTATTACATTTTATACATTATATTACATCATATCATCAGAGTGTACAACAACAAACAAATAGTGCAGCGGAAAAAGAAATACTATATAAACTAGTAATACGCCATGCCATCCATCTTGCCTCCAGCAATTCCAGAATATCCAGAATATCCTGATAAACCTTAACTCTCGACTGCCCGTGTGAAATTGGTGGGCACCCAGAGTTTAGGAAGGAAAACAATAAACTCCAAGTCAGTCATGTGACTGGTGTGAGAACTCAAAACAGTTTATTTATCTTTAAAATCAAAATAGAGAGATATTTTTAATCAATTCGCAATGCTTTTAAAAATGAGACTACCATAAGGCCTCCCGCACACACACACATGCAAACGCAGAATCGGAGGAGATTTCTCCTTATGATAGTCAAAGATGCTTGATACGCATTTAAAATAACATTTGATATTATTACTAGTGCATAGTGTAGGGGAAAAATTCATTTCGAAAGTAGAATATAAATCTTAGCCAACATAGACATTTCGAACTATGCCTACTATAGCTACCATCCAAACAGTGTTGCGACACCATAAGTGAATGATAGGTTTTACAACTAAAACCGTACAAGTTTCGTATTGGGAATTGGATTTCCAACAAATGGTCACGCCAAGGAACTTCCCATTGCCACATGAGAATGCCTCTGGAAAGACATCCCCGAGAACCAAACCAGAACTCTGCCAACACAAGGCCGGGTTACCCCTAACTGGGTAACTACTGACACGAGCACGCCATTCCCCGATCGTAAACGACCTTTCTCACGGGATCCCGAAAACCAACAACCACAAAGTAATAAATTCGTAGTAACCACATAGGTTAAATATCTGGGCTCCATACCATGATACCACCTCTATCCAGAAGGAAATGTACATACCCTAAAGGGTGCTACCCCTTATAACCTTGCCGCATCTTTCCTGTTTTGACCATTTCCGGGGTGTGAGGTTCGACGAAGTCACGTCCACAAAAACATACTTTATACAAAAGCCATGCTTTGGGTCAACAAATGATCAACACAATGATCACTAAGATAGACGATCAAATAAACGATCCTATCACAATAATCAACACAATGATCATATCAGCATCACTCAGCATATCACATTACCAAATTGGGAATACATCGCTGATAACTTCAACTATATAACCTCTGAGCTCGTGCGTCTCAGAGAAGGGTGTTAAGCTAAAAGAATAAATTCTCCGCCACCAACAGAAATATATTTGAAAGAAATCGGCTTTATATCTCAATTTGTAATGTCAGACACACAATCCATACAAGTCTGTTCCGGGCTCGAACAAAACCGAAGGCACTTACAAAGAAGTCCTTGCAATCCGGATATTCACAATCCTGATCGGATTCACCATCACATATGGAGAACTCTATACCGGAGCAACTCGGTGCAGAGTAAATCGACAGGTCATCCTATCGCTCTCGCAAATACCGGGTCTTCAACACCGATCTTCAATGCAATTACAACGACGTATCACATATTCGGAATGGGTTATACGACCCCATGGTCCTTTCCCGGTTAACCCGAATAGTGAGCGCTTATTCAAAAATAAGTGTAGCATTCACATTCAAACAAATCACATCAATTACCCATTCAAAGGGAAATATTGATAGTCGGTTATTGAACTATCACTGGATATGCACACATTACCAGTTTCCAAATAATTTTCCAAATTATTTATTTTCCAAAAATATCTTCACTAGATATATAATTTCAATACTTCAAAAATAAATCAACATTTATTTTTAAACCCATTTTCCAATTTCATTTATAAATTCAATAGTGAATTTACAATCCAAAATATCCATGAATATTCGATTTCAATTATTCATTTCAATATTCCTTTTCAATTTATCTTCAAAAAGATAAATTCTCAAAATATTCACTTTATATTGGAAAACATTTCCATACTTATTTATTCATAAGTAATTCACAAATTTTATTTATTTTCAACACTTAGAAAATATTCAATATACTTAAATCGAGATTAAGTATATATTTCATTCTATTAAGGAAATCATTCTCTTCAACATATTTATTTGGGCCAAAACGAATGTTGCGTAAAACATCGTTACGACAACCCAAAATCACTAGTATAGGGATTCGAAATTAAAATAGATATATAAATCCCAATACTATACAAAACATTTCCTTTCGGAAATCATTTACTATAACAACAGTGTTATAGTCCATTATTTCCTTCTATTTCTCGAAAACGTCTATTTCAACAATAATTGTTGAAATCTATGGTTTCGAATCTCAACACATTTTAAAACATCGTTAGATCGTTTTAATTCTATTTAAAACATCCAAATCCAAAACAATCTCTTTAACGTGTTATTCACTATTCAAAAACGTGAATATACTTCATTAACAATTTCATCCTTTTATTCATTTTAATTCAAAGGATTATTCACTATTCAAAAATGTGAATATAACTCCATTTATAGGTTTCAACAAATTTTCTTGTCAAAATAAGTCATTTGCGAATTTATAAAACAACGTTTATAAATTACATTTCTATTTATTTATAAAAGCTTCCTTTTTATAAATTCTTTTATTAACCTATTTCAGTTTATAACTCAATTATAAACTAAAAGTTCATATTATAAGTTAAATACTTATAAAACGATTATTTTACAAAATCGTTCTTTTAAAGACTTTCCAATTTATAAACCTTATAACTTATAAGATTCATTTATTTAACCAATCTATTCTTCAAATAATTTCACCAAATTTATAAATCTTACTATTTATAAATTTCATTTATAACTTCACAGTATATAATTCTATAAATTTCATTTATTTATGAAATTCATTTTCACTTCATTCAAACACTTATAAAAACTCGTTTTATAATGTCTATATTTCAATTTATAAATATCCATTTATAAATCACTTAATATAAATCAATTTATATTATTCTTTTAAAACATCTTTAATTTCCTTTATAATTTCTCCATTCTCTTGATTTATAAAATAATTAAATTTTATAAATCCTATATTTAAACTTTTCACAATAAATTCAAATTTCTCAATTTAAACTATTTTATAAAATTATTAACTCCATAATTTCAAAAATCAGCTTTTAACTATATTTCCCAAAATCATAATTTTTATAACTTTAAAAATTATAACGTTTATTTATTTAAAATAGATCAAATTCCAAAAATATAGTATATTTTCAAAAATCACTTTAAAAATCATTTTAAAATCCCAAAATTTGGTCCAATGATGCTACACACCAAATAGTCAATCACGACAACAACGATATCATATATCAATATGAAAATCCATCAAATATCAAAATATCTGAAATCAAATAAATACTGTTGAGGAATCCAGTTGGATCCCTCCAACCTGTTTTCCTGCATCCACAAACATTAGCACAATACCAATTTCGCTCCAGTACGAAATTATCGCGGTATATGGGATTTAAATATTATCCGCTTAATAACGGCGCAATAGGGTCTCATCCGCTAAACAAAAAAAAAATGCGGGAAATCAACAACTCCAATATATACATATGCCAATATATATATATTGCTATTATATATAATACCAATTTCACTGTTTATGAAATATTCGCGGTATATGTTTTTAATAAATAACATCCGCTTAATAACGGCGTATAATGTCTATTTTAACAATCAATAGATATCAATCAACATTCAAACATGCATTCAAATATTTTAAATCTAACTATTTAAAATAAAATCGAAACTGATTCGATTGAGTGAGAAATTCTCACCTTGATTTTAAATTCCGTTTTAGCGATTTATTTCGAATAAAATTAAACGGACGTTTAATTTTACCCAAAATTCTCACTAACTCCAAACGACTCCAAACCAACTCCATCGCGTAGTGCTCGTCCATACGATTCCAACGCAACTGGTTTCGCGCGTTTTCGACCTCGTATGAAAAAGTTATGAATTATTGAAGTTTATACACGATTTATATACTCTAATTACAACATTAATTTATAATAATTTAACCTATTCGTTTACAGCCCTTAGATCCATCGATGCTTGCATCTGGCCCTTGGACGCGTCTTCATCTCTCCCCCTTACTCACGCATGCGACATCCTTCAGTACACCGAACCCATCACTTAGATAATAGGGTTTAGAATCGCCGCCTCCACGCTCACCTGCAACTCGATCAAATTGCTCCATGTCGAAGCCCTCACCACAAGCTACTTTCGGCCTCAATAGGGTGGAGCTCGGTGGTCCCTATTGCACGCAGTTCGAGCATGAACGGCAGGCCTTTGAGCCTCGATTTCGACCACTACGTTGCTCCAATCCAGATCTTGACCGTTGGATAGATGGATCTTGGCATGCTCTACCGCTTTCTAGTTGGAAGATTTCGATATTAATAAACGGATTTGGAGATTTGAGGGGATGAATTTGGGACAATTTCGGCCATTGAATTCATATAGGCGGCTGCTCAATATATTAGGGTTTCAATTTTTTTATTATTTATTTTTGTGAATTTTGGGGTATTTATAAAGAAAATTCGAACACTATTCATCCCGGAAATTCCGAACTCCGATTTACGCGCCGTAACCAGCGTTTCCAGGGTTTATCCCGCGTTCCGGACACAATGGAACAGGTTTCGAAGGCTAATTTGGACATCTGTGCGAGTTATGGCTGTAAACGCTCAATTTGAATTAAACCGATTTAAGTCGATTTCTAGGCGTTTTAATTTGTACAGGACAAACGGTAAATCCAATTGACTTGAAATTTGAAACCTTGCAATAATATCACATTACGGATCCGATGAAACTAGTTTCGTCAAAATCCGAGACTTTTTGAAAAATGGCTATTTTCACTCGTCAAATTTAAATTAAAAATAAATCGATGCGTTTCGAGCTGCCACGATCAAACGATAACTCCGATTGACACGAAAATTGAAATCCGGTAATAACTAACTATTACGGATCCAATGAAACTGGTTTCGTTCAATTCTGAGACTGTTCAAAAATTGGCTATTTTCACTAGTCGATTTAAATATTAAAATATTCAATTTTCACAAATTTAACTTTTAATTCGATTTTAAAAGTTCTAAAATATCATTCTAACTTCAATATGATATAATAAAATTTTACAAATCATTTTCAATCATTTTTAACTATATTTTCAATTATTTCCATAATTTAACGTATTAAATTATCGATTTAATTATCCAATTAAATCCAATAATTCAAATAAAAATTTATTTGACTTATGCATTCACTTATTAATATTTAAAATTAATTAAATATTCAAATTTTAATTTCTAAAAATTCTGGGTCGTTACATTGTTTGTATTAATAAAGGATTTTGATATTGTGTTAATCTGTTCCGCTTTGTATTTATAAATTCTGGTTGATGCATGGGACGCTATGTCATCAATAGGGATTTCTAAACACTTAATAGGACAGACCGACATAATATTTGTTTTATATAGGTGAATGAAATAATTTTGCCTATTATATTTTCTATATATAAAAATATTTTATAAAGATATATTTTGGTTGCTATAGTTGGGTGTTAGGTAATAAAAATATTTGTAATGAATTAAAGCTAAGTTGAATTTTAATAAATCAAATTGGAGATTTTTGAACTTAAGTCCGGGATTTTGAAATCTGCTTTCAAAGGATTTATGAAATATAATGATTTGGTTTATAAATATTTTCTTATATAAATATTTAGTATAAATTCGAAGGAATTGGTTTAAAGAGGATTTTGAAGAAAATAAGTTTGTACTTTCCTCTCTGTCGCTGGAAAATAATTTCGGTGATGACGGCCGCATCATCGACTTTCATTTTCGAGTTTCGAAGGGAAAGGCCACTGTAGTAAATTCTACTGTAGATTTGTTTTGAAATTATTTAAAATTTTAATTGTTTAAAGGTAATTAGAGATATAAAAGTTGTAAGAAATTAATTATCTATTATTTTAAAGAAATTTTGGAATTTGACCCGGTATTAATTCTTGAATTCCATTAATTAGTTGTAAAAATTTAGGTTAGTGAAATAAAAGATGTAATCAATGAATTAAAAGAGTTGAGATTAAACTTGCATAAGTTCTTTTGCTTTTTCTTTAACATAAATAACTTACCAAGTATAAAAAGTTGAAATGTAAATTAAGAGTGGAATAGAATATTATGCAAGTAGAATTTTGGAAAAAAATGAAGTATTCAATAAATTACTGTTATAAATAAGAATTTAATGGTATTAACTTAAGTGATGATTGGAATTTTACTAAAATTAAAGGTTGTATTATTAATAGGTGATTTTAACCTTAAGAAAGTAAAAATGAAATTCCTTAATTTATAAAGTTTGATTGTAGGGTTATTAACTTAAGTATGCTTTAATTCCCCCTATTCTAATATAATGGAAAGTAGGAAAAATATAAATGGCTGCAATCCATAGTTAATGAATGAGTAAAATCTTTCACTTATAGGAATGTAAGTTATAAGGTTAATAAATTAAGTGTAAGTAGAGGGTTACTGTAATTAAATATAATGGAAACTTCAACATTAAATAAATGAATGAGATTAAAGGTAAGTTGAAATTGTAATTTATAAAACAAATATATATTAATTAAAGGAATGGATAAGAAACTTGTAAATTTTCACTTACATTCTTAAAACATACATAACTTACCATATAATAAAAAGTTGCAAATGTTAGTAGGAAAATGTAAGGGGAAATCTTACCAGTGAAGAGTAAGGTAATAAAGGTATTCTATTAATTTGCTATTATTAATGAGAATTAATTGTGTAGACTTAAGTTAAATTGGAAATTTTACTATAAGTAAAGGTAAGTAGTATAAATAGATGATAGAAACTTTAGTAAATAAATTGGAATACAAATATAATGAATTTTGGGATAAATGGAAAATGAAAATTTGTAAGAAATAAAGAAATCACTCCATAAATGAAAGAAAGAAAATCAAACCATTGAAGCATGAGATAAATGTATAATAAATAAATTTGGGTGTTGGTTTGAATTGTGTTGTTTGATTTATGTTGTTGGGTAAGAAATTTGAAGTGGTTAAATGAATAAGTATCTATCTTTGTTCCATCTAAGACTGTTGAGTAAATGATGCACTTGATAGTTAATTTCATTTCATACAAATTTCAAGTTTGAACCCAAACAACTATTTGTTTGATGGATTAAATGGTTGCTTTGTTTGTGTATGTATGTTGTTTGTAAGGTTGATGGTTGTTGAATTGTTTGGTTGATTAATGATTGAATCCACTTGAATAGTTCACTTTAAAATAAATATTTAACCTTTTAGATTATATAAGTGAATACAGGTGATGGAAGCAACTGCTACTGCTTTTGGTTCCATAATAATAAGCGTATATTGCCCGACAAATAGGTACGTTTTCGGATTACGTTTAAAGCGCTATTTTTCCCGTGTTGGGATATAATATTTTGATAATATATGTAATATATTTGTATATTTTGATATTATATTTTCTCCAGAGTCTCTCCGTACAAAGGAGACTCTGCCAAAATTTTCCGTAAATTTTGGACTTAGAATTTTGTGAAAATATTTTCCCAACTTTAATAATTAAGTATAAAATAATATAATGATTATAAACAGGTATATTTTATTTAAGAAAATAAATTTAGTAAATTATTGTTATAAGTTAATATTTGGAATAAGATGTACTGTTTATTCTTCCTTCTCCCTTCTTTTTCCTTTTCGGGGACGAAAAGTTTTGAGTGGGGGAGATTGTAACGACCCGTTAAATTAATAATATTTAATAAATTAAATTAATATAATTTCTAATTTGTTTAAGAATAAATGTAGAAATTTGGTATAGTAGTTGTAAACTAGTGTAACAATAAAATTTTATGACAATAGATTTGGATAATGTAATTTGTCACTTTTTGTTAAAAGTAAATTTTAAGAAATCAATAAATGTTGAATTGAGAATATTAATAAAAAATATTAACTAAAATGAGATTCATTAATATAAAATCAGTAGTGAAGATGTCACCTTTGGTTGTAATAAAGGTGAATGCTATTAGTGGATGTCAACACTTAATAAAATTTATTTAGAATAAAAAGAATTTAAATGCATGTTTGAATAGAGTATTAAATTGATAGATTAAGCGTAAGTAATTAGAATTTAACCCTATAAGATATGGAACTGAATGTATGAATATAATTTTGTAGAAATAGTTAATTAACAACTTATTTGTGCATACCCAATTTAATATAAATAACAAAAGGGCTAGCACTTGATGTGCCTAAGTATTAATATATTGGAACTATAATAAAATAGAGAGTTTGGTAGTAAATAGAAATAAAAAGACCGTTATTAACTAGTAAATTAATAAATGGATTCTAACAATAGGTAGTAATTAATGCGTGTATATTGGGCATTTGCGGATTACCAATTTTTCTACCTATTCATATGATTTATTTATGTAAATCTAAACCTATGGCAACATTTTGTTAATAAATGTTGGAAGTGAATTTGAATATATCAAAGGATAACAAGTGTTTAGGTTAACCATTTATTTTATTTAGTTAAGAAGGGAAATAGATTGAAATAAAGCTAATTTAATTTTTTTGGTTGTTAATGGGTATAGTTAAATAAGGAGAAGTTATAGGAAATAAAATGCGCACTAATGAGATGTAATATAATTCCCAAGTTATTTATACCCACAAATAGGTTAATTACTGTATAGAAAGAGTCTAAATCAATAAATGAATTTATTAAGATTACATTTATAATTTTATAACCTTTATGCTGATTTAAGTTCAATTAATTTATTTGATTAAATAGTGCAGTAGCGTAGTTTTGTGCGGTAGTTGAAATAGCTAATTATTTTAGGTGAAGTTAAGGCTAATTCTATGTATATATTTGACCTATTGTTGATATAGATTCTAGGAAGTAGGATCTATTAATTAAATGGAGTATTAGATTCAATAATTGCATTTATCGCATAAATAAAGAGAATATAACGGTTAAATTTGGCGTTATTGAAATTAAAAAGGAATAGGGGAATAATAATTTGAAATCATTGCAATAGATATTAATTTAAGGTTACCTTATATAAATTAAGGTAATAAATGGAGGATAGTGTAAATATCTTTATAATACGATGATTTGTGTAGTTAGGGTAGTTTTGATTTGTCACTTAAGATGGAGGATTTTTATAAAATGTAATAAATGCAGTTTAAATTAAGGCATTGACGTTTGGGTATTTAAGAAGTGATAAACTAAAATTTATTTATTTATTTGAAAATTTGAAATCCAATTTGTGGATTTATTGCAAATAAGTGAAATTTGTGTTTAACCATTACATCGATAGGAATAAATTAAATTTAAGGTTATATTTATAAAATTTGGACTAGAGAAATGATATGAATCGGTTTTAGAAGCCTTAAATATAAAATGGGAAGTAGACGAGATTTCACGTTACAACCATTTTTAAAAATCCTGATGTATGTAGAAATATTTATGAAATATAACGTAAACCAATGTTGAATCAAAAGAATAGAGTCAACACTTATTTATTCATTTAATGTGATATAACTACGAGTATGATTTATTGCAAATTACATGGAAATCTAATATAGGACATTACCTAAAAAGGAAGAGTAGATAAAATTTATGATAAACATATTTGTATATGAAGGTTATTGATTTAAGGAGAAATTGGGTAAGTTTTATGTATTTGGGTTAAGTGCAACCTTTAATAGATAAATTTAGTGCAATTAAAGAAATTGACATTTAATATTTCGATAACTTAAAATTTGATGGGATAAGAACATTTGGGTAATGAAGGGATGACAAATATTAGCTATGATTCTAGAAGGAATTAAATAGATAATGGGAAGATTAAAAATCAGGTTCTAAGCAATAATTATTAAATAACAGAAGTTTAGGAGTAAAGTGAGATAATTGAAAATTTTAATCATTCATATAAGTCATTTGTTTATTAATATGAGTTAGCTAATAAATTTAACTTGGGCAATACCTATATATTGGAAACACATTTGTAAAGTGTAATTAATTGAATTTGGTGAATTGGGAATGAATCCAAGGTTATAGGAATTGATGTAATACTACGCAAATAAAAGGTAACTGCATAAAATCAATGTTTCGTAATAAATTGTAATTGATAATTAAGTAGGAATGGGTTTGAATTTGACAAAAAGGAAAATTTATTATTTGCTTACCCATCTATTCAATCTATTAAATTTGATCAGATCCATTTGCAATTAAACGAATTTATTTACAAGTTAGTATGTATTTAGCTGATAACTATAAACCAATTAGGGCAATTGGGTATATATATTACCAGTTAAGTTATATAAGATAATGGTTGACTTAATTAAGGGAGTTTATGTAATAATTTCATTTATTTTGTAAGTGGAAATAAAACGTTAATGATAACAAGTATTCAAAATTTACCATCTATTTAGTATATTAAGTATAATTGATAATCAACTGCAGCAAGTAATAAATAATAAATACGTAACGTTAAATGAAGTAATATTTGAAATTTAATATTTAGAAACTATGTAAATATAAGTGCAGATGAAATTGGGGATATTTACATATTGAAATATGAATCCAATGATAAATCAATCTAATTGACAATAAATAATGGAAAGTAAATTTAATTAAATTTTGGAAATTTAATATATATATACAGTTATAAACCCTAGCCCCATCCTATTGTCATTTGCTGTATATTCATTTCTTCATCTCCTTCTCCTCCTCAAATGGTTGCAAAACCTAGATCTACTTCAATCCAAATTTCAATGAAAATGCAAACATTTCAGAAAAATTCCACAAAAAAAAAAATATGTTAATGTTCTCGAGGCACATATATTTGTAAGTGATGAATGTGTGTCGTTTTATTTATTTTCAATTTTGAATTCAATCATCATTTTCGCCATAACTTTCTCATACGAAGTCGGATTCACACGAAATTTCTTTTGTTAGGATCGTAATTTAATTCCGGATTTGATGACGCTGGTTTGGACGAATTCCGAGAAGGGCGAATTTTTGGGTTTAAATCGAATTTAAATTCGATTTAAATTCAAAAGGTGAGTGTTTTAACCCACTCACAACTACTAGAAGCTTTTATGTTTGTTTAAATTAATTTTAGAAATGAATAGAAATTTATTTATGAGTATTTGGCATGTTTATTTTATTCATATCTGTTGAATTGCATTTATTTAATTTAACTGTTAATTTAATTAATTTATTGCGTATAAATTTACAGTTAAAATTTATTTGTTTGTATATGAACTGCTAGTTAACAGTTATATAATTTATTACTGAATATAGACTGTAGATTAATAGCTGTTAAATTTAATTTGAATAAAATTGCCAGTATTACCTGTTATGTAGTAACAAAAATAATATTGTTATTGTTTGATATTGATTGATGATTGCGATTTGGATGATGGATGATGTTGATGAATGGATGTTTATTGTATATCATTAAATTGCAAATTATCATGCATATTTCATTTCATTCGGGATTGTGGTTTGAAATGATATATAACCGCAAAATTTTATATCTTTTAAATTGCGGATTGAAATGATAAATATCCGTATCACTTGACCATAGGATAGAAAATTATATACAGGCACCGCGGTATATATATAACTATTTAAATGTGATTTCTATGGTTTGGATGGAATACGGTTTATAATAATCTTAAATTTTATATTGTATAAATATTTTTCTTCCATATATATATACATATGAAGTTGAAAATTTTGAAATTAAAAGGTGTATAAAAATCTTTATTAAAAATGGAAGAAAATTAAGAAAATGGAGTTTAATAATTTATATCATATGTTTAAATGTTAAGTTTGAAAATTTTAAGATATGATATTTATAATTGGATTTTTCCCAAAATAAATTGAAATGAATATTCTAGTATAATTTGAATTGGGAAAAATATATATATTTTATTACTAGAAATTGAAGTCTTATTATTTATGGATTTTATATGAATATTCAAGACTAATTAATAGAACAATTGATTTGTTGAAAGAATAAAATCCAACTTTAGTTTGAAATATTGATACTCAAAATGGATATACGTATATATAAATAAATTGAAGTGGTTTTGGAACTTGAGAGAGATAATATAAATTTTGGTTTAGACTTTAATAAAGAAATGTATTTGTAAAGCCATGAGAACTATTTTCTTTACAAAGTAACATTTAAGTTAAACCATTTAATTCATATACCGTTGAATGTCCAAACCATTCAAGTTTTAGAAGTTATGGTTTTAAATTATGATTTTCAAAATATTATGCTTTGAAAATATTTGATTTTCAGACGTTATGAAGTTAAAGCATTTTGATTTTGGAAAAGAATTATATTTGGGATAAGGGATAAAATATGGTTTTGGGTTTTGAAATGATATCGTATTCATGGTTATGAAATGGAATGTTTATTCTGATTTTTAAAGTATAACCTATTTTTAAATGACCGCGGTGTTATAATAAAGATGGGTTGGCAAAGAGACCGGGATCGGATATGGACATACTCTCTGTCGATACCGAAAACCACTTTGACTAACCGTGTACGCGGTGGAGATTCCAGAATGAAGTAGGTGGTGGCGACGTGTCCTGTAAGGTAAATACGTGGACCCGACTCCCGTGAGTTGGCATAAGGTGGCTAAAACAGGAGCGATTCTCAGGCCAATGAGGTCATTCCTCTGATCGGACCCTCCTCTTCGATATTATACTTTGATTTTGGATTGATTCAGTGGCCACTTCTATATTTTGATTTTGGGGAGTTAGTCCGAGGTGGGCGGTAACTGCGGCTACGCGTTTCCACCAGCCTGGATAGCAATTGGTATATCTACCCTGGCATTGCCTAGTTGTGCCGTGTCACCTACCATACCGAGCCTTTACTACGAGTTTCTATTTGTGTCGTACCTATGGAGTATCCTCTGGTAGCTTCCCGATCAGGAGGTATTACGGTACTGTATAGACTACTGGCATTATTTGTGTTAAGGGCTATATGGGTAACCCCTTAACGCTATTAAAAAGTAAGTTTATTTTATAAATAGACACTATTATAATAGCGCAATATACTACATAGTAAATAGTTTAACGGATCCTTAGGAGATGTAAATCCCGAACATCTCTTGAGTTACTGTACTCATATTTATTTCTGTTAATTTAACTCACATAAGATCTTTTAGTTCTGACTCGAGTGTTTTTGTCTTTTCAAATTCGCTCGGGTCAGTCCGAGCGTTTCAGGATCGATGACTTTAGCTTTGGAGGACGAAGACGAAGAGTTCGTATTATTATTAATTACAGTATTGCACCACACTCTAAATTTCCGCTGCATTGATTGTATTGGTATGTGTAACTCTGATATTCATTGTATAAGTAAAATAAATATTTTGTAAACAGTTATCATGAACTGTATATTGATTATTATATTTTATCCTTCCGCTGTGAGATTCTATTTTGTTTTATTTCTTCTCTGTTTTTTCTTATTTACCCCATAACAATCCGCCCTTACGTATGCTTTGAATGGGCACGTGTGTCGGTTTAAAGTGTGCGAAAAGGCGGGATGTTACAGTGAACTAGCATGAATAGAATATACAAAATGAAATAAGTATTTCTAAAGAGAAATACAATGAATAGAATATACAAAATGATAACTACATATAGCATCTGTGTTTTTTAATGTAACATTTTAATCACAAAGTTCACTACCATGTTTATGATATACAAAATGATAGTTTAATGTAGCATTTGAGTTATGTAGTCTACTATCATGTTCAAAATAGACAAAATGATACTTTAATGTAGCATTTTAATTATGAAGTCCAATGTTATGATTGCCATATGAAAATTGGGATTTAGTGTAACATTTTAATCACAAAGTCCACCACCATGTTTATGATATGCAAAATGATAGTTAATATAACATTTAATTATGAAGTCAACTATCTCATTTAAAATATGCAAAGTGATAGTTTGATATAGCATTTTACTTACGAAGTCCAATATCAAAGTTACAGTATGCAAAACGATATCCAATGTAGCATTTTAATCACAAAGTCCACTAGCATACTTCAGGCATACAAAATGATAGTCTAACATAGCATTTGAGTTATGAAGTCCAATGTCATGTTTACAATATGCAAAATGATAGTTTAATATAGCATTATAGTTATGAACAACAGCTTGAAGCTTACTAGAAATACAATCAACATTAAATACACCATTTGAAACTAACAAGAGCAACATTCCACATCAAATACAAAATAATAAAACAATAAAAGACTAAAGTGCATAATATAGACAGAAATGCTAGTTTCATATAGCATAATAATATGAAAGATACAGTAATCACTTGCAGAAACAAAAAACTGATCAAAAAACATTACCAATCATTAATAATTCCAATACATGTCAAACATCCAATTAAGATCAAAATCGTGTTAGAACTCCATAGTGTTCACAAGCAGGTGGCGATACACTCAAACTCAAAGCTCTCACAGCATCGTCTCCTATTCTCGATATCACAAAGAACAACGAAAATGGCAAACTCGACTCAAGCAATCTAGAACGGAAGAGCGATGATCTCGATCTTCATCTGAGAGAAATGGTGAAGTGAGGTGCATCTTCGAGTCGGCATCTTCAGGTGAATAGCAACGGTGAGTTTATGAAGACGGAGCGGGGAATTTTATTCGAGGAGAGGCAAAGATCAATTTAATTTTTGGTAGTCGGCATGATTTGAGGTCGAGATTGAAGAGGAACGAGATTGACGCACGATTTAGTTTTTGTTCAAGTTTTTCCTTCAGCCGAAATTATAAAACCCGCGTCCTTGAAAAAGAAAAAAAATCTATGCGTCTCTCAAGCAAAAAAACATGATGTGTTTTTCCTTCAGCCCATTTTCCTGAAGATTATTATTTTTGATTTAAAATATGATGTTTTGAGGTATATGAAAAATGGAGTACAATAAAGGAAAACAAAAGTATATTATCATTTTTAAAGAAATATTATTATTTTCTGATTTATAAAAAAATGAAATCCTTGTAATAAACAATAGTAAAATGGCTTTTATACTTAAAAGGATAGCTGACGCAAATATTTGGATGGTTGTTGAATATTTGATTAATAGTCTATTGTTAATTATCACCAATACTTGATTGTTTGATGACGATATCGCATTAGGATGTGGATATGATGTTTTTACCATTTGTACTACTAGTTGATGGGTACTTATTATGGTTCACTGATGATGGATGTTGTGATACTAATGTTAGTTGGACTAGTACACATTTGATGATTTATATTTACATTGATGATGATGTATGTAAGTATATTTCTATGTTGTGATCTCCTTGATTGATGGATTAGTGTTGTCACCGCATATTATTGATGTCTAATGGCTGTGTACTATTATTGATGTAGGTGTCCCATATGATGATTTGTTTAGATAAATGAGTAGGAATACTATTTTTTACTATTTGCATTGCTTGTGATTGTTGCAAAGTTTGCCTTAGTTGCATTGGTTTCGATGGTTGCAACGGTTGCATTGGTTGCATTAATTGCACTGTTTGTAATGGTTGCAATGGGTGCATGGATGCTATGGTTGAAACGTACTAACAAGAATTTAGATGCAGGAGAAGAGCAGAAAACAGAACTACGTGGACTTGATCCCCAAAAAGGGGTACATAGGCAGTCTTTTCCTATGCAATAGTTATCCTGTTTTAATTGGTATTTAACCAAGCTGAAGTCAACAGAAGTTAGAACATCAAGACAAAGCCGAAACGACTAAAAAACTTGAAAGCATAGTTAGAAGAGGTAAAGAAACAACTTGGAAGAGTTTTAACTAATCACCTTCCAATATTCATACATCTCATGCCTTGCTCCATCTAATCATGATCAAGTGGTTTTCCATAAGTTTGAATGAACAATTCCAAGGATTGATAAGAAGAAACTCAAGCAAGTGGAATTGTTCAAGTGTTGATGGAAGATAATTGGAATCAACTAATAATTGATAAATAGAGCACGTAATACATCAATTTGAAGATAAAAGAGTAGAGCCATAGAGTCGGAGCGATTTCCACTAAAGGAAATAACTCGGCATCGACTCAAATGACTTGGTACCGAGTTATTATTTTGACCCAGTTGCCTCCAAGTTCTCTTGTGTAATGTTGGGCTTACGTCTGGACTCTACTACAAGCAGGCTTCTTACCTAGCACACCTATTTCCTTATAAATACAAACCATAGTGCAACCAAAATAGGATCTTCTTCTCCCTGCACTTTCTTCTTTACTCTAGATCTAAGACTCCATTACTCTTCATCATCTTCCTTCCTCATAATAGTCACCAAGGTAGCTACTCTTGGCAGTTTTAAGCCTTAGAACTTGACAACCTCTTGTACTTATGACTCCAATTGTCTGTAACTTCATACAAACTTTCTCAAATCCATAATCAATAAAGCTATAAAGTGGATGTAGGCCGCAGATTGCCGAACCACTATAAAAATCTTGTGTCTTTCTATTTTCATATATATTTCTATTGTTATCTACTAGATCTAGGTCCTACAGGTTCTCTACAACTCAGTCTTGGATGTTGATCCATTTTTGCCTTTAATGTTTTGGTGCTTTCACTGAGAAAACTGAATCCAGGCTTAGATCTAGCTTGTTATCGTGGATTTGAAGAGATCCAGAAAACTAGGTCTAAGAAGTTTGAGAACTTGCAGTTGAAGATCAATGGTGCCTAAAAAAGGAAGATCTTCTTTCGAAAGATCCATAGGAGCAATGGCTAATGGTGATGAAGGACACTCACCAAATAGAAATGCAATACCAGAATCCTCTACTCAGCAGAACGTTGTTACCAAAGGAGAGCTTAATAGGATGATTTATGAATTTAACAAAAGATGGCGGATGTCCAAAAAACTCTCATGGATAAGATGGACACGTTGCTAACCTTGCAGCCACCAATGACAAGAAAGTTAGAAGAGAAACTTCTCCTACAATAGAACAAAGAGAACTCTTCGGTTCTTGGTCAAAATAGGAAATAAAGGGAAAGCTACAAATTAGAAAAAGAGGAATCAACATGCTGATTGGCATGATGGAGATAGGAAGCATCCAAGGAATTTAGGACCCAAGGACTATACGCTATTGAATGACAATTTGGTAAACATCCAGCTTGCCACTTAGGGAATTGAGCGGTATAATAAACCCACCCAAGGGGAAAGTGACCAAGCAATAGAAAAGGTTGGGGAAGTATTGCTGCTTCCGTGAAACTCATGGGTGTAACACAAATGAATGTCAACATTTAAAGACTTAATTAAAGAATTGATAAGGAACAACAGGCTCCAACAGTATGTGAAGAAATCAAAAAATGCTGACTAACTAGTCGGACCCTAAGAGTCGAGTGCTTAAGGAAATCAGCCTGGACCCAGTTGAGAAGGGCCCACGTAAACAAATGGAAGACTGGTCATAAACACCATCACTGGAGGACCTCACCTAGCAAGGAAGAGTTGGGGCGAGATGGAACGATATGCTAGTTCTTTGATGCACGCACTACAGGATAGTTGCTACGCCGTCAAAGATAGAGCTCCGGCCAAGCAATAAAGGAAATGATAGATGACATTCTGTTCAAGATTCGGCACATTGAAGGCGTAGAAGCACCGACTCTCGACCCAATGGTGATAACGCTCGAGATCAAGCCAGCAGTTGTGCATCGAGTATTGGTTAACAATGGAAATTCTATCAGCATCCTATTCCGGAAGATGTTTGACCAAATAAAGATTAACATAAAGGATGTGATCGCCTACAAAATGAAGATTTAGGGATTTATAGGTAAACCTAAATAGCCAATTGGAACGATTGACCTACCTTTAGAACTCGGAGAAGTGGAACAGAGATTAGTTATCATCTAGACTTTCTTGAATGTTGATGAGTATTCTGCTTATAATGGTTTGTTGGTTCGACCGACCCTTACCGACTTTAGAATCACTTTGGCTCCATGGTGTCCCGCAATGAAATTCCTAATGGAGAATAGTGTAGGAATAGTAAGAGGAGACCAAAGTGTTATAAGGGAATGCTATGTTGCTGAATTATATGAAGCTAAACGCCGTGAAAAGCAAAAGAATATAGGGAATACTCGGAACCACAAACATAGCAATTACAGAACTGACCCTAGCTCGGGGACCATAGTCTCTTCGACAATGCTATGGACCCTAGGAAGAAGAGTTCAGGGGAAATGCAGGCAGCACCGACAGAGATTTCAATAGCTGTTCCTATCGACATGGACAACCCAACAAGGGGTCTTGAAAGTAGGTTCACAACGAGGAATCAAGTGTAGAAGGAATTGATAAACTTTCTTCATGCCAATTTGGACGTGTTTGCTTAGATGCACTATGTATCGGATATCGTCGGAGATAGTGAGTGATGCACTTAACATCGATCTCAAGTTCACGCCGACGAGGCAGAAGAGATGCAGCCTGAGTCCCAAGCGATCTGCTACACTAAAGGAAGAAGTGGATAAGTTGTTGGCTAAAGGCTTCAACCGCGATGCTACATATCCTAAGTGAGTGTCAAACCCTATGTTCGTTGGAAAATCGAACGGGAAGTGGTGAACATGTATCGACTACTCATATTTGAACAAAGCCTATCGGAAGGATAACTTTCCATTACTAAGGATCGATCAACTTGTTAATAGAACCGCGGGGCATGAACTACTCTCATTTATGGATGCATACCCAGGGTACAATCATGATGCATGAACTAGATCAGGAGAACACCACCTTCATCCTAGACTTGGGACTATATTGCTTGCATAATGCTATTTAGTCTAAAGAACACCGGAGCTACTTACCAAAATCGGGTGAATACAATGTTTAAGGATCAGATTGGACGAACGACGGATGTTTATGTAGACAACATGCTAGTGAATTTGAAAGTGTCTAGAAACCATTTAGATGATCTCTTAGAGATGCTTGAGATCCTTTGGAAATACAAAATGAAATTAAACCCACTCTAATGTTCGTTTTGGGAAATTCGTCCATTTTATTGTGAACGCAAGAGGCATTGAGGCCAATTCGGAGCAGATTGATGCCTATGAAATGTTAAAGTCCTAATAACGAAGAAGGAATTACAAAGCTCAAATGGAAAGATCATAACATTTAGCCGATTCATCTCCAGAGTGATAAATAAATGTATACCGTTCTTTGATGCTTTATAGAAGGGTAAGAAGAACTTTGAATGGAATCAGGATTGTTAGATTGCTTTGGAAGAATTACTGTGACATATGTAGACACCAACAGTTCTTTCTAAATTGATGGATGGTGAGGATTTATTCATTCACCTGGCAGTATCTATCCATGCATTTAGCACAACACGAGTGCATGAGGAAGCTAGGGTGCAACGGCCCATCTACTACATTAGCAAGTGATTCACCGGAGCTAAGAAGAACTATTTGAAATTGGAATGATGACATACTACTTGCTAATAGCATCTAGGAAAGTGTGAGCATAATTCTCTGCTCACTCGATCAAGGTACTGATGGATCAACCCTTGAAACATGTACTGTATCGACCCTAGACTTTAAGACAGCTTCTAAAGTGGAACTTCGATTTGAGCCAATATGATGTGACATATCATCCCCGAAGATCGATTACAGATAGGCCTTGTTAACTTCATCATTGGGTTCACCATTTAGAATGATAAGGAACTGTTCGTTGAGGGCGCGTCAAAAGAATTCTGTTCAAAAGCGGGAATTGTGCTTGAAACTCTCGAAGAAAGATCAATTTGTTATGCTCTAAATCTGGAATTTTCTACCACCAACAACGAGGCGGAATATAAGGCATTGATAGCAGGATTGAGGATTACGAAGGAGCTGAGAATAAAAACTTTGCATATCTATAGCGACTCCCAACTAGTCGTCTGCTAGATTAAAAGGGAATATCAAGCTAAGGGAGCAAATGTAAAACCTCTAATTTTTTATTAACACTATTCAGGAGATTTAATTAGATAAATTAAACAGAATTATGTGGAGTGTGAGGACAGAGAGAATGAGATGTGATAATTAACTAGGTTGGCCCTTAATTGATCAATTAACAAGTTTATTTAAAGCATATAATAAAAGAGAATTAACGAGAGGGGCAAAGTAGGAACAATCCTATGCTTTATTCCTAAAACCTTTACCTCCTTCATTCAACCTCATTTTCATTTCATTCAATCAAAAACTAAATATAAGAGGTCAGTCATTGCTAGAAGAAAAAGAAGGGAAAACTTTAAGGGATTCAAAGTGGAAGCTTGAGGAAATCAACCAACAAATCTCAATCTCTCTCATCCAATCTAAGGTGAATAATAATATTCATCTTTTTTTCCTATGTTGTTTTCAGATCTAGAAATAATTCAAAATTATTTTGTGAATATATGTCATACTGTGGCTGGTTATATCCCTTTTTGGATGATTGATGATTTATAAGAATTTTTTTAAAATTATTATGATAGGTTTTAAGGGTACAAACATAATATATGATCTCCAATTGACGTGAAATTTTGATATGATGTATAAAACACATTATTTTAGAGATCAGTTTTTAATTTCATAATTTTTCAAGCTTATATAAATTTGTGAATTTTCTAAAGGGGAATAAAGATTTATTTCGGGTTTTAATTATTAAAAATAATCAAATAATTATTTTGGAATTGGAATTTTTACATGTGAAAGAAGATGTAAAATCTGATTTTTTGGGATTTTTGAGGACTTTTCCCAAGGCGTTATGATTTTCTATAATTAATTATGTTAGAAAAGGCTATTAATTAATATTTATTAAGGATGTTAATTACTAAGGTTTATAAACTTATTTTGGGAATGTAAAACATGTTTCCAATAAATTTTCAAAAAGAGAAGGAAAAGGTTTTGGTTAACCAATGATATTTTGACAAGAGGAAAGAGTTGGTGAAAATAAATAGTTTTAAAAAGATATAAATTAGTTTATATTTATTTACAGAAATTCCGTTGAAGTTATTCGGCACCTCCATCCGATACCTATGAAAAATCCGATACATGGGATAACTATACGATAGTTTGAGGCATTGGATCTATAGGGCCGACATCTGTATGGAATGATACATGCAACATCTACTTAGTAGATGTGTGATGTATTGGTTGATACAAAAGTGCGGCATCCATAATGGTAGGAGTATGGTGTCTAAAGGTTGTAGTGGTACGACCCTTAGCTTTGTGGAATCCTCAAGCCATTTAAAGTTACGACATTTTAAGTTTTTATGGGTCCGACACCCTCTTAGATATAGAGATTCGACATCCCTAAATGTTTTAAACCCGACAACTCTTGTCACCTACATTTCTAATATATATATTTTGGCATCGATGCCATATGGTTATGTTTTCTACATCCATATTTTTCGACAGAGATGCTATATGTTCATAAATTTGACAATCTTGTTTATAGGCTAGAAAGCTCTACGTTTGCAAACTGAAAGCTTTGTTTTTGAACACATGATAGCCTAAGTGTTTTAGAAAGTTGTAACCCTATATTTTCGGTATTATAGTTGTGTGCTTTACAAAAATCAGAATGTTTGCTTTCGACAATCGATTCTGACGGCATGGCTGCCGTAAGTTTGCAAATTGAATAGTTTTTGATTGACGGCTAGATAGCTAGATATTTTGGAGGTTCGACAATCTAATTGGGAACACTAATGTTTTAAAAGTTTGACAAACTATATGTTTTTGAAGTTCATCGGCCTCGTTAGAAATACCAATGAATGTCTATTGAATATATTTGAACGAATAATGTTATATTATTATTATTATATGATCTATGATGGGTTTATAGTCATCCTAGAAAAACTATGAGAAGTGCGATGGATAGTCCATATGATATACGAAATGGATAGTCTCTATTTTTTGATAAGTTCATAATAATCTTAGAAAAACTATGACATATGTGATAGATAGTCCACATGACCCTAAGTAGATAGACTATGTGTGATGGGCAGTTCATAAAAATTGAGATAGATAATCAATATAATATATGAGATAATTAGTTCACATAAATTGAGATGGGTAGTCCATTAAATTTTATGAAGTTGGGTAGGGTGAGTGAGTGTATTACTGTATGAAGACAGATTAGTTAGATTTACCCTTATTGCATGCCTTCATATGATTGTGTTATGATGTTCTAACCATATGGTTACTAGTGCATGGTTTATGATTGACATATTTGGTTAAGTTACGAGTGAGGGGAAAACCCGTTCCGCTTAGCGACATGGTTTCATTAGATATCTAAGTTGGTTCGAGATGGTATATTATTATTCACACCAGACTTTTTATCCGATCTAAATTTTTTTCCACTTAAACTCTCGGGTACTTACTTGAGTAGGCTAAAAGTAGGGTTTTCACGTTTTCAAGTTTGACGAATATGCTTTCGAAGATGTATAGGAGGCAAGCTAGCAATTATTAGGAGCTTTTATTTTCCACAGTGTTGTTTTTCTTGTATGAATGGATTAGTGACAGGAATTAATACTATCGGTATTTAAACTTTTATCAACCAAGTGGTATCTTCATATGTTGCTCTTGGAGCATTATGTAATCATTATATTTTCTCTGAATTAGGGTAACAAATGATATTATGTATTGAATATGAAAGTTTATTAATGAAATATGTTTTAAAAGCTTGTATTCACGTGCTTATGACATTATTAATACTATCAACTAATCTCATTTGTCACCGAAGAATAATACTATTAATGGCTGTAGCATCAGCATCCCTTATTTTCGGGCCTTAGAATTGGGGAAGTTGCAACTTGGTATCAGAGCGTAGGTTTATGTAAAACTTAAAAGAAATTTAAACCTAAAAGTGTTTTGCAAACATAAACTAAATAAATCAGAGAATAAGATTGGGGTTTGGGATAATGTTATATTAACATACTTGTATATACTATAGATAAGTATGGATCCTATCACTATTCTTCCCTCTTTGTTAGATCGTTATTATACATCTTACAAAGATCTGTATGTAGATTAAAGGAGGTATAATATGGAAGCAGAAAATGGAAGAGTGAATCTAGGTGGAGGAAGTACCAGAACAAATGGAAATATTTAGCCAAACTCACGAAGGAAGCAGGGTCGACAAGCTAATACTAATGTAGGTGCTGGAACCTCACTAGTAGATATGGAGACTACATATCCGTTCTTCATCAATATGATGCAAGTTGGAGTTGCTGCTAGTTTGGCTGGAGGGAATGCTGCTAATGCGGAAGGAGTTAATCCTGAGGCGATAGTTGGCAATAACTATGCCAAGTTGATCCGTTCTTATACCACTCTCAGAGGAAAACCTTTTCTTGGAATGAAGAATGCTATTGAAGTTGAGAATTGGCCACTGCACTGTGAGAGAATCTTTGTTGACTTGGGTTTGAATGATGAGCATAAGAGGAGGTTAGCTTCTAGGTAGTTGCAAGTAGCTGCCTTATACTAGTGGAATGGTGTAACTATAGGGGTTCTAGAGAAGAAAATTGACTTGGGCTAAGTTCAAAATGAGATTTGAGTAAAGGTTTTTGTCTGAGATAGACAAAACAACTTTGTTTAGAAAGTTTGCTGATTTAGAGCAGGGATAGATGTTCGTACTGGAGTATGCAACTAAGTTTGATGGGTTGTCCAGATACGGGTATGCTACTATAGATACAATGACTAAGAGGAATGAGTAGTTCATCCAGGGGTTGAATCCGGAGATTGCCAGGGCGACAATGCCACATCTCAAAGACTAGTGTAATGTAGTGGTGGAGATGGAAATAAGGAATGAAGAAATATTTTTGACATTTGGAAAGGACAAGCCAATGGAGAATCGGGGTAGTCAAAAAATGAAAAGAAAGTTCTTTCTTAAGAAGGGAGCTTAGAAGGACGCAACTTCCAAGCAATGGAAAGCTAATATTTTTTGCTATAAGTGTGATAAGAAAATGCACTATGTTATCGATCCGGTGAAGGAAAGACGGTTGTGGGAAAGAAGAATGTGAAGTGTTATAACTACATCTAGGCAGGGCATTACAAGAAAAAATATCCAGAAGCGGTGAAGGCTAATAAAGGAAAGATTTTTGCTTTAGAGTAGTCAGCTTCTAGGCCGACAACAGATGAGAAAGGAAGGTCTGTGATGGGAGGTACACTTTCGACTCATGGCATACCAGTTAAAGGATTATTTAATACTGGAGCATTACATTCTTTTATCTTGCAATGTTTGATATATAAGTTAAGTCTAGTACCATCATATCTTATTACTTCCTTAAGGATTGTGAATCTGCTAGGAGGGTGTGCAACTCTTGGGATGTGGTGTGACCATTTAGAAATTGAGTTGTTAGGTCATGCTTTTGACTGCAATTGATATGTACTTGATTTTGTAGGCTTTGGGATTATTTTGGTGTGGATTGACTAAGTAGATATGATGCTAGGATATGTTGCCAAGATAGGAAGATATCATTAGGACACCATAATAGTATTGATCGAATTATATACTCATTAGAGAATTCAAATTTAGATGTTTGTGCATTATTGGTTGCAATGGAGATGGAAGATGAGTTGAATCGAGTTTTATCATAAAAAAGTATGTAGATGTCTTTGAGCTAGCTATATGACTACCATCGAAGCGAGCTATTGGATTTCGAATAGATCTTATACCTGGAGCTAAACCCATAAGTAGACCGCCTAGCAGAATGAAAACCTACTAAGATGTAAGAGCTAAAGTTTACAGCTGGTGGATTTATAAGGGAAGAGTTTTATTAGACCAAGCAGTTCACCTTAGAAAGCGACCGTGGTGTTCGTGAAGTAGCCGGACGGGTCGTTGAGGATGTGTATTTAGTACCGTAAGTTGAATGACAAGACATTAAAGAATCGGTATTCTTTGCCGAGAATAGATAATTTATTTTATTAGTTGAGTGTAGCTAAAGTATTTTCCTAATTAGATTTGGCAACAGGATTCCATCAGTTAAAAGTAGCGAAGGAAGTATTCCTTTGACGATGTTTCGAACAAGGTACGATTCGTATGAATGGTTAATCATGCCCTTTGGATTGAAAAATATGCCTGCATACTTTGTGGATTTCATGAACCGGATTTCTCTATAGCATTTGGACAGATTGGTGTTAGTGTTTATAGATAGTATTCTGATATATTCTAAGAATGAGCGAGACTGTAAGGCTCACCTTAGAATAGTACTTGTGATGTTAAGATAGCATAATCTAAAAGCAAAGTTTTCGAAATGTCATTTTTTGAAGAGAGAAGTGAAGTTTCTTGGTCATGTAGTTTTTGAAGAACAGTTGTCCGTGGATCCATCTAAGATTAAAGCCGTTAGTAATTGAAAGAGACCTGAGACTATGATTGAGATAAAGTTTTTTTCTTGGATTAGCTGGCTATTACTGAAGATTCATCAAGGATTTCTCTCATGTAGTAGCCACAATGACTAAACTAACAAGGAAGGATGCAAGTACATTTGGATAGATAAATGTGAGCAAGCATTCTTAAAGCCGAAACATTTATTGACAAATAAGCCCATGTTAGTTTTGCTGTATGGGAATCCGGATTTGGTGGTGTATACTGATGTATGTGGAAGATTATTGGTAGCTATGTTAATGCAAAGAGGTAAAGTGATTTTCTACCCTTCTCAATAGCATAGACTGCATGGGGTAAGATATGCGACTCCCGACATAGAGTTGGCAGCAGTGATCTTTGCCCTAAATGACCCTATCTCTTGGAAGAAAGATTCAAATGATTTATAGATCATAAATCTTTGATGTATTTGTTCTCTTTGAAGGAGTTGAATATAGGATAGCGGAGATGGCTAGAGTTTTCAGCAGCTTATGATTTTGGAATTGAGTATACACCGGGGAAAGGGAATAAGGTTGCTGATGTACTTAGCAGGAAATATCAAAATGTGGTGTTAGCTATGTTAGCCGAATGGAAAGACTTAGAGGCACTAACTACTTGTGGCGCACGGT
Organism: Allium cepa; assembly: GCA_030765085.1. Classification (NCBI taxonomy): domain Eukaryota; kingdom Viridiplantae; phylum Streptophyta; class Magnoliopsida; order Asparagales; family Amaryllidaceae; genus Allium; species Allium cepa. The sequence continues at coordinate 788,071,792 of CM060929.1, forward strand.
TATCGTCGACGACTAGTTCTAGTCATAATACTGTAATGTTTGTCTTGTTTAGATGTTTGACCTGTAGTGATCGAAAGAATTGCTTCTAAGTAAAGAGATGATTCATTACTAGTTGAATGGATCAGAAGGCTTAAAGTAGGAACTAAGACTGATGATTTGAATGGTTTTAGTCTTGATTAAATGGATGGTTGAGGAAGAAGGGATGGTTGTGTGTTTCAGATGTTGATAACCTAATGATGGAAGTTTCGAGGGAGCGTCATCGATCGAAGTTTACTATTTACCTTGGAGGAACTAAGATGTAACAAGATGTGAAGTGGAGTTTCTTCTGGGAAGGTATGAGGAGGGATGTAGGCTTATGGCTTACGAAATGCTTGAATTGCCAACAAGTGAAAGCCTAGCATCGGAAATCGAGTAGGTTGCTTCAACCTTCAGATATGACACTTTGGAAGTGAGATTCTATATCTACGGATTTTATTGATGGGTTGCCAAGGATGAATAAGGGAAATGAAAGTATTTGGGTCATAGTGGATAGACTGTCCAATAGCACACATGTAGTTCCCGTTACGTTGACAAGGACGACACCTACTTTGGCTAAGTTGTTTATGAGGAATATTGTAAGACTGTATGGGATTACCAGTAGTATAGTTAGTGATAGAGATACATTATTTACTGGATTGGAGAGTCTACAAGAAGTTTTAGGTACCAAGCTAAAGATGAATACCGGTTATCACCTATAGATAGATGAGCAGATGGAAAGAGTCAATTGGGTATTTCAAGATATGTTGAGAGCATGTGTACTGGACTTTGAAGGGTTATGGGAAGGCCATTTGCAACTATTTGAGTTTTCCTATTATAATAGTTATCAGACTAGTATAGGAATGACGTCTTTCAAGCTTTGTATGGAAGACCATGCAAATCACCAGCATGTTGGTTGGAGACTAGATATATATTGGTTCCTAGTCCAAATATGGTGAGAGAAGTTATAAAGAAATTAAGTTGATCCGAGAAAGGATGTGGAAAGCTCAGTCTAAGCAGAAAAGTAATATAGATAAGAGGCATAAGAATTTAGAGTTCTCAGTTGGAGACCATGTTTTCGTTAAAGTATCACCGATGAAGGTTGTGATATGGTTTAAAAAAACAGGAAAACTGGCACCTAGATATGTTGGACATTTCCTAATATAGGAAGGATCGGGAAACTCACTTACCGGATAGAGATACTGAACAGTTTAGCAGGAGTCCATAATGTTTTTCATGTTTCTCATCTTAGGAAATGTGTGCATGATCCAAAGGCAACGATTTCTTCAACTGCATTGGAAGATTTAGCAGTTGAACCGGATATGACTTTTATTAGACAACCAGTTCGTGTTGTGGCAACAGAGGAGAAGAAGTTAAGGAGCAAGACAGTTAATTTAGTGAAAGTCCTATGGAGTGACAACGAGAAAGACTTACTTTATGGATAGAGCACAAGATTAGGGATACTTATCCTGAGTTGCTTTGATGGTATGTTCTATATCTATTATGTAGAACTTTAGCTAGTAGGATATACTGGCATTGCTGTTATGCTTGTTGTGATCCTTACTGAATTTAGAGGACGAAATTCTTTAAGGAGGAGAGTCTGCATGTAACATCCCTAATTTTTTATAACATTATTTAGGAGATTTAATTAGATAAATTAAATACAATAATGTAAAATTTAAGTTACAAGGGGATTGAGACTTGAATTAATTAACTAAGGCCATGCCTAATAAACTAATTAATGAGCTAAAGAATGGTTTATAGGTTAAACAAATTACATATGGGTATATTATAAATTGCCGCCCTAGCTTGCACCCTTATATATATATTTTCATTCCTTCCATTTCTTCCCATTCACATCATTTTAAAACGCCAACAAAAATATAGAGGAAAACCGACCATTAAGAGATCAAGAGGAAATCAAATTAAAAGCTAAAGAAACAAGCTTAGGGGATATCAATCTCAGTCCAAACTCCTTATCTAGAGCAAGGTGAATAATAATTCCATCTCTATTTTTTTAAATCATATATTTTCAGATTTAAGGTAAATTCGTTTTTATGATATATTGGATGATGATATGCTTTATTCATGATTTATTTGATTTAAACGAGATTGCTTAAAAGTGTTTTAGCATGGGTTTAGATTTAAACCGAGATCTAATGATGTTTAAATGCCATGAGAAATTTTACGTTATGAGAAACATGATTTTGGATTTGGGTTTCAATGTTGAGAATTTTCTAAGCTATGGAAAGATTATTATGAATTTTCAAAGGAATATATGGTTATTTGAGTTCATAATTTATTTTGGAGAATATGTTAAGAATTTGGGTCTGAAATTTTTATATGTTAGATAACACGATTAAAGTGAATTTCTGGAATTTTAGGGATTTTTCCAAAGTGATTTGCTGTACAAATTAATTTTTTTAAAAGAGGGACTTCTTTAGAAAATTTGGAAGGGCTTATTTGATTAACGTAACCATGATTTAGGTCTGGATTAGTGGCAGTTACTTTTGAAAAAGTTAAGGCAACCAATCTGGTGTTGACATGTGGTAGGTTAGTTAGAGAAAAGTTTACTTAAACGGGAACTAAACCTGGTTATCTCTGAAAAGTGGTTCCGCCTACTTGGGAAAGCGCCTTTCGACATAGTAGCTTTCGTGGAAACCATCTCTACCGTAACCAATATGCAAGGTATCACTATGATGGTACGTAGTGGATTGGAGATTGGCAGAAGGTAAGGTGTTGAAAGCATAGCTTTCCCTTCAGGGGTTGAAACCCTGGTTTGCTTTTAAAATGAAAAGCGCCTGCCTAAGTTTTTTTTAATCCTTCGACAGTGTTGAAGCATTTGGTTTCGAAAGAGGATTTAATGAGGTATTGAAAGAGTTGCCATTAACTTAAAGTTTTCTTTTGACTGGGTACTTTGATGTTATGAAAGAAGTGGTTTCGACCTAGTCGAAACCCTACTACCGTTTATAACCTTCCGATGGTATTAAAGATATCAATGCCGTCGAAAAGTGTTTTGTGTTATAAAGTTTATGCCATTTCCTAAAGCTTTCAAAAGGGGTTAGGGGTTTCAAAGGTGATGGTTTTGAAAAGGGCTTCGACTCCAACCTTCCAATGTTTTACCCAGATGTTTTATGCTTTCGAAATAGATGGTGCCGACGCCATCATGGTTCCCCAATATTTTATAAATGATAAAGGATGGTTTCGAAATAGATGCTTTCGCTTATATTCACTTTGACCCAAATAATGTTTTAGGTATAAACCCAATGCTTTCGAAAGGGGCACTTTTAATGGTTTCAGAAGGGTTACTTCCATAAGAGTCGAAAGAGGCACTTTCAACTGGTTTCGAAGCTAAGTTTCTAATGATAGGAGCTAATACTTTAATGTATTTGAAAGGTAGCTTTTAAAGTATTATAAGGCATGAGCCTAATGATTTGAAGTTAGATTTTTAAGGCTTTCGAAGGAGGCTATCCTATGAAGGTGAAAGCTAAGTTTCGAATGTATCGAAAGGTTTTATGATCCCAACTCTATTTTTAAAGGAAAACCCATGAAAAATTTAAGGATTTTTAGAATGGTTTTTAGAAGAAGCTATCTTTGATAAAGTAATAGGTTAAAGGGATTAACCATATTTTATATTAAACCCATAGGAGTGTATTGCTATATTGTTATATTGCTTCTTCTAATATGAATATTTTTACTTTATAATGGACCCGTAATTGCATTTTGGGGATAAAGGGTAGGAGAACCAGCTAGGATAATCCAGTAGTGAATGTAAATTGAATACACTCCAGAATGAGTAGAATTGCATCCAGGAGGTCAGGAAGACCAGAATATAGAATGCTAAAATATAAAAGAAAGATATTGGTTGTGGCCAATAGGTTATCAGTAAGCCAATGGAAACTGTATGATATTGGCATGTGCCAATAGGTTCATAGCTAGCCGATGAAAACTATGTGTAATGGAAGATGTCAGATAAACAGGTTCATATTTAGTCCACGAAAACTATGTGTAAAGAAAGATGTTAGATAGACAAGTTTACAGCAAACCCAGGAAAACTATGATTGGATATTGGTAGGGCCAATAAGTTTGTAGTTAGCCCATAAAAATTATATTCGGATGAAATATTAACAGATGTCAATAGGTTCCTAGTCAACCCGTGAAAACTAGGGTAAGAAGGTAAGATATTGGGGATATGAATAGGTTCCTAGTCAACCCATGAAAACTAGGATAAAAGCAATATTGGAGTTACCAATAGGTATATAATGATCCAATGAAAACTATGTAATTGTCTTTAAATGTTTAACTAGTTATTAATCAGCCCATGAAAACTAACGGTTTAATAGTAATTCTAGAAACAATAAGTGAGACAGATAGGCTAAAACGAATGGGGATGGGTAATCCATAATTGATTCATTTGTTTTTCATAACATCATATTATACTATTTTGAATTGTTTTAACCATTGTGGATGCAGGAGCACAGTATATGATTTTATAAAGATTTTGAGATACTAGTGAGGGGAAACCCGTTCCACTAAGCGGTGTGGTCTCAGTAGATATCTAAATGATTTGAGATAGTAGATTATTACTCATACCAGGCTTTTTGTCTGACTCGAAGTTTATGTTTTCCCCTTAAACTCTCGAATACTCAATTGATTTTGAGTAGTTTAAGTGTTGAGTCTTTTAGGTATCTTTTAAGACGAATAAGTTTCCGAAGACGTGCTGGAGGCATGATAGCTATTTATAGTTCTCTTTTCTTTCGATTCTGCAATGTTGTTTGTAGTGGCCAAGTTGTCATATTACCTGTGTATACTTTAATCATCCTAAGGGTCGTCTTCATGTGTCTCTTTGGGCGTATGTTGTAATAAATATATTTTCTCCGTACGTGATTTGCGAATTTGGGATTATGTAATGAATTGGAAATATTTTGGAATGGAATGTGATTTGGTTCGAAATTTAAATTTTTTCCATAGTCATGTGTTTCGGTATATCAATGAATCTAACTTCGCCATGTTTGGTCGATGAGGATTAATAACTATGGATGACTGCAGCATCTGTAGCCGCTAGTTTTGGGCCTCCAAATATGGGGATGTTACAAGTTGGTATCAGAGCATAGGTTTATGAAACTTTAAAAGAAAGTTAAACCTAAAAGATTATCAAACACAATCCAATGAATTTGAAAATATGATCGGGGTTCGGGTTAACGCTATAGTAACGTACTTGTATTTGATATATATATATATATATATATATATATATATATATAAGTACGTGTTCCCCTCTTTCTTAGTCCGTTCTTCTGTATCTTACTAAGGCTCGTATACACTTTTTTGGGAAAGAGGATATGGAAGTAGGAAACAGAAGAGGAAATCTAGGTGGAGGAAGCACCATAATGAATGGAAAGGCTCAACCTAATACCGGGAGAAACCAAGGTTGATAGGCTGATGCTAATCCAAATGCTGAAGCCAATGTAGGTGTCAGAAATCTGCCAGTAGATGCGGGGATGGTGTATCAGTTGTTAGCCAACCTTTTGCAAGACGGAGTTGCCGGTAATGTTGGAGGAGCTCATCCTATGGCTCCAATTGGGAATAACGATGCTAAGCTAAGCAGAGATTGCACCAATTTGGGTGGAAAGCCATTTGTTGGAACAAAGGATGCAGTTGAGGTTGAGAATTGGCTACTGAGTTGTTATAGGATTTTTACTGATATAGGGTTGGATGATTGGCAAACGAGAAGGCTAGCTTTTAGGCAGTTGCAAGAGGCAGCGCTTTACTGGTGGAATAGTGTGACAACCAGAGTTTCGGAGGAAGAGCTAACATGGGTGATTTCAGGAGAAGGTTTAAGAAAAGGTTTCTATCGGAGGTTGCTAAGTCAGCATTGATAAGGAAATTCATGGATCTGGTTCAGGGAGAGATGTCAGTGGTCGAGTGTGATGCTAAATTTAATGAGCTGTCTCGATATGGATATGCTTTGGTTGACACTGACGTCAAAAGGAATGAAATGTTTGTTCGAGAATTGAGACCTGAGCTTGCTAGGATGACCATGACCCATATCCGAGTCCTTCTAATGTGGTGATGGAGATGGCCATTTTCTATAAGGAGATGCTTGTTATTTCTGCTAGAGAGAAGCCAGTTGAATCACACGGTCCTCAGGGGAAGAAGAGGAAATTGTTTAAGAAGAAGGGAGCCCAAAAAAGGGATTCTGCCAAGAAGGCAAAGGATGATTTAGTTTTCTATAAATGTGATAAGAAATGTCATTATGTGAATGAGTGCCGATCAAGCAAGGGATAGAAGGCTGCAGATAAGAAGAATATGAAATGCTTTAATAGTGATCAAGTTGGGCATTACAAGAACTAGTGTCCAGAGCTAGCCAGGGCAGACAAAGAGAAAGTTTTTGCTGTTGGATCATCAGCTAAGCTCACTGCAGCTGATAAAGGGAAAACTGTGATGGAAGATCGTTTTTGATTCAGAATATACCAGTTAGGATACTTTTTGATACAGGTGTATCACATTCATTTATATCCCAGTGTTTGATTGATAGGTTATGCTCAGAACCCGCATACCTTGTTACTTCCTTAAGTGTTGTGAATCCAATAGGACGGTATGAAACTCTGGGAATAAGATGTGACCAATTAGAAATTGATTTGTTAGGTCATAAGTTTGCATGCAGTTTGTATGTGTATGATTTCGTAGATTTCGAAATCATTTTGGATATGGATTGGTTGAGAAGGTATGAGGCCTTAATATTATGCCAGGATGAGGAGATATCTTTGAGACACTTGGATAGTCATAACTGAATTATGTTCTCTATAGAGAATTTTGACTAGAGTAATTGTGCTTTATTAAGTGCAATGGGGGTGGAAGAAGAGCCAAGTTAGGTTCGAATTGCAAGACAGTTTGCAGATATGTTTGAGCCAGTCACAGGACTACTACCGAAACGAGTTGTTGAGTTTCGAATAGATCTTGTGTCAGGAGCTGAACCTATGAGTAGATCATTTAGCAGGATGGCACCGACAGAGATGAAGGAACTAAAGGTGTAGCTAGTGAATTTGGAAGGAGGGAATTTTATTACACATAGCAGTTCGCCTTGGGAAGCGGTCATGGTATTTGTGAAGAAACCAGATGGGTCGTTGATAATGCATATCGACTATTGTAAGCTGAACGGAAGGACGATAAAGAAAAAGTATCCTTTGCCAAGAATTGATGATGTGTTTGATCAGTTGAGTGGAGTCAAGGTGTTTTCCCAGTTGGATTCGGCGATAGGGTTCCATCGTTAAGAGTGGCAGAGGACAATATTCCTTTGACTGCATTTCAGACTAGATATGGTTGTATGAGTAGTTAGTGATGCCATTCGGGTCGACAAACGCACCTGCTTTCTTTGTGGATTTGATGAACCAAGTCTTCCAAGAGTATTTGGATAGAATCGCAATGGTGTTTATAGATGACATTTTGGTATACTCTAAAGATGAAAGAGAGCATCAAGATCATCTTAGAGTTGTGTTAGAGATGCTAAGGTAGAATAAGCTAAAGGCGAAGTTTTCCAAGTGTCATTTTGGAAGAAAGAGATTAAGTTTCTTGGTCATGTGGTTTCAGAGAAGGGATTGTCAGTCGATCCAGATAAGATCGAAGCTGTGAACAATTGGAAGAGACCAGAGATGGTGACCGAGATCAGAAGTTTTCTTGGACTTGTTGTCTATTACCAGAGATTCATCAAGGATTTCTTGCGAATAACAGCACCTTTGACTAAGCTTACCAGGAAGGAAGTGAAGTTTATTTGGTTCAACAAATATGAGGAAGCATTCCTTAAGTTAAAGCATTCGTTGACCAATGCTCCAGTGTTAGCAGTTCCAGATGGTGACAAAGGGTTGGTGGTATACATAGATGCATGTGGGACTGGATTGGGAGCAGTGTTGATGCAGAAGGGAAAAGTCATCGCTTACACATCTAGGCAGCTTAGACCGCACAAAGTAAGATATCCTACTCATGATTTGGAGTTGGCTACGACGATTTTTGCATTGAGGATTTGGAGGTATTATCTTTTGAGGGAGATATTCAAGTTATATACTGATCATAAGTCTTTAAGATACTTAATCTTTCAGAAAGAGTTGAATACGCGACAAAAGAGATAGCTGGAACTTTTGGTTGCTTATGATTTTGGTATTGAGTATACCCCAGGGAAAGGTAATAAAGTAGCACATGTGCTTACCAGATGACATAAGAATGTGGTGTTAGCTATGCTGGCAGAGTGGAAGGATCTAGAAGATTTGGGCAGTTGTAGTTTGCATTTTAGATCGACCAGTAGTTCTAGTCAGTATACTACCATGTTATCATGTTTATAAGTTCGACCAGTATTGATTGAAAGAACTGCTTCTAAGTAAAGGAAGGATCCATTATAAGCGGAGAGGATCAGAAGGCTTGAGGTTGGAATTGAGGTTGATGATTTGAAAGATTTTAGTCTTGACCAGAGTGGATGGTTGAGAAAGAATAACAGTTATGTGTTCCAGATGTGGAGAACTTGAGAAGAGAAGTTCTTAAGGAGTGTCATCAATCTAAGTTTACGATTCATTCTGGAGGGACCAAGATGTATCGGGATATAAAGAGGAGCTTCTATTGGGATGGCATGAAGAGATATGTTGACTTGTGGGTTAGGCTGTGTGTAAACTATCAACAAGTGAAAGCCGAACATCAGGAGCCGAGTGGGTTACTTAGCCTCTAGATATTTCAGTTTGGAAATGTGATTCGATATCCATGGATTTTATTGATGGGTTTCCAACGTCAAGAAGAGGAAATGAAATTATATGGGTTATTTTGGACAGGTTAATCAAGAGTACCCATTTCATTCCAGTAACCTCGACCAAGTCGACACCGGTTTTGGCGAGGTTGTTCATCAAGAACATAGTCAGACTTCATCGAGTTCCTAGTAGCACAGTAAGCGACAGAGATGCTTTATTCACCAGTGAATTCTGAAAAAGTCTATAGGATGTGTTAGACACTAAGCTCAAGATGAGTACCGCATATCACCCACAGATGGATGGGTAGACAGGGAGAGTCAATAAGGTACTCAAGGATTTGTTAAGGGCTTATGTATTGGACTTTGCTGGATCTTAGGAGGATCACCTGCATTTGGTTGAGTTTTTCTATAATAATAGTTACCAGACTAGTATAGGAATGGCGCCTTTTGAATCTTTGTATGGAAGGCCATGCTAATCCCCTGCATGTTCATTGGAGACTGGAGACAGATTGGTCTTAGGTCCAGATTTGGTAAGGGAGGCGTCAGAGAAGATTGAGTTGATTCGAGAACGGATGAAGGAAGCTCAATCCAGACAAAAGAGTTACGCAGATAAAAAGCGTAATGACCTAGAGTTCTTAGTGGAAGATAGGGTTTTCGTTAAGGTATCACCGATGAAGGGTGTGGTAATTTTAGAAAATCAGGAATGTTGGCCCCGAGATATGTTGGTCCATTCCAGATTGTAGAGAAGATTGGAAAGCTCGCATACATAATTGAGTTGTCGAGCAGTATGGCAGGTGTCCATAATGTGTTTCGTGTGTCTCATCTTCGCAAGTATATGCATGATCCAGAGGCTACCATTCCTCAGACAGAGTTGGAGGACTTGGAGTAGAGCCTGATTTGACATTTGTTAGACAACCAGTTTTGGTAGTAGGGAGAGATGAGAAAAGATTGAGGAACTAGACAATCAAGTTGGTGAAAGTTCAGAGAAGCAACAACGAGAAGGACTGTACTTGGGAGACAGATGGCAGGATTCGTGATAATTATCCTGATCTGCTTTGAAGGAATGTCTGTATTAGATTTATATAGATATTTCCTTGTGGGGTAGACTATTATGGTTGTTAGGAGTTGTTACAGATGATTGCTATGTTTATAATTGAATTTCGAGGATGAAATTCTTTAAAGAGAGGAGCCTATAACACTGCTAATTTTTGATAACATTATTTACGAGATTTAATTGGATAAATTAAATATAACAATGTAAAATTTAAGTGATAAGGCGATTGAGACTTGAATTAATTAGTTAAGGCCGTGCTTAATAAACTAATTAATGGGCTAAAGAATGGTTTATAGGTTAAACAAATTAAATATGGGTATATTAGGATTTGCCGCCCAACTTCCACCCTTATATATATTTTCATTCCTCACATTTCTTTCCATTCACGTCATTTTAAAACGCAAATAAAAATATAGAAGAACGACCAGCCATTAAGAGATCAAGAGGAAATCGAATTAAAAGCTAGAAAAAACAAGCTTAGGGGAAATCAATCTCTATCCCATCACCTTATCTAAAGCAAGGTGAATAATAATTTCATCTCTATTTTGTTTTTAAATCATATATTTTCAGATTTAAGAGTAAATTCATTTTTATGATATGTTGGATGATGATATGCTTGATTCATGATTTATTTGATTTATACGAGATTGTTTAAAAGTGTTTTAGCACGTTTTTAGATCAAAACCGAGATCTAATGATATTAAAATGCTATGGGAAAATTTTATGCTATGAGAAACATGATTTTGGAGTTTGTTTCAATTTTGAGAATTTTCCAAGCTAGGGAAAGATTATTACGAATTTTCAAAGGAAAATATGGTTATTTGGGTTTATAATTTTTTTGGAAAGTATATTGAGAATTTGGGTCTGAAAATTTGATATGTTAGATAACATGATTAAAGCGAATTTTTAGAATTTTTGGGGATTTTTCCAAAACGATTTTCTATGCAAATTAAATTATTTTAGAAGAGGGACTTCTTTGCAAAAATTTGAAGGTCTTATTTGATTAACTTAACCATGGTTTAGATCTGAATTAACGGTACTTAGTTTTGAAAAAGAATTTGAAAAATTTAAGGCAACCAATCTAGATTTGACACATGGCTGGTTAGTTAAGAAAAGTTTACTTAAACAAGAACTAAACCCGGTTTGCTCTGAAAAGTGGTTCCGCCTACTTAGGAAAGCGCTTTTCGACATAGTAGCTTTCGCCTTCATCATTGCTGAAACCATCTCTTCCGAAACTAATACACAAGGTATCACTGTGATAGTAGGTAGTGGATTGGAGATAGACGGAAGGTAAGGAGTCGAAAGCATAGCTTTCGAAGGGGTCGAAACCTTGGTTTTTTTTAAAATAAAAAGCGGCCGCTTATGTTTTGTTTTAAGCCTTCGACAATGTCGAAGCATTTGGTTTCAAAAGACGATTTTAAGAGGTTTTGAAAGGGTTGCCATTAACTTAAAGTTTTCTTTCGGTTGGGTACTTTGATGTTTTGAAAGAAGGTGTTCCGACCTAGTTGAAACCATGCTGCCGTTTTACAACCTTTCTATGGTATTAAAGATACCAATGTTGTCAAAAGGTGTTTTGTTTTATTAAGTTTAAGCCACTTCCTAAAGCTTTCGAAAGGGGTTAGGGTTTTCGAATGTGATGGTTTCTAAAGGGGTTTCGACTCCAACCTTCCAATGTTTTACCCAGATGTTTTATGCTTTCAAAAGAGATGGTGCCGACACCATCATGGTTGCCCAATGTTTTATAAATTATAAATGATGGTTTCAAAACCAGACGCTTTCACTTATATTCACTTTGACCCAAATAATGTTTTAAGTATAAACCCAATGCTTTCGAAAGGGTTACTTTTAATGGTTTCGGAAGGGTTACTTCCATCACTGTCGAAAGGGGTACTTTTAACTTGTTTCGAAGCTGAGCTTCTAATGTTAAAAGCTAATACTTTAATGTATTCGAAAGGTTTCGAAAGGTAGCTTTTAAAGTATTATGAGGTAGGAGCCTAATGATTTGTAGATAAAATTTTAAGGCTTTCGAAGGAGGCAATCCTATGATGTCGAAAGCTAGGTTTCGAAGATATCAAAATGCTTTATGCCCCCAACTTTATTTTTTAAAGGAAATACCCATGGCAATATTAAAGGAGTTTTAGAACGGTTTTAAGAAGAAGCTATCTTTGATAAATTAATATGTTAAAGGGATTAATCATGTTTTATATTAAACCTATAGGAGTGGTATTGCTATATTGTTATGTTGCTTCTTTTAATATGAGTATGTTCACTTTATAATAGACCCATAACTGCATTTTGGGGATAAAGGTTAAGAGAACCAGATATGTTAACCCAATAGTGAATATAAATTGAATAAACTACTAAATGAGTAGAATTGCATCAAGGAGGTCAGGAAGACCAAAATATAGGATGCTTAAATATAAAATAAAGATATTGGTAGGGTCCAATAGGTTTTCAGTAAGCCCATGAAAACTGTATGATATTGGTAGGGGCCAATAGGTTCATAGTTAGCCCTTGAAAATATGTGTAAAGGAAGATGTCAGATAGGCAGGTTCATAGTTAGCCCATGAAAACTACGTGTAAATAAAGATGTTAGACAGACATGTATATAGTAAACCCATAAAAACTATGATTGGATACCAGCAGGGCCAGTAGATTTGTAGTTAGCCCATGAAAACTATATCCGGATGAAATATTGACATATGTCAATAGGTTCCTAGTCAACCCATGAAAACTAAGATAAGAAAATAGGATATTGGGGATACCAATAGATTCCTAGTCAACCCATGAAAACTAGGATAATAGAAATATTGGAGTTACCAATAGGTTCATAGTGATCCCAGGGAGTCTTTAAATGTTTAACCGGTTATTAGTAAGCCAATGAAAATTAATGGGTTAATAGTAATCCTAGAAACTATAAATGAGATAGATAGTCTAAAACTAATGGGGATGGGTAATTTTGAATTAGTTCATTTGTTTATCATCATATTGTACTATTTTGAATTGTTTTAACCATTATGGATGCAGGAGCACTGTATATGGTTTCTAAAGGTTTTGAGATACTACTGAGGGGAAACTCGTTCCAATAAGTGGCGTGGTTTCACTAGATATCTAAATGATTTGAGATGGTAGATTATTATTCATACCAGACTTTATGTCTGACTCGAAGTTTATGTTTTCCCCTTAAACTCTTGGGTACTCAATTGATTTTGAGTAGTTAAGAGTTGAGATTTTCAGGTAGTTCTTAAGACGAATAAGCTTCCGAAGACATGTAGGAGGCGTGATAGCTATTTAGAGTTTTGTTTTCTTTTAATTCTGTGGTGATATTTGTAATGGAAAAGTTGTCATATTGCATGTATATACTCTGATCATCCCGGGGGCATCTTCATATGTCGTTTTGGGCGTATGTTGTAATAAATATATTTTCTCTGAACGTGATTTGCAAATTTGGGATTATGTAATGGATTGGAAATATTTTGGAATTGAATGTGATTTTGTTCGTTTAATTTTTTTCCTAATTCATGTGTTTCAGTATATCAATGAATATAATTTTTCCATATTTGGTCATCGAGGATTAGTAACTATGGATGACTGTAGCATCCGTAGCCGTTAGTTTTGGACTTCCAAGTATGAGGATGTTACACTGCAACACCCTTAATTTTTTATTAAAATTATTCTAGAGATATAATTAGATAAATTAAATAAAATAATGTTGGGTATGGGGATAAAGAGAATGAGCTTTGATAATTAACTAGGTTGGGCCTTAATTAATCAATTAACAAGATTATTTAAAGCATATATATAATATAAGAGAATTAACGAGAGGGGCAAAGTGGGAATAATCCTTTGTTTTATTCCTAAAACATTTACCTACCTCCTTCATTCATTCTCATTTTCATTTCATACAATCAAAAACTAAATATAAGAGGCCATCCATTACTAGAAGAAAAAGAAGGGAAAATTCTAGAGCATTCAAAGGGGAAGCTTGGGGAAATCAACCAATAACTAATCTCAATTTCGCTCATCCAATCTAAGGCGAATAACTGTACTTATCACTTTTTGCTATGTTATTTTCGAATATAGATAAGAATTCTGATTTTTTTTTGTGATTATATATCATACTATGGTTGATTATTTCCTTGTTTGGATGATCGATGATTTACGGGAATTTTATAAAATTACCGTGATAGGTTTTTAGGCAACAAACCTAACATATAAACTTTAATTATCTTGAAATTTTGATATGATGTATAAAACATTAATTTGGAGATGATTTTTTAATTTCATAATTTTCCAAGTTTATATGAATATTTTATGAATTTTATAATAGGAAATGGTGTTTATTTTGGGTTTTAATTATTAAAAAAAATTAATTAATTATTTTGGCTCTGAAATTTTTATTTATGAAAGAAGATGTCAATTCTAATTTTTGGGGATTTTTCTGAAGGGGTTATGATTTTCTATGAATTAATTACATTAGAAAAGGCTGTTAATTAATATTAACGAAGGATGTTAATTACAAAGGTTTGCAATTGTTTTGGGAATGTAAAACGTGTTTTTAGTAAATTTTTGAAAAGGAAAGGAAAAGATTTTGGTAAACCAACGATATTTTGACAAGAGGCAAGAGTTGGTGAAAAGAAATAGTTTATAAAAGAAATAAGTAAGTTTTATACTTATTTACAAAAGCACCATTAATGTTATTCGGCACCCTCATCTGACACCTATGAAAAAGCTGATACCTTGAATGACTATACGATAGTTATATGAGGTATCGGGTCTGTTGGCCTGACATCTATATTGTGTAAAACATGCGACATCTACTCAGTAGTTGTGTGATGTATTGGTTTATACAGAAATGCGGCATCCATTATGGTAGGAGTCTGATATCTAAGGGCTGTAGAGGTATGACAACTTTTGGTTTTTGGAATCCTCAAGCCTTTTAAAGTTACAGCATCCTAAGTTTTATGGGTCTGACATCCTCTATGATATATAGGTTCGACATCCCTAAATGTCGTAAACCCAACCACACTTGTCACCTATATTTCGATATATATTTTATGGCATTGATGCCATATGGTTATGTTTTCTACATCCATGTTATATGGCAGAGATGTCGTATGTTCATAAATTCAACAACCTTGTTTTTTGGCTAGAAAGCACCATGTTTTGCAAACCTAAATCTTTTTTTAAAGCCATGATAGCCTAAGTTTTTTAAAAGTCGATAATCCTATATTTTTGATATTATAGCCTTATGCTTTACAAAAATCAGAATGTTTGTTTTAAACACCTTATTCTAGCGGCATGGATGTTGTAAGTTTACAAATTGAATAGTTTTTGTTTAATGGCTATATAAGACATACATTTTGGAGGTTCGGATACCTACTTGGGGATACCAATGTTTTAAAGGTTTGACAAACTATATGTTTTAGAATTTTGGCAACCTCATTGGGTATGCCAATGAATGTAGATTGAATACATTTGAATGAATAATGTTATATTCTTGCTATTATATGATGTATGGTGGGTCCATAGTCATCCTAGGAAAACTATGAGATGTGTGATGGACAGTCTACATGATATACGAGATGGATAGTCAATGATTTGATGGTTCATAGCAATCCTAAAAAAACTATGACATGTGTGATGGATAATCCATATGACCTTATGTAGATAAATTATGTGTAATGGTTAGTCCACATAACCAAAGATAGATAATCTATATAAAATGTGAGATGGGTAGTCCACTCAAATTGAGACGGATGGTTTATTAAATTTAAGATAGATAGTATATTTTATGAAGTTGGGTAGGGTGAGGGAGTGTATAACCATATGAAGATAGATTAGTCAGACTTACCCATATTGCAAGCTTGTATATGAGTATGTTATGATGTTCTAACCATTATGGTTACAAGTGCATAGTTTATGATTGACATATTTAGTGAAGATACTAGTGAGGGAGAAATCCATTCTGCTTAGTGGCGTGGTCTCACTAGATATCTAAGTTGGTTTGAGATGGTATTTATTATTCACATTGGACTTTTTGTTCGATCCTTAAGTTTTTATTTTCCCCTTAAACTCTCGGGTACTCACTTGAGTATGCCGTGAGTAGGTTTTCAAGCTTGACCAATAAGCTTCCAAAGACGTACATGAGGCAAGCTAGCTATTATTAGGAGCTTTTATTTTCTAGTTTGTTGTTTTTCTTGTATGAACGGATGTAATGGCAGGAACTATAACTGTCAGTGCTTAGAATTTGATCAACGAAGAGGGCATCTTCAAATGTTGCTTTTGGAGTATTTTGTAATTATTATATTTTCTCTAAACGAGGGCAACGAATGGGATTATGTAATGAATATGAAAGTTTATTAATGAAATATGTTTTGAAAATTTTCATATTCCTATGCTTTTAATGTTATTGATACTATTAATTGATCTCATTTTATCACTAGAGAATAATACTATTGATGACTGTAACATCAGTAGTGCTTATTTTTGGACCTTAGAATGGGGATGTTATAGCAAACTCGCCCCTTACTTGTCAAAGCTTAGGAGTTGCTCAATGACATCGAACACTACACAATATTTCACATTCCCAAAGAGGAGAATATGAAGGCCGATTCCTTAGCTAAGCTAGCCAGCTCTGGAGAAGAGCAGCCGATGTAATTAATTCTAGTAGAAGTATTGACTGCTCCTAGCATACAAATGGATGTTGATTGGGTTCTAGAGACTATAAAAGAGGTAGAATCGTGAATGATGCCAATACATGATATAACGACCCGTAATTTTAAATTATTAAATTTAATATAATTTTTGAATTAAAATGGTTAGAAATAAAATTTAATGATTTATTAATGAAATTTATTGGATATGAAATTAGATAGCATTTTTAAATAACAAAATTCGATATGAGGAAAATTGATTAACTAATTTTAAATACTGAAATATTAATTTTTACAAATCAAATAGATAAATTTTCTAATAATTGAAATATCTAAATCTATATATTGATTAAACTATATAAAATTTTGAAATTTAAATTTCTAAATAAGGAATATATATATATAAGTATGTATGTATGTGTGTAAACTTCAACATTTCAAATAGTGATAGAATATCCATATATCTATGTACAAATATATCCAAGCTCCATTTTGATGACAAAATATATTTAAGTTTATATGTATGTATATATGTTTAAAAAAATTGTATATGCAAATAGATATATGTACATGAATGAATAAACTTCATAATGATAAATTTCAAACTTACGACTATATATATATGGGTAAATGTTTATAAAAATGATATATATATATATATATATGAATACGTAAATATGTGTATATATATATATGTAAATATGATAAAATGAATATGTATATATCTAATGGTAATAGGAAAAATGTAAATATATATATATGATGACAAAATATACGACAAAATATACATAAGTATATGTATATATGTTTATATAAAATAATGGATATGTAAATGTATATAAATATGTAAATATATATGCACACACACACACACATATATATGTATATGTAAATTATAACAAAATAAATATGTGTATGGTATAAAAATATACATGTAAGCTATATACATATTCGTAGGAAACATCATCATCATAATTATCAAATCAAGTAGGAAATCAAATAAACAAATTTTCAAATCAAGTCAACAAATTTTCAAATCAACTAAAAAAAGACCTATATATGAGAATAAGCTTCAGCCTTTTTTTCCAACCTATCCCTTTCCATCTATAAATACCACTGTGTTGTTTTTGTTCACGTATAGCATAAAGAAGAAAAAAGAAAAAGCTTCTGCTATTAAAACCTTGTAGAGAACTAAGTATTCAAACTCCAGGGAGTGAAGCAAAGGCCAATGTGTTATTTTTCAAAAGCACGTGAGTAAAACTTGAAACTTTGCTTACTGGAAATTTTGTATGCATCTATATGCTTGTAAGTTTGAATGAACTCTTTTTTGTCAAGTATTTATGTGTTAATTAGTTTCTATGCCTTATATATTTGTTAGTCATGGTTATACACCCTGTAACTCAAAGTGACATAAACAACATCTCTGTTCTTTGAAAAGATAGGATTTTTCAACTTTAAAAATCATTATCTCACTATCGAGTCCAAAAGGAAAGTTGGTTGTTTTTTAGTGTAGATCATTCTAAAATTCATTTCATTAGATATCGTGAAGCATAGAGGGAGAAAAGTGCATGTTACAGTAAGTAACTTAGAAATAACCAAGTTTCGAATATCATAATTCAATCTTTTGATTATATGAACGTGTTTATTGTTGGAAAACTTGATTTTTGAAAGAGGTGTGGAGATTTTTAGTCGCGTATTGAGTGCGATGGAGGGAGATGACCAAAAATTGGATTTTGGTCGAATTTCGACGACCGAGGTGATGTGGTGGCTCGTCGTTGGTTGTGGAGGTTGCTTGGGTGATTGAGGGGCAATGAAAAATAGTGTGGCATTTTCTGGTGGGGTGTGGCATTGGGTCGAAGTAGATTTAGGGTATAGGGCATGTTTTTCAGTGCGTTCGGTTTTGGGTCAACGATGGTGGCAAGAGGCAAATGGAGACGTGCTGTAGGAGAAAAAGGAGGAGGAAATCATGGTGAAACTTTAGGAAAAATCTAGTGGGAGAGGGTGTCTGGGTTGGCAAGGCGAGGCGTTGGGTGGCTTTAATATTGGGTCCAGGCTTCTATCAAGTACGATATTTCAAATGAAGGTATGGCAGCATGTTCCAAGAGTTTGGGTGAGGTGTGGTGATCATGGTTGTCTGGTATGGATGATCGGTGGTGAAGGGAAGGCTGAAGCTAACGTGTGTAAGTGCATGGTGATGTGCACACCGGTCTTCGTGAAAATGAAAGAGAAAATGGGGAAAGTAATAGGGAGAAGGAGAAGAAGGAAATAGTGGAGTGGGCCGTATTTTATTGGTTTGTGTCGGGTTTGTAGTAAATTTGGTTGGATTGTATTTTTAAAAAGTAAATTGAATATGTTATTATATTTGAAAATCTCTAAATTTAAAACTCGTTTTCTCTTCCATTTCAAATCCAATAGACGTATGAACTTTTGCTTCAGGACCCTATCGGTAAGTATTATCATCTGAACAACTATTGTCAAGATTTCTACAATGTAAAATTGAATGATTTGAACAATTGAAAACAAATAAATAAGTAGTTTCTTATTTAATAAAGTATAAGTTAATCAATTAATCAATTATTAAATGGATTGTTTAATTTTAATTAACTAAGCATAAATTATTTTATAAATTTCTTTGATTTACAAATAATTTGGATCAAAAGTATAACTCAACTCAGTTAAATTAAAACCGGATTCAGTTTTGATTTATAAATTGATTTAATATTAATTATCGATTGTTAAATGAGTTAATGATCCATGTTTGACTGATATGGTTCCCGATACGGATTTCAATTATCTATTGTCTGTACTATTAAGTAGCAAAACAAATTAAAGTAGTTAGGATAAAAGTTGACATGTTCGTTGGAAATTCTATACAGTGAACGTATTAGTGTCTGTTTTTAGGGTCAGAAATCCTGGTTGTCACATGTGGTATCAGAGTTAAAGGTTAAGCAAGAACCTTGGCTTTGGTGGAGTTTACTCATTAGAGATAGGGTCAGTAGTACCCTAGAATGAGTTTGAGTGTATATACTTATAAGAGTGAGCCTATTTGCTAGTGATACAAAATATTTTGATATTAATAAATGAAATGATTTTAACTTGGTTTTATATAGAATATAAAAGAAAGAACCCAATAGACCGGTAAAATCATTCGTGACTCTCGATGGTGAATTGGATGTTTCTCTTGTTGATTGATTATTTGATTAATATGGATGTCCATATTATCACTTATTGATTGACGAGTCGTGCTCGGCCAATTTATGTGTGACGACCCAAAATTTTTAACATTTGAAATTGAAATATTTAAGTGATTTTAAATATTTGAATGTTTGTTTAACTTGAATTTCAAATATCAGAATGAATTTGGCAATTTAATTATTAAATTTAATTATTGAAACTTGGGTAAAATATTAAATCCAAAGTTTTAGGCTTGTTAAAAATATTTTCAAGGCTTGGAAAATTTATATTGATGATACTAAAAATAATAGAAGCTTTAGAGTTGAATTTGAAACTGTTTTGTTCAGTATTGAAATTTATATCGTTTAAATCGATATTTAAAAATAGCTTTCTGAGGTACAGTTTCGGAATTCAACGAAACGAGTTCCATTGGATTCATAATATTGTATTATTATCAGATTTCGATTTACGTAGTGTTTGGAGTGATCATTTGGCCGTACGGTTGATAAACGCGCTGAAATTTAAATCGAAAATTCGATATTTTAACTGGTCCAAAAAGCTATCTTCTCCATATGATCGAATTTGGACTCGGAACCTTTTCCATTGCATTCGAAATAGGCGTATAACATTATAAATGCCTACCGGCATGCCTCGATTGGAGATCAAAATTTTTAGTTGCGGAACTGAGGCAATTTCAATTTGAATTTGAATTCAAATTAAACAAATGTAAATATTCTTTTGCAATTGATAAGTTTTTACACGTTGCTTTCTTTACCAACACTTGTCAAATTTTTTCTAACACGCATCATTTAGAAAAAAAATACACATCGTTAAAACAAACAAACGAAGTCTTCTTCATTCAAGAAGAAAGAAAAATCAAATTTAAAAGAAATTTTATCTTCGTTCGTTTAAAATCAAATAACGGCCGCTCTTCTTTTTCGTATTTGAGAACAAAATCGAATGCATTCACCCCTCCCTTTTCTTCAGATCATTCCCAGATAAAAATAACAAAAAATATATAAAATCCTCATATCCTGTCCTTTCCATTCAATCGATTTCGAGCAGTTGGCACGATATCGAGTTTGATTTCACGAGGTTTGTATGGGGGCGCACATGGGGAAGTCAGCTAGGGTTTTGGGGAGGTGCGCAAATCTCGAGGGAACTGGATGGTTCATGGTGGTTCAAGCGCGTGTGTGGAGTCGCGATGGTCGGCGCGATGGCGACGGGTAACGGAGCTATCTCGCGAGCATGATCAAATCTGGGCTTCAAGTTCAATGCCAGAGGCGCGAGTTCGTCAGTTCATCAGCGGTGATGAGCTCGATCAAGGATTGTGATAGCCTCGATTTGTGCACACGTTGACTTGGAGCAGTGAGGTAGTTTTTGTTCTCGAATTTGAATGAAAAAGAAAAAATATTCAGTAAGGTTTAAGACTTGTCCAGTTTAATTCTGTACTTATGTATATAGTATATCAGCTGTTGTTCAAATTAAAGGTGGTTAAATTGTTTATTAACCTATTTAATTATTTTAGGTACCAAAGATTATTTTTAAAAAAGAAAATTAGTTTAAAATTTAATTCTTTGTTTAAAATTAAATTATTAGTTAAAAATTAAAATTATCAGTTGAATAAAAAAAATTTAAAATGGCAAATAAATTTTTTCGATTTATTTTAAATATTAATAATAATTATGTAATTGTTTATACATGGTTTAAAAATCGGGGAATCAAGCCGGAATGAAAATAGGGTGCATGCGTGAGCAAAGGTGAGATCTTCTCACTCAATTGGAATTTCCAGTTTAATTTTAAGTAGTAAAATTTAAAATTGTTGATTGTGTGCTTGGATGATAAATTATTATCAGTTGTATTAGATTAGACCCTATGCGCCGCATAATAGCGGAGGATATTATATAAACCCATATATCGCGATATTCCACCTCGAAGTGGAATTGGTATTATATATGTATTTGGAGTGATTGGTTTCCCGCATTATATAGTGGATGAGACCCTATGCGCCGCATAATAGCGAATGATTTTATACATCCCCATATACCGCGATATTCCATCTCTAAGTGGAATTGGTATATAATTGTTGTGCTAACATCTGTGGATGCAGCGAAATAGGTGGGAGGGATCCAACTGGATTCCTCAAATATTTCAATTTGTTTCAATGTTGTGTGTTGATTTATTTATAATCTATGTATGGTTATATTTTTGATTGAAGTCGTTGATGGCTATAGTTTAGCCGAATATATTTTTGGTATCGTAGGATACCAACAATAAACAAAATTGGAATTTTGAAATTTAAGTAGAAAATTTATAATAAATTCATTTAGAGAAGTGGGTGAATTTAAAAGAAGGAATTTAAATGGGTAAAGATTGATTTTGAAATCTTATCGAATTAGTTCCAAAATATGGGAAAAGTTTTTAATAAATGGATTAAAAGTTGAAGAATTTATTTAAAATTCCGTTTTAAATAGTTTGGAAGAAATCAAGGAATTTGTTTTTAAAGGATAATAAATTTGGTGTTTTGAAAATAAATTAGAAAATCGATTTGAAATTGATTTTGTGTTTTAAAATAAATCTTATGGAAATTGATTTGGAAATCGATTTAGTGTTTGAAATAAATGTTTGGAAAATCAATTTGGAATTTGATTTGGTATTTGAAAGTGAATATTTGAAAAATCGATTTGAAAATCGTATATCAGTGGATATTTGGAAAGTTAAATTCACAATGAGAATTTATAAAGGAAAGGAAATTTGTTTTAAAAATAAACGTTGGGTTATTTTTAAAAGCATGGAAAGAAATTTATAGAATGGGAACCTAAATTTAAAATAAATCAAGAAGGATTTATTGATTGATTTAAATGAACCATTTTGAAATGGAAGTGCATTCTCCCTAGAAAGCAGAGTATGTTTTCAAAGTAGCTTTCAAATATAAATTAAAAGTTTTAAAGTTGGTTTTAAAAGAATGTTTTGGAGAAATTATTTTCTTAAGTTGTATTAAAATCTTTAGAGTAAAGACTATTGAAATTAATTTTAAAAGAGATTATTTAAAGGTTTAATTGATATTTGTTTTAGAAAATGGATATTTAAATAGTTATACTCTATCTAAATTTTTTATTTTTAAATTAGTTTGGACTTGAAGTTTTATATGAGATATTAGTATAATGTTTTCATAACTAATATTTAAATAAGTGTTTTTAAAATAGTTCTATTTTAAATATTTCCAAGTATATATGTTTGGATAAGTGTTTTAAATTATTTTTAAAGTAGTTGAACTCGGCAAATTTTTCAGTGGAATTAAATAAATATTTGGAAATTTATTCCACGTGAGGAAAGTGATTTGAAATTTGTTTTCAAAGTGTTGAAGTGTTAAAATTATATCTTGCGAAGACATGTTGAAAAAAAATAATTGGGGGAAAATTATTTAAAATCTGATGATTGTCGTGAATATTGATTGATAGTTAGATAACCGACTATCAATATTGTCCTTCAAATGCGTTTGAATTTCGATCCGACCAAGGATCGGATTCCAAATGGACATTTGAAAACCACATCGAATCTTTGTAATGGATCTTTTGTTTAAAAGATCAGAAGTGGAAATTTATTGTGATTTGCTTGAAATCTGAATGTAACACTAATTTTTAAAAAATAAGCGCTCATTATTCGGATTAGCCAGGAGAAGGGTTTGTGTCATAAAACCCATTCCGAATAGTGATACGACGAAATGAGATTGCATTTGAAGATGGTGTTGAAGACCGGGTACTTTTGGAAGCGAAAGGATTATTCGTCGAATGTCTCTGCACCTGGTTGCTCCGGTATAGAGATTTTATCACCCTTTGTGATGGGGATTCCGGACGTGATTAGTGAATATCCAGATTGCAAGGACTTCTTTTGAAGTTCCTTCGGTTCCGTTCGATCCTGGAATGTACTTGTATGGATGTGTGTCTGACGTTACACTTTGAGATGTAAAGCTGGTTTCTATCAAATACATTTCTGTTGGTGACGGAGAATTTATTCTCTTAGCTTAACACCTTTATCTAAGACGTACGAGCTCAGAGGTTATGTAGTTGATGGTTACTAGTGATACATTCCTAATTTGGTAATGTGGTATACGAAGTGCTGCTGATCATTTGTTGATCGAAGCATGACTTTTGTGAAAAGCGTAACTTTGTGGACAAGACTTCGTCAGACCTCACAACCCAAAAATGGTCGAAACAGGAAGGATGCAGCAAGACAATAGGGGTAGCGCCCTCAGGGTATGTCCATTTCCTTCTCGAAAAGGGTGATATCATATGGAGCCCAGATACTTAACTTATGTGGTTACTGCAAATTTATTGCTTTGTAGTTGTTGCTTTGTGGTTGAGGATCCTCGGATAAAGGTCGGTAACGAGCGGGGATGGCATACTCGTGGTAGTTACTCATGTTATAGCTGTATTACAGCGTGGGGTAACTCGGCCTTGTGTTGGCAGAGAGCTGGTTAAGTTCTCGGGACGTCCCTCCAGAGGCGTTCCCGTGTGGCGTAGGAAGTTCCTTAGCCTGACCATTTGTTGGAAATCCAATCTCCAATACGCGCCTTGTACGGTTTTAGTTGTATAACCTGCCATTTACTTATGGTGGTCACCACTGTTTAGATGGTAGTTATAGTAGGCACACAGTAACGGTTGTATGCTGGCTAAGATTAATATTATACTTTCAAAATGTTTTCTGCACTATGCACTAATAATAATATTAAAAAGGATTTTGCGTATCAAGCATGTTTGACTATCATAAGGAGAAATTTGCTCCAATTCTGCGTTTGCATTGTGTGTATGGCGGGAGGCCTTATGGTAGTTTCATTTTCCAAAAGCATAGAGGATTTATTTTTATTTTCTTTGTGAAAATAACTGTTTTTAAGATCTCATACCGGTCCCATGACTGACCTGGAGTTTATTGTTCCCTTTCTAAACTCTAGGTGCCCATAATTTTCCACATGGGCAGCCAAGAATCAGGTTATCAATGTTCTGGGGAGAAATCAGAAAAATATGCTGTGGAGATCTGGAGGCAAGCAGGATGGCGAGGCGTATCACTAGTATATAATATTTCTTTTCCGCTGTGGTGTCGTTGTCAACTCTGATAATGTGATGTATAAACTGATATAGTGCTTTTGTTTTTAAAAGATTATTCATTTATCTATTCTATTTGTTCCACTGTGAAATGTGAGATTCTGTTATTGTTTCTGTTTCTTCTTCTATCTTCTTCTTCTTTAACCCTAGCAGTTCGGTTTTTCGGCATTCGATTGTGCGACATTTGACGCAGTGGAAGTATTGATGTCTACTCTCGGAAGTTGAAAAATCAGGTCGTTACAAATTGGTATCATATAAATTGGTGAAGCGACAACCCTGGTTCTGGTGGGGATTACCCAATAGTGATAGAGTCAGTAGTACTTTAGAATGAGTTTGAGTGTAATAAAAGATATGAGCGTTTATTTGTTAGTGAATATAAAATTGTTTTATATTTTGATGATTGGTTTGTTGAGTGGTATATGGATTCTGGTCCATACGAGTAATTAACGTTATTGATAGGGATCTCTAAACACTTGTACTGAACAATTCGACACGATATTGTTTTAAAATAGGGTAAATGAAATAATTTTACCTAAATTATTTTTGTATATATAAGGAATAATTTTCCGTAAATTATTATAGTATATGGTTGCTTGGGTGTTAGGAAGTGATAATATTAATTATTATCGTTGACTATTGAATGAGGAACTGAAATCATAATCAAAACTGAGGAATAAAACCCATATACAAATAGGATTTGTAAATATAAATTGTAAATGTGATTTATAATTTAAAATAGAATTCCAGAGTAATATTTGAAAATGTTTTGAAAGGATTAGAAATTTGGGAAGTTTGAAAATTAAATCCCTTTTTGGTTTGAAAATGGTTTTCAAAGGTTTTTGTAACAACCCGGCATTTTGGAGATTATTGTCAATATTAAATTGTAATGCAAATTATAATTTAATATTGTGTTTAAAATGAATTGGATAATAAAATGAGGGATTATATTATTTATTTTATATAAACAATATCTTGATGAATATAGTTTGGGATTTGAAATTTAAATAAGTCATATTATTTTATTTGAAGCATGTTTCAACGTTTGATTGTTGAAAAAAAAAGTATAAATGAATGAAATAAAGTTTGAAAAACTTTATTTGTGGATTTGGATTGAAAATAAATAATTGTGATGGTTTAATTTTAGTTAATTAGTAATATTGGAAATTTATTCAAATGTTAGCCTTCTATTGTGAAATAAAAGGAATAATATGGAGAAAATAAAATTTAAAAGTTTAATTAGGCTTGGAATGACATATTAATGTTATAAAAATGTTAAAATAGTTTTAATAAACTTCATTAGACTTAAAAATAAATTTTATTTGGTTGAAATGGATGAAAACAGTGATTTTTCACTAAAATGGAAATATTGGTAAATACTGTTAATTTGTTTTAATGGGGAAAATAATATTTTAATTGGAAAATTAAAATTTTGACCTCACTAACATGTTCCCTTTATTAAAACATGAACAATGCAACTTATTTCATGTGATTTGGAAATTTTATGCAAAAGTTATGTGTAAATTCCTAAAACACATATGCATATTTACTCTAAATATTTTCTAATTGTGAGAATTGGGCTTATAAGGTTATTTTTTGTCTACAAATCCAGTTTCTAGAATGTTCAAAGAGATATACATTCATTTCTCTCTGACGATTTTTTCATTCAAACACTTTTCTTCTAAAAACTTCAATATTCTAATCAACGGCCTTCATAAAAAGAGAAAATCAATGGCTTCCTTCTTATAAATCAATTTCACTCAAAATCTCTGCAAATTAAGGAATTAAATCAATCAAATAGAGAGATAAGAGAAATGTAATCTCCAATCTAATCTATCTTAGAATCTAAGTAAACCCTAGAATGGTTTTCTATAAATTTTGTTTTGATCAATTGCTTCTTTGCATGTACTGTATTTTTCTATTTTCAGATGTTTAGGGCTTCAATTTGTGTTAAAGGTTCAATCTTGCTTGTAAATCCTCGCTTATTCACTGCAAATCAAAAGCTAAGTATAAAAGCTTACAAATGCTAGCCAAAATCAAAGTTTTGAGCTGAATTTTCGTATTAATAAGGTTATGTTTCGTCTTTGTTATTTTCTGTTTTCTGTCGCCACATTGTTTTGGCCATAACTTTCTTGTTACCTATCGGAATTTAGAAATATTTGAAGTTCTAGAAATCTTATGATTTTGGCTATAATTTTGATGTTTTGAGTTTTGTTTCTTTTTGAAGTTTATATGTTGAAAATCCATATCTTTGTGACTGTCCTGTCATTGACAGAGAGTGTTTATGTATATTTAATTGGAAAGTAATTTGATCATAACTTTCTTGTTACCTATCGGAATTTAGAAATTTTAGAATTTATGGAAACCATACGATTTAGGCTATAACTTTCCTGTTTTGTGTTTTCTGTAATTTTGAAGTTAGATGTGGCAAAATCTAATTTTTTTACTGCTAGCCCGAGAGCAAAACCAATATTTGCTCTGTCCTTGAAGCTGAAATGAAATTTTCCATAACGTTTTCGTTTCTTAACCAATTTTGATAATTTTAGATGTTCCAGAAAGAATAAATTATGTGTTACTACTTTCATGTTTTGAGTTTTCTGTAATTTTCAGGTTAGCTATGTCAAAATCTAATTTTTCTACTGCTAACCCGAGAGGAAAATCAATATTTGCTCTATGTTTGAAACCGAAACGAATTTGACCATAACTTCTTCGTTTCTTAACCAATTTGATAATTTTGGATGTTTAGAAAAACTTAGGTAATGTGCTACATGTTTTATTCATTGTATTTTCTATAATTTTGAAGTTTGCATGGTCATAATTATGGTTGTATGTTGCTGTCCTGAGAGCAAAATGACAGCAACAACAATCGTTGACCTTAGATTGTATTAGCTCGCTTTTGCTCTCATTCTCATCGGTTTTGATGATGTTTTAGAGATATTTTGAGAGCTATCATGCCTACAGTAGGCTAGCTATATTTGGAGAAATTGAAATTGAAATTTAAATGGAATTTGAATTTAGTTTGGGTTAAATTTGAATTGAATTCGTATTGAATTCAAGTTATCGGTTTTGAGATCTCCCTCTTGGTTTTCATTGCTTTCGAGAACAGTTTTCACTAAACCATTTTTGAAATACATGAACATTTAAAATTATTATTACATAGTATTTTTTAATTATTTTTCTAAATAAAGATTGATTTATTTCCTATAATAAGGGAATTTCAAATATTGGTATAATAATCGTTTTCGGAAAATCGTTTTAAATTTCTATTTCTCTAATAAAATTATTTTATAAATAAAATTACTTATATTTATGAATTTCGGATGTATGAGAAAGACAATTAAACGGTAAAGTATGACATGTGGTATGGGACTCATGGATTTGCTTTATTGCTTAATATCGGACTTACACGATCGAAACCCTTTCGATGAACTATTTGAGATGATTTAAGATGTTATTAAATTTTGGGTAGACTATATGGTCTGAGAACTCCAATTTAGGAGTATATTCTATGAAGGACCATTTTAAGATATGTTTCTTAATCGCCGATGAAATGGGATGAATTAAGAGCTAGAAATTCATATTTGGAATTATGGTTATAAATAACCATCTAAATTTTATTTTTACTTGCCAATGAGATAAGGTAAGATTCTTTATGATGATTTTACGATGTTGAGATGTATTATGATAGTTTTTACTTGTCGATGAGAAGAGTCTATGCTCATTCATGATGTTCACGTTGTTAAGATGTTATCTGACTCCATTCATCACGATGTTTATGGTACCAAATAGTAGTACTAGTCACGATGAAGCGCACGTAGCATTGCTTCGGCATGCAATCGAGGATTTGGCTAATCCAGGATTTCTTTGAGTTTTGATGTTTTAGACTTCACCGTCTTTAGATGATTATTATATTGATAGTCTAGTGCTAGATGAGATGTATACATATATGGTGAAATCATTTATGATGTTATTCTTTGATTGAGTTATTTTCATTATGGATCGATGATTTGATGATTTTATAGACTACTTGTGTTAAGATGGAGTTGAGATGTATTTATAAATTTATACCAATGAGATGAGGTATAAATGATTATGAAGAATATTTTATGATGAGTTTTAGTGATGGATTTCAGATGTATCTATATTCATACCGATGAGATGAGGTATGAATAAGTATAATGCTTCTTTTATGATTGGGTTTTATATTTCCTTGAATGATCCTTGGGATGTGCCAATGATATGAGGCACATCCATATGCGTTTTATTCTATGTATGAAGGATATGTACCTTTGATGTATTTTTATATTGACAACCACTTCTAAGAAGATAGTTGAATCATTTTAAGTCATTATCATATTCCTTTATAACCTTTGATGTATTTTTATATTGACAACCACTTCTAAGAAGATAGTTGAATCATTTTAAGTCATTATCATATTCCTTTATATCGCTGATGATATGTGGAGAAAGTGATGTTTATTGTATCTTATCTTTAAAAATTTTCTCGTCTGTTTCCATTTGCTTAAGTGTTAGTTATGCCACTTCAGTATGACTTTATCATCATTATCCCTTCTACTTGGCAAGAAGAGATGTTGTCCTTTCTTATGATGTTGAAACCCTATTTAGGGCACGACATCCTTTAAGAAAAAGGATACCGTAGCTTTCACCTACTTATCCTTATCGACTGTTTAACTTATGATTTTAGCTAGCCTGACCCGTGTGTTTTCACTCGGGTCAGACCGAGTTGTTTCAGGTATCATCTATTGGACTTAGCTTGAAGTTGACGTTGGATATCAGCTCTTCTTTCACTTGAGTAGTTTATTTCTTTCGCATACTCTGATGTTTTTAAATTTGATTTGATGTATATGGTGTGGTCGTGTACCACCTTTATTGTATTCATATTGTATTGTACTGAACGTGTATCAGTGTATATGTATATATATGATGTTGATTACTATTCTGTGATTTGATTTACATTTAGTTATTGTATTTTGTTCTGATAGATCCGTTAGCCACTTATTGTTTTGGATTAAGAATTTAATGGGTATGTCGATCCACTTGAGTTGAAAAAAATTAAATTGCATTTCTAGACGTATTCAGTAAATGTTTAAGACAAATTATAGATGGTCGCCCTTAGCCAGCCCTATTCTCCGCTTTAGTAGATAGAATTACTTGTTAATTCTCTTTGCTAAGGTGGGTCTCGGGGTGGGGCGTTACAGCTTTGTATCAGAGCTGTGGTCAGAACAAAGTAGAAAAAACACGAACAGTATGTAAATCATGATACATCGAAGTACAATACTGGTGAATCATTGTCCTTTATTCAAGCTTGTTTTTGAATCGAGCCTTGATTCTTTTTTGGGTTTTGGAATTGTTAAGATGGAATATGTCTAGGAATATAGATATATTGTATTCTATAGTATTCCATAATAGAGTTTGATGTCATCTTATCTTATATAAAATCTTATTTGGGATTATTAGATTCCTATTTTTGTCAATACGAGTGAGTTCGTATCGATGGAGCTGATTGATTTCTTGGGCATTCTTGTAGCATTCCTTTAAGATGGGCCATTGGATTAACCAAGTGATTTTTTCTTTGTTTCTCTCTACCATTCTATATTGAGAATATGAATGGTCTGAGTTATGAGCTTATCTTTTATCCTTTGTCGATTGAATTTTTGTATTTTTTACAGCCTTTTCCACTAGAAATTGCGAGGACACAATTTTGTTAAGGAGAGGAGTCTGTAACAACCCGGGATTTTGGAGATTACTGTTAATATTAACTTGTAATGAAAATTATAATTTAATATTGTGTTTAAAAATTAATTGGATAATAAAATGAGGGATTATATTATTTATTTTATATAAACAATATGTTGATGAATATAATTTGGGATTTGAAATTTAAATAAGTCATATTGTTTTATTTCAAGC
The DNA here is from genome assembly GCA_030765085.1 of Allium cepa. NCBI lineage: Eukaryota > Viridiplantae > Streptophyta > Magnoliopsida > Asparagales > Amaryllidaceae > Allium > Allium cepa. Next base: position 788,102,449 of record CM060929.1, read on the forward strand.
CTGTTTCAACGTTTGATTGTTTTAAAATACGTGTAAATGAATGAAATAAAGTTTGAAAAACTTTATTGGTGGATTTGGATTGAAAATAAATAATTGTGATGGTTTAATTTTAGTTAATTAGTAATATTGGAAATTTATTCCAATGTAAGCCTTCTATTATGAAATAAAAGGAATAATATGAAGAAAATAAAATTTAGAAGTGTAGTTAGGCTTGGAATGATGTATTAGTGTTATAAAAATGTTAAAACATTTTAATACACTTCATTAGACTTAAAAATAAATTTTATTTGGTTGAAATGGATGAAAACGGTGATTTTTCCCTAAAATGGAAATATTGGTAAATATTGTTAATTTTTTTTATATGGGGGAAATAATATTTTAATTGAAAAATTAAAATTTTGATGTCACTAACATGTTTCCTTTATTAAAACATGAACAACGCAACTTATTTCATGTGATTTGGAAATTTTATGCAAAAGTTATGTGTAAATTACTAAAACGCATATGCATATTTACTCTAAATATTTTCTAATTGTGAGAATTGGGTTTATAGGGTTATTTTGTTTCCACAAACCCAATTTATAGAATATTCAAAGAGATATACATTCATTTCTCTCTGACTATTTTTTTCATTTAAACACTTTTCTTCCAAAAACTTCAATATTCTAATCAATGGCCTCCATAAAAAGAGAAAATCAATGGCTTCCTTCTTATAAATCAATTTCACTCAAAATCTCTGCAAATTTAGGAATTAAATCAATCAAATAGAGAGATAAGAGAAAGGTAATCTTCAATCTAATCTATCTTAGAATCTATGTAAACCCTAGAATGGTTTTCTATAAATTTTGTTTTGATCAATTGCTTCTTTGCGTGTACTGTATTTTTTTATTTTCAGATGTTTATGGCTCCAATTTTTTTAAAGGTTCAATCTTGCTTGCAAATCCTCGCTTACTCACTTAAAATCAAAAGGTAAGTGTAAAAGCTTATAATTCTAGCCAAAATCAAAGTTTTGAGTTGAATTTTCGTATTAATATGGTTATGTTTCGTCTTTGTTATTTTCTGTTTTCTTTCGCCATATTGTTTTGACCATAACTTTCCTGTTAAGTATCGGAATTTAGAAATTTTTGAAGTTCTGGAAACCATATGATTTAGAATATGACTTTGGTGTTTTGAGTTTTCAGTACTTTTGATTTTTATATGGTGAAAAATCCATATCTTTGTGATTGTCCTGTCATTGACAGAGAGTGTTTATATATATTCACCTGGAAAGTAATTTGATCATAACTTTCTTGTTACCTAACAGAATTTAGAAATTTCTAAAGTTCTGGAAACCTTATGATTAGGCTATAACTTTCTTGTTTTGATTTTTCTGTAATTTTGAAGTTTGATATGGAAAAATCTAATTTTTTTTACTGCTGACCCGAGAGCAAAACCAATATTTGGTCTGTCCTTGAAGCTGAAACGAAATTGGCCATAACTTTTTCGTTTCTTAACCGATTTTTATAAATTTAGATGTTCCGGAAAGAATAAATCATGGGTTACAACTTTCATGTTTTGATTTTTTTTTAATTTTCAGGTTAGCTATGTCAAAATCTAATTTTTCTACTGCTAACCCGAGAGCAAAATCAATATTTGCTCTGTGTTTGAAACCGAAACGAATTTGACCATAACTACTTCATTTCTTAGCCAAATTTGATAATTTTGGATGTTTCGGAAAGCTTAGGTCATGTGCTACATGTTTTATTCGTATTTTCTATAATTTTGAAGTTTTCTTGGTCATAATTATGGTTGTATGTTACTGTCTTTAGAGCAAAATGACAGCAACAACAATCGTTGACCTTAGATTGTATTAGCTCGTTTTTGCTCTCATTCTCTTCGGTTTTGATGATGTTTTTGAGATATTTTGAGATCTATGATGCGTACCAGTAGGCTAGCAACATTTGGAGAAATTGAAATTGAAACTTAAATGGAATTTGAACTGATTTTGGGTTAAATTTGAATTGAATTCGTATTGAATTCAAGTTATCGGTTTTGAGATCTCCCTCTTAGTGTTCATTGCTTTTGAGAACGGTTTTCACTAAACCATTTTTGAAATACATGGATATTTCAAATTATTATTACATAGTATTTTTAATTGTTTTTCTAAATAATGATTGATTTATTTCCTATAATAAAAGAATTTCAAATATTGGTTTTAATAATCGTTTACGGAAAATCATTTTAAATTTCTATTTCTCTAATAAAATTATTTTACAAATAAAATTACTTATTTTTATGAATTTAGTATGTATAAGAAGGACAATTAAACGGTAAAGTACAACATGTGGTATGGGACACATGGATTTGCTTTATCGCTTAATATCGGACTTACACGATCGAAACCCTTTCGATGAACTATTTGGGATGATTTAAGATGTTATTAAATTTTGGGTAGATTATATGGTCCGAGAACTCCAATTTAGGAGTATATTCGATGAAGGACCATTTTAAGATGTGTTTCTTAATCGCCTATGAAATGAGATGAATTAAGAGCTAGAAATTCCTATTTGGAATTATGGTTATAAATAACCGTCTAGATGTTATTTTTACTTGCCAATGAGAAAAGGTAAGCTTCTTTATGATGATTTTACGACGTTGAGATGTATTATGATAGTTTTTACTTGTCGATGAGAAGAGACAAGTCACGATGCCCCTAGTACTCGTCAATGAGATGAGATGAGCATCGTATTGTATTTACTTGCCAATGAGACGAGGTCGAGTATATTTTCTTGATGTTTTACTAGTGTGGTACCAACTAACAGCTAGTAAACCATTAGGGGCGAATGTATGGTATGGGACGTACGTTAACACCTATTTGGTTCCTATCCAAGAAGTTGAGACACATTCACGATGTTTACTAGTACTACAGACCACGAGTACTCGATTGGAGTCATCACGATGTAGTTGCTACTCCGATCATCACGATGTTATTAACTCGGGTCTTTGTAACTGGGAGTCATTATGATGTTATAGTCTATGCTCATTCATGATGTTCACGATGTTAAGATGTTATCTGACTCCATTCATCATGATGTTTATGGTACCAAATAGTAGTACTAGTCACGATGAAGCGCACGTAGCATTGCTTCGGCATGCAATCGAGGATTTGGCCAATCCAGGATTTCTTTGAGTTTTGATGTTTTATACTTCACCGTCTTTAGATGATTATTGTATTGATGCCTAGTGCTAGATGAGATTTATACATATATGGTGAAATCGTTTATGATGTTACTTTTTGATTGAGTTATTTGCATTATGGATCGATGATTTGATGATTTTATAGACTACTTGATGTTAAGATGGAGTTGAGATGTATTTATAAATTTATACCAATGAGATGAGGTATAAATGATTATGAAGAATCTTTTATGATGAGTTTTAGTGATGGATTTGAGATGTATCTATATTCACACCGATGAGATGAGGTATGAATAAGTGTAACGCTTCTTTTATAATTGGATTTTATATTTCCTAGAATGATCCTTGGGATGTGCCAATAAGATGAGGCACATCCATATGCATTTTGTTCTATGTATAAAGGATATGTTTCTTTGATGTATTTTTATATTGACAACCAATTCTAAGAAGATAGTTGAATCATTTGAAGTCATTATCCATATTCCTTTATACCATTGATGATATGTTGAGAAAGCGATGTTTATTGAGCCTTATTTTTAACACTTTGCTCCTCTATGTTCCATTTGCTTAAATGTCAGTTATGCCACTTCAGTATGACTTTATCATCATTATCCCTTCTACTTGCCAAGAAGAGATGTTGTCCATTCTTATGATGTTGAAACCCTGTTTAGGGCACGACATCCTTTAATAAAAAGGATACCATAGCTTTCACCTACTTATCCTTATCGATTATTCTGTTTAACTGATGATTTTAGCTAGCCCGACCCATGTGTTTTCACTCGGGTCAGACCGAGTTGTTTCAGGTATCATATATTGGACTTAGCTTGAAGTTGATGTTGGATATCAACTCTTCTTTCACTTGAGTAGTTTATTTCTTTCGCATACTCTGATGTTTTTACAATTGATTTGATGTATATGGTATGGTCGTGTACCACCTTTATTGTATTCATATCGTATTGTACGGAACGTGTACCAGTTTATATGTGTATATATGATGTTGATTACTATTCTGTGATGTGATTTACATTCAGTTATTGTATTTTGTTCTGATAGATCCCTTAGCCACTTATAGTTTTGGATTAAGCATTTATTAGGTATGTCAATCCATTTGAGTTGAAAAAAATTTAATTGCATTTCTAGACGTATTCAACAGATGTTAAAGACAAAATTATAGATGGTCACCCTTAACCAGCCCTATTCTCCTCTTTAGTAGATATAATTACTTGTTAATTCTCTTTGCTAAGGTGGATCTCGGGGTGGGGCGTTACATCTTGGTATCAGAGTTTTGGTCAGAACAAAGTAGAATAAACACAGAACAATATGTATATCACGATACATCGAAGTACAATACGGGTGAATCATTATCCTTTATTTAAGCTTTTTTTTGAATCGAACGTTGATTCTTTTTTGAGTTTTGGGATTGTTAAGATGGAATATGTATAGGAATATAGATATATTGTATTCCGTAGTATTCCATAATAGAGTTTGATGTCATCTTATCTTATATAAAATCTTATTTGGGATTATTAGATTCTTATTTTTGTCAATACGAGTGAGTTCGTATCGATGGAGCTGATTGATTTCTTTGGGCAATCTTGTTGCATTCCTTTGAGAGTTGTGAATCCTATTGAAGGGATCCACAACGATTTGCTTGTTGTGAGCATTCTGAGTTCTTTATTTGTTGCTGTTTTAGTGAGTATTTGTTTATTACTCACCATCTTGAGATGTATCATATTTGAGATAGATTGACATATTTGATGTAAAGTCTGATCCTTTTGTTGTTATAGGATCCTATATTTACTTTGGCATCCTAATTTGATTGGTTCATTATTTCTGTCACTTTGGAATGTTAATGATGATTCCGAAGTTTTTGATTTCACTCTTGAGTATCGATATGATGATGATCTACCTCAAATTCCAATCATAGTTACTTTGTTGACTTTTTTAAAATCCATTTGGAATTGACATCCAATTGGGCAATCGAGTGTTGAAGTAACCTTATTCCTGGCTTTTAGCTCTTCGGTTATCCTTCCACGAGGATATCCACTGAGGAATGAGGTGAGTTTCTATATTGTTCGAGTTTGGTTGAGTTATCATTCTGCTTCCTTTGAGTGTTCTTTTCAGATGCTCAATCAATGTTATCCTTTAGCATTACTCCATTTGAAGTAGTGATTCATGGATTGTGTGTTTCTTCTCCTTCGAAAAGAATTTCTTGCTTATCATGTATCTTGATGATTTTTGGGAGTGGCTCGTGACATCGTAAGATTGACGAACACTCTATCTCCTTTTGATGATTTTGAGAATCGAGTATTCTGGGAATATCTCGATGCATTCTCTTAATGTTCTTTGGTTTGCGTTTTAAAGCTATATAAATATGCGTATTAAAGAGAAATTTGAGCTTTGAGATTTAAAAAAATCAGAGAATATTTTGAGAATATATTACATTAGTAGTATTTCTTTTATAGAAATAATTTGAGAGTGTTGGTTGTCCATCGAGTAGTTAAGAGTTCTGGTCGATACGCCTGATCAACATTATCGATAGGGATCTCCTAAATGCTATGATGGGGCAATCAGACACGATAGTTTGTGTTTAAAAATTGAGATTTTGAAAATAATATTTTGAGATTAAATATTAAATTTATTTCAAATGGTAATTGCAGCCATTAATTTTAGAGACGCGTAATAGAGTGGCGTGGCAGTTTTGATCGTTCGATCAACTCTGCAGCCAACAAATACATTTATTTATTAGAGATTCAATGGCGAGGCAATTCCATTTATTTATTTTTAAATTATAAAGATGAGAATATAAATGAGATTATTTTTGAATTGTCCTTTATTGGAAGTATATTTTGAGATTTTAGAATCTATATTGTATACATTGGATGTTTTAAAAGAAGAGTTATAAGAGAATTTGAAGATTATATTTAAATTATCTAAGTGGTTAATAAAAAGACTAAAGAGAATTTAAACCTTTAGTTTATTTTAAGGGATATTATTATGGATTTACAAATTTCTTTGGAAATTAATTTTGAAGTAAAAGGAGAAATTTGGACTTTTAATTTGAGTTTTAAATAACTTACTAAGTAATATAGTTAAAAGTTTGAAATTTTTTAAATGTTGAAAATTGAGATTTAAAATTAAAAGATGTTGAGATTTAAATTTTTTAAATATCTTGGATTAAAAGATAATTCGAGCTTATATCCTTATTCTTGAGTATATTCTATCTTTGAGCTATTATTAACGACGTGCATTTTCATGGTCGTTCGAATTGGTAGCCTTGTGAGTAGCCATCTTGTGATTTATCAATCTTGCCTATTGTGTCTACCCTGTTGTGAGGATGTTCTTTTCGTATATTTATGTGGAAAATCTTATTGATGATCTTCTTTATTGCATAGAGTTTGGGTTCAATTAAGCTTGATCCCGACTCTATTCATAGAGTTTTGTGTAATCAATCATTTTCGATTGATTAATTGTTGAGCGTCTTATTGAGTTTTGATTCGAAGACGGGATATCTTCGAAATTCTTTTGAGTTACTTGGAAAATTCGATGGTTTGCTGATCATTATATTAGCATTTTATGGGCCATTGGATTAATTAAGTGAGTTTTTCCTTATTTCTCTCTACCATTCTATATTGAGAGTATGAATGGTTTGAGTTTTGAGCTTGTCTTTTATCCTTTGTCGATTGAATTTTTGTGTTGTTTACAGTCTTTTCCATTAGAAATTGCAAGGACGTAATTTTGTTAAGGAGAGGAGTCTATAACAACCGGGGATTTTGGAGATTACTGTTAATATTAAATTGTAATGCAAATTATAATTTAATATCGTGTTTAAAAATGAATTGGATAATAAAATAAGGGATTATATTATTTATTTTATATAAACAACATCTTGGTGAATATAATTTAGGATTTAAATTTAAATAAGTCATATTATTTTATTTGAAGCCTGTTTCAACGTTTGATTGTTGAAAAAAAAGTGTAAATGAATGAAATAAATTTTGAAAAACTTTATTGGCAGATTTGGATTGAAAATAAATAATTGTGATGGTTTAATTTTAGTTAATTAGTAATATTGGAAATTTATTCCAATGTTAGCCTTCTATTGTGAAATAAAACGAATATTATGAAGAAAATAAAATTTAGAAGTGTAATTAGACTTGGAATGATGTATTAATGTTATAAAAATGTTAAAACATTTTAATACGCTTCATTAGACTTAAAAATAAATTTTATTTGATTGAAATGGATGAAAACAATGATTTTTCACTAAAATGGAAATATTGGTAAATATTGTTAATTTTTTTATATGGGAACAATAACATTTTAATTGGAAAATTAAAATTTTGATGTCACTAACATGTTCCCATTATTAAAACATAAACAATGCAACTTATTTCATGTGATTTGAAAATTTTATGCAAAAGTTATGTGTAAATTACTAAAACACATATGCATATTTACTCTAAATTTTTTCTAATTGTGAGAATTGGACTTATAGGGTTATTTTGTGTCCACAAACCCAACTTCTGGAATGTTCAAAGAGATATACATTCATTTCTCTCTGACTATTTTTTCATTTAAACACTTTTCTTCTAAAAACTTAAATATTCTAATCAACGACCTCCATAAAAAGATAAAATCAATGGCTTCCTTCTTATAAATCAATTTCACTCAAAATATCTGCAAATTAAGGAATTAAATCAATCAAATAAAGAGATAAGAGAAAGGTAATCTCCAATCTAATCTATCTTAGAATCTACGTAAACCCTAGAATGGCTTTCTATAAATTTTATTTTGATCAATTGCTTCTTTGCATGTACTATATTTTTCTATTTTCAGATGTTTAGGGCTCCAATTTGTGTTAAAGGTTCAATCTTGCTTACAAATCCTCGCTTGTTCACTGCAAATCAAAAGGTAATTGTAAAAGCTTATAAATGCTAGCCAAAATCAAAGTTTTGAGTTGAATTTTCGTATTAATAAGGTTATGTTTCGTCTTTGTTATTTTATGTTTTCTGTCGCCACATTGTTTTGGCCATAACTTTCTTGTTACCTATCGGAATTTAGAAAAATTTAAATTTCTGGAAACCATATGATTTAGGCTATAACTTTTATGTTTTGAGTTTTCAGTATTTTTGATGTTTATATGGTGAAAAATACATATCTTTGTGACTGTCCTGTTATTGACAGAGAGTGTTTATATATATTCACTTGGAAAGTAATTTGATCATAACTTTCTTGTTACCTAATAGAATTTAGAAATTTTAGAAGTTTTGGAAACCATACGATTTAGGCTATAACTTTCATGTTTCGTGTTTTCTGTAATTTTGAAGTTAGATGTGGCAAAATCTAATTTTTTTACTGCTAGCCCGAGAGCAAAACCAATATTTGCTCTTTCCTTGAAGCTGAAACAAAATTGGCCATAACATTTTCGTTTCTTAACTGATTTTGATAATTTTAGATGTTCAGAAAAGAATAAATCGTGTGTTACAACTTTCTTGTTTTGAGTTTTCTATAATTTTCAGGTTAGTTATGTCAAAATCTAATTTTTCTACTGCTAACCTGAGAGCAAAATCAATATTTGCTCTGTGTTTGAAAACGAAATGAATTTGACCATAACTTATTCGTTTCTTAACCAAATTTGATAGTTTAGGTCATGTGCTACATGTTTTATTCATTTTATTTTCTAGAATTTTGAAGTTTGCTTGATCATAATTATGGTTGTATGTTACTGTCCTGAGAGCAAAATGACAGCAATAACAATCGTTGACCTTAGATTGTATTAGCTCGTTTTTGCTCTCATTCTCTTCGGTTTTGATGATGTTTTTGAGATATTTTGAGAGCTATGATGCCTACCAGTAGGCTAGCTATATTTGGACAAATTTAAATTTAAATTTAAATGGAATTTAAATTTAAATGGAATTTAAATTGATTTTGGGTTAAATTTGAATTGGATTCGTATTGAATTCAAGTTATCGGTTTTGAGATCTCCCTCTTAGTTTTCATTGCTTTCGAGAACGGTTTTCACCAAACCATTTTTGAAATACATGGAACTTTCAAATTATTATTACATAGTATTTTTAATTATTTTTCTAAATAAAGATTGATTTATTTCCTATAATAAAGGAATTTCAAATATTGGTTTTAATAATCGTTTTGGAAAATCATTTTAAATTTCTATTTCTCTAATAAAATTGCTTATTTTTATGAATTTCGGATGTATAAGAAGGACAATTAAACGGTAAAGTATAACATGTGATATGGGACACATGGATTTGCTTTATCGCTTAATACCGGACTTACACAATCGAAACCCTTTCGATGAACTATTTGAGATGATTTAAGATGTTATTAAATTTTAGGTAGATTATATGGTCCGAGAACTCCAAGTATATTCGATGAAGGACCATTTTAAGATGTGTTTCTTAATCGCCGATGAAATGAGATGAATTAAGAGCTAGAAATTCCTATTTGGAATTATGGTTATAAATAACCATCTAAATGTTATTTTTACTTACCAATGAGATAAGGTAGGCTTCTTTATGATGATTTTACGACGTTTAAATGTATTATGATAGTTTTTACTTGTCGATGAAAAGAGACAAGTCACGATGCCCCTAATACTCGTCAATGAGATGAGACGAGTACAGTATTGTATTTACTCGCCAATGAGACGAGGTCGAGTATATTTTCTTGATGTTTATGATGTTTTACTTGTGTGGTACCAACTAACGACTAGTAAACCATTAGGGGCGAACGCATGGTATGGGGCGTACGTTAACACCTATTGGGTTTCTATCCGAGAAGTTGAGACAGATTCACGATGCTTACTAGTACTACAAACCACAAGTACTCGATTGGTGTCATCAAGATGTAGTTGCTACACCAATCATCACGATGTTATTAACTCGGGTCTTTGTGACTGGGAGTCATTATGATATTATAGACTATAGTCATTCACGATGTTCACGATGTTAAGATGTTATTTGACTCCAGTCATCACGATGTTTATGGTACGAAATAGTAATACTAGTCACGATGAAGCGCGCGTAGCATTGCTTCGGCATGCAATCGAGGATTTGGCCAATCCAGGATTTCTTTGAGTTTTGATGTTTTAGACTTCACCGTCTTTAGATGATTATTATTTTGATATCCTAGTGCTAGATGAGATGCATACATATATGGTGAAATCATTTGTGATGTTACTCTTTGATTGAGTTATTGCATTATGGATCGATGATTTGATGATTTTATAGGATACTTGATGTTAAGATGGAGTTGAGATGTATTTATAAATTTATACCAATGAGATAAGGTATAAATGATTATGAAGAATCTTTTATGATGAGTTTAGTTGATGGATTGGAGATGTATCTATATTCATACCGATGAGATGAGGTATGAATAAGTGTAATGCTTCATTTATGATTGGGTTTTATTTTTCCTTGAATGATCCTTGGGATGTGCCAATGAGATGAGGCACATCCATATGCGTTTTATTCTATGTATGAAGGATATGTACCTTTGATGTATTTTTATATTGACAGCCACTTCTAAGAAGATAGTTGAATCATTTGAAATCATTATCCATATTCCTTTATACCGCCAATGATATGTGGAGAAAGCGATGTTTATTGAATCTTATCTTTAAAACTTTGCTCGTCTGTGTTCCATTTGCATAAGTGTCAGTCATGGCACTTTAGTATGACTTTATCATCATTATCCCTTCTACTTGCCAAGAAGAGATGTTGTCTTTTCTTATGAAGTTGAAACTCTGTTTAGGACATGGCATCCTTTAAGAAAAAGGATACCATAGCTTTCACCTACTTGTCCTTATCGATTATTCTGTTTAACTGATGATTTTCGCTAGCCTGACCCGTGGTTTTCACTCGGGTCAGACTGAGTTGTTTCATGTATCATCTATTGGACTTAGCTTGAAGTTGATGTTGGATATCAGCTCTTCTTTCACTTAAGTAGTTTATTTCTTCCGCATACACTGATGTGTTTACATTTGATTTGATGTATATGGTGTGGTCGTGTACCACCTTTATTGTATTCATATTGTATTGTACTGAACATGTATCATTTTATATGTATATATATGATGTTGATTACTATTTTGTGATGTGATTTACATTCAGTTATCGTATTTTGTTCTGATAGATCCGTAAGCCACTTATAGTTTTGGATTAAGCATTTATTGGGTATGTTGATCCACTTGAGTTGAAAAAAATTAAATTGCATTTATAGATGTATTCAATAGATGTTTAAGACAAAATTATAGATGGTCGCCCTTTACCAGCCCTATTCTCCGCTTTAGTAGATAGAATTACTTGTTAATTATCTTTGCTAAGGTGGGTCTCGGGGTAGGGCATTACAGTTTTGGAAAAGTCTTTTGAAGGGATAAAAGCACTAAACTCTTTTCGGTCGCTGGAAAATAATTTCGATGATGATCGCAACATCATCGGTGTTCATTTTCGAATTTCCAGGAGAGCAATTGCTACCAAATTATTTTAAATGGAAGTTGTTTGCAAACTGGGTTTGGTTTTGGGAATTCAAAAGATAATTTGAATTGATTTCAAAAATGATTTTTGAAATGTTGGAAAGACTTTGGAATCCTATATAAATATTTATGGAATATCATTAAGTTTGATAACCTGTAAATTTTGAAGTTGTTAAATAAAACCTAACTTAAAGAGAAGTTAAATAAAAGTTAATATGGAAACAAAATAAGTTGGAAGGAAAATTTAATTCAAGTGTAATTAAAAATGAAAATTGAATAAAAGAATTGAGATTGAAAATTTGAGTCAAATAAAACAATGATCTGGATTCAAATGAAAATGAAATGCAAGAAAATGAAAATGAAATAAAATTACTAAGTGGAATGAATTGAAATGGATAAATAAATTTGCAATTCCAAGTAAATGAAAGTGAAATTGAATATTGAAATTCATTTCGAATTTTAAGTAAATAGAAATGGAACTGGAATTGAATTTGATTTGTGATAAACAAAGAGAAGTATTAAAATTAGTAAGTGAAACTAATTGAAGGAATGACAAATTTAATATAGTTTGAAATGAATTGAATTCAGTATTTGTAAATAGAAGGTGAATGGAATTCATATGGAATTGGAGATCCAGTTTAAATGTAAGTGGTTATAAACCAAAGTGGTGAATTGGAAGTAAATATAAGAAGTATGTAAAATACTTGTATGGAACTTAAGAAACAAACGATGAAATTCTTAAGTAAATTTGGAATTAAGAAAATATTCTAAGCGAATAATTGAATGAAGATTAAACTGGAATTTGTGAATTGGAAAAAAATTGAATAAGGGAATGAAAATCAATATGGATAAAAGAAAAGAAAATTGATATATATATATATATATATATATATATAATCAATTTGGAATAAATACGTAGGATGTACGTATATTATTTTCGCATAGCGATTAGATCCAGGATTCGAACATGGAATTTCGAGATAGTTGTATCGATCGAGTTGGAATTTTTCACTCGATTTTCGACGACTAACCTGGATATGGATTTTTGGTTGAATCTGGAAATTCTCTATCATAGTTTAGAACTATGTAAGGAGAATGATGGTTTTTGATCAAGAAACCAGATCTGAGTCCGTACTAGGAAGTCGGGTGGACGATACTAGTTCGGAAGTGAAATTGTATGATCGAGTGAGCGGTCGAATTTGATATTGCGTACGAATGATATATGGACATCGTACGGATTTAAATAAAATAAATATTCAAACTTTTGTAAAGAAATGTGCAAAGTGATAAGCATGATATATAGGTGTTATAAAGGAAAATGGGATTGGATTTTTGATTTCGAAGATAAAATTTAATTTGCTCGAAAAAGGTATGTATTTAAATTTCAATATGAAATTTGATGATTTTCTTATTTAGCCACTTGGCATTTTGTTTTCTTTTGAAATCTGGGCGCCCGTTTTGGCATTTTGTAGTCGTACCGAGCTAACCGTGCAAAGAAGACGCTGGCGAAATTTTTCAAAAATTTAGAGAGTTAGAAAAATTTTGAAAAAATTTTGAAGATTTAAAATTTGAATTTAAATTTAAATTTAAATTTGAACGTTTAAGAAAACATGTTGTTTGGAATTTAAGGAAGGTTTTGAAAAGCTTGTTGAAATAATAATGGGTCTTAAATAAAAGATTTGTTTTGGCAAGTTGATAAAACAATTTAGATTGGGAAAATAATAAACGGGTTGTGGATCATTCTTCTTAACTAGTAATTTCATGACGAAATTCTTTTAAGGGGGAAGGATGTGACGACCCAGAATTTTTGACATTTGAAATTGAAATATTTAATTGATTTTAAATATTTGAATGTTAGTTTAATTTGAATTTCAAATATCAGAATGAATTTGGCAATTTAATTATAAAATTTAATTATTGAAACTTGGATAAAATATTAAATCCTGAGTTTTACGCTTGTTAAAAATATTTTCAAGACTTGAAAAATTTATATTGATGATATTGAAGATAATAGAAGCTTCAGAGTTAAATTTGAAACTGTTTTGTTCAGTATTGAAATTTATATCGTCTAAATCGATATTTAAAATAGCCTTCCTAGGCACAGTCTTGGAATTCAACGAAACTAGTTCCATTGGATCTGTAATATTGTATTATTATCGGATTTCGATTTTCGTAGTGTTTGGAGTGATCGTTTGGCCGTACGGTTGATAAACGTGTTGAAATTTAAATCGAAAATTCGATATTTTAACTGGTCCAAAAAGCTATCTTCTCCATACGATCGAATTTTGACTCGAAACCTTTTCCATTGCGTTCAGAATAGGCGTATAACATTATAAATGCCTAGTGGCATGCCTCAATTGGAGATTGAAATTTTGAGTTGCGGAACCGAGGAAATTTCAATTTGAATTTGAATTTAAATTAAACAAATGTAAATATTCTTTTGCAATTGATAAGTTTTTACACATTGCTTTCTTTACTAACACTTGTCAAATTTTTTCTGACACACGTCATTTATAAAAAAATACATCTCGTTAAAACAATAAAACGAAGTCTTCTTCGTTCAAAAAGAAAGAAAAATCAAATTTAAAGGAAATTTTATCTTCGTTCATTTAAAGTCAAATAATGGCCGCTCTCCTTTTTCGTATTCGAAAACAAAATCGAATGCATTCACGCCTTCCTTTTTCTTTAGATCAATCCCAGATAAAAATAATAAAAAATAGAAAATCCTCATATCCTGTTCTTTCCATTCAACCGATTTTTCGAAATCGATTCGAGCAATGGGAACGAAATCGAGTTTGATTTTGCAAATTTCTTATAGAGGCGCGCACGAGGAAGTCGGCTAGGGTTTCTAGGAGGTGCACAAATCACGAGGAAACAGGATGGTTCATGGTGGTTCAAGCGCGTGTGTGGAGCCACGATGGTCGGCGTGATGGTGGCGAGCGACGGAGCTATCTTGCGAGCACGATCAAATCTGGGCTTCAAGTTCAATGCCAGAGGCGCGAGTGCGTCAGTTCATCAGTGGTGATGAGCTCGATCAAGGATTGTGATAGCCTCGATTTGTGCACATGTTGACTTGGAGCACTGAGGTAATTTTTGTTCTCGAATTTAAATGAAAAAGAAAAAAATAATATTCAGTAAGGTTTAAGACTTGTTCAGTTTAATTATGTATTTATTTATATAGTATATCAGCTGTTGTTTAAATTAAAGGTGGTTAAATTGTTTAGTTAACCTATTTAATTATTTTAATTACCAAAGATTATTTTAAAAAAAGAAAATTAGTTTAAAATTTAATGCTTTGTTTAAAATTAAATTATTGGTTACAAATTAAAATTATTAGTTGAATAAAAAAATTTTAAAATGGAAAATTAAATTGTTCGATTTATTTCGAATATTAATAAAAATTATGTAATTGTTTATATAAGGTTTAAAATCATGGAATCAAGCCAGAATGAAAATGGGGTGTATGCGTAAGCAAATGTGAGATCTTCTCACTCAATTGGAATTTCCAGTTTAATTTTAAATAGTAAAATTTAAAATTGTTGATTGTGTGCTTGGATGATAAATTATTATCAGTTGTATTGGATTAGACCCTATGCGCCGCACAATAGCGGAGGATATTATATAAACCCATATATCACGATATTCCACCTCGAAGTGGAATTGGTATTATATATGTATTTGGAGTGATTGATTTCTCGCATTATATAGCGGATGAGACCCTATGTGCCGCATAATAGCGGATGATTTTATATAATCTCATATACCGCGATATTCCATTTCGAAGTAGAATTGGTATTTAATTGTTGTGCTAACATCTATGGATGCAGGGAAACAGGTCGGAGGGATCCAACTGGATTCCTCAAATATTTGAATTTTTTTCAATGTTGTGTGTTGAATTATTTATAATCTATGTATGATTATATTTGTGATTGAAGTCGTTGATGGCTATAGTTTAGCCGAATATATTTTTGGTATCGTGGGATACCAGCAATAAATAAAATTGGATTTTTGAAATTTAAGTAGAAAATTTATAATAAATTCAATTAGAGAATTGGGTGAATGTAAAAGAAGGAATTTAATTGGGTAAAGATTGATTTTGAAATCTTATCAAATTAATTCCAAAATATGGGAATTTTTTTTAAAAAATGGATTAAAAGTTTGAGAATTTATTTAAAATTCCATTTTTAAATAGTTTGGAAGAAATAAAGGAATTTGTTTTTATAGGATAATAAATTTGGTGTTGTGAAAATAAATTGGAAAATCGATTTGAAATTGATTTGGTGTTTTAAAATAAGTCTTTGGGAAATTGATTTGGAAATCGATTTGGTGTTTGAAATAAATGATTGGAAAATCAATTTGGAATTTGATTTGGTGTTTGAAAGTGAATATTTAAAAAATCGATTTGAAAATCGTATATCAGTGGATAATTGAAAATTTAAATTCACAATGGAATTTATAAAGGAAAGGGAAATTTGTTTTAAAAATAAACATTGAGTTATTTTTAAAAGCGTGGAAAGAAATTTACAGAATTGGAACGTAAATTTAAAGTAAATCAAGAAGGATTTATTGATTGATTTAAATGAACCATTTTGAAATGGAAGTGTATTCTCCATGGAAAGTCGAGTATGTTTTCAAAGTAGCTTTCAAATGTAAATTAAAAGTTTTAAAGTTGGTTTTAAAAGAATGTTTGGAGAAATTAGTTTCTTAAGTTGTTTTAAAATCTTTAGAGTAAATATTTATTTAAATTAATTTTAGAAGAGATAATTTAAAGGTTTAATTGATATTTGTTTTAGAAAACGGATATCTAAATAGTTATACTCTATCTAAAAAATTTATTTTTAAATTAGTTTGGACTTGTAGTTTTATATGAGATATTGGTATAATGTTTTCATAACTAATATTCAAATAAGTGTTTTTAAAATAGTTTTATTTTAAATATTTACAAGTATGTATGTTTGGATAAGTGTTTTAAATTATTTGAACTCGGCAAATTTTTCAGTGGAATTAAATAAATATTTGGAAATTTATTCCACGTGAGGAAAGTGATTTGAAATTTTTTTTCAAAGTGTTGAAGTGTTAAAATTATATCTTGCGAAGATATGTTGAAAACAAATAACTGGGGGAAAATTAATTAAAATCTGGTGTTATTTGTGAATATTTATTGATAGATAAATAACCGACTATTAATATTGGCCTTTAAAAGAGTGTTTGAATTTTGATGTGACCAGGGGTCGGATTCCAAATGGATATTTGAAAACCACATCGAATCTTTGTGATGGATCTTTTGTTTAAAAGATCAGAAGTGAATTTGTTGTTATTTGCTTGAAATCTGAATTTAACACTTATTTTTAAAAATAAGCGCTCGTTATTCGGATTAGCCGGGAGAGGACTTTGTGTCATGAAACCCATTCCGAATAATGATACAACGAAATGGGATTGCATTTGAAGATGGTGTTAAAGACCGGGTATTTTCGAAAGCGAAAGGATTACCTGTCGAATGTCTCTGCACCGGGCTGCTCCGGTATAGAGATTTTATCACCCTTTATGATAAGGATTCCAGACGTGATTAGTGAATATCCAGATTGCAAGGGCTTCTTTTGAAGTGCCTTCGGTTCCGTTCGATTCCGAAGCGGACTTGTATGGATGTGTGTCTGACATTACACTTTGAGATGTAAAGCTGATTTCTATCAAATACAATTCTGTTAGTGGGGGAGATTTTTTTCTGTTAGCTTAACACCCTTCTCTGAGACGTACGAGCTTAGAGGTTATGTAGTTGATGGTTACTAGTGATACATTCCCAATTTGGTAATGTGGCATACGAAGTGCTGCTGATCATTTGTTGATCGAAGCATGGATTTTGTGAAAAGCGTAGCTTTGTGGACGAGACTTCGTCAGACCTCACAACCCGAAAATGGTCGAAACATGAAGGATGCAGCAAGATAATTTGGGGGTAGAGCCCTCAGGGTATGTCCAATTCCTTTTGGAAAAGGATGGTATCATGGTATGGAGCCCAGATACCTAACTTATGTGGTTACTGCAAATTTATTCCTTTATGGTTGAGGATCCTCGGATAAAGGTCGGTAACGACTGGGGATGGCATACTCGTGGTATAGCTGTATTACAGCGTGGGGTAACTCGGCTATGTTTTTGCAGAGAGCCGGTTAAGTTCTCGGGACGTCCCTCCAGAGGCGTTCCCATGTGGCGTAGGAAGTTCCTTAGCTGGATCATTTGTTGGAAATCCAATCTCCAATACATGCCTTGTATGGTTTTAGTTGTATAACCTGCCATTTACTTATGGTGGTCACCACTGTTTTGATGATAGCTATTGTAGGCATACAATAATGGTTGTATGCTGGCTAAGATTAATATTATACTTTCGAAAGGTTTTCTACACTATGCACTAATAATAATATTAAAAAGGATTTTTCGTATCAAGCCTGTTTGACTATCATAAGGAGAAATATCATCCAATTCTGCGTTTACATTGTGTGTGTGGCGGGAGGCCTTATGGTAGTTTCATTTTCCAAAAGAATAGCGGATTTATTTTTATTTTCTTTGTGAAAATAACTGTTTTTAAGATCTCACACCAGTCCCATGACTGACCTGAAGTTTATTGTTCCCTTTCTAAACTCTGGGTGCCCATAATTTTCCACACGGGCAGCCTAGAGTCGGGTTATCAATGTTCTGGAGTGAAATCAAGAAAATATGCTGTGGAGATCTGGAGGCAAGCATGATGGCGAGGCGTATCACTTGTATATAATATTTCTATTCCGCTGTTGTGTTGTTGTAACTCTGATAATGTGATGTATAAACTGATATAGTGCTTTTGTTTTTAAAAGATTATTCATTTATCTATTATATTTGTTCTGCTGCGAAATATGAGATTCTGTTATTGCTTCGTTTTCTTCTTCAATCTTCTTCTTATTTAACACTAGCGGTTCGGTTTTCCGACATTCGATTATGCGGCATTTGATACAGTGGAAGTATTGATGTCGACTCTTAGAAGTCGAAAAATCGGGTCGTTACATTATGAGCATCGACTAATGATTGTTGATTTGAGCATTTGACTATGGTTGTAAAATTTTGGGTTTTTGAAAAATATTTAATCAATTGAGAGACTGCATGTTGAACATGGATTTTGAAGTGAATACATATATGAATTTCTCCAGTATCATTTTAAAGAGTAATGGATAACAATTGAAAGTTATATATGAAATATGGTTTATGTAGACATATTTAATAAATAAACAAAAAGTAATTCAAAATGGAAATTTGAGAGTTGGATTCCGAGAGTTTTTGAAACTTGTTTAAGATTCTAAAAATATAATAGTATAATTTGAAATTATTTTTCGAATAAGAAATGTATTTAAAATAATTTTCAAAATGATTTCGAAGAAAATAAAACTTTAGTAGCTTTACCATTTGATTGTTTAATGAAATTGATTTGATTCAAATCCCTGAAGTATGATTTGATATTCGAAAGATATACGTATATATCTATTTGAAATGAACACGGTGATCAATTCTTGAGTTTTGGATTGAATGACATTATGAACACTTGTATCTTATGCATTGGAATTGATTGATTGTTTGATGTGCATCTTGTTGAGATGATTGACTGCCAATTCCTGAATTGGAATTTGATTTTTCCAACCATTCTGAATAGTTGAACACTTCCAAATTGAGAATTAAATTTCAAAGCTAAGAATTTTTGGAAAGTATATAAGGTTAATTTGAAAATTTTAAAATAAAAACTAATGGAAGTTGAACAAGTTTTAAAAAACTAAATATTTAGATGAGTAAATTGTATAAGCCTATTTTGTATTATTTAAGTATGAAATTTGTTTTGAAATGTTTTAAATGAAAATTTTTCTTTAAGAAATATTCCTGAATAATAAATGGATAATAAAAAAAGAAAAAGAATTATTTATTTTACAAATTTATTTTAAAAGTAATTTTGATTTATGAACTCTTATTTATTTGCAAAATGATTTTGAAGGCAAAATTTAATTTTGTACAAGCATGAAATCTAGTTTTGAAAAGTTTTATAATGAATTTGTTTAAGAAATGTTTACAAAAAATAATAATTTATAATAATAATAAAATAAAATCATAATTTATAATAATAATAATAAAGTAAAATAATAAAATAAAATAAAATTTTATAAGGTCGGTTATGTATAAAGATTTTTATAAAGTATTTGGTTTTGAAAAGAAATTGTGGTTTTAAAACTTAGCTACTTACAAAGTGATTTAGAAAGAAAGGTGATTTTATATAGATACGACTTTATGTAAATATGAAACTGAAGTAAATTTTGAAAACTAACGACGGGAATTTTAAGATATATGAATATTGAATAATATTTAATTTGAAAAATTATTATTGAAATCATATATGAATTTGAAGCTGAACCGATATTTGAAAGTGATTGATTTTAACAACCTTTGACTCTATATAAATATTTGATTTAAAAGTTTTCTGCTCTTATATAAAACTGGTTTGTATAAGCATGAAGTGATTTCGAAAATTATTAATTTTGAAAGGTACTCCATTTGAAAAGCGATGATCTTATATATAACAGAATTACATAAGAATGATATATTCGAAATTGATGAATTGAAAAGGTACTATGTATTATAGATATATATTTTGAAATTGAAGATATAGGAACCACCTTCTGCTTGATTATCCGATTTGTGGCCACATTGTGGATACATTCTATTGATTCTATTCATTGGTTTAGGTCGTCCGTACACAAACTCATGAGTTCCTTCGAATTCTGTAGCGTAACCTATGGTCTTATGACCTCAGCTACGTAGCAAAATTCGCAGGGCTGTGCAGGCTTATGGTTACCGATGTTTCCTGAGGGAACGAGGCAAAACCATTGTGCAATTGCGATATGTCATTTTCAGTGTAATATCCTGGGTAGAGCGATTGCCCTAAGGTACAGATGTTTCCTAGGGGAACCAATCAAAACAATTGTGTATCTGCAGTCCACATGGCATAATTCGAGGGACATATGATTGCCTTGCGTCTATGGGTGATAGCCACGTAACCACCAGTGTTACTATTAAATAAACTACGATCCATGCGAGTGTTTGGCATAGCGTAATTCATAGAGTAGTGATTGCTCAAGGTATGGATGTTACCTAGGGGATCTAGGCGAAACCATTGTGTATCTACGATCTATGGATGTTTTGGATGTCATGGCGTAAGATGTGGGGCAGTGGCTGCCTAAAGTCACTTGAGGCCGCGTCGCTCTGTCTTCTCGACTTAGTGAGAGAGTGACCTTAGGGACTGCGTTCCATGACGATCCCGTTTGTTTAATTTTGATGGTTGGATTGTACTTTCCATATCTATTTTAAAGTTTTCCAAGTATTTTCCCTAGGTGTTGAAACGAGTTTACTAAGTACATAGAGATTTCTATTCTTGCACCTGATGAACGTATGACTAGATTCTGTAAGAACGAGGATAAACTTGTGGAAACATCGAGTTATCATAAAGGATTTTTAATATAAAATTATTTCGTTATAAAAGAAATTTTAATAAAGAAAAATTTTCAAGCATTTAAAATTTGAATATAAAAACCACTCGAATTATCTGTTGGTGTAATTAAGAAACCAATAGAATAAATACGTAAGTTGTATGTAGAGCATTCTAATTGCATTTTTGATTTTGATTCAGATTTGAATACACGATTTTAAGGCAATTCATACCTGTCCGACTTAGGATTGTTCACTCGATTCTCGATGACGAACACTGATATGGATTTTTGATATGAACCTAAAGTTCTCTATCATAGTTTATTACTATGCAAGGAGGACAGGAGTTTCTAATCAGGAAGTCAGATTAGAGTCCGCACTAGAGTAGTCGGGTTACCAATACTAGTTCGGAAAATAAAATTGCGTATTCAAATAAGAAATCAAAATTGTTATACGTACAAATGGTATTTATGTGTCATGAAGATTTTAATAAAATGTTGTATGCTAGGGTTGCTAGCTATGATTGTTTTTGCTTGGGATTTCTATGTTGTTTGGTTACGTGTAGTTTGACATCATCCATATTAGTTGCGTTACATTTATGAGTTGCACATAGTTGTATTAATGATTCTTATGTTTTATAAGTTGATTATTTTGAGTAAAATATATCGTATGTTAAGTTCCTTACATCGGTCCTTTTCGAGGATGAAAAGTTTTGAGTAAGGGAGATTGTAACAACTCGTAATTTTAACTATTTTAAATTATTAAATTTAATATAATTTTTGAATTAAAATGGTTAGAAATAAAATTTAATGAAATTTATTAGATATGAACTTAGACATCATTTTTAAATAACAAAATCTAATATGAGAAAAAATTGGTAAACTAATATTAAATATTGAAATATTAATTTTTATAAGTCAAATAGATAAATTTTCTGACAATTGAAATATCTGAATCTATAAATTGATTAAACTATATAAAATTTTGAAATGTACATTTCTGAATAAGGAATATATATATATACATACATATATATATATATATATATATATATATGTATGTATGTATGTATGTAAACTTCACCGTTTCAAACTTGTGATAAAATATCCATATATCTATATACAAATATAAACAAGCTCCATTTTGATGACAAAATATATATAAGTTTATATGTATGTATATATGTTTAAAAAAAATTGTATATGGAAATATATATATATATATATATATATATATATATATATATATATATACATGAATGTATAACTTCACAATGATAAATTTCAAACTTATGACTATATATATGGGTAAATGTTTATAAAAATGGTGTATATATGAATATGTAAATATGTATGTGTGTGTGTATATATATATGTAAATCTGATAAAATGAATATGTATATATCTAAAGGTAATAGGAAAAATGAAAATGTATATATGATGACAAAATATATGACAAAACATACATAAGTATATGTAAATGTATATAAATATGTGTATATATATATATATGTATATGTATATGTATATATGTAAATTATGATAAAATAAATATGTATATGGTATAAAAATATACATGTGAGCTATACATATATTCATAGGAAACATCATCATCACAATTATCAAATCAACTAGGAAATCAAATCAACAAATTTTCAAATCAAATCAACAAATTTTCAAATCAACTAATAAAAGACCTGTTTATGAGAATAAGCTTCAGCCTTTTTGTCCAGTATGTCCCTTTCCATCTATAAACACCACTGTGTTTTTGTTGTTGTTCACGTACAACACAAAAAAAGACTGCCATTAAAACCATGTAGAGAACCAAGTATTCAAGCTCCAAGGAGTGAAGCAAAGGCCAGTGTGTCATTTTCAATAGCACGTGAGTAAAACTTGAAAATTTTGCTTACTGGAAATTTTGTATGCATATACATGCTTGTAAATTTGAATGAACTCTTTTATTTTGTCAAGTACTCATGTGTTAATAATTTTCTATGCCTTATATATATGTGTGTGTTAGTCATGGTTATACACCCTGTAACTCAAAGGGACATGAACATCACCTCTGTTCTTTGAAAAGATAAGATTTTTCAACTTTAAAAATCATTATCTCACTGTCCAGTAAATTTTAGACCATGATTCCAAAAGGAAAGTTGGTTGATTTTTAGTGTAGATCATTCTAAAATTCATTTCATTAGATATCATGAAGCATAGAGGGAGAAAAGTGATTGTTACAATAAGTAAATTAGAAATGACCAAGTTTCGAATATCATAATTCAATCTTTTGATTATATGAACGTGTTTATTGTTGGTAAACTTGATTTTTGAAAGTGGTGTGGAGATTTTTAGTCGCTTATAGAGTGAGATAAAGGGAGATGACCAAAAATTGAGTTTTGTTCGAATTCCGGCAGCCGAGGTGATGTGGTGGCTTATTGTTGGTTGTGGAAGTTGCTTGGGTGATGGAGGGGTAAGGAAAAATAGTGCTGCCTTTTCTGGTGGGGTGTGGCATTGGGTCGAAGTAGATTTAGGGTTTTGGGCATGTTTTTGTGTGGGTTCAGTTTTGGTTCAACGACAGGGCGAGAGACAAATGGTGACGTGCGGTAGGGAGGGGGGAAGGAGGAGTTCATGGCGAAGCTTTAGGAGAAATCCGGTGGGTGATGGTGGTTTAAGGGGCAAGGCGAGGCATTAGGTGGCTTCGACGTTGGGTCCAGACTTCGGTGCAGTATGAAATTTCGAATGAGGGGATAACCATGTGTTCCAGGAGTTTGGGTGAGATGCGGTTGTGTTTGGTATGGATGATCGACGGCAAGGGGAAGCTCAGAGGCAACGTGTGCAAGTTCTCGGTGATGTACACACTGGTCTTCGTGAAAATGAAAGAGAATAGGGGGAAAGAAACAGAGAGAAGGAGAAGGAAATAGCAGAGTGGGTCGTATTTTATTGTTTTGGACCGAGTTTGTAGTACATTGGGATGGATTGTATTTTTAAAAAGTAAATTGAATATATTATTATATTTAAAAATATCTAAATTAAAAACTCTTTTTCTCTTCCATTTCAAATCCAATCGACGCGTGAATTTTTGCTTCAGGACCCTATCGACAAGTATTATCATCTGAACAACTATTGTCAAGATTTCTGCAGTGTAAATTCAAATTATTTAAACAACTAAAAATAAATAAATAAGTAGTTTCTTATTTAATTATATGTTAATTAATTAATCAATTATTAAATGGATTGTTTAATTTTAATAGCTAAGGATAACTATTTTATAAATTTCTTTGATTTACAAATAATCTGGATCAAAAGTATCACTCGACTCAGTTAAGTTAAAATCAAATTCAGTTCTGATTTATAAATTGATTTAATATTAATTATCGATTATTAACTGGGTTAATGATCCATGTTTGACTGATATAGTTCTTGATAGTGATTTCAATTACTATTGTCTGTAATATCAAGTAGCCAAATAAATTAAAGTAGTTAGAATAAACGTTGACACGTTTTATTGAAAGTAAATCGACCCGTACTGACCACTAGTTCAATTTCAGAAAAGTAAAATGATTACAAGCAAATTAATGTCGATGGAACGATCATGATAAAATAAATATGTAGAATGAATTTCCATATATGAAAGTTAACTCCACGATTTTGAAATTATTGTTTTAAAACGACTTGGCCTTAAAAATTATTATTTGGATTTGAAGGGACCAGGAATCAGATACCTGCATTACCCGAAAACCACTTCGATCAAATAGCCACTATGAATCTTTGCGGTTTTGATTATAGAGTCTAGTATGCTGGAATTTAATTAATGTAACAAATTCAGCTATTAAACATTATACTTAGACGCTATTAAAATATAATAGGATTTTCTATAAAAAAGTGTTTTGATTATCGTAAGGGAAAAACCCGTTGTGTTTATGTGTGACGTGGTCTTACGAATTACCTTTATTTTTTGAAGGATTTTGATTACTTAAGTAATTCAACTTAGGCATGTTTACTCATGCTGGTTTCCAGCCTGACTCGGGTGTTACTTTATTGTAATGCTCGGGTCAGATCGAGTATTACATATTTAGGTTAGGATGCTTTGGAGCTCAAGAGACGAGCTAGATGTCATAAACATTTTACGTGTATTGGCTATATATTTAGGAGTTATGAGGATAAGTTAATATAACTGTCTAGATTTCTATGTTGATGGTTGCACTCTGATAATTAGTATGTATATTAATAGTTACAGGTTTCTTATATAAAAAAATGTTATTATATATTATATTTTGTTCCGCTGCGATTGTGAGATTCTATGTTGTTGTTATTTTCGTTTCATCTTCTACCCTTTTCTTCTTAAACCATAACGATCTGGTACTTCCGGCACTTGCTCGGCATTCTATACAGTGAAGGTATTAGTGTCTATTTTAGAGGGTCGAAAATTTTGGTTGTTACACATGACTACTTGCTCAAGGGAGTACTCCCTAGAGATACGAACGAATAAAAGTAGCTCCTTAAAATGGCACCACGATTCATAACACAAAATGGAGTGCTCTACAAAAGAGGATTCTCTTCCCCCATGCTTAGGTGTTAACCAAAGATGAAGCTCAGAAGATCCTCTTGGAAATTCACGAAGGCATCTACTGTGACCACACCATGGGATAGATATTGCCAAAGAAGACACTCTGCTATGGATATTTATGACCAACGGTAAACCAAGAAGCAGTAGGCTACACTAGACGATGGGATAGATATTTGAGATTCGCAAAGATTCCGAGAGCCCCTTCTTCATAACTTCCATAGATGATCAGCCCTGGCCAGTTTCGATCTGGGGAATCGATATAATCGATGTACTACCGATAGCAAAAAGAGGAGCCAAATATGCTATTGTTGCAACTGATTACTTTATGAAATGGGCTGAAGTGGAACCGCTTGCCACAGTCACTACTAAAAAGTAACTAATTTTGTAATGAAAAATATTATTTGTAGGTTCGAAGTACCGTAGAAAATTATCACAGATAATAAGACTCGGTTTGAGAGCGCTAAGTTCAAGGACTTTTGCAAGCGTTATCGGATTGAGAAGAGCTTTCCAGTTGTAGCACACCCATAAGCAAATGGTCAAGTTGAAGCAGTGAACAAAATCGTCAAATCTACCATAAAGAAACGGCTGACTAAAGCTAAAGGAAATTGGGTTGATGAGCTTTTGCAAACGCTATGGGCTTACAAGCCAACACATAAATCAACGATTGGGAACTCACCATTCTCCCTGGCATATGGTTCAAAAGTTATGATTCAAGTGGAACTGGAGGTCCCCTCTCATCGCAAAAAACACTTCAATTAGAGAGAGAACAAACAGCTACTACTAGAGTCCTTAGACCAAGATGAGAGATGGGAAGAAGCTAAACTGAGGGTTGTTGCTCACTAGAAAAAGTGACACGCCACTTCAACGCTAAGATTCGCAACCGTACTTTTGAAGTGAGAGATTTCATCTTGAAACGAATCTTCTTGGGTACAGAAGTGCTTCGCCTAAACTGGGAAGGACCTTATGTGATTGACCATATGCTTGGGGATAGAACATTCAAGCTGGCTATAGTAGTTGGAGTTCTCATCCCGCATGCTTGGAACAATGACTTGTTGTGGCACTATTATCTCTAATTTTCCTTATTTTCACAAATAAGCCATCCAGGGACACTGGAGGCACTATAAATAGGCAAGACTTGCCATCTCTTCTATTTATTAATAAAGTTAGCTTTCTAAACTTGTGGAACCATGTTCTCGTAAGCAAAACCGTCGAGTGAACGGGCAAAATTGATTCAAACTACCGAGTTGACAATGAAAATTGACCCCAAACTTCTGGGAACCAACGTTGCTCCAGCAACATTGAGAAGGTCAAATCGTCGAGTAGACGGGGAAAATCGAATCAAACCAATGAATCAACAGTGAAAATAGACCCTTACCTTTCTGAGAACCGGGGTTGCTTAGGCAAAGTCGAGAAGGTCAAACCACCGAGTTGACAAGGAATATTGACTCAAACCCCCAGGTTGACAATGAAATCGACCCCTACCTTATGAGAACCGGCATTGCTTCGGTAATGTCGAGAAGGCCCAAAACTTCCCGATCGATGGTTAAATCGATTCCTACATCTGGAGAATAGGCGTTACCCTGGTAATGCCAAGAAGTTTCAAACTGCTGAGTCAACAGGAAAATCGACTCCTACCTCTTGGAACTTGACATCACCTAGAGATAGGTGAGAACAAAATATATTACCTGGAGCTTGAAGATAGGCAATGTAAAGAAAAATCCATAGAGTTGAGCCGTTCATGTATAAGTTTCCAAAGATAGAAACTAATGCACGATAGAGATTTCAACACTAAACCTAGAAGAATTTGTTATGACAAAAGACAATGATGACACATCTTTCCAATACATACATCCAAAATTACATTGGCTGATAATGTTGTCATAGAAGAATTCAAATGCAGCCAGGGAATTGGTGGTATCTAAAACATAATACTTAGAATCAAGTAGCAAAAGTCTCTAGTTCTTGGAAATAGGAACCGCCATGCAAACTAGACGGGGGGCAATCGAATGATCGCTTAGGGTATCTAGTCTTCCATTGATGCCTAAATTTTAACATTCAGCCCTAAGGACAGGGACACATCCACCGACACTTGGTTGAAGAGAACTCGATTGATCCCGAACATGAATAGCCGTAAAGTTGGCTAAAATTGCAAGACCTGTTGCACTAACATAGTATTTTGGTAGTCAAAAATAGAGCTAAGCAATAGGATATACTAAAGAAATTGCAGGAATATTATTTACATAAACAAAGTGGTAGTAAATAAACATATTTCATAGAAATAGGAGTATATAATTTAGGAAATTGCATTAGAAGCAATCATATTATATACACGGATAGTCAAACATAAATAGGCATAGTACATAAAATGCAGAAAATCAAACATAAGATAGATTACAAAGGAAAAGATGATCTTTCATTATCGATAATCATTTTATACAAACTAATAGTGAGGGTCGTACCTGCACAATCTTGGCCTATTTAAAGCGGAAAAGCAAAAGTACAGATTCAACTACCATAACCACAAAAAACCAAACGCTCAACTAGCATACATACTATTGAGTCTTCCCTTTTTGCCACTCTGGTTGCCTTTACCTGTGTTACCTAGATAGGTCTTGAGCTTCTCTCTCCGTTTCTTCTCCTTATCGGGAGGAGTCTCACCTTCTGAGTGAGTAGATTCCCTATCGATAGCAGTACGCAGCTCTGCCGATAGCCTTATGAAGTCTCAGTGGGCCTAGCCTTTGGCGGCCGGATCTTTAGAATTGGAACATTCTACCATGGACTTTTTCATTTTGAAGATGCAGGCTTGGTAGTAGTGGATTCCTTCTTCACAATCTTAAGCTTTATAACTTTACCCTTGTGTCACTCTCCCATGTAACTGGGCCAATAGGTTCGAAAGCGTCCGTAATTTGAGAATCTTCTTCCTAGGATACAAACATTTCCTCTAGCCCTTTTAGAGCACCAATCTTCTAAGCTTCAGAGCCATGCTTAGAACCGAAAGGCAGGACCAGAGCAGTAAGTCCTATAGTGATGGAAGTGGATGTGGTGAAGATAGCAATAGTCCCTGACCCCTACATAGCTAGAGGCGAAGGAGGAAAATCTGGTTGAACTACAAGTTGAAATACATATTGGTAAATTTTAATGACAGATTCTCGTGAGAACTGAAGCTTCTTGAAGACTGGAGAAACAAGAAATATACTTGTAGTAGGATCCCATTGGGATATGACGAACTCGCCTTCCTTGATTCCAGCCTCCCCATGCTAGATCACGAGGGGGGAACATATGGTTCACGAAGGGAACCCATTAAAGAATTAGAAGAATGCAAGTAGCTATGGAACTAACTCCCTAAGATGCAGAAATAACCACTGCTAGCTCCTAAGATTTCGAAGCGGACGTTTCACCCTGACCCGAAGTGCTCGGGCCAGCAAGGGCTTTGGCAGCATCAGCAATAATATCATTGATAGCATCTTTGGCTAGGATAGGCTTTTTCGATAGAAAGAGAATCGATATCTTTAGTATCAAGATAAGAAACCATCATTTCTTCTTCGGAGTGACTATCTCCGGCTTGTGCAGTCCGACGTAACACTTTCTCCAAATCCCCAACGAGTGCCTCGAGATAGTAATTTTCATGCCACCACATATTCTTAAACATGACTACGTTGGTGTAAAAAATATAGCATGTCAGCATCAAGATCGGTTTGGATCTTGGACTTCTCTTGAAGCTCTTTGAGCTCGTGCTCAGAAATTGCAAGTCCAAGACCGATGTCATCTTTATCGATGGACAACTGTGCTTCTCTTTGGCGAGTTGTTGAACCTACAATGCGAAGCATGGCAAGTTCAACAGCTCGCTTTGATATATTCTTTTTCTTGGCTTTAGTGATGTCATCTTTTTGGCTAAGTGCTTGTTCCCTTTCTACAACCTGTTTTTGGGAATCTAAACTTTCAGCATGAGAAGCTTTCAGCTCGTTCCACATCACGATTTCGATGCGATTAGGGGCAAGCTTTAACTCATCCATCGGCTTATTTGTGCTATCCTTCCGCTTGAGAGCGAGGTCCCTCTCTCTGGTAACATTAGTCAAATCATCCTTCCACTGTTTCATCATTAGCACCAAGGCATCTCTCTCAGATTCGAAGGGTTTAATATTGGTGTAGTTCATCTTGTTTATTACGGAAAGAGCGGTCAAAGTTTTTTCCAGTTATACCTTTTGTCGATACTTTGCTCAATGTTCTTTAGACTTTACATCATCATCTCTTTTGGCATATTGAAGATGTCTTGGTCGAACTTGATGCTGTGTAAAAAGAGTTGTAGGAATGCGGATTGCAAGCATGGAAGACCAGGTGAAAGAGTGAACGAATGAGCAGAGACTCCTTTGGAAGTGGACGGGACTATTGCAATCATAGCTTGGAAGGCTAGAATTTATTGATTGAAGAGGTTTGAGCCTATGTATGGGGCAAAACATCAACAAAAAAAGCCCATGGTGCTCCAATGAATATCTTCGTCCCATAGGAGGTTGTTAGATAGCTCAATATCGATTTTCGTCTTTCTTCTCTCCTTCTCCCTCTCCCTATCTATCTCTCTGTCAGTCTTGCAAGCTTTGTTATACTCATAGTTTTTCCTCCTTCGCCTCTCTTCCTCGGACTCATAGCGGCGAGGTGGATGAGGATCTGGATTTTGGCATATGTGTGCACTGGCGTGCAGGAGAACTTCTCATAATAAACATGGACCATGGAACCTGAAATAAAGTAGAGAACATTATTAATGTTGGGACAACGAAGTAAGATTCAATGCAAGAATGAGTGCCCATGATCCTATTAAAGTGTGTGGTGTCGATCACCCCTTAAATACTCTACCAACCTTATTAGCAAGGAATTAAAGTGGGGGTGTTTCCACCTTTGCATACAGAGCCCTCTGGTAAAAGAGTTTAGTCTAAACCAAAATCCCTTAGAATGTCGCTAACGCTGAAGTTGATCTCACCAATGTTACTTAAACCAGCAAAGATGTAGTTAAATCTATAGGATCGAGGCAAAATTTCTATTAAGGGCAATGCAGATGGATCTCCAGCCATTTCAGAAGTTTCTTTAACATTGTGTTCCTGATGAGGCAAGCTAGGGAGATCAGGACTCAACTAGGGCAATTCACCGAATGATTCATCCCCTTCTTTACTAATTTGATAGTCGCTATCGCTATCACCGGTACCCTGATCTTCCTTAACCTCTCATCTTCTTCTGGGATTGGAGATATCCTCACGCTTTCATCCCCGTCGCTTGGAATGTCGGCTTCGACAGGCCCTACGGGCTCTCTCATCACGGGCTCCTCCGCATGTACCACACTAAAGGACCAGCAACTTCCCCTTGAACACTCCAATCGGAGCTACGAGTGGGAGCAAAAGAATGGATATGAGCCCTGGAGCTACATTGTGCTAGACACTCGGTAATGACAAATCTATCATGGCAAAGCAAACCACACTGCCATAGATTATCATTCGTTAGAAGGAGTGAAACAATGTGTTGATTGAATCTAGCTACCTTCAGAGCATTGAATGTTCTCCCATGCTCCTTACTATCATCATGAGTCAAGATACCTATGAGGAAACACACATCAAGTTAGAAACTTAGAAATTTTACCATGGGAGGAGCAAGGAAAAAGAGGCATACATCTAGATAGCCAAAGCCAATTAAAACATGGGGTCATCACACGGAGGAATTTTTGTTCTTGAAGGCAGAACACTTGTTTTGTAGATTTTCAATCACTTTACATCCCTTCTCAGCCTTTATTATCAGGTAGGATGGGGAATCCCCCTTTTCTTTACAATTGGAACTATTTGACTTTGGGATTCAATGGTTTCAGTATGGCTTGGCCTTGTAGGGATGGATGGTGATGCCTGAGCTATAGAAGACCTAGTTTCAGGAGGAGTGGACGTTCCTGCGTCAGACTAAAATGTGGTGACCGATGAGTCATTCTAAACAATAAAAATTAGTGTTCAACATTGTCGGTATGTTTTTTGGGATAATAAGCCCGTATGACCAACACTCGGAATATAAAAGGGTGAGGACATGTGCTGACCAATCAAATTTTGAGCATTGATCAGGGTAAGTGCAGTGTGTAATCTTTGCGATATGAGTCCAGTATCCCATATACCATGAATGGACTATCTTAATTAGATAGCTCATTTATGATAAAAAACAAGTCGTGTCATACTTTGAAATTAAATTTTTGAAATAATTTGTTATCAATAAATAATCAATAATTGAGCCACTGTCCGTAGCCATGTAGAAAGCTTTTCTTTTTTACACTGGACGTGCATAAACATGATAATCAATGCGATGGAATTATCTAATACAACCAATCTTGGAATAAATTGTCATACTAGAACTTGAGCAATGATCGGGACATGGCTGAATTTGGAAAAGAGAAAGCTGAATCCAAAAAAGAGGACTTATCTTCGAAACGATGTGCACACGACCTTGGAGAAGCTCATGTTCACCACCGGTCAAGCACAACCCAAGTTCCAACCATCTTCCTTCAATTGCAATCGACCATACCCCCATCACCATCGCTGCCACTACAACATCAACAATCGCCAACCTCAGTTTGTGCAAGTTTAGATCGGTTCTAGGGTTTTAAGTCGGTCAGGCCCATGTTCTTTAGTTGGTAGATCGACTAGTGGCGATTGGTTAGGGTAGTTATAAGAGGCGGCAATGTCGACAGAAGGTAGGAAGCAGCATTGGGGTAGGTCGATGGTAGTTCAAATTAGTGGCAAGATCTAGAATGGATCAGGTCGTGAGAAGTCAATGGGCTCGGTAGAAATTCACTCAGGTGCAAGACAAATGAAAGTAACTTAATTTTTTTTAAAGTGTTGAGATATATAAGCTCAGGGGAGAATAGTTTAACTTAGTACTGAGTTATGCTGATTTGTTTTCCTTCCTCTGTTTCATCCCAATAGCATTGCAATGAATGTCTACACTAACCTAAAACATAAAGTGGTCTCAGATTGTAGACTACTTCATTAACGCAAGGAAAGGAATTCCAACTACGACTAAGTCAAACAGCTAAAGGAAAATTTACCAAGTGAAAGCAACATATCAAAACTGCACTTAGGAGATTAATAAGAATTTACAGGATAACAGTCCAGGATTTGTCTCAATCCAGAGCATGCTTTGTTTTCAACAAAAACATGCCTTGATAGCAAGTGTTAATCGAGTTTTTAACCAAGCAGAAGTCAATGGACGTTAGAACATCAAGACAAAGACGAAACGACTAGAAAACTTGGGGGCACACTTAGAAGAGGCATAGAAACAACTTAGAAGAGTTTCACCCAAAATGGAGCAAAGGAAATGACTCGGTGCCGGGTCATTTGGCTTAGTACCGAGTCATTTTTCTTCTCTCAACCACCTTCCAATTTTCACACATCTCATGCCTTACTCCATCTAATCATGATTAAGTGGTTATCCCTAAGTTTGGTTGAGAAATTCCAAGGATTGATTACAAAAAAATCAAGAAAGTGGAATAGTTCAAGTGTTGATGGAAGATCACAGGAATTATCGAATAATTTTGATGAAAAGAGCATGGAACATGTCAAGTCGAAGATAGAAGAGTAGAGCCAATGTGCTGGAGTTATTTCCACTAAAGGAAATAATTCAGTGCAAAGTAAAATGACTCGGTACTGAGTTGACTCGGTTGCCTTCGAGCTCTTTCATGTGATGTTGGGCTGATGTCTGAACTCTACTACAAGCAGGCTTCTGACCCAGCATACTTGTTTCAAAATAAATACAAACCAAGGTGCAAACAAAAAAAGTTCTTCTTCTCCATGCTCTTTCTTTTTTACTCTGGATCCGAGACTCCATTACTCTTCACTATCTTCCTCCCTAACAACTGTCATCAAGGCATCTTCTCTTGGCAGTTCTAAGCTTTCGAACTTGTCAACCCCTTATACTTGCAACTCATACTCTCTAAGGTCCATATTCAATAAAGCTATAAAATGGACTTAGGCCGAAGATTGCCAAAATACTATAAAAATCTTGTGTCTCCCTATTATTTTTCTTTCATTTTCACTATTATCTGCAAGATCTAAGATCTATAATTTCTCTACAATCGAATCTTAGGTGTTGAACCATTTCTAGCATCAACACCGAGCATATTGTTGTAGTGTATAGGGTTAGGCGTAGTCCGGACATAGTTGAAACTTTTTTCTTTTATATTATTTTATATATTTGTACATGTGTGAAGTTGCCAGTAGGAGAAAAAGAGGGAATGGAATGGTGGATGAAGGCTATATTATAGATATGTGATTTGGTATATTCTTTTATACTATTTTAATATTGTTTATGAGTTATTGATAATTAATGTACTGAAATGGGAATTATTGTAATAATTTTTATAAATTGCATTACGGAGTTATTGTTCATTTATTCTAATGATTGGCTGCAGTGTGTGGTTCACTTTTTATTCGTTATTTTAGAATTTTTAAACTTTTATCCATCCATGGTCATGGCTTTTGATATCCGTAATTAGTTGTAAGTGTATTTTGACGTCATTTATAATTGATTTTGGATTTTAAAAATATTAGTTCGTCACACTTAATATCAGAGCTTATGTTTAGCGATTTCCTGAGCATTGGGTAAATTTAAATCGATAGGGTATTTTATTTCATACCTTAGATCAGGTTAAAATATAAATAAGAAAGTGTTTGATTGAAAATTGGGTGCATTGTGTGTAGGGTTTGTTTGTTTAACCACGATACCCTCATCTCAAATGATGTTATTTGTGATGACCAGTGTATGAGAAAACGAATAAAGAAAGGGTAGGGTGGGATGAACACTTATAGGAAGGGTTAAGTATTGGTTAAAACCTAAGTAACACACACCTGATTTTAAATTAATTGTAACTTGACCTTAATAAGATGAGGTCGCTATTATTTTTATGTGAATAATATTTATTTGGAAAATTCGTAAGGTATAGATTCCTAATTGTTTTTATGAAAAAGGGAAAAATACCAATTTTTGACGTAAAGTGATTTTTAAAACAAAGTATTTAATTTGGTTAAATAAAATATTTTTTATGAAAATATTTTTCTAAGAAAGAGTAGATATCGTTAAAATATTTTGTTTGGAAGTATTTTAACAAAACTGGTGGTTTAATTAGATATTGGAAGTTAAATTTAGCCTTTAAAGGAACATTTTAGTATGGAAAGTTTTGTTTGTTTCAAAATACCTTTAGGAAAGTATTTTTATAATGGTTGTTTGGTATGGAAACACTTTACTAATAAATGGAGATTTTATTTACGGGAAGATAAATTTTTATCAAAGAGCATTTTATTTAAAAATATGTATAAAAAGTATATTTTGGTTGAATACATTTTATTTTGAAGGAAATGTTTTAATAGGAACATCTTAACTACAATTTTTTTTAATTTGGGAACATCTTTTGGAAATAAGGATAAGTCGAAAAGTATTTTGTATCTCCATTATAATTTGGAATAATTTAATAAAATATTTGTTGAGGTATATTTTGAAGATGAAATATTTTTCGTTAACATATATTCCAGAATATATATCGAAAGGTTTGCGTAATATATGTTTGAAAAGATGCTTTGTGGGAGAGAACTATTTTAATGATTGGAAAAGGTTTTAAAATGTTTTTGTTAAGAATACCTTGTTAGGAGTATCCAGTGAGAACCCTTATTTCAAGGAAAAGTATATTTTGTTGAAATTTCTTTATAGTGAGTATAATACCATTTGAAGGGAATTTTTTTAAAAATATATTTCACAGGAAAGCTATTCCCATAGAAAGATATATTATTTTAAAGGAATTATTTAATATAGTATAAATATTTTAATTTGAGAAATTATTTTATTGGTGGGAATTTTTGAAAATAATTTGATGGGAGTATCTTTATTTGAGAATTATCTTTTCGGGTAAGAAGTGTGGTAAAATATTCATTTAAGAAGAAAAGTTTTATCAAAGGAGTGCATTTGATTTTAGAAACTTTTATTTGAACATTTACTCTTGTTGAAAATATTTTTCCTTATTAGATGATGTTTTGAAAAAAAACAAACAAAGGGTTTTCTTTAAAAAAGACCGGTTGAATTTTTTTATTAAGGATATACTTAGAGATCTATTATTAAGAAATGATGTATTATGAAATATCTAGTTTTGCAATACCTTGACAAAATATTTTACTAAGATACAAATGATTTGATTTGAAAAGTAAATGGTTGAAAAGTAAAATATTTAATTAAATAACAAACTTTATCGGTGTTTGTTAAAAGATTTTTTATTGAAAAGATGTTTACTTGAAGTTTTTAACTACAAATTATAAAACTAGACAATGTATGAATGGGTGTAAGATAATGGGGTAAGATGAGTTTTGAGTTTGCAAGATGCCCATTGTAACGATGTTATCATTATGGTTGCTATGTGAGTTGTCAAGACATCTAGTTATTCCTTTCCATGAGGAGAGTTAGAATATGAAGAAGGGAATGTCTGTTTCAATGTTCGAGAAAGTCACCTTGTTAGTTATATTCATTTACTTTGAATGAGTTGTTTGTATTGTATTTTTATTTGTTAAATTAACTGCAATTAAGAAAATTTAGCTACTTAGTTACCCATGTTTATTTATCAATTATGTTATGCTTGTTTGAATTAATCTCTTATGATTGTATCATTTTGTTGACAGTCTGTTTTACTATGATTGGTTTTAATTGTTATTTGTTGAATGTTTATTTAATTAATGTAGTTCGTGCTTGCCTGAATTATTTTTCTTAATTGCATTATGTTGTTAATTGTTTGATATACCATGATTAATTTTTTTAGTTACTTATTTTCTTACTTGTTTATTTGATGTTCACCTATTAATCCATGTCGTGCTAGTTTGGATTAATCTCTATTGCTTGTATTGTTTATTGTTGATTGTTTGTTTGCTTATTACTTGTTTGTTTTGACAGGTTGCTGTTTGTTCGATTGCAAACTTGTTTGCTTGGTTGCTTATTGTTTGATATATTATAATTGTATATACCTTGTTTGACTAAGAAATGGGATGTGGTTCCATGAATGAGTAATAATGGTAGGATTTCAGCAACTAAAGACTTGATGGATATTATTGAGGAATTAAGGATAGACTAGAGGCGCGTTGTACAAAATTTTAAAACTAGCATTTCAAAAACCTATTTTTGGATTCCATTAATATTTTAAAACAAATTTTTTATTTCAAATGACGATTTGATTTCTTATATAAAATGATGTTTTCTCAAAAATTATTTTAATTGGTTTACGATGATGGTAAGTATTTTGATAAATTGATATATAAACTAATGATGTATTTTTAGGAAGTAAAAGATCATTTGTTTTAAAGGGAGATGGAAGCTTTGATTTAAAAAAAAGTTTTCTAAATGTTTTGCTTTTAAGGTGTATTATAACTCTCCTTGCTAATTGGTCCAGTTTTAGTATTGTGGGTGGGTTATCCCAGTCTTAGATGGAGAAATTATTATGGAAGATGGAACAAGGATGAGTTTAAGAGAGATCATGAGTAGAACGAGGAAGGGTTCTACTATGAAAAATGGAATGAAGACATTTAGAGGTGTTCCAAAGATGGCGGTTTGGTCGTTAGAGTCATGAGGATGATTATACACAAGAACGGTTTTTAGAAAGGGTGGCCCATGGATAGAATGTCGAAAGGTTCTATGTGGAAAGAAAGGAATGTGGAATGGTACCTTAATAATGAATGGAAACTAGATGAGGCAAGAAAAGGGCTCGAATATAGATGCGAAGGTATCATTGATACATGGGTTAATTTCTAATGTACTCGTTAGCAGAGTTATTGAGCAAAAGCTTATTAGGTACTTGGAATAGGTATCCTGAATTAAAGGAATGGATCCGTGTACCTTGGATTAGTGGAACAGATCTAGTGTCAGCAATGGGATGGTGGGTAAGTACAATGAAAACCAAGATTTTTCCATTAATCCCTGGTAGAGGAATGGTCATACGAGTTATCATATATCCAAAAATGCAAGTGATGTAAGGATCGATGCAGTTGAAGCAAAAGGGGATGATCAAATCATTTAAAGAGTGTAGCCATTATTAGACACATACTGTTTTGAGGAAGTGACTATAGATATGTATATATAATATTTTGGACGATATAGATTTGAAATGGTACACTAGTTATCTTGAGTGTGAAATTATGAGAAAGTTCATCGACGGTTTAGAGGATATGCATACCAGGAAGGATGTGTAGTTAGCATACAAATTAACACATTTGTGTTATTGGTTGATAAGTTAATGCAGTGATAGTACAATATTATTTTGAATGTCTGCTTATTTTGAGTTATGATGATTATTGGTTTATATTCATTTAATTGTACATGCATGTTTGGATCAACCTCTGTTTTGTTATTCACTATAATATAGTCAATTATGGTTGAATTATTAGAATATATTATATGAATTAATCTATGGTTGATATTGTTTTACCCTTATTAATGAAATGTTATTTGACATACTGTAGTTTGGATTGTATGGCAGAGAAAGTGTGTTTTACTACAGTGTATGGGGATGAAAGTTAAATTTAGGTTATAGATGAATTTGAATATATCATTGTTAATGCTAATGGTCGTTATATACTATTTATGAGTAATTAACTTATGGTTGGTGTATTTCCCTATATTTTGCGGTTAGTGTAATAATTCATCATTATTGATTGAAAGTGTATTCGGGGAATTGCGAAGGCACAATTCTTTGAAAGAGGAGAGATTGTAACAACCCGAAAATTTAACGTTGTTAATATTAAAGTAATTAAAATAATTTTTAATTGAAGAGTGAATTTGGTATATTTATAATCGTTGCAGAGGCCTTTCTGAGCTGATAAATTTGATATATAATTTTAATCAAACCAACCATGAGGGAGCTTCTTTTACTATGAAGGCTGTTTCGGTTATTTCAGTGACTATTATCGATTTTTTCTACTATTAAGCGGTATATCGATCAGGTCATCAAACTTTTGCCACGTCTACATCATTAGGCCCTTACAACCATCATCTGCTGGTGTGAAAAAATAGGTTCTCACAAATTATTCACTTTTTATTGCTAATTGAATTTGTTATAAAAAATCCGATCTATTGGCATTCTGAGTTTCAAAAAATCGATTGCACTCAATTGAGTTTCAAAAAATCGATTGAACAAATTTATATTTGGGTAATTATAAAAAATATATTCAAATTGGTTAAGATGTTTTTCAGGCTATTGATTTAATGGGATAAAAGGCTGTAATAATAATAAATCACTGCCTATTATTTTGATTTTATTATAAATAAAAAAAGTATTATGTTTAGTGTTTGAACCGACAAAAAATAGTGGTTAAATGAAATCAATAAAGTAAATTTATTAATTTATATAGTCTTTGATTTTTGTTACTGATTTTGATTATGTTTAAGATGTATGATTATATTTCTTCAAATGCATTCACCAAAATATTTATTTCAACAAACTTGAAATTTTCAAAATTAAAACATTGATTTTAAAGGGTTTCTAAATTTTAAATTTATGAATTTATATATTATTTGCTTTTCGTTGCCGATTTTGATTAGGTTTAAGATGTATGGTTATATTTAGTTACATGCTTTCATAAAATACTTATTTCAACAAATTTGAAATTTTCAAAAATAAAACATTGATTTTAAAGGTTTCTAACTTTTAAATTTATGAATTTAAAGTGGATATAAAAACCCTATGTGATGCAATATTGTTTTATTTCGAAACACTATTTTGGTGACCATTATTACCGCCTAGCAAGTGATTTTTGATCACTACACCAAAAAATATTTTTGGTTGTGCACAAATAACGTTACTATAATTTACAGTAGCATTTTAGAAAACCCCGTTAAAAACATGCAACTTAATATCCATGATTTGCTGATGCGTTTTAGTAAACCCCACAATAAATGCTATTAAAAATATTTGTTGTAACGTTTGAACAAGCTACCAAAAAGTACCGTCCTTTTTGTTGTAACTTCATTTTGTTCACAACATATATATTATATATATTAATAATTAACATATTTCAGTATGAAATCAACAATCACTCATATAATTATCACATTCAAACAACCGAAAACACGTTAATCACATAATGCAATACGATACGCAACCATCTCGATATAAAATATTTTAAACAAAATAACCACGTTTGCATAAATCCATAATCAAATTACAAATCATTATGTGCTTAAAGAGAGAGACCTGACTCTTCATCCTCTGCAAAGGATGAAGCATAAATAAAGCAAAGGGCCCAAATGAGTCTGAACACTCTAAGAAAAATGGTCCTCTGCAACATTCCTAGCAACAAATTAGAACATTATTATAAACGATAAATGATATTATTTAACATATCGTATGCAAGGACATCTATTGTGCCAGTAAACTGATTATTTTACGTGTGTCTAAATCAAATTGAAACAACTCCCACTTATAATCTAATTTTAACACATTCAAAGAAGAAACGTACATTTCGTCCAAACCACCATGTCAACCATATATAACTACATTTTAATCACTTGCTCTTGACATATCATTGTCATATGAACCATCATCCAACCCGTCTAAATTAACATCTTCTTTGAGACTTGGAACATAAGTTTAATACAAATGTCATATTTTAATTTAACATTACTGGCAAATTATAATATGTTTGGTGTATATTATTATTATTATTTATAAAACTTAGCTAACTTTTATAAACTTAGTTAATTCATCACCATCATCATTAATTACAAAATTTTGGTTATAAACTTAGTTAACTTAATTATATTATTATTATTATGATTATAAACTTAGTTAATTTATCATCATCATCATCATTATACAACTTTGTTAAATTAGTTATATTATTATTCATAAAATTTAATTAACTTAAACTTAGTTAATTTTATAAAACATGTCTAATTTTAACAAAACTTAGTTGTAGTAGTTGTTGTTGTATTTATTATTATTATTATTAATGTGAAGTAAAACTATAGCTAATTCATGTTAGCAAATGAGGCATAAATGTCAAAAAACATCATCAACAAAATGCAAAAATAAAGTGACACGACTAAAGAAACCAAAAAAAAGGTTGATTGAAGAAAATATATTTATGCAGGCTATTCTCAGTTTTGACACTGTAATACATAAGTTCTGCAATCATTATAAGTACGAGGGTTATGTTACGTGCTTCGCACGTGACAATAACATATGCTTCATGAGTAAATTGATTTATTTTTACAAATTATACGTGTTTAACATATTTTAGAAAAGTATCTTTTTTAATATGTAGCTATGTTTTTGCATTGGACCCATGTGTAATCGGTTTGAATTTCAATTTTAAGTTGGAACATTTATTTTTTTTTGTTAGGTTGAATTGTTGTTTCTATTATCAATTAATAAAGAAAAAATGTATAAAAATTTTAATTTTTAGATCATATATTTAAGTGATACTAAATTTGATAATATACGTAGGAGAGTGTATTGAATTTGTAAATGGTATAGGTGCTAGATCCTATTTTTAAGTAATAGTAACATTTGGTGATATCTATAGAGATGCATTTGTGGAAGTTTATGCTAATAGCAAAAACATGAGAGAAAACTGATAAGATAATAAAATTTAATTATAGTATTTTTCAAATTTTTTGAATGGTATATCACTTACCACTTCAGAAATAAATTTATCATCTCAGCCATAATCTTTTGAGGGGGATTTTTGATCGTCATTTGTTAATTTCTGGACATAGACACTATTTTTGTTAAAGATGCTTTTGGAGATATATCGTCTTTTTAAGTCGACCTTTACTTATCAGAGTGTTTTGATACCCATTGGTTGGCTGATAAATTACGTTGTATGTTGAAATTAATTTTTTGATATATAGATTAAAGTAATAATAACGTGGTAACTGATTTGTACTTTTGAACTTTTTTTATAAGAAGCATAATCTTTATGCATATTTGTAAATAAAAGATAACATGAAAAAGGAATAAATTTTCATCAATCGGTTGATTTTTTGTAACATATAATCATGATATTTTTTGATATTACATAAAGCAATGCACTTAAAAAAAAAATACAAACAAATTCTAAAAGGTGAAAGTTACCTTTTTATATAAAACAGAAGTGTAGAAGTTGTAGTCTCAAAATTGATTTCTGTTTTCCCATAAAATAAGATTGAAATATATTTAAAAATAAAAAATAACGTAAAAAAGAGTAAATTTCATCGATTAGTTGATTTTATGTTCGTAAATAACGTGTAATCATGATATTATTTTGAGAATACATAGAGTATTGCACTTAAATAAACAATACAAACAAATCAAGATATGGTATACAATAAATCAAGATATATTCATTTGTTTAAATTAGTTATATAATAAATCAAGATATGGTATGCAATACGTCAAAATATGGTATACAACAAATCATGATTTTATGTCCGTTTTGACATTTGTATCATTTATCACAGTTTAATGCATAACCTTGAAAACTAATAAATATCCAGATATGGTAAATGATAGTAACATTTGGTAATATCTATAGAGATGCATTTGTGGAAGTTTATG
Source organism: Allium cepa (assembly GCA_030765085.1). Classification (NCBI taxonomy): domain Eukaryota; kingdom Viridiplantae; phylum Streptophyta; class Magnoliopsida; order Asparagales; family Amaryllidaceae; genus Allium; species Allium cepa. Next base: position 788,144,748 of record CM060929.1, read on the forward strand.
CTGACAGCAAAAACATGAGAGAAAACCGATAAGATAATAAAATTTAATTATAGTATTTTTTCAAAAATTTTGAATGGTATATCACTTACCACTTCGGAAATAAATTTATCATCTCAGCCATAATCTTCTAAGGGGGAATTTTTATCACCATTTGTTAATTTCTGCACATACACACTATCTTTCGTTAAAGATGCTTTCGGAGATATATTGTCTTTTTAGGTCGACCTTTACTTATCAGAGTGTTTAAGATCCATTGGTTGGCTGATAAATTGCGTTGTATGTTGAAATTAAGTTTTTGATATATACGTTAAAGTAATAATAACGTGGTAACTGATTTGTACTTTTGAACATTTTTTATAAGAAGCATAATCTTTATGCATATTTGAAAATAAAAGGTAATATGAAAAAGGAATAAATTTTCATCAATCGGCTGATTTTATGTAACAATTAATCATGGTATTTTTTGATATTACATAGAGCAATGCACTTAAAAAAACAATACAAACAAATTCTAAAAAGTGCAAATTACCTTTTTATATAAAACAGAAGTGTAGAAGTTATAGTCTCAAAAATGATTTCTGTTTTCCTATAAAATAAGATTGAAATATATTTAAAAATAAAAAATAACATAAAAAAGAGTAAATTTTCATCAATCGGTTGATTTTATATTCGTAAATAACGTGTAATCATGATATTATTTTGAGAATACATGGAGTAATGCACTTAAATAAATAATACAAACAAATCAAGATATGGTATACAATAAATCAAGATATATTCATTTGTTTAAATTAATTATATAATAAATCAAGATATGGTATGCAATACATCAAGATATGGTATATAACAAATCATGATTTTATGTCCGTTTTGATATTTGTATCATTTATCACAGTTTAATGCATAACATTGAAATTAATAAATATCTAGATATGGTATAAAATAAAGTGAAAAAAGGGACAAATCCTAAAATCAAACTTAATACACAAAATATCCTCCCAAAAAAAAATTATATCCGTATTTTCAAATACTGCAATTTTCTTCCTTAAAGTACCACCTCTGCTCCATGGATGAACGTTGGTTCTACTTATGTGGGTGTTGTTCTCACATCCATAATTAAAACTTGCACCCTATTAATTATCAATCTTTAAAACATAATAAATTTTTGTAGAAACAACTAATTAACAAACTGTTTTCACCATTAAATCACAAATTTTATTAGTTTTCTAATTAGTGGCATTATGCATAACAATTATATGGTATGATTGCAGACAATTCAGCAATTATATGCAATAATTGCAGAAAAGTCTGCAATTATATGATATAGTTGCACTTTTCTGCGATTACTTGAAATAATTGCAGACTTTCTACAATTATTCGATATAATTGCATAAATTAATTGCAAAAAATTCTGCAATTATATGGAATAATAGTAGAGAAGTCTGCAATTATTCCATATAATTGCATAAAAGTCTTCAATTATGCCATATAATTTCATAAAAGTCTACAACTATACAGAATAATTGCTGACATTTAATGAAAAATTGATGATTATTTCATATAATTGCAGAGAATGACAAGTATATGGAATAATTGCAGAAAAATCGGCAATTATATGCAATAATAGCAAAGAAGGCTGCAATTATTCCATATAATTGCATAAAAGTAATTGCATAAAATATGCAATTATATGAAATAATTGCTAATATTTGAAGAAAAATTGATGTTTTCTGCAAATATATGGAAGAATTGCAGCCTTACTGCAAATATGACTTTTTGGTATTAATAATGGATCTCATTTTAAAGATTGTAAAATTTATGATTTTTTGGGTGAAAACGATATGCTAATCCGATGTGTCTACAGAAAGTTATGCACATTTGAAATGCTAAAAACGTAAAGGGTATTTGGGTCATTTGGCGCTGACGGATTTTAAAATAGGGACTAGAAACGTAATTTTATTCCGGGGAGGATATTTTCTCTATTTCGAAACTTAACAAGGATGTGAGCTAAACTATCCCTCATCTGTTTAAATTAATTATATATTAACATTTTTTTTTCATGTCCCATATAAAGGGCAATTTTGGGTGTTCATGGTCAGACCAAAAGTCTGAGCTTTCAACCCAACTATTAGTAAATATATTAATTGACAGCTAATTAGTGGATTTGAATCATCTTATTTTGCGTACCAAAACTTATTTGATTTTAGTGACTTAGACCCGGTCATTTTGTTAGTTGTAGTCAAATTTATATGAAACAACATTTAGCTAATATGCTTCTAGCTGTCAAAATTTTAACCGTTGCCAGCAACTTTTTTATTTTAGCAATCAAAGTTTTTTATTTTTCACATTATAATCTGATGAGAAAGATGAGACAAAGGATTAAAATTAAAAATGCATTGTGTGTGTAAATAACATAACTTATTGTTTTGTATTCTTACACAACTTTCCACCTAACTTTCCACCTAGCTTTACAAATTTTGTATTACTTGCTTGCACTTGACAAATATCAGCAGAGGGATGAAATAAAAAGAAAAAGGGTTTGGAAAGAATACCACGCATATAAGGATTTTACTAACCAACAACAAGTAAAAAAAAAGAGATTAATGTGCTGCAAAAAAACCAGACGTAGGAAATTAATATTAAAAGAAAATGGATCTTGACTCACCTGAAGCTTTAAAAGAAAAATGGTCTTGGAAGTAAATGGTGGCGAACAGTAGTGGATAATGGCAAATAACAGTGGAGAGTGGAAAATGCCGAAAGTGATGAATGGTGGAGAAAGTTGGATTGTGAATGTCAAGAGTGAAGAGGTAAAGAAAATTTCATAAGATATTTACAGAAGTTGTAGCATTTTCTAGAATCCCATATGTAAGGCATTTTATTAAAAAAAATGAACGTTTGATAGCAGCTATTGATTAGGTCTATTTTATTTAATAAGGATTAGCTCCAAAAAAAATATGGTCAAAATTGAAAAGGCTTTTATTGCATGCTGTTGATTAGATCTATTTATTTAATAAGGATTTTAGTGTCACTTGATTCAATATATAAATTATTGTTACCAACATAATTCTATGCCTGGCGCATATAAACAACAAACTTTACAGACAAATATAATTACATGAAATAGAACATAAATCATCGAAATCGAAATCAAAAATGGTGAACACTTTGTAATATAAGGAAGATGATAAAATACCTAATTTAACTACTAAATCTCTAGCAAATGGATGAATTGATATCTTCGATCAATAATAAAATTTTACTAGGAAACCGAAGAGATTGCGGAAACAGAAAGTAAAAGCTGAAACTGGACAACCATAATTTAGAGATTGGTCTATAATATAGGGTGCTGAGGTTTGATTTTTAATATTAATTTTTGTTACCTTTTTATTTTTATTTTTTTAGTTTTTTATGAGCTTGTATATAAAGTTTGAAGTTTCATGGTCGGACCAAAAGATTGTGCTTCAAAACCAACCATTAATGAAGATATACATATCAATATACTATAATACTTGTGGTGCTATTTTAAAAAGAAGAGCTCAAACAAAACGCATTCTCAAGGAGTTTGCAGGTCAGCTTAGCTAAAGAGTAAAACATACTCTTTTTTTTAAAAAAAAATTAAAAAGAAAAAAAAGTAAGTTGCAAATTAGCTCAAAAAACATTTAGTCAGTAGACCAGCAACAGATTAATGTTCATTTTTTTCAATATAATTTTGATACATACACCTTGAGATCTGATATGTCTGTAAGGACTGTACATAAAAATAAAAACTTTAGGGTTAATACAGTTACATGAATATAATATCAAGTATTCATGCAGTTTAAATGCGAAGAATTGAAGAAAAGACTACTCAATTACGTCTCTAAGATGGTGGACGCTTTCCTGTCTGCTGCTATGCCTTTTTGATACCCAACTTTAGTTGCCAGGAATTTCACAAGTTCTTTACCTAGTTTTGTGCATATAAATTCAACATGATGTAGTAATTCTATTTTGAAAGGATATTGTATAAAATTGACCTTGCCTCAGTTTTCATTCTCTATTCAATGAGGTTGATTCACCTATACTATCATTAGCAATGTTTGATTTTCCTTCACCTCCAAACATTCTAATCTTTTGCAAATAACCAATAGGATAGATCTAATGATGTGAGATCAACAGAAACATCTGATTTCTGACAATTTCAGATCAAGGAAATGATGACACTATTAAATTTTAGTGATACAAAATTACGAATAGAGGAAAATAAATATGCAAAATAAAAAAGTGAAGATCTTGTTTTGTTGTAATAAATAAATAAATTCTAGATCTGAATAGATACAACCCATATTGATTCTATCGAGAAACAAATATATGAAATCAAATAGTTCAGCAGAAGTCGTACCTGAATCCATTGATGTTTGCAAAAAGAAGATCAATTAGGTTTTAGATCTTCCAAATTGACACAAGTTTAGATCTGAAAATTCTCTTTAGAAGAGGGTGGAGAGAATATGATAAGACTTGTGTAATTTGGGGACCATAACCCCATATATATAGTGTGTGACATTTTCCAGTTCGGCCCTTCAACAAACTAAAATTGTCACTCTGGTATCCACACATTATAAATTTACATGACGAATATACCCCTTAAGTCTTGTTGTATTTATTCCAAATAGATCACATAATTAAACTTAATCCCAAGATAGACCATACATTCAAATATTAAAATATGTGGCCCCATAATGCTGAATTATTCCAACAATCTCCCCCGGGCCACATATGTAACCTTATAGAATGTATTTAACTTTATGAGCTCTCAAATAGCTATCTTGACAATATGGTATATCCAAAACAATCTCGTCCATTGATTGTGTTAACATAGGATCAAAGCGGTTTTTATTATCGTTAGTGTAACTAAACCCATCAATGGTCATGTATATCAATATAATCAAATGACATAGATCAATCATGTATGTGTAGCATGGAAATTACATGAAATGTGATCTTTATATGTCTATTTCCAACTGGTCCTACTTTACTTTAATGGGATCAAAATCTAAACATATATAAATAATTTGAGTGCAATTAAAAAAAGAAAAAAGAAAAAAGAAAAGAAACTTTATTTCTGATCAGAAAAACTGAAGCATATCCACAATCAAAATATAGAGCAATGTCACAAAAGAAATGAATTAGTACGAACTCCCCCTAAACCAAAATATTCTTACATAAAAGATACACCCATTTTAGCAACATGCTTATGAAAGACCTTGGGTGGTAATGCTTTTGTAAGTGGATCCGCTAACATGGAATTTGTCCCAATATGCTCTATGGATATTAACCCATTTTGCACCTTTACTTCACAACTAGAAACTTGATGTCAATGTAATTTGTCTCACTTGAGCTTCTATTGTTATTAGAATATAATACTGCTGATCTATTGTCACAAAACAACTTTAGTGGTCTTTCAATATTATATATAATGCGCAGCCCAGTGATAAAATTTCGCAGCCATTTTCCATGATTAGATGCCTCATAGCAAGCCACAAACTCTGCTTCCATAGTGGAAGAAGCTATAAGCGTTTGCTTAATGCTCTTCCATGATATAGCCCCTCTACTCAACATAAATATGCATCCTGAAGTGGATTTTCTGCTATCCGGACATCCAGCAAAGTCAGAATCAGAATACTCAATGATCTTCAACTGATCTGATCTTCTATATGTAAGCATATGGTCCTTTGTTCTTTGAAGATACCTCATAACCCTTTTTGCTGCTTTCCAATGATCCATTCCAGGGTTACTAAGATACCTGCCTAACATTCCTACAATGTACGCAATATCCGGACGCGTACATACTTGAGCATACATTAGACTCCCTGTAGCAGATGCTTAAGGGATCTTCTGTATTTCATTAACTTCAAGGATGTTATTAGGGCATTGTTTGAGAAAAAACTTATCTCCTTTAGCGACAAAGGTATCACCTGGTTTACAATCATGCATGCCAAATCTCTTAAGCACCTTTTCTATATAGTTCTTTTGTGACAATCCAAGATGCCTCGTGAACGATCACGATGTATTTGGATCCCTAATACAAAAGAGGCATCACCGAGATCTTTCATTTCAAAATTATTTGAAAGAAATCTCTTAGTTCCGTGCAACATATTTAAATCATTGCTGGCAAGCAATATATCATCAACATATAAAATTAAAAATATAAATTTACTCCCATTAAACTTGTGATACACACAGTTATCAATGATGTTTGCCTCAAAACCAAAAGAGGTAATTACATTATGAAATTTGTGGTACCATTGACGAGAAGCTTGTTTGAGTCCATAAATGGATTTCTTTAGTTTATAAACCATATTGTTTGGATCTTCGACCACAAAGTTTTCCGGTTGCACCATATAAATTGTTTCCTCAATGTCTCCATTGAGAAATGCAGTCTTAACATCCATTTGATGCAACTCAAGGTCAAAATGTGCAACAAGTGACAAAATTATTCTAAAAGAGTCTTTCGATGAAACCGAAGAGAAAGTCTCTTTGAAATCAACGCCTTCCTTTTAAGTAAAACCTTTTGCTACAAACGAGCCTTATATCTTTCCACTTTACCTTTTGCATCCTTCTTAGTTTTAAATATCCATTTACAACCAATGGGCTTCTTACTTTCAGGTAAAGGGACAAGATCCCAACTTTATTGTCTTGCATTGATTTATACTCTTCATTCATAGCTTCAATCCACTTTTGAGAATTAATATCTTGCATGGCTTGGTGAAAGTTGATAGGATCATCTTCCATCAATCCATTATTATCCACTAACTCTTGAAGAAATACAACATAATCATCCGGAATAGCATTTCTTCTTTCCCTAGTGGATCTTCTTAATGGCAATTCATTTTGAGGTTGTTGAATTTGTTCTTGTGGAACATTAACTTCAACTTGAAGAGGATTTTCTTCAACATTGTTTTGTTGGGGTTCTGGATTCACTTCTTGATCAATGATAGGAACAATAATCCGCACATTGTCCGAAGAAATAACTGTAGTAGGAATCATAGACGATGATTCCTCCTTTAAAACAATGTTCGTTACTTCATTTCTCCCTCTCAACTCAACGTCCTCAAAAAATGTTGCATTTTCCATCTCAAATATTTTCCTCGGTATGGGATCATAAAATTTATAGCCCCTAGATCGCTCAGAATAACCAATAAAGTAGCTACTCACTGTTTTGGAGTCCAATTTTCTTTCATTTGGCCTATATGGCCTTGCCTCAGCTGGACATCCCCAAATGTGAAAATGCTTTAGAGTAGGCTGTTTGCCTGTCCAGAGCTCATAAGGTGTTTTAGTAGCTGCTTTAGTGGGTACTCTATTAAGGATATAAACTGCTGTCTTTAATGCCTCTCCCCAGAGTGATTTTGATAAGGTAGAATGACTGATCATACTCCTTACCATGTCTTTAAGAGTCCGGTTTCGTCTCTCAGCAACACCATTCATGCTAGTTGAACTAAGCATAATGTATTGTGAGACTATTCCACATTCCTCTAGGAATTTGGCAAATGGTCCTAGACATTGTTCACCTGATCTGTCAGATTTACCATAATATTCACCGCCACGGTCAGATCTGACAGTTTTAATCCTTTTGTTGATTTGGTTCTCAACTTTTACCTTAAATTTCTTGAACATGTCTAAGGATTCTGATTTATCATGAATAAGATATAGGTAGCCATATCTTGAATAGTCGTCTATGAATGTTATAAAATATTGTTGACTATTCCATAATGCCTCAAGGAATGGCTCACAAATGTCTGTATGTATTAATTCTAAGACGTCAGTTGCTCTATTGGCACCTACTTTCTTATGGTTGGTCTGTTTTCCCTTGATACACTCTACACAGACATCAAGGTCTGAAATATCAACGGATTCCAAAATGCCATTTGACACGAGCCTTTGAATTCTATTTTTAGATATATGACCTAAGCGCTTGTGCCATAATGTGGCTGAAGTTTCCTTATTAGCATTTCTTTTAGTACCACGTGACTCTACATGCACGGCTTCATTATAAGAGGTATTAAAATCAAGCATATATAAGTTATCATAAACATTAAGAGAACCAGTTCCAATAAGAGTTGAATTCATTGATAAACTAAAAGTACCATTCCCAAATGAACAAGAATAACCAAATTTGTCCAACTTAGAAACAGAAACCAAATTCCGTCTAAATGACGGTATAACAAAAGTATCAAATAAATCCAAATAAAACTGAGTTCTTAATAACAACTTAAAATGCCCAATAGCCTCCACTTTTACCGATTTTCCATCACCCACACAGATTTATCTTTCAGCATCAGTTGGATTTCGGTAGCTCAAGCAACCCTTTCTTAACACGCCATGCGTGGTATTTGGCACAATCTTTCTTCAAATGTCCAGCCTTTTTGCAAAAGTAACAACCATCAGTCTCCTTTTGTTGTTTCTTTTCAGTCGGACCCTTAGCAGTTTCTTTATCCTTCTTTCTCTTTTTGTCTTTTCCCTTAAAGGTGTATGCTAAATGAGCACTTTCAGCCTTATCATGCTTCAATCTCTCTTCTTCTTGTACACAATACGAAATGAGCTCATTAAGAGTCCATTTCTCCTGTTGACAGTTATAACTGATCTTGAACTGGTTGTATTGTGAAGGAAGAGAGATTAATACCAAATGCACGAGCAAATCTTCTGAAATCTCAAGCTTAAGTGCCTTAAGTTTTGAAGCAGTGTTAGACATTTCCATAATGTACTCCCTTACGTTTCCTTTGCTTTGATACTTCATGGAAATCAAGCGTTGCAAAAGCGTGCTTGTTTCCGCCTTATCGTTTTTAGCAAAACATTTTTCAATCTCAGCAAGGAAATCTTTAGCATTGGTTACCTTTTCAGATACCGCACCCCTAAATGCCTCCGGAATGCCACGCTTTATGATCATTAGACTCATGCGGTTTGAACGATCCCACCTCTCAAAGTTCTTTATAATATCAGAAGAACTTTCATCCGTAAGAGGGGCGGGTTCATCTATCCTAAGTGCAAGGTCAAGATCCATGCAGCCAAGAACAAGAAATATGTTCTTTTTCCAATCCTTAAAGTTTGTTCCAGTCACAATAGGAATGTTGTTCAGATTAGCAGATACCGTAGTCAAATTAGCTGTAATTTTAAATTAATCAAATATGCTTACATTATAAAACAACTGTAGTACATTTAAAATAATTGGTAAGTCTTTGCTCAAGATACCTAGCACAACATTAATATCAAGTCTTTGGACAGTAATATTAACTGTAAGTGGTATTCTTGTTGTAATCATCAAATATTAACAATAAATTCAAGTCAAATAATAATCTTCCTTTGGGCCGATTAATTATTTTCTTGTAAAACTTTATAATTGTTACATATTTATCATCACACATGTGTATCTGATTTGGCCAGATATTAACCTTCCTTTGGGCCGACTAATATTCGCATAAATAAATACACACAAATATCTAACGTTTTTCATGAGCAACTAAAATAAGAGAGGTCACTTTGGTGACATATTATTTCAGTTAGTTCACTTATAATGCAGGATATTCACAATCAATTTGCAAAAGACGCCAAATAATATATGAATTTATTTTAACTCCTTCATTTATAAATTTACCATAAATATCAATGTCAAATTTGACATCAAGGAAACTGTAATAATACATAAATGAATAATACTTGCAATAATAATTAGTATCAGATTATTGCGTACTTTATTTAATTGCTACTATTCAAAATAGAAGGTGAAACATATTAAGTAGTAACAATAAATTACAAAAAAAAAATGTCAAATCTGACAGCATCAATTGATGTGTTGATTCATAGTGTACAAAAGTAATGAATAGTAAAAGCTTGGCCAATATTTCAACAATGCCTGTGGCTATTTTATGCTAAGAAAAAAAAACCAACCAAATAAAATAATAATTTATGCTTTTGCAGGAGAAAACAAAACCACAAACATGTCATGGTACAATTATTATAAAAGATGTAGATGAATTCTTAGATCATAAATCCAATGATACGGTTCAATTAAATCCAAATTGCTACCATTTCAAGAAACTTTTGGTCAAATCAACAAAATCCAATATTTCATTAAATTTATGGATCCATGTATAATACTGTTTATTAACATGTTTTGAATCACCATAATTGAAGCATTCACAAATCAGAACGAAATAAGTGGATCAGGTGAATCAACCGAAAATTGTAAATCCAAGAACCCTAATTTCATATGTTCTTAAACCAAAAAATTTCTCAATAAAATCAATGATGGGTGGCTCCGATACCACTTTTTATAATAAATAAATAAATTCTAGATCTGAATACATACAACCCATATTGATTCTATCGAGAAACAAATATATGAAATTAAATAGTTCAGCAGAAGTCGTACCTGAATCCATTGATGTTTGCAAAAAGAAGATTAACTAGGTTTTAGATCTTCAAAATTGACACAAGCTTAGATCTGAAAATTCTCTTTAGAAGAGGGTGGAGAGAATATGATAACCCTTGTGTAATTTGAGGACCATAACCCTATATATATAGTGTGTGACATTTTCCAGTTCGGCCCTTCAACAAACTAAAATTGTCACTCCGGTATCCACACATTATAAATTTACATGACGAACATACCCCTTAAGTATTGTTGTATTTATTCCAAATAGATCACATAATTAAACTTAATCCCAAGATAGCCCATACATTCAAATATTAAAATATGTGGCCCCATAATGCTGAATTATTCCAACATGTTTTCCTTAATATAGACATATTTGAGTATGTTTATATCTATTTCTAATTGGCTAATAAAATTATTTTTTGCCATCTAATGTTAATTTAGGCAGTAAGTAATTGATTATATAAGTAGAGACAAAGTGTGGTGGAGAATCTATTTGCTAATTCTCTTTTCTCCATCTTTGTTCTTTTTCTCCAACAGTTTTAGCCATATAGATATTTGCTTCTTTTTTTCATTTGGTTATTGATTCAGTGGTACTTTATTTACTTTAACTTTGTTCTATTAATTGTAAACAAAATTTGAATGAATCAATTCAGCGGGTGGTTGGATGGATTATCTTGTGTTATCGTGTTTTTTTATTTCAATTCTGTCTTGTTTTCAATAGTTATCTCTTTCTGATTTGGATTGTAAAGATCCATTGATATAAGCTTTTGCAAAGAGTTAGGTTTTTCATACCATACACAAACGAGAAACCATTAAAAATGCTAACAAGATTCAGATATAAAATGAACATAATTATTCTTTCTTATATAAATTGCAAGGCTTTACCGACAAACATACATAAGTGAATAACAAATCATGGAATAGCATCTACAAAATTGAAAACCGGAATATATAATATAACATTATTTACTAGAATTTTTCCGTAAAAGCTTTTATGTTTATCATCAACTAGATTCATGTACAAATTCGTGAGCATGTCGCTTTGAGAACGTTGGAATAAATGTATGTAAACAATCAGCCTACACTCCAAACTTTTTCAACTAAGCTTATAATTATTTAACATGTAACTTTTGAAAGGCAAAGACGATGGATTAAATAAATAGGACAATATCAAATTTTCCAATAAAGCTAAACATGATATAAAACATGAATTGCATTGATCTAATATCCTATTCCTAAGTTGCACACTATAAATTGAAAAATGAAAGCATAAGACTTGCGCTTCCCAATCCAACTGATGTATGCTGCAAATCTTCAGCTAGAAATCCCTAAAAATAACACATCCAGTCTGTTGGTATGAAACGTTGCTATGAAGCTAGACTTTTATTACCTAAAACGATGCTACGTAGACGGTTTGAATTTTTGTTTTCCACTGTAATTGTGTTATGCCTTTCACAAGATCCAATCCCATACTGTAGAGTTAACAAGTTAATATGAAATTAAGCAAGAATAAATATAATTCCCAATCATATAAATAAATGCCAGTAGTCTGGACTTTCCACTCAAGACAGTATTATACTGTTTTAAGTGAAATTTTACCAAGGAAAACTAGCTTTATTATAATTCTCATAAGTTACCGCCAATATAAGTAAAATGTACCTTGAATGATGTTGCTTATCTGCTTTTGTTTGTGCAGCATGATGATAAGCTCTGAGTTTTGCAACTAGCTCAGTTGCATCCATGGCAGCATTTACATCGAGTACCTAAATAGAATGGTGTTCAAGCTTACTGCGTGTACGAAAACAATGTGTTGATATAACTAAGTATTCAACATAATAAAATTCCTTAGGTATAACTAGAGGAGCCTCAACAAACTCTGCAATTGCCAATTGCTCTCTTGAACTTAATGTTGTTGCAAGGTACTCCAGGTATACAAACAATGCAGACTCTACTGGACTACTGCTAGCTAGCAACTACCTATATAACTAATTCACAAAAGTGATGTCATGTGTTAGAAATAATGGAGTACCAACCATATTAAATAAATTTTCTTTGTTTCAAAATCTAAATAGAGCTTAGTGCATGTGTGTTTTATCGTGATATGGAACCGATCCGCTAACGTCTACATTATAAGTGTGACGATCCGGAATTTTTGATATTTGAAATGGAAATATTTAATTGATTTTAAATTTTTGAACAGTTAGTTTTGACTTAAATTCAAATATCAATAATTTTTGGCAATTAAATTATCGAATTTAATAATTGGGGTAAATTGCTGAATCAGAAATTTCGGGCTAGTTAAAAATAATTTAAAGGTTTATGAAATTTATATCGATAATACTGAAGGTAATAAGACTTTTAAAATTGAATTTATAAGTGGTTTGTTCGGTTTTAAAAATATATCGTTTAAATCGATATTTAAAAATAGCATTCTGAGATACAGCCTCGGAATTCGACGAAACTATTTCCATTGGATCCGTAATAGTGTATTATTGTCGGATTTCAATTTTTGTAGCGTTTGGAGTTGTCGTGTGATCGTACGGTATAAAAACCCGCTGAAATCTATATCGTAAATTCAATATAATAACTGGATCCAAAAGCTATATTCTCTATAAGATCGAATAAAGACTCGAAACCTCTTCCATTGCATTCGGAATAGGGATATAACAGTACAAACGCCTAGCGGCACACCTCGATAGAAGGTCGAGATTGTGAGTTGCAGAAATCGAGACGATTTAAATTTAAATATAATATATATGTTTTGGGTTGACTGGTCAAAATTGCCTCACATCAGAGCTTTATGTTTTCCCTTCGATTCACCGTAGACCACATCCAACACGTGTTCTCCCAGAGAACACGCGTCTTGTTTAAAAAAATCGTCTCCTTGTCGATTTTTCATTTTATACGATCCAATGTCTACTTTCACCTTCTCCTTTTGTTTTTTTCCAGATCTTCAATAATGGCCGATAACAAAAAAAATGAAAGGGGCGAGCGTTCCAGATCACCCTCTTCTCTTCTTTGATTCCCATTCAAAAAACAAGTCACGGCCCTCTTCTTTTTCATAAAACGAAATCAAATCGATTTTATTCACAAAAGAAGGCAGACGAGAGTGAAGTCGCGAGCCCGTAATCTAATGCACGAGTGGAGGTTAGGGTCAACTCATGCTGTGCATTGTCAATCGACCGGAGTCTCGCATTCAATGGAAGAGGGGTCGTCGCGAAGTCGATCTGGGCGCGCATCGATCGGAGTAACTTGGGCACGTGGGTTCGCTCGTCAAGGGCATGCGTGCGAACGAGGCAGAGCAGAGGAAGGTAATGGGAATTGCTGTCGCGAGGCAGCAGATGGTGTCGTCGTAGGTTGAAGCAGAGGGGGAGATCGCATTCCATATCGATTTCGAGCATGGAAGGTAGAGGAGTTGCATTCGTGTGCTAGGGTTGTCGTGTTCATTGTTAGGAATCTCGAGTTCGGCTATGGTTCCAGGGTAAGGGGTGTGTGTGTGTATGTGCAGTTTTTCAGTTTATATATGTATGTATGTATGTATGCAGAAAAATATAATTTTTATAGTGAGGTGTAGCAGTTTTAATATATATGTATATATATATGTATATGAGTATACAGTAAAAGTAAAGTTGAATACAAAATATACATATTTACGCATACCTATTTTCATTCAAGAATATATAGATTATTCTTTTTTTATTATGGGTAGTTTCAAAAATAAAATAAGAAAATAAAAGGTTATATATATACACATTTTAAATTTGCTAGTTATTTTTAAATAATATATTATGGTGATAACTCATTTAATAAACTTATTTAGTTATTTAAGTTATTAAGAAATTATTATTTAATACAACAAAAATTAGTTTAAATAACATTTCTAGTTAATTAAATAAATAAATGGTAATTAATTGTTTGATTAGTTCAAATGATAATAAATCATATAATGTTTATTCAAGGTCTGAAATCGTGAAGAAGACAAGCCTGTTTGGATCAGATTGCAAACTAAAAGGCAAAGGTGGGTTAATCTCACTCATTTGGATTACCTTTTAAATTTAAATAGTTAAATCTAAATTATTGGTTGTTTGCTTGAATTGATAATTTAATATCAGTCTGGATGTGGTATTATATATAGTAGTATATATATTGGAGTGATTGATATTCCCGCATTATATAGCGGATGCGACCCTATGCGTCCCACATAATAGCATATGACCCTATATACTGCGATATCCCTATTAAAGTGGGATTGGTATTTTTATATTGTGCTAACATCTATGGATGCTGGGAAAAACAGGTTGGAGGAATCCAACTGGATTCCTAAAAATATTGAATATGTTTTCATAATCTGTGATATGATACATTGATTATCTGTGATAGATTACTGATTGTATTAGGAATTTAAAATATTGGATGCTATGGTTTGATTGAATATATTTGGGTATATTGAGTTATCAAAATATAAAAATTTGATTTTTGAAGGGAAATAAAGAGAGAATTTTTAAGTAAAATAATTATTGTGAATTTGGATAAATTAAAGAATGAATTGGAAAAGGATAAAAGTTGATTTTTATATTCTAATAAATAAATTTCGACTATGGGAAGGGAGATTTTTGAATAAATATGAATAAATGGATTTTTAAACTTATGTGATAATATTTGAAGGAATAAAGAATTTATTTTTAAATTCAAGGTTTAAAATAGTTTGGGAGAGATAAAGAAGAATTTCGGAAAAAAAAATGAAATTGGTATTTTCAGTTTAAATAAGATTTTAAATCATAATAAAGGAGCAAATATGAAATTAATGGGTTTTGAAATAAAAACTGTGATTTAGAAGGAGGATGAGACTATGGAATTTATATACTGGGTTTATAAAGTCAAATAACATATTAGTGGATATTTGAAAGTATAAATTAATGGCGGGAATTTATAATGGAATGCTTAATTTGTTTTAAAAATAAATAGTGGTTTTATTTTTAAAGGTGTGGAAAAGAAATTTACGGGTTTGAGATGTAAAATAAATTGGATAAATCGGGAAAGATTTATTAACTGATTAAATGGACTATTTTGGAATGGAAAGTGTATTTTCCTAAAAAGTCAAGTATGCTTTCAAAGCAAATTTTTAAGTTTAAGTTAGAGGTTTTAAAGTGGTTTTAAAAGAATTTTTTAGAAAGAAATTATTATTTAGTGGTTTTAAAATTTTTAAAAGTAAAATTTTATTAAGTTAATTATATTAGTAAATTATTTTAAAGGTTAAACTAGTATTATGATTTAAAAGATAATTATTTAATATTTATATCTTATAGAATAACTTTTATTTTAAATTTAGTTTTGGCTTAAGTTTTACATGTGAAATTATTGGAAAATTTCATAACTTGTATTTTAAATAAAGTGTTTTAAGTAGTTTTTATTTTAAGTGTTTTAAAGTATATATTTTTGGATAAAGTGATTTAAATTATTTAAAAATCTAAATTATTAAGATTAGGTGATTTTTAGTGGAAATAAAACAATCGGGTGGAAATTTACTCCGCGAGGGAAAGTGATTTGAAAACTATTTTCAAAGGGTTGAAGTGTAGAAAAATATCTTGCAAAGAAATTTTGAAATAAATAATTTGGGAAACTATTAAGGCCTGATGGTTGTTTGTGGATGTTACATGAGAGTTAAATAACCGATTATCAATATTGGCCAATGCGCTGATCGTTTCGAAGAGACCGAGATTGGGATTAGTTTTTCGAAAACCACTTCGATCCAGTTTTAACGTTTTTGTGAGGAAGACAAGAGCTTGGAGTCGAAGATGGAGCAGTGAAGTGCAAGGGGTAATTGCCACTAATCCTGAGGGTGATTCCAAAATGGATGTAGTAGGAGTAGTGCCTTCGGTTCCATTCAGACCGGGAACGAACTTGTATGGACGAATACTATCAGATCATCGTCAGGGGAACGATGAACATTCTAAGTGTACGTGTGATAAAAAGGTAACGCATAGCCTCAAGCCTCATCAACTGGGAATGGCTAAAACATGGGAGGTGCAACAAGGCTAAGTGGCTAGCAACCAATTAGGGTTAGGTCATCCCTGTCTAGATGCCCCTTTAATTCGGCTGTGTGGGCGGTTGCTGATCCCAACCGTGGGTTGATCTTATTCGGACTATCCAGTAAAGGGTAGCCCCGGTCTTGTGTTGCAGTGGATCAAGGGGATCCTCGGTACGCTGATCTAGACCAGGTACTATGACGGGCGGTACCCTAGTAGCCCTGCCATTGTATGGAATCCAATCTCCAATAAGTGCCTGTACGGTTTTGATTGTGTCCAACTATTGCTGAAACGCGAGATGGTAGAATTTAAGCTAGATTCTATTTTACTTTCTATAGATACTATTATAATATAAGACGGATTTGATAAAAATGTTTTGGTTATCGTAAGGTAAAAACCCGACATGTTTATTTGTAGCGTGGTCTTACGAGATACCTTTGATTTCAAAGGATTTTGAAAATTTTAATAATCCAATTGGATGTGTTTTCTCATGTTGGTTTTCCAGACTGACTCGGGTGTTATTTTACTATAATGCTCGGGTCAGACTGAGTATTATAGAGTACAGATTCTAGATGGACTGCTATGAAGCTCAAGGGATGTGCTGGAGGGCAAGACGTATCACACGTATATGTCTTATTTCCGCTGTGTTTGGTATGCTGTGTAGTCAGTTTTTGTGAGGACAAGTTAATATAACTGTCCAGTATTCTGCTATTGATTATGTTGTACTCTGATGATGTAATGTATAAACATATATAGTTTTTTTTGTGCAAAGATCTGTCATTATCTATTATATATTGTTCTGCTGCAATAGTGAGATTATGATATTATTTTCAATTTCTTCTTATACCACCTTCTTCTTTCCCTTTTGGCCTGTTTTCCGGCATTCAATTATTTGGCATTTAATACAGTGGACGTATTGATGTCGATTTTCGGACGTCGAAAAATCAGGTCGTGACATTGGTATCAGAGCTGAAGGTTAAACGAGAACCTTGGCTCTGGTGGGGATTACTAATTAGAAATAGAGTCAGTAGTACTCTAGAATGAGTTTGAGTGTATTAATAGATATGAGCGCGTATTTGTTAGTGAATATAAATTTTTTTTATATTGTGCTGATTGGTTTATTGAGTAGTTTATGGATTCTAGTCAATGCGAGCAATTAACGTTATTGATAGGGATCTCTAAACACTTGAATAGAGCAATTCGACACGATATTGTTTTAATTAGGGTAAATGAAATAAATTTTACCCAAATTATTTTATATATAAAAGGGATAATTTTCAGGAAATTATTATGGTTGCTTGGTTGCTAGGGAATGATAATATTAAATTATTATCATAAATGTGTGCAAATTGAATAAGAAAATGAAATCATAACTAAAAATTAAGAAATAAATTCATATACATATGGGATTCGTAAATGTGAATTACAAATGGGACTTAAATTTGAAATAGAATAAAATTCTAGAGTAATATTTGAATATAGATTGAAAGAATTTGAAATTTGAAAATTTGAAAATTAAATTCCTTTGAGTTTGAAAATGATTTTCAAAGGTTTTGGAGGAATAATAGTGATATTAGTTGGAAATATTTTTGAATTGGATGTGAAATTTGGTGAGATTTGGAGTCAAAAATATTTGAAAATGTTTTTAAAGAGTAAAAGCACTGAACTCTTTTGGTTGCTGGAAAATAATTCCGATGATGATCGCGACATCATCGGTGTTCATTTTCAAGTTTCCAAGAGAGGGATTGCTACCTGAATGTTTTGAGTTGGCATTTGAAAAAGTTGGGTTTTGATTTTGAAATACAAAGGAATAACTGAATATACCAAAGGATTTTTGATATAGTTGATTTCAAAAGGTGATTTTGAAATGTTGAGGAATTATTTAAACTCGAAAAGTTAATTAAAGATGTTTGTGGAATGATAAATGGGTTTGAAACTAATAAAAATTTGGAATTCGTAGAATACAAATTAATTTGTAAAAAGTTATAATAAAGTTGGTATGAAAATAAAATAAGTTGGAAGGTAAGCTAGTTAATTGAAGAGAGTTAAAAGAAGTTCGCAAATGAAATTTAAATAAGTGGAAAACTTATAGAAGTTAAAAATTTGAGTTAAAATTAAAGTGTAACTGAATCAAATTAAATAAAAGTGAATTTGAGGAAAAAGTCTAAGTAGACTAAGTGTAAGGATCATTGAAATAAAATTTACTAAATGTGAATAAATTTGTGAATGAACAAAAGATTGAAAATAAAATTAGTAATTACTAATTGATTTAAATGACTAAGAAAATGAATTGAAATTGAATATTGAAATGATATTTAATTTAAATTGTGCAGTAAAGTGAAGTTGTGGAATTAATCGAAGTGGACTAAAAATAATTAAAGTTTGGAAATAAAAGTCATTGAGATTTAAAAGAAATTAGTAAGTGGAGCTGATTAAAGAAATGATTAATTATGGTTTGAGATGAGATGAATAGAATTCAATATTTTAAAATGAAAGGTGAATTGAGTTCATATGGAATAGAAGACCCAATTTGAATAAAAGTTTATGTAAACCAAAGTGGCAACGCGAAGATAAATGTTTAAGTGTGTAAAATATTTAAACCGAACTTAATAAGTAGTGGTGAAATTCTTAAGTAAAATTTGGTATTGGGAAAATTGTGGATAAGTGGATAAAAATCAAAATAAATGTGAATAAAAAGGAAATTGATATAGCAAATAATCAATGGAGATAAATACGTAGGATGTACATATATTATTTTATTCGCATAACGATTTGATCCAGATTCAAGCACAGAATTTTGAGATAGTGTTATCGATACGAGTTTGGATTTTTCACTCGGTTTTCGAAGGCGAACCCTAGATATGGATTTTTGATTGATTCTGGAAATTCTCTATCATAGTTTATGACTTTGCAAGGAGAATGACGGTTTCTGATCAAAAAACCATATCTGAGTCTGCACTAGAAAGCCGGATGGACGATACTAGTTCGGAAGTGAAATTGTGTGGTTGAGTGAGCGATCGGATTCGGTATTGCGTACGGATGATATGTGTACATCATGCAGACTTAAATGAAATAGATATTGAAAATTTTGTAAAAAAATAAATAAAATGATTTTGGATTCCGTGATTGGATATTATTGATAAGTAGGATATACAGGTGTTTTGAAAGGAAATTGGTGTCTTTGATTTCAGAAGATAAATATGAATTGCCCGACTAAAAGGTATGTATTTAAATTGGCATATGAAATATGATGATTTTATGATCTATCCACTTTGCATTTTGTTTTATTTTGAAATTTAGGGGCTCGTAAAAGCATTTTGTAGTCGTACCGAGCTAGCCGTGCAAAGGAGACGCTGACGAAATTTTTCGAAAGAGCTAGAAAATTTTGAGAAAATTTTGATTGTTTAAGATTTGATTTTAAATTATAATTTAAATGATTGAGTAGTTAATTTTGTTTGGAACCTAAGGACGAGTTTGGAAAGTTAGTAAGAGTTAGAGTGTTTCTCTAATAAAAAGATTGTTTTGAGAAGTTTGAAACTGTTGGCTTTGGGAAATAGTAAATGGGTATTTGACCATTCTTCCTAATTAGTAATTTCGGGGACAAAATTCTTTTAAGGGGAAAGTAATATAACGACCAGGAATTTTTAATATTTGAAATGATAATATTTAATTGATTTTAAATATTTGAATAGTTAGTTTTGACTTGAATTTCTAATATCACTAATTATTTGGCAATTAAATTATTGAATTTAATAATTGGAAATTGGGTAAATCGCTGAATCGGGAATTCTAGGATGGTTAAAAATAATTTAAAAGCTTTAGAAATTTATGTTGATAATACTGAAGGTAATAGGACTTTTAAAATTTAATTTATAAGTGTTTTGTTCAGTTTTAAAAATATATCATTTAAATCGATATTTAAAAATAGCCTTCTGAGACACAGTCTCGAAATTCGAAAAACTAGTTCCATTGGATCCGTAATAGTGTATTATTATCGGGTTTCAATTTTCGTAGCGTTTGGAGTTGTCGTGTGATTGTACGGTATAAAAAAAGCGCTGAAATCTATATCGTAAATTGAATATAATAACTGGATCCAAATGCTATATTCTCCATATGATCGAATTAGGACTCAGAACCTTTTCCATTGCGTTCGGAATAGGGGCATAACATTATAAACGCCTAGTGACACACCTCGATAGAAGGTCGAGATTGTGAGTTGCGAAAATCGAGACGATTTAAATTTAAATATAGTATATATGCTTTGGGTTGACTGGTCAAAATTGCCTCACATCAGAGCTTTATGTTTTCCCTTCAATTCACTATAGAACACATCGAACACGTGTTCTCCCTGAGAACATGCGTCTTCTTTAAAAAAACTGTCTCCTTATCCATTTTTCATTTTATACGATCTATTGTCTACTTTCCCCTTCTCCTTTTGTTTTTTTCCAGATCTTCAATAATGGCCGGTAACGAAAAAAATGAAAGGGGCAAGCTTTCCAGATCTCCCTCTTCTCTTCTCCGATTCTCATTCAAAAAACAAGTCACGGCCCTCTTCTTTTTCGTAAATCGAAATCGAATTGATTTTACTCACAAAAAATGGCAGATGAGAGTGAAGTTGCGAGCTCGTAATCTAATGCACGAGTGGAGGTTAGGGTCAACTCATGCTGTGCATTGTCAATCGATCGGAGTCTCGCGTTTGATGGAAGAGGGGCCATCGCGAAGTTGATCTGGGCATGCATCGGTCAGAGTAGCTTAGGCATGTGGGTTCGCTCGTCAAGGGCACGCGTGCAAACAAAGCGGAGCAGAGGAAGGTAATGGGAATCGCTGTCACGAGGCAACGGATGGTGTCGTCGTAGGTTAAGGCAGAGGGGGAGATCTCGTTCCATATCGATTTCGAGCATGGGAGGTAGAGGAGTTGCATTCGTGTGCTAGGGCTGTCGCGTTCATTGTTGGGAATCTCGAGGTCGGCTGTGGTGTCCAGGGCACCAAGGTATATATATATATGAAGTTTTTCAATTTATATATATATATATATATATATGCATGTAGAAAAATATAATTTTACAGTGAGGTGTAGCAGTTTTAATATATATGCATATATATATATATATATATATATATATATATATATATATATATATGTATATGTATATGAGTATGCAGTAAAGGAAAAGTTGAATACAAAATATACATACTTACGCATACCTATTTTCATTAAAAAATATATAGATTATTCATTTTTTTAGTGTGTGTTGTTTCAAAAATAAAATAAGAAAATAAAAGGGTATATATACACATTTTAAATTTGCTAGTTATTTTTAAATAATATATTATGGTGATAACTCATTTAATAAACTTATTTAGTTATTTAAGTTATTAAGAAATTATTATTTATTACAAAAAAATTAGTTTAAAAAAAATTTCTAGTTAATTAAATAAATAAATGGTAATTAATTGTTCGATTAGTTCAAATGATAATAAATCATATAATGTTTATTCAAGGTCTGAAATCGTGAAGAAGACAAGCCTGTTTGGATCAGATTGCAAACTAAAAGGCAAAGGTGAGTTAATCTAATTCATTTGGATTAACTTTTAATTTTAAATAGCTAAATTAAAATTATAGGTTATTAGCTTGAATTAATAATTTAATATCAGTGTGGATAAGGTATTATATATAGTAGTATATATTGGAGTGATTAATATTCCCGCATTATATAGCAGATGAGACCCTATGTGTCCTGCATAATAGTGGATAACCCTATATACCTTGATATCACCCTCGAAGTGGATTTGGTATTTTTATATTGTGCTAATATCTATGGATGCAGGGAAAACAGGTTAGAGGGATCCAACTGGATTCCTTAAAATATTGAATATGTTTTCATAATCAGTGATATAATTCATTGATTATCTGTGATAGGTTATTGATTATATTGGAAATTGAAAATATTGGATGCTATGGTTTGATTGAATATATTTGGGTTATTGAGTTATCAAAAATTTAATGATTTGATTTTTAAAGGGAAATAAAGAGAGAATTTTTAAGTAAAATAATTATATAGAATTTGGTAAATTAAAGAATGAATTGGAAAAGGATAAAAGTTGATTTTTAAATTCTAATAAATAAATTCTGAGTATAGGAAGGGAGATTTTTTAATAAATGAATTTTTAAACTTATGTGATATTATTCAATGGAATAAAAATTTATTTTTAAATTCAAGGTTTAAAATATTTTGGGAGAGATAAAGAAAAATTTTGGAAAAATAATATGAAATTGGTATTTTTAGTTTAAATAAGATTTTAAATCAAAATAAAGGAGTAAATCTTAAATTAATGGGTTTTGAAATAAAAATTGAGTGAGTAAAGGAATTTATTTTAAAATGGAGTAAATTTTGGAAATCGATTTGAAATTTGATCAAGCGCTGTGATTTAAAAGGAGGATGAGACTATGGAATTTATAAACTGGGTTTATAAAGTGAAATAAGATATCAGTGGATATTTGAAAGTTTAAATTCACGGTGGGAATTTATAAAGGAATGAGTAATTTTCTTTAAAAATAAATAGTGGTTTCATTTTTAAAGTCATGGGAAAGAAAATTTACGGGTTTGAGACGTAAATTAAATTGGATAAATCGAGAAGGATTTATTAACTGATTAAATGGACTATTTTGGAATGGAAAGTGTATTTTCCTGAAAAGCCAAGTATGTTTTCAAAGCAGATTTTTAAGTATAAATTAGAGGTTTTAAAGTGGTTTTAAAAAAATGTTTTAGAAAGAAATCATTATTTAGTGGTTTTAAAATTTTTAAAAGTAAATATTTATTAAGTTAATTATATAAGTAGATTATTTTAAAGGTTTGACTAGTATTATGATTTAAAAGATAATTATGTAATATTTATACTTTATATAATAACTTTCATTTTAAATTTAGTTTTGGCTTAAGTTTTACATGAGAAATTATTAGAAAATTTCATAACTAGTATTTTAAATAAAGTGTTTTAATTAGTTTTTATTTTAAGTGTTTTAAAGTATATATTTTTGGATAAAGTGATTGAAATTATTTAAAATCTAAAGTATTAAGACTTGGTGATTTTCAATGGAAATAAAACAATTAGGTGGAAATTTATTCCGCGAGAGAAAAGTGATTTTTAAATTATTTTCGAAGGGTTGAAGTGTAGGAAAATATCTTGCGAAGATATTTTGAAATAAATAATTTGGGAAATTATTAAGGCCTGATGGTTGTTTGTGGATGTTATATGGTAGTTAAATAACTGACTAATATTGGCCAATGCGCTGATCGTTTCGAAGTGACCGGGATCGGGATTAATTTCCCAAAAACCACTTCGATCCGGTTTGAACGTTTTCGTGAGGATGACAAAAGCTTGGAGTCGAAGATGGAGCAGTGAAGTGCAAGGGAAAATCGCTACTAATCCTGAGGGTGATTCCAAAATGAATGTAGCAGGAGTAGTGCCTTCGGTTCCGTTTGGACCGGGAACGGACTTGTATGGACGAATGCTATTAGAACATCGTCAGGGGGACGATGAGCATTCTAAGTGTATGTGTGCTAAAAAGGTAACGCATAGCCTCAAGCCTCATCAACCAGGAATGGCTAAAACATGGGAGGTGCAGCAAGGCTAAGTGGCTAGCAACCAATTATGGTAAGGTATTCCCTGTCTAGATGTCCCGTTTATTCGGCTGTGTCGGCGGTTGCTGATCCCAACCGTGGGGTGATCTTATTCGGACGATCCACTAAGGGGTAGCTCCGGTCTTGTGTTGTAGGGGATTAGGGGGGATCCTCGGTACGATGATCTAGATCAAGTATTGTGACGGGCGGTACCCCAGTAGCCCTGCCTTTGTATGAAATCCAATCTCCAATAAGCGCCTGCGCAGTTTTGATTGTGCCCAACTATTCCTGAAACATGAGATGCAAGCAGCTAGATTCTATTTTACTTTCTATAGACACTATTATAATATCAGATGGATTTGATAAAAATGTTTTGGTTATCATAAGGTAAAAACCATGCATGTTTATTCGTGGCGTGGTCTTACGAGATACCTTTGATTTCAAAGGATTTTGAAAACTTTAATAATCCAAGGGTGTGTTTTCTCACGCTGGTTTTCCAGACCGACTCGGGTGTTATTTTATTATAATGCTCGGGCCAGACCGAGAATTATAGAGTACAGATTCTATATGGATTGCTATGGAGCTCATGGGATATGCTGGATGGCGAGACGTATCACACGTATCTGTCTTATTTCTGCTGTGTTTGGTATGCTGTATAGTCAGTTTTTGTGAGGGCAAGTTAATATAACTGTCTAGTATTCTGATATTAATTGTGTTGTACTCTGATGATGTAATGTATAAACATATATAGTTCTTTTTGTGTAAAGATCTGTCATTATCTATTATATATCATTCTGCTGCGATTGTGAGATTCTGATATTATTTTTTATTTCTTCTTCTACCTCCTTCTTCTTTCCCTTATGGTCTGTTTTCCAACATTCGATTGTTCGGTATTTAATACAATGGACGTATTGATGTTGATATTCAAACGTTGAAAAATCGGGTCGTGATAGTTGGTATCAGTGCTGAAGGTTAAGCGAGAAACTTGGCTCTGGTGGGGGTTACTCATTAGAAATAGAGTCAGTAGTACTCTAGAATAAGGTTGAGTGTATTAATAGATATGAGCGCGTATTTGTTAGTGAATATAAAAATTGTTTTACATTGTTTTGATTGGTTTATTAAGCAGTTTATGGATTCTGTTCAATATGAGGAATTAACGTTATTGATAGGGATCTCTAAACACTTGAATAGAGCGATTCGACATGACATTGTTTTAAATAGGGTAAATGAAATAAATTTTACCCAAATTATTTTATATATAAAAGGGATAATTTTCAGGAAATTATTATGGTTGCTTGGTTGCTAGGGAATGATAATATTAAATTATCATAAATGTGTGCAAATTGAATAAGAAAATGAAATCATAACTAAAAATTAAGAAATAAATTCATATACATATGGGATTCGTAAATGTGAATTACAAATGGGACTTATAATTTGAAATAGAATAAAATTCTAGAGTAATATTTGAATATAGATTGAAAGAATTTGAAATTTGAAAATTTGACAATTAAATTCCTTTGAGTTTGAAAATGATTTTGAAAGGTTTTGGAGGAATAATAGTGATATTAGTTGGAAATATTTTTGAATTGGATGTGAAATCTGGTGAGATTTGGAATCAAAAATATTTGAAAATGTTTTTAATGAGTAAAAGCACTGAACTCTTTCGGTAGCTGGAAAATAATTCAGATGATGATCGCGACATCATCGGTATTCATTTTCGAGTTTCCAAGGGAGGGATTGCTACCTGAATGTTTTGAGTTGGCATTTTAAAAAGTTGGGTTTTTATTTTGAAATACAAAGGAATAACTGGATATAACAAAAGATTTTGGATATAGTTGATTTCAAAAGGCGATTTTGAAATGTTGAGGATTTGTTTAAACTCGAAAAGTTAATTAAAGAGGTTTGTGGAATGATAAATGGGTTTGAAACTTATAAAAATTTTGAATCCGTGGAGAAAAATTTAACTTGTAAAAAGTTAGAATGAAGTAAGTGTGAAAACAAAATAAGTTGGAAGGTAAGCTAATTAATTGAAGAGAATTAAAAGAAGTTAGAAAATGGAATTTAAATAAGTGGAAAATTTATAATTTTTTAATTAAAATTGAAGTGTAACTGAATCAAATTAAATAAAACTAAATTTGAGGAAAAGGTCTAAGTAGACTAAGTGTAAGGGTCATTGAAATAAAATTTACTAAGTGTGAAATAAATTTGTGAATGAACAAACGATTGAAAATAAAATTAGTAAGTAAACTAATTGATTTAAATGAGTAAGCAAATGAATTAAAATTGAATATTGAAATGATATTTAATTTAAATTGTGTAAGTAAAGTTGTGGAATTAAGTCGAAGTGGACTAAAAATAATTAAAGTTTGGAAATAAAAGTCATTGAGATTTAAAATAAATTAGTAAGTGGAGCTGATTAAAGAAATGATTAAGTATGGTTTGAGATGAGATGAATAGAATTCAATATTTTAAAACGAAAGGTGAATTGAATTCATATGGAATGGAAGACCCAATTTGAATAAAAGTATATGTAAACCAAAGTGGTAATGCGAAGATAAATATTTAAGTGTGTAAAATATTTAAACTGAACTTAAGAAGTAGTGGTGAAATTTATAAGTAAAATTTGGTATTGGGAAAATTGTGAATAGGTGGATAGAAATCAAAATGAATGTGAATAAAAAGGAAATTGATATAGCTAATAATCAATGGAGATAAATACGTAGGATGTACGTATATTATTTTATTCGCATAATGATTTGATCCAGATTCAAGCATAGAATTTCGAGATGGTGATATTGATCCGAGTTGGAATTTTTCACTCGATTTTGGACGGCGAACCCTGGATATGATTTTAGATTGATTCTGGAAATTCTCTATCTTAGCTTATGACTATGCAAGGAGAATGATAGCTTCTGATCAAGAAACCAGATCTGAGTCTGCACTAGAAAGTCGGATGGACGATACTAGTTTGGTAGTGAAATTGTGTGATCGAGTGAGCGATCGGATTTGGTATTGCGCACGAATGATATGTGTTCATCGTACGCACTTGAATGAAGAAGATATTGAAAATTTTGTAAAAAAATAATTAAAATGATTTTGGATTCCGTGATTGGATATTATTGATAAATAGGATATACAGGTGTTTTGAAAGGAAATTGGTATCTTTGATTTCAGAAGATAAATATGAACCGCCCAACTAAAAAGTATGTATTTAAATTGGCATATGAAATTTGATGATTTTCTGATCCATCCACTTGGCATTTTGTTTTCTTTTGAAATTTGAGGGCCCATAGAGGCATTTTGTAGTCGTACCGAGCTAGCCGCGCAAAGGAGACGCTGGCGAATTTTTTTGAAATTTAGCGAGTTAGAAAATTTTAAGAAAATTTTGATAGTTTAAAATTTGATTTTAAATTATAATTTGAATGATTGAGTAAGTCATTTTGTTTGGAACCTAAGGATGAGTTTAAGAAGTTAGTAAGTGTGAGAGTATGTCTCTAATAAAAAGATTGTTTTGAGAAGTTTAAAACTGTTGGCTTTGGGAAATAGTAAACGGGTATTGGACCATTCTTCCTAACTAGTAATTTCGAAGACGGAATTCTTAAAGAGGGAGGAATGTGACGATCCGGTATTTTTGATATTTGTAATGGGAATATTTTATTGATTTTAAATATTTGAATAGTTAGTTTTGACTTGAATTTCAAATATCACTAATTATTTGGCAACTAAACTATTGAACTTAATAATTGAAAATTGGGTAAATTGCTGAATTGGGAATTTTGGGCTGGTTAAAAATAATTTAATGGCTTATGAAATTTATGTTGATAATACTGAAGGTAATAGGACTTCTAAAATTGAATTTATAAGTGGTTTGTTTAGTTTTAATAATATATCGTTTAAATCGATATTTAAAAATAGCCTTCCGAGGCAAAGTCTCAGAATTTGACGAAACCAGTTCCATTGGATCCGTAATAGTGTATTATTATCGATTTCAATTTTCGTAGTGTTTGGAGTTGTCGTGTGATCGTACGGTATAAAAAAATGCTGAAATCTATATCGTAAATTCAATATAATAATTGGATCCAAACGCTATCTTATCCATACGATCGAATTAGGAGTCGGAACATTTTCCATTGCATTTGCAATAGGGGTATAACATTATAAACACCTAGCGGCATGCCTCGATAGGAGGTTGAGATTGTGAGTTGTGGAAATCGATGCGATTTAAATTTAAATGTAATATATATGTTTTGGGTTGACTTGTCAAACCTGCCTCACATCAGAGCTTTATGATTTCCCTTCAATTCACTGTAGAGCACATCCAACACGTGTTTTCCCTGAGGACACGCGTCTTCTTTAAAAAAAACTATCTCCTAGCCCATTTTTTATTTTATACGATCCAATGTCTACTTTCCCCTTCTCCTTTTGTTTTTTCTAGATCTTCAATAATGGCCGATGATAGAAAAAAGGAAAGGGGCGAGCGTTCTAGATCTCTGTGACGACCTGACTTTCTACTCCCAGAAAATCGCATCATCTTGAAGAAAGAAAGGGATAGAGGAAGAAAAGAAAGAGAAAGAAAGAAACAACAACATCAGAGAACTCGCAGCGGAACGAATAAAATATAATAAATAACATAGAATATTACATAGTATCTATTTACATCAGAGTACACAACTTATACAACACATAATAGACAGTTATAAACTTCTGTCTAATCATAAACTCAAGATACAAGAGAAACAGATACCAACAAACACAGCGGAACCATAATATATCTACACGTCGAAGCCTCCTGCTCCATATCTCCTCCAGAATTCGTCAAGCAAACCTGAACCACTTGACTACTCATACATAATATGAGTACCCAAGAGTTTAATAAAACAGAAAATAAACACTCGGGTCAGAAAGGGGTCTGGTGTAAGTAAACGGGTTAAAATTGCTTAACTTTAGAAAACCTTTGAAAGAAAAATGTGTCACGTAAGACTTCCCGCACACAAACATGGAAAAGTTTTTCCCTTACGCTAACCAAAAACATTTGATAGGAAATCCAGTGATATTATAATAGTGTCTAGGGTTTTCAAGTAAATAAGAAATAGCCGAAATTGTTACATGATTAAATTCCAGCTACTAGCCACAAAAGTGGGTAATACAATCAAAACCGTAGGGTCTCGTAGGAAGAATGAGTTTCCATCAATGGCAGGGCTACTGGGGTACCGCCCGTCATAGTACGTGGCCTAGATCAACGTACCGAGGAGTACGCCCGCTCCCCTGCAACACAAGGCCGGGACCATTTCTTGCTGAATAGTCCCAAACAAGACAACCCAGCAGTTGGCCGCGACCCAACTGCCCACACAGCCGAATAAAAAGGGACTTCTAGATAGGGGAAAATCTTGCTCTACAGTGGGAACTACCCACGAAGCCTTGCTGCACCTCCCCTGTTTTATCCATTCCCGGTTGATGAGGCTTGAGGCTACGATTACCTTTATAGAACACATCTATCTTAGAATGATCATCGTCCACCTGACGATGTTCTGAAAGCATTCAATCCATACAAGTTCGTTCCGGGTTCGAACGAAACCGAAGGCACTATCTTGTTGCACTCATTATTGGAATCACCCTCAGAGTCAACGACCACAGCCCTTGCACTCTGATTCACCATCTCGAATCTATAAGCACTATCCCGTCAAACTCATTACGGAATCACCCACAGAGTTATACTGACGTATAGTCCTTACACCTCGAGTCTTCACTTGCTTCACTTGGATTTACGACCTAACGTTTAATTGGAATCGATGTGGTTTTCGGATATCCAAATATGGAAACCCGATCCCGGTCTCACCGAAACCAAACGCCATTTTAATGTCCAAGTTTTACTTAAGGTTGTTAAACAATTTAACTTATTTTCAGGATGATATATAAACAGATATATGAATCATATTATCACAAGAGATAATTCATATCAATATTCATCTTCACAAGCAGCATATCACATAACAAAGATATCCAATATCAACCACTATCAGCCAATATCAAACATCCAATATCAACCAATCATCCAATATCAATCTCCAAATATTGATCATTCAATATCAATCAATTATCCAATAATAATCAATCAATCCATATTAATCAAACATCCAAAACAGAATTGATTATCTCTTAATCAATTGGATTACTAAAATCCTTCTTCATTAATTATTATTCAAAATAAATTAATCAATCATCCCTAATGATCTTCACTAATTAATCTTCCTTGATTAATTATCTTAATTACATTCAAGTAATTGTCCTTAACCATATTCAGTAATTAACCTTTAATTACTATCATTAATTACAATAATTAATGATCCTTTATTTAATTACATTAATTAAATTAATTATAATTAATTTCATTAAACCTTAATTAATTACAATTAATTAATCATTCTTAAATAAATCACTTATATTAATCAACCTTGATTAATATCATAAATCACATTAATTAATGATCCTTATTAATTAATAATTACTTCAATTAATTAAATAATTAACTTATAATTAATTATTCTATTAATCATAATTAGTAATTAATAATTTATAATTACTTATCTTAATTAATTGACTTCTTAATTAATTAATTTCTAATTTAATTATATTAATCCTTGATTAATCAATCCAATTAATTAATCCTTAATTACTTCATTAAGCAATTGTTACACAATTAAATTAATAAATAAATTCTTAATTAATTACTTTATTAATTAATTACAATTTAATTAATTACACTTGGTAATTAATCTTAAGTTAAATTCATTAATTAATTAATCACATTGGTTGATTAACTAAATAATTATGTAATTAACTCTTAACTACTTACATAAGTAATTATCTCTAATTACTTTCATTAATAAGTCTTAATTACTTCCTTAATTAATCACTTAACAAACAATTAACTTCATCATTAAATAATTCTTAATTCTTTAATTAATTAATCACTTCATAATTAATTAACTTCAACAACTATAATAATCAATTCTTTAATTGATATCATTAAGTGTTTAACCAATAATCACTTCAACTAATTACTCCATGAGTAATTATCATTAATTACTTCCATAAGTAATTAACTTCCTTAATTACATTCACAATTAATCATTAATTACTTTATTAAGTAATTACACTTAATTAATCCATAATTAAGTGATTATTTAAAATTAATTAACTAATTATTTAAAATTAATTAAATAATTAATTAATTAACATCTTATATTTAAAAATCCTTAATTAATTAAGAAAACATTATTCTTAATTAATCTTTTTACTTATTAACAAATCATATTTAATTAAGAATTCTTAAGTTTAAACAAAGATAAATTAACCATTTTCATCTTCATATATAAATTATTAATCAAATTTTTTATAACTTAAAAACCAATTATTCTATTTAGTTTCAAAATCTTACATTTACCTTATTTGGAAATAAACATTTAGATATCATCTTTAAGAATTTAAAACACTTTAATTATCTAATTTTAAAACTTATTCGTTTTCAAAAATAATTTGAAAACTTGTTATTAAAACCTTATTTTAAAATTTAACTTAAAGCTTTGATTCCAAATTCAAAACACTCTTCTTTAAATTAAAAATTTAATTAAATTAAACTACCTTCAAGAGAAATCATGGAATCAAATTTAAATTTTAAATAATTTCAACTTGTGATTTTACAATAAGCTTAACTTTGAAAATTTATTTCTTTTATAAAACTTTTGTATACTTTAAACCTGATCTTAATTTGTTTCTAACACGAGGTTTAATTTGCAACCCAAAAACATTACAGACCTAAACTAAAACACAGCAACCTGCTTACTCGAGTCGAACCCGGTATCCACGCGTGCCAGCCTCGGAGTAATCCTACGCCTCTTCTTCTTCGAGTCAACCCTGGATCTAACGCGATAACTACTCCGAGTTCTTCAACTCGTCTTCCCCAAAATGTGCACGAAAGACACGGTGCACGTGTCCATCGTCCTCCGGCAATCCTTGATCGTCGCGACCATCGGCGACAATCACCTGAACGCGTGCGAGCAATAACCCAAACCCAGATCTCAACAATTCGAGCTTGAACAAAAATTGAGTTGTTCGAACCCAAACTTGAACTGTCGTCGTCAGGAAAGAACCCATCACCCACGGCACCGACCGCCATGCGCCTCCCCACTCCGGCCACGCACTCGCAACATCCAAATGCAACTCCACCCCAACAGCTATCAACTCCGATCATCAATCCAATACACAGTAGCCTCTGCAAACAACCCGAAAACAAAACCATACCAAACCCTACTTCGATCTAATCCCATCACTTCGGCCTATAAAAAAATCTTGAACATTTTTCCCCACTTCCATGATCCACAAGCTTGCCTCGACCCAAGATTCAAACCCAATTGTAGCGTGGGTAATCGGTAAGTTGCAAAAACCCAAATTTCAAACAAACTCCAAATTCATCATAATCACTCAATTAAAAATTATGATAATAACATCAAAAATCATGATTTTCCCTCACCATTCCATACTTGTAATTCAAATTTGAATCTAAAGCAAAAAAAATTTGACCAAAATTTAAGTTTACTGTAAATTTGGAAAAAAAATGAATAACTAATTCATTTAAAATCCTACAACTATTTTTAGATGTTAACTCACTTGATTACAAACAATTTTCATTAACAACTCACTGTCTAAATCATGTTAAAAATCATGTTATTTGAATTTTGAAAGATTTGGAACTGTTTCTAATGACACTGTAGCCATATTATATTATTATCTTTTCTTCAGGCAGTTCCTTATTTTTTTATAATCAAGCATTAAGGTAACAAAAATTTATCATCAAAGCAATCCATTTGCATGCAACATTCAAACAAAAATTTAAGTCAAACTGCCTTTAAAATAGGATTTACTCACTTAATTAAGCAGAGCAGTGCAGATTTGAACTTTCCAGGCTTTTGAATACTGAAGTGTTTTGCTGATAAAGTTGAATCCATGCATGCTTACAAATCTGATGATTTTAAATTGCAGAAACTTGCAGTTGACTTGCTGAGTTAATTATCTATCTGAATTGCAGGTTGAAGATTTATTTTTGAATTTTATTTTCAGATTTAGCCATTAATGTTTGAAAGAAAGAAAAACAAAGAAAATGAAATGTTATGTATATAAAAAAAATGAAGGCACTTGTTTTTTTTTTAAGCATATACACTTGTCTCAAATAACACTTAATTGTCTTACAAATGTCATATAGTTGTGCTAACATGATTGCACATGTTACTTAAGTGTTTCTAATTAAATTTTTATTAAATTTTAAATGTAAATGTAACCTTGCATTTTATTTTACTTTATAAATGAGTACTTACATATGTTTTTGAAGGGTGTTAATATGTTTACATTTGTACTTAAGTGTTTTTAAACAAATTTTTATTAAATTTAAATGTATATAGAAAGCTTCCTTATTTAAGTTACTTAATTAATAAATATTTTACATGTGTATAAATAAATTACTTTTAAAAGAAATTATTCTAAAACTAATTATAATATAAATAAATTCTTTATACATGTATTAAAAAAAAATCTAAAGCATTCATATATACATTTATAACCATTTAAATCAAACACTTTAAAGAAAAAAAATAAAACATTGATAAATTTCTTTATAAACTATCAGATTTAAAATAATAACAATCTCATATTTTTAAAGAAAGACAAAACAAAACTTTGTTTTAAAATCTTTTTAAATTATCTTATTTAAAAACAAACTGATTATCTTATATTATAAATGAATTAATCTTTAATTTAAAACAATAGCTCTCCTATTCACAATATATATCAATTGTATATATTATAAACAGATAAAATTTCATTAGCTTTGACAAACAAATCTTATCAATATTTCCAGATTAAAATTCATTAACCTCTAAAAGATTAAATTCACAAATTTTAAATTAAAATTATAAATTTTTTTTATCAAATCAATTTAATTATTAACACAGATTATTAAATTGTTATTGCCCAAAATTTCGGGTCGTTACAATCCTCCCCCCTTAAAAGAATTTCATCCCCGAAATTTAAAAGCAAAGGTAATTTAATAATCCAGCAAAGATTTTAATTTCAATCAGCAAAGCATACTTAACAACCAGTAACTATCAACCATAGCAACCAATCAAACAAACAAACCTAACTATTTATTCTTACACAAATCAGAATAAATCTCTAATACTATCTCGAGTTTCCCAAGATAAATCACCGGGAGACTCGCTCTACAAAAGCCAATAAACTAGCTATACAGCCAAAATCCAGAGCTCAACTCATCTCCAGATCCAAAATCTGAACAGAACATCAGACTATACTCAAATCCAGCTCAACATCCAACTCCAACTGAATTGCAGATTCAATAACCAATGATGAATCATACACGTACTCCCTCAGAGACACGTGTTATAAAATGAATTCCAGTTATCCAAACTGGCAATTCAATCTTATCCTATCAAAAAAACAGATAAGAAATCCTCAAATGCCTCAGCACTAACCAACCAATCTTATCCAATATATGTTCTCTTAACCAGAGAATTCTAACAACACTGAAGTCTCCAACTTCAAATTCCAAAACTTCTTATCTCATCTCTGTAACTCAACAGACAATCCTGGGCTGCCAACCTTTTTCCAATCAGCTCAGCCTATGCTGATAATCCCAGAAACAACTAAACCAAAGCAAACAGTTCCTAGATCCTATTCAACAGAAAAGTCTTCCAAAATCCGTCGAAATCCAGAACACAAGCTCTACTACTCTATCAATAGCAAACAGAACTTGTTTCCTTCCTTGCACAGCTGCTACCTTGCTTCCACTGCACAACTCTGATTCTGAAATAGATGGAAATACTGTTGATGAACTCGAATACAAACTTACCCAATATATCTGGGAAAACTTTGCTCATCAAATCCATAAAAATCTGAGTGACTCATCTGACTTGGTCACACATCCTCGAAACATAATCCTATTCCTGAAGCAATATCAGTCCAATTCCAATTCCGAAAATATCTGAGTTGCTATACCAACTCTCCTTTCTCCAAGAACCATCCAACTATCAGGCTAACTACCAAAATCACTTCTGGAAACCAAATCGATATGGAACTCAACTCCAGATGTAGACAAACTTCTGATTACCATAGTAGCTCCTATTTCCACATGAGAACCCTCAGCCTCAAACAACAGATCACCCAAGATAAATTCCAAACCAATCGCAAGTCACTTTTGCGATCCAACCTAGTTCGGATTCCAAAGAAACTGTCCTCTCTTTACCAATTAGAACAGCTTTAACTTTTCCAAACAAGGTTAACCCTTCAGAAAACATCACCAACTGCCCCGAACTGCTGAAAGAGAACCACAAGAGTCCTGAACCATTGGAGAAACAACCAACACTGCTGCTTCCAAACTCTACCTCGATGATACTGCGAAGCTAAAAGACCTTCTTGTCAGCATACCGAACACTTCGAGCTGAAACTGCTACCACAGCTAACCCAAGACTCTAATCCAAAGGTTTCTCAACTCCAAAACCTTCAACAAACCACACAACTGACTTCCAAGATGGTAGACAACTTCTCAAGAAACTCGGACTCCAAACCAAGCATCCCATCTCGCTCTCCTTAAGGAATAACAATGAGACGATGCCTGTAGAGAAACAACTCAT
This sequence comes from Allium cepa, assembly GCA_030765085.1. Classification (NCBI taxonomy): domain Eukaryota; kingdom Viridiplantae; phylum Streptophyta; class Magnoliopsida; order Asparagales; family Amaryllidaceae; genus Allium; species Allium cepa. Next base: position 788,180,506 of record CM060929.1, read on the forward strand.
AGACCTTAGTCTCATATCCCAAAACAGCTAATCTCCATGCTAAAGATCCAGATAACTTCTACACAAACGAATCTTCCCTGCAACAGGTAAAAACTGCTCCTCAACCACTACTAAAACTGCTTCAAGAGAAAACACCTTCAGAAAATATCCAAGGATACTGCATCTCATCACGCAGTTATCAGGATATCATCACTTATTTCTGTACTTCCAACAAATTCAAACTCAAGAAAAATTCGCTTACCCGAGCGAAATCCAAACTTACACTCCAAAGATAAACTCCGAATCTTCAAAAGATTTCCTTCGGATATCAGAGAAATCCTTATTCCAAACTACAAATCTTACTCGAGACGATATTAGGTCTACAGTCTCGACAAATACTTCCAACCTCAAATATATGGACCTCTTCCATCAGTGGTAATCGTGTTACACACACACACCACTACTCCATCTACCTCTATAACTTATGTTGGAAAATCCGAATAGATAACCCAACAGATCAGGTGTGTGTGTGTGTGTGTGTGTGTGTGTGTGTGTGTGTGTGTATATATATAAATTACAAGTACGCTCTCTCAAGAAAGACACCACTACAGAGCCGGTATTCACTCAACCTAATGCTCCCTAAAGAAAGACACACTTCAGAGCCTAGGTATTCACTCAGCCTAGCGCTCTGATACCAAATGTGACGACCCGACTTTCTACTCCCAGAAAATCGCATCATCTTAAAGAAAGAAAGGGATAGAGGAAGAAAAGAAAGAGAAAGAAAGAAACAACAACATCAGAGAACTCACAGCGGAACGAATAAAATATAATAAATAACATAGAATATTACATAGTATCTATTTACATCAGAATACACAACTTATACAACACATAATAGACAGTTATAAACTTCTGTCTAACCATACAACTCAAGGTACAAGAGAAACAGATACCAACAAACACAGCGGAACCATAATATATCTACATGTCGAAGCCTCCTGCTCCATATCTCCTCCAGAATTCGTCAAGCAAACCTGAACCACTTGACTACTCATACATAATATGAGTACCCAAGAGTTTAATAAAACAGAAAATAAACACTCGGGTCAGACAGGGGTCTGGTGTGAGTAAACGGGTTAAAATTGCTTAACTTTAGAAAACCTTTGAAAGAAAAAGGTATCACGTAAGACTTCCCACACATAAACATGGAAAAGTTTTTCCCTTACGCTAACCAAAAACATTTGATAGGAAATCCAGTGATATTATAATAGTGTCTAGGGTTTTCAAGTAAATAAGAAATAGCCGAAATTGTTACATGATTAAATTCCAGCTACTAGCCACAAAAGTGGGTAATACAATCAAAACCGTAGGGTCTCGTAGGAAGAATGGGTTTCCATCAATGGCAGGGCTACCGGGGTACCGCCCGTCACAGTACGTGGCCTAGATCAACGTACCGAGGAGTACGCCCGCTCCCCTGCAACACAAGGCCGGGACCATTCCTTACTGAACAGTCCCGAACAAGACAACCCCGCAGTTGGCCGCGACCCAACTGCCCACACAGCCGAATAAAAAGGGACTTCTAGACAGGGGAAAATCTTGCTCTCCAGTGTGAGCTACCCACGAAGCCTTGCTGCACCTCCCCTGTTTTAGCCATTCCCGGTTGATGAAGCTTGAGACTACGATTACCTTTATAGAACACATTAATCTTAGAATGCTCATCGTCCACCTGACGATGTTTTGAAAGCATTCAATCCATACAAGTTCATTCCGGGTTCGAACGAAACCAAAGGCACTATCTCGTTGCACTCATTATTGGAATCATCCTCAGAGTCAACGACCATATCCCTTGCACTCTGGTTCACCATCTCGAATCTATAAGCACTATCCCGTCAAACTCATTACGGAATCACCCACAGAGTTATACTGACGTATAGCCCTTACACCTCGAGTCTTCACTTGCTCCACTTGGATTTACGACCTAACGTTTAATTGGAATCGATGTGGTTTTCGGATATCCAAATATGGAAACCCGATCCCGGTCTCACCGAAACCAAACGCCATTTTAATGTCCAACTTGTACTTAAGGTTGTTAAACAATTTAACTTATTTTCAGGATGATATATAAACATATATATGAATTATATTATCACAAGAGATAATTCATATCAACATTCATCTTCGCAAGCAGCATATCACATAACAAAGATATCCAATATCAACTAGTATCAACCAATATCAAACATCCAATATCAACCAATCATCCAATATCAATCTCCAAATATTGATCGTTCAATATCAATCAATTATCCCATATTAATCAATCAATCCATGTTAATCAAACATCCAAAATAGAATTGATTATCTCTTAATCAATTGGATTACTAAAATCCTTCTTCATTAATTATTATTCCAAATAAATTAATCAATCATCTCTAATGATCTTCACTAATTAATCTTTGTTGATTAATTATCTTAATTACATTCAAGTAATTGTCCTTAACCATATTCAGTAATTAACCTTTAATTACTATCATTAATTACAATAATTAATGATCCTTTATTTAATTACATTAATTAATTAATTATAATTAATTTCATTAAACCTTAATTAATTACAATTAACTAATCGTTCTTAAATAAATCACTTAAATTAATCAACCTTGATTAATATCATAAATCACATTAATTAATGATCCTTATTAATTAATAATTACTTCAATTAATTAAATAATTAACTTATAATTAATTATTCTATTAATCATAATTATTAATTAACAATTTATAATTACTTATCTTAATTAATTGACTTCTTAATTAATTAATTTCTAATTTAATTATATTAATCCTTGATTAATCAATCCAATTAATTAATCCTTAATTACTTCATTAAGTAATTATTACACAATTAAATTAATAAATAAATTCTTAATTAATTACTTTATTAATTAATTACAATTTAATTAATTACACTTGGTAATTAAGCTTAAGTTAAATTCATTCATTAATTAATCACATTGGTTGATTAACTAAATAATTAAGTAATTAACTCTTAACTACTTACATAAGTAATTATCTCTAATTACTTTCATTAATAAGTCTTAATTACTTCCTTAATTAATCACTTAACAAACAATTAACTTCATCATTAAATAATCCTTAATTCTTTAATTAATAAATCACTTCATAATTAATTAACTTCAACAACTATAATAATCAATTCTTTAATTGATATCATTAAGTGTTTAACCAATAATCACTTCAACTAATTACTCCATGAGTAATTATCATTAATTACTTCCATAAGTAATTAACTTCCTTAATTACATTCACAATTAATCATTAATTACTTTATTAAGTAATTACACTTAATTAATCCATAATTAAGTGATTATTTAAAATTAATTAACTAATTATTTAAAATTAATTAAATAATTAATTAATTAACATCTTATATTTAAAAATCCTTAATTAATTAAGAAAATATTATTCTTAATTAATCTTTTTACTTATTAACAAGTCATATTTAATTAAGAATTCTTAAGTTTAAACAAAGATAAATTAACCATATTCATCTTTATATATAAATTATTAATCAAAATTTTTATAACTTAAAAACCAATTATTCTATTTAGTTTCAAAATCTTACATTTACCTTATTTGGAAATAACCATTTAGATATTATCTTTAAGAATTTAAAACACTTTAATTATCTAATTTTAAAACTTATTCGTTTTCAAAAATAATTTGAAAACTTGTTATTAAAACCTTATTTTAAAATTTAACTTAAAGCTTTGATTCCAAATTCAAAACACTCTTCTTTAAATTAAAAATTTAATTAAATTAAACTACCTTCAAGAGAAATCATGGAATCAAATTTAAATTTTAAATAATTTCAACTTGTGATTTTACAATAAGCTTAACTTTGAAAATTTATTCCTTTTATAAAACTTGTGTATACTTTAAACCTGATCTTAATTTGTTTCTAACCTGAGGTTTAATTTGCAACCCAAAAACATTACAGACCTAAACTAAAACACAGCAACCTGCTTACTCGAGTCGAACCCGGTATCCACGCATGCCAGCCTCGGAGCAATCCTACGCCCCTTCTCCTTCGAGTCAACCCTGGATCTAACGCGATAACTACTCCAAGTTCTTCAACTCGTCTTCCCCAAAATGTGCACGAAAGACACGATGCACGTGTCCATCGTCCTCCGGCAATCCTTGGTCGTCGCGACCATCGACGATAATCACCTGAACGCGTGCGAGCAATAACCCAAACCCAGATCTCAACAATTCGAGCTCGAACAAAAATTGAGTTGTTCGAACCCAAACTTGAACTGCCGTCGTCAAGAAAGAACCCATCACCCACGGCACCGACCGCCATGCGCCTCCCCACTTCGGCCATGCACTCGCAACATCCAAACGCAACTCCACCCCAACAACTATCAACTCCGATCATCAATCCAATACACAGTAGCCTCTGCAAACAACCCAAAAAAAAAACCATACCAAACCCTACTTCGATCTAATCCCATCACTTCGGCCTATAAAAAAAATCTTGAACATTTTCCCCCACTTCCATGATCCACAAGCTTGCCTCGACCCAAGATTCAAACCCAATTGTAGCGTGGGTAATCGGTAAGTTGCAAAAACCCAAATTTCAAACAAACTCCAAATTCAACATAATCACTCAATTAAAAATTATGATAATAACATCAAAAATCATGATTTTCCCTCACCATTCCACACTTGTAATTCAAATTTGAATCCAAAGCAGAAAATTTTTGACCAAAATTTAAGTTTACTGTAAATTTGGAGAAAAAAAAATGAATAACTAATTCATTTAAAATCCTACAACTATTTTTAGATGTTAACTCACTTGATTACAAACAATTTTCATTAACAACTCACTGTCTAAATCATGTTAAAAATCATGTTATTTGAATTTTGAAAGATTTGGACCTGTTTCTAATGACACTGTAACCATATTATATTATTTTTTTTCTTCCGGCGGTTCCTTATTTTTTTATAATCATGCATTAAGGTAACAAAAATTTATCATCAAAGCAATCCATTTGCATGCAACATTCAAACAAAAATTTAAGTCAAACTGCTTTTAAAATAGGATTTACTCACTTAATTAAGCAGAGCAGTGCAGATTTGAACTTTCCAGGCTTTTGAATACTGAAATGTTTTGCTGATAAAGTTGAATCCATGCATGCTTACAAATCTGATGATTTTAAATTGCAGAAACTTGCAGTTGACTTGCTGAGTTAATTATCTATGTGAATTGCAGGTTGAAGATTTATTTTTGAATTTTATTTTCAGATTTAAGAGATTTGTTTTCTGATTTAGCCATTAATGTTTGAAAGAAAGAAAAACAAAGAAAATGAAATGTTATGTATAAAAAAAAATGAAGGCACTTGTTTTTTTTAAGCATATACACTTGTCTCAAATAACACTTAATTGTCTTACAGATGTCATATAGTTGTGCTAACATGATTGCACATGTTACTTAAGTGTTTCTAATTAAATTTTTATTAAGTTGTAAATGTAAATGTAACCTTACATTTTATTTTACTTTATAAATGAGTACTTACATATGTTTTTGAAGGGTGTTAATATGTTTACATTTGTACTTAAGTGTTTTTAAACAAATTTTTATATAATTTAAATGTAAATAGAAAGCTTCCTTATTTAAGTTACTTAATTAATAAATATTTTACATGTGTATAAATAAATTACTTTTAAAAGAAATTATTCTAAAACTAATTATAATATAAATAAATTCTTTATACATGTATTAAAAAAAATCTAAAACATTCATATATACATTTATAACCATTTAAATCAAACACTTTAAAGAAAACAAAAATAAAACATTGATAAATTTCTTTATAAACTATCATATTTAAAATAATAACAATCTCATATTTTTAAAGAAAGACAAAACAAAACTTTGTTTTAAAATCTTTTTAAAATTGTCTTATTTAAAAACAAACTGATTATCTTATATTATAAATGAATTAATCTTTAATTTAAAACAATAGCTCTCCTATTCACAATATATATCAATTGTATATATTATAAACAGATAAAATTTCATTAGCTTTGACAAACAAATCTTATCAATATTTCCAGATTAAAATTCATTAACCTTTAAAAGATTAAATTCACAAATTTTAAATTAAAATTATAAAAAAAAATTATCAAATCAATTTAATTATTAACACAGATTATTAAATTGTTATTGCCCAAAATTCCGGGTCGTTACAATCTCCCTCTTTTCTTCTCTGATTCCCATTCAAAAAAAAGTCATGGCCCTCTTCTTTTACGTAAATCGAAAACGAATCGATTTTATTCACAAAAAAAGGCAGATGAGAATGAAGTCGCGAGCTCGTAATCTAATGCGCGAGTGGAGGTTAGGGTCAACTCATGCTGTGTGTTGTCAATCGACCGGAGTCTCGCGTTCAATGGAAGAGGGGCCCTCGCGAAGTCGATCTGAGCGCGCATCGGTCAGAGTAGCTTAGGCATGTGGGTTCGCTCGTCAAAGGCACACGTTCAAAAAAGGCAGAGCAGAGGAAGGTAATGGGAATCACTGTCGTGGGGTAGCGGATGGTGTTGTCATAGGTTGAGGCAAAGGGGGAGATCGCGTTCCATATCGATTTCGAGCATAGGAGGTAGAGGGGTTGCATTCATGTGCTAGGGCTGTCACGCTCATTGTTGGGAATCTCAAGTTCGGTTGTGGTTTCCAGGGCAGTAAGGTGTATATATGTATGCAGTTTTTGATATATATATATATATATATACACATGTGTGTGCATGCAGAAAAATATAATTTTTACAGTGAGGTGTAGCAGTTTTAATATATATACATATATATGTATATGAGTATAGAGTAAAGGAAGCTTTGAATACAAAATATACATATTTACGCATACCTATTTTCATTCAAAAATATATAGATTATTCTTTTTTTAGTGCGTAGTTTCAAAAATAAAACAAGAAAATAAAAGGGTATGTATACACATTTTAAATTTTCTAGTTATTTTTAAATAATATATTATGGTGATAACTCACTTAATAAACTTGTTTAATTATTTAGGTTATTAAGAAATTATTATCTATTACAACAAAAATTAGTTTAAATAAAATTTCTAGTTAATTAAATAAATAAATGGTAATTAACTGATTGATTAGTTCAAATGATAATAAATCACATAATGTTTATTTAAGGTCTGAAATCGTGAAGAAGACAAGCCTGTTTGGATTGGATTGCAAACTAAAAGGCAAAGGTGAGTTACTCTCACTCATTTGGATTAACTTTTAAATTTAAATAGTTAAATTTAAATTATTAGTTGTTTGCTTGAATCGATAATTTAATATCAGTCTGGATGTGGTATTATATATAGTAGTATATATATTGGAGTGATTGATATTCTCGCATTATATAGCAGATGAGACCCTATGTGTCCCTCATAATAGCGGATGACCCTATATACTGCGATATCCCCCTCGAAGTGGGATTGGTATTTTTATATTGTGTTAACATTTGTGGATGCATGGGAAAACAGGTTGGAGGGATCCAAATGGATTCTTCAAAATATTGAATATGTTTTCATAATTTGTGATATGATTCATTGATTATCCGTGATAGATTATTAATTATATTGGGAATTGAAAATATTGAATGCTATGATTTGATTGAATATATTTGGGTATATTGAGTGATCAAAAATATTATAAAGATTTGACATTTGAAGGGAACTAAAGAGAGAATTTTTATGTAAACTAATTATAGAGAATTTGGATAAATTAAAGAATGAATTGGAAAAGGATAAAATGTTATTTTTAAATTCTAATAACTAAATTCCAAGTATGGGAAGGGAGATTTTTAAATAAATGTGAATAAAAGAATTTTAAACTTATGTGATATTATTTAAAGGAATAAAGAATTTATTTTTAAATTCAAGGTTTAAAATAGTATGGGAGAGATAAAGAAGAATTTTGGAAAAAAAATATGAAATTGGTATTTTCAATTTAAATAAGATTTTAAACCATAATAAAGGAGTAAATCTGAAATTAATGGGTTTTGAAATAAAAATTGAGTAAGTAAAGGAATTTATTTTAACATGGAGTAAATTTTGGAAATCGATTTTGAAATTTGATCAAGTGTTTGAAACTGTGATTTAAAAGGAGGATGAGACTATGGAATTTATAAACTGGGTTTATAAAGTGAAATAAGATATCAATTGTAACGTCCCGCCTTTTCGCACACTTTAAACGACACACATGCCGATTCAAAGCATACGCAAGGGCGGATTGTTATGGGGTAAATAAGAAAAACAGAGAAGAAATAAAACAAAATAGAATCTCACAGCGGAAGGATAAAATATAATAATAGATATACAATTCAGAACAGTTTACAAATAGTTATTTCACTTATACAATGAACATCAGAGTCACACATACCAATACAACAATGCAGCGGAATATAAAGAGTGTGTGGTGCAATACTATATATAAATAATGCTGAATCTTCGTCTTCGTCCTCCAAGCTAAATCTGCTATCCTGAAATGCTCGGACTGACCCGAGCGAATTTTGAAAAGACAAAAACACTCGAGTCAGGCTAGAATATCTTATGTGAGTTAAATAAACAGAAATAAATATGAGTACAGTAACTCAAGAGATGCTCGGGATTTACATCTCCTAAGGATCCGTTAAACTATTTACTATATAGTATATTGCGCTATTATAATAGCGTCTATTCATAAAATAAACTTACTTTTTAATAGCGTTAAGGGGTTACCCATATAGCCCTTAACACGTAATAGTCCCAGTAGTCCATCCAATATCATAGTCCCTCCTGATCGGGAAGCCACTAGAGGATATCACACGGGCTACGGGAGAAAACCAAACTCGTACAAGGCGCGATAGGGTAGGTGACACGGCACAACTAGGCAATGCCAGGGTAGATATACCAATTGCTATCCAGGCTGATGGTAACGCGCAGCGCGCAGCTGCCGCCCACCTCGAACTAACTCCCCCAAAATCAAAATATAGAAGTGGCCACTGAATCAATCCAAGTCAAAGTATAATATCGAAGAGGAGCGTCCGATCAGAGGAATGACCTCATTGGCCTGAGAATCGCTCCTGTTTTAGCCACCTTATGCCAACTCACGGGAGTTGGGTCCACGTATTTACCTTACAGGAAACGTCGCCACCACCTACTTCATTCTGGAACTCCACCGCGTACACGGTTAGTCAAAGTGGTTTTCGGTATCGACAGAGAGTATGTCCATATCCGATCCCGGTCTCTTTGCCAACCCATCGTTATTATAACACCGCGGTTATTTAAAACAGTTTATACTTTTAAAACCAGAATATAATCCATTTCAAAACCATAATATTACGATATCATTCCAAAACCCAAAACCATATTTTACCACTTATCCCAAATATAATTCCTTTCCAATAATAAAAAGGCTTTAACTTCATAATATCTGAAAATCGAATATTTCAAAGCATAATATTTTTGGAAATCCATAATTTCAAACCATAACTTTTAAAACTCAAATGGTTTGGATATTCAACGGTATATGAATTTCAAAGGCTTAACTTTACTGTCACTTTGTAAAGAAATAAGTTATAGGGCTTTATGGAAATATTTCTTTATCTAAAGTTAAAACCATAATTTAGATATCACTCTTAAGTTCCAAAACCATTTCAATTTCCATATATATAAATCCATTGGAGTATTAATATTCAAAAACTAAAATTGGAATATATTCTTTCAACAAATTAAATGTTTTATTATTTAGTTTGAATATTCACATAAATCCTTAAACAACTCCAATTTCTAGTAATAAAACATATGTAATTTTCGATTCCAATTATATTAGAATATTTTTCCAATTCAAATTCATATTAGAATATTCATTTCAATTTATCTTGGGAAAAATCCAATTATAAATATCATATCTTAAATTTCCAAACTTAACATTTAAACATATGATATAAATTTATCCAACTCCATTTTCTAAATTTTCTTCCATTTTACTAAGGGAATTTATACACCTTTTTATTTCAAAATTTCCAACTTTTTCATGTACATACATACGGAAGAAAAATATTTATACAGTATAAAATTTAAGATTATTATAAACCGTATTCCATCCAAACCATAGAAATCACATTAAAATAGTTATATATAGACCGCGGTGCCTGTATATAATTTTCTATCCTATGGTCAAGTGATATGGATATTTATCATTTCAATCCGCAATTTAAAAATAAACTTTGCGGTTTTATCATTTCAAACCACAATCCCGAAAAATGAAAAATGCATACTAACTTGCAGTTTAATAATATCCAAATAAAACATCCATTCAACAACACATCCATCATCCAATCACAAACATCAATCAATATCAGTCAATAACCATATATGTTTGGTAATATACAACAGGTAATAATTTGCAGTTTTATCTCAAATTATATTTGTCAACTATTAATCTAACAGTTTATATTCAGTGATAATTTATATAACTGTTAACTAGCAGTTCATATGCAAACAATAATTTCTAACAGCCAATTAATACGCAATAAATCAATTAAATTTACAGTTAAATTTAATAAAATGCAATTCAACAGATATGAATGAAATAACATGCCAAAAGCTCATAAATAAATTTCTATTCATTTCTAAAATTTATTTAACAAACATAAAAGCTTCTAGTAATTGTGAGTGGGTTAAAACACTCACCTTTGGAATTTAAATCGAATTTAAATCCGATTTAAACTCAAAAATTCGCCCGTCTCGGAATTCGTCCAAACCAGCGTCATCGAGTCCGGAATTAAATTACGATCCTAACAAAAAAAATTTCGTGTAAATCGGATGTCGTATGTGAAAGTTATTCGATAAAACGTGCTCGAAAAATCAAAATAAATAAAAACAAAATAAACAAAATACTCTCACCATTCTTCCACGTCACGTGCGTTCCACTCTCCCTCCCCTGTACACGAAGACGCACAGATCCATGCCCTAGCCGCCACCCAACTTGCTCGACGCCGGCCTCCACACCTAACTCCACGACCATCGGGACACACCGCCGAACTCCCCTCCTAGAACCGCCCCTATAGCCTAGATGCGGCCACCTCCGGCTCTCCCTGGCCCCACGGCGTCGCACGCCATCTACAGCCCATCACGGCGAATTTTCACGCCTCCGACCCAAGTGAACCGTATGGATGAACTCCTTAAAGCCTCATCTACGCTGCAGCATCATCGGATCGAGCTATCAACTCAGATCTACCGTTGAATCGAGCAATTATCTATGAACGGCCGGAACTGTTTCGAATTTTCCAGGACGAACGATACCTCCAATTGAAAAACAAATTACACCATGAGATTACGCGTATCGAATACTTCAACATATATTTTTTTGAGAATTTTCTAAGGGGTTTGAATTTTCACTGAATTTTGGATTGAAGCAGATCCAGATTTGCAACCATTGAGGAGGAAGAGGAGATGAAGAAATATGTACGTATATCCAACTGACAGTAGGAAGGAGGCTAGGGTTTACCATGGTATATTTATAGTTAGGGTTAGGTTAGAGCGTATAGGCTAGAAGAGTGAACGTACGCAACAAACTATGGCCCAAAAGCCCGCTATGCCTCCAGAACCGAATCTATTAAATCTATATATCCAGATAGGTATTTAAAAATATTCTGAACGCGATGGAAAAAGTCTCACGTCCAAATTTGATCGTATGAAGAAGTTATGCTAAAAACAAGATTTCCAAATTGATTTTCAAATTGATTTTAATAAAATTGATTTCAAGGCGTTTCGCGTCCGTACGATCAAACGACAAGTCCGATCGATACGAAATTTGAAATCCTATAATAATTCATCGATACGGATCCGATGAAACTGGTTTCGTCGAAATCCGAGTCCGTGACAAAAATGGCTATTTTTAATATTTATTAAATCAATTAAATAAATCATAAAATCCAATTTTATATTTTCAACTTCTAATATTGGCCAAATTTCATTTCTTAGATAATTCAATCAATTCCAATTGATTTAACAAGCTTGGATTATGAATTAAAATTTATAAATATATTAATTTGCAGCGTTAATATCCGCACTTTCTTATTATTTGGAAATTAAAATCTTTATTCTTAAACTCAATTATTAATTCCTATACTCTTATATTCTTGTCTTAAATCCAATTAGATAAATATTTTTGATTTCTATTCCAACTCCTTTGATTTCAAATAAACTTTTTACCATAAGTTATATTCCAAAATATTAATAACTTTATCTCCATTTATTCGCCTTAATTTATTTAAGTCAAATCCTTAATTAAACTCTATTGCAATGTTTTCAAATATCATTCCCTCCTTTCTCTTAACTATTTTTTTATTCAAATCTTAATGAATTCAATACTATCAGTTTGATAAATCCATTAAATTCATTCAATAGTTTACAAATTCCAATCTAAATTCAATAACGTAATAATTTACGTTTAATTCCATTTTATATGTATTAAATACCATTTGTTGGATTTAATATTCAAATTATAAATAAAATCTTGCTTTCTAAAGTTGTATCAACCATGGTCCAACTAAATTTGAATTAGCTTTAACTTTAATTTATGGACTTAACTATTTCAACAAATCCAAATAAATAAATAAGGTTTGATTCCTATATTAACTTCTTGTTGTCAATTAACTTTTTATGGTGAATATGAAATTCAATGTAAAATTGACACCTTTATATCCACTTGATTTCACCATTTCATCTTTTTATTATTAAATCCGTTATAGCCGAATGCATGAATTTAACATACATAAATATTTTCAAACTCAACTTAAATCTCACTTAACTTAATAATAAACGTTTAAATTTCCTTAATTGCAAAAATCCAATTACCTTCATTCCTTTACTCTCATAGATAAAATCTTGTTTTAAAACTTTACTATAACCCATAGTCTCATTGTATTAGGAATTTACACTACATGTAAAGTAAATTTTTATCAGTAAAGATCTTACACACTATGTCCCATAAGTTTAGATTTCACAAATTTAGCTACTGCGTTAATTCTAATTTAAGTAGCACAAATGTTCATATACCTTGAAATCATTCTCAATTTCCCAACTCAATTAATTATGCCTTACAATGTGTTTCAAATATAAAGGTATTTTATACTAATAGTTATCATACTCAAAATTATACGCTTATAACTAATTCCTACATTTGCATAATTGTATTAAGTTAGAATGTTTATTGAGGTTTATGCATTTCCAAATTTTGTACTGATTCCACCCAATTATTACTCACAGAACGTTAAATTATTAAATGACCATTTATTATAATTTAATTCCCATAATTGAGTCAAATGCTTATTATTATATATTCTTCATTTTTACCATTCCTTCCCTTTATAAATTCATTAACGAATTTACACATCTCTATCTTTCAATATAAAATAACCAAACTGATTACAAACACTGTTTCTATCAATTTTCATAAATTTGTTCAAAACTATACTTTTGTTTACATAAAATAAATTTTATGTTTCTATTAGACCCTTTTCCTTTTCACTACAGACATTAAATATTACTATCTATACTAATTGCACCTTTATACTAATGAATACCATTCAAGTTAACTAACATTCACAGATTCAACATTTATTTGTTTCTTAAAATTTTGCTTTAGATCAAGTTGTGACAATTTACATTATTCACATCTATTGTCATAAAATTTTATAGTTACACTAAATTGCAACCACTATACCAAATCTCTACCTTTATACTTAACCAAATTAGAAATTATATAAATTTGATTTATTAAATATTATAAATTTAGCGGGTCGTTACACTCTCCCCCACTCAAAACTTTTCGTCCCCGAAAAGGAAAAGAAGGGGGAAGAAAGAATAAATAATATCTCTTATTTCCAATATTAACTTATATTTTACTGGATTAATTTCCTTTAATGAAATACAGTTTTAGAATCATTATATCCTTTAATACTTGAATTATCAAAGTTGGAAAAATATTATTAACAAGATTCTAAGTCCAAAATTTACGAAAAATTTCGGCAGAGTCTCCTTTGTACGGAGGGACTCTGGAGAAAATATAATATCCAAATATACAAATATATTACATATATATCCAAAACACAATATCCCACACGGGAAAAATATATAAAATAGCGCTTTAAACGTAATCCGAAAACGTACCTATTTGTCGGGCAATACGCTTATATTTTTAAGGAACCAAAGCAGTAGCAGTGGCTTCTATCACCTGTATTTACTAATAAAATCTAAAAGGTTAATTATTTATTTTAAAATGGACTATTCAAGTGGATTCAATCATTCATATTCAATCAAATGCAACAACCATACATTTTTAACAAACAGCACACACCACAAACAAACAATCATTCAATCAAACAAACAATCAGTTGTTCGGGTTCAAATTCTGAAGTTGTAAGAATGAAGAATAACTATCAAGTGCATCCTTTACTCAACAGTCTTAGATGGAACAAAGATAGATTATCTATCCATCCAACAACTTCAAAATTTCTTACCTAACAACCATACATCAACCAACAATTCAAATCAACACCAAAATATCTCATTATACATTTATTTCATAATTCAGTGTTTTGATTTTTCTTTCCTTCATTTATGAGGGATTTCTTTGTTTCTTACAAGTTTATTTTCCAATTATCACCAAATTCATTATATTTGTATTTCCTTTTAATTACTTAAGTTTCCTTTTATTACTTAAGTCTATAAAATAAATTCTCATTAAATACAACAAATATTTTGAATATCTTCACTTGTAAGATTTCCCTTGAATTCTCATTAATAACATTCATTAACTATGAATTGCGGTCATTAAAATTTTCCTACTTTCCATTATATTAGAATAGGGGAGATAAAACATACTTAAGTGAATACTCATATAATAAATTCTTATTTTGAATTTCATGTTATACACTCAGGTTCCTATCATCTATTACTAATTCTTAACTTTATTTTCAATAAAGTTATAACCTAAGTTTATACCATTAAATTCTTGTTATAACCGTAATTTATTGAATACTTCATTATTCCTAAATCCCTACTTGTAAAATATTCAATTCTAGTTTCTTGTTTAACATTTCAACTTTTATATTTGGGTAAGTTATTTATGTTAAAGAAATGCAATTGAACCTTATACAAGTTAAATCTCCATTCTTTTAATTCATTGATTATTCACTAAGTCTTTACCAATATTCATAAGTTAAAATATTTATCTTCCTTTATCCTTAGCATTAATTCTCTTATTTCAATTAGGGGTTTCAATTCATTTATTACCTAACTTTTATTTCACTAAAATTTTCAATTAGTTAACGGAAAATTTTAGAATTAAATACCGAGTTGAATTTCCATTTATTTCAAAATAATAGATAAATAAGTTCTTACTACTCAATATCTCTAATTATAGTTAGAACAATAAAAGAAAATTTTTAGAAAGTTCTAAAATAAATCTGTAGTAGAATTTACTACAGTGGCCTTTCCTCTTCGAAACTCGAAAATGAAAGTCGATGATGCGGCCGTCATCACCGAATTTATTTTCCAGCGACAGAGAAGAAAGTACAAAATAAAAATTTTCCAAAATCTTCTTTAAACAGTTTTTTTTTTCGAATTATGCTAAATATTTACATAAGAAAATACTTGTAAACCGAATCATTATATCTCATAAATTCTTTGAAAACGAATTCGGAAAAATCCCGGACTTAAGTTCTAAAATCTCCAAATTGGGTTTATTATGATTTCACTTAGCTTCAGTTATTATAAACATTTTATTTCCTAACACCCAATCTATAGCAACCAAAAAAAATATATATATATCTTTATAAAATATTTTTATATATGGAAAATATAATAGGCAAAATTATTTCATTCACCTATATTAAAAACAAATATTATGTCGGTCTGTCCTATTCAGTGTTTAGAAATCCCTATTGATGGCATAGCGTCCCATGCATCAACCAGAATTTATAAATACAAAGCGGAACAGATTAACACAATATCAAAACTTTTTATTAATACTAACAAGTACGCTCTCTCATATATATACACTCAGCGACTCCCATAGGATATTTCTACCCTATTAACAAAGAGTCAAACCCCACAAAGCCAAGGTTTATCGCTAAACCAAAGCTCTGATACCAACTGTAACGTCCCGCCTTTTCGCACACTTTAAACGACACACATGCCGATTCAAAGCATACGCAAGGGCGGATTGTTATGGGGTAAATAAGAAAAACAGAGAAGAAATAAAACAAAATAGAATCTCACAGCGGAAGGATAAAATATAATAATAGATATACAATTCAGAACAGTTTACAAATAGTTATTTCACTTATACAATGAACATCAGAGTCACACATACCAATACAACAATGCAGCGGAATATAAAGAGTGTGTGGTGCAATACTATATATAAATAATGCTGAATCTTCGTCTTCGTCCTCCAAGCTAAATCTGCTATCCTGAAATGCTCGGACTGACCCGAGCGAATTTTGAAAAGACAAAAACACTCGAGTCAGGCTAGAATATCTTATGTGAGTTAAATAAACAGAAATAAATATGAGTACAGTAACTCAAGAGATGCTCGGGATTTACATCTCCTAAGGATCCGTTAAACTATTTACTATATAGTATATTGCGCTATTATAATAGCGTCTATTCATAAAATAAACTTACTTTTTAATAGCGTTAAGGGGTTACCCATATAGCCCTTAACACGTAATAGTCCCAGTAGTCCATCCAATATCATAGTCCCTCCTGATCGGGAAGCCACTAGAGGATATCACACGGGCTACGGGAGAAAACCAAACTCGTACAAGGCGCGATAGGGTAGGTGACACGGCACAACTAGGCAATGCCAGGGTAGATATACCAATTGCTATCCAGGCTGATGGTAACGCGCAGCGCGCAGCTGCCGCCCACCTCGAACTAACTCCCCCAAAATCAAAATATAGAAGTGGCCACTGAATCAATCCAAGTCAAAGTATAATATCGAAGAGGAGCGTCCGATCAGAGGAATGACCTCATTGGCCTGAGAATCGCTCCTGTTTTAGCCACCTTATGCCAACTCACGGGAGTTGGGTCCACGTATTTACCTTACAGGAAACGTCGCCACCACCTACTTCATTCTGGAACTCCACCGCGTACACGGTTAGTCAAAGTGGTTTTCGGTATCGACAGAGAGTATGTCCATATCCGATCCCGGTCTCTTTGCCAACCCATCGTTATTATAACACCGCGGTTATTTAAAACAGTTTATACTTTTAAAACCAGAATATAATCCATTTCAAAACCATAATATTACGATATCATTCCAAAACCCAAAACCATATTTTACCACTTATCCCAAATATAATTCCTTTCCAATAATAAAAAGGCTTTAACTTCATAATATCTGAAAATCGAATATTTCAAAGCATAATATTTTTGGAAATCCATAATTTCAAACCATAACTTTTAAAACTCAAATGGTTTGGATATTCAACGGTATATGAATTTCAAAGGCTTAACTTTACTGTCACTTTGTAAAGAAATAAGTTATAGGGCTTTATGGAAATATTTCTTTATCTAAAGTTAAAACCATAATTTAGATATCACTCTTAAGTTCCAAAACCATTTCAATTTCCATATATATAAATCCATTGGAGTATTAATATTCAAAAACTAAAATTGGAATATATTCTTTCAACAAATTAAATGTTTTATTATTTAGTTTGAATATTCACATAAATCCTTAAACAACTCCAATTTCTAGTAATAAAACATATGTAATTTTCGATTCCAATTATATTAGAATATTTTTCCAATTCAAATTCATATTAGAATATTCATTTCAATTTATCTTGGGAAAAATCCAATTATAAATATCATATCTTAAATTTCCAAACTTAACATTTAAACATATGATATAAATTTATCCAACTCCATTTTCTAAATTTTCTTCCATTTTACTAAGGGAATTTATACACCTTTTTATTTCAAAATTTCCAACTTTTTCATGTACATACATACGGAAGAAAAATATTTATACAGTATAAAATTTAAGATTATTATAAACCGTATTCCATCCAAACCATAGAAATCACATTAAAATAGTTATATATAGACCGCGGTGCCTGTATATAATTTTCTATCCTATGGTCAAGTGATATGGATATTTATCATTTCAATCCGCAATTTAAAAATAAACTTTGCGGTTTTATCATTTCAAACCACAATCCCGAAAAATGAAAAATGCATACTAACTTGCAGTTTAATAATATCCAAATAAAACATCCATTCAACAACACATCCATCATCCAATCACAAACATCAATCAATATCAGTCAATAACCATATATGTTTGGTAATATACAACAGGTAATAATTTGCAGTTTTATCTCAAATTATATTTGTCAACTATTAATCTAACAGTTTATATTCAGTGATAATTTATATAACTGTTAACTAGCAGTTCATATGCAAACAATAATTTCTAACAGCCAATTAATACGCAATAAATCAATTAAATTTACAGTTAAATTTAATAAAATGCAATTCAACAGATATGAATGAAATAACATGCCAAAAGCTCATAAATAAATTTCTATTCATTTCTAAAATTTATTTAACAAACATAAAAGCTTCTAGTAATTGTGAGTGGGTTAAAACACTCACCTTTGGAATTTAAATCGAATTTAAATCCGATTTAAACTCAAAAATTCGCCCGTCTCGGAATTCGTCCAAACCAGCGTCATCGAGTCCGGAATTAAATTACGATCCTAACAAAAAAAATTTCGTGTAAATCGGATGTCGTATGTGAAAGTTATTCGATAAAACGTGCTCGAAAAATCAAAATAAATAAAAACAAAATAAACAAAATACTCTCACCATTCTTCCACGTCACGTGCGTTCCACTCTCCCTCCCCTGTACACGAAGACGCACAGATCCATGCCCTAGCCGCCACCCAACTTGCTCGACGCCGGCCTCCACACCTAACTCCACGACCATCGGGACACACCGCCGAACTCCCCTCCTAGAACCGCCCCTATAGCCTAGATGCGGCCACCTCCGGCTCTCCCTGGCCCCACGGCGTCGCACGCCATCTACAGCCCATCACGGCGAATTTTCACGCCTCCGACCCAAGTGAACCGTATGGATGAACTCCTTAAAGCCTCATCTACGCTGCAGCATCATCGGATCGAGCTATCAACTCAGATCTACCGTTGAATCGAGCAATTATCTATGAACGGCCGGAACTGTTTCGAATTTTCCAGGACGAACGATACCTCCAATTGAAAAACAAATTACACCATGAGATTACGCGTATCGAATACTTCAACATATATTTTTTTGAGAATTTTCTAAGGGGTTTGAATTTTCACTGAATTTTGGATTGAAGCAGATCCAGATTTGCAACCATTGAGGAGGAAGAGGAGATGAAGAAATATGTACGTATATCCAACTGACAGTAGGAAGGAGGCTAGGGTTTACCATGGTATATTTATAGTTAGGGTTAGGTTAGAGCGTATAGGCTAGAAGAGTGAACGTACGCAACAAACTATGGCCCAAAAGCCCGCTATGCCTCCAGAACCGAATCTATTAAATCTATATATCCAGATAGGTATTTAAAAATATTCTGAACGCGATGGAAAAAGTCTCACGTCCAAATTTGATCGTATGAAGAAGTTATGCTAAAAACAAGATTTCCAAATTGATTTTCAAATTGATTTTAATAAAATTGATTTCAAGGCGTTTCGCGTCCGTACGATCAAACGACAAGTCCGATCGATACGAAATTTGAAATCCTATAATAATTCATCGATACGGATCCGATGAAACTGGTTTCGTCGAAATCCGAGTCCGTGACAAAAATGGCTATTTTTAATATTTATTAAATCAATTAAATAAATCATAAAATCCAATTTTATATTTTCAACTTCTAATATTGGCCAAATTTCATTTCTTAGATAATTCAATCAATTCCAATTGATTTAACAAGCTTGGATTATGAATTAAAATTTATAAATATATTAATTTGCAGCGTTAATATCCGCACTTTCTTATTATTTGGAAATTAAAATCTTTATTCTTAAACTCAATTATTAATTCCTATACTCTTATATTCTTGTCTTAAATCCAATTAGATAAATATTTTTGATTTCTATTCCAACTCCTTTGATTTCAAATAAACTTTTTACCATAAGTTATATTCCAAAATATTAATAACTTTATCTCCATTTATTCGCCTTAATTTATTTAAGTCAAATCCTTAATTAAACTCTATTGCAATGTTTTCAAATATCATTCCCTCCTTTCTCTTAACTATTTTTTTATTCAAATCTTAATGAATTCAATACTATCAGTTTGATAAATCCATTAAATTCATTCAATAGTTTACAAATTCCAATCTAAATTCAATAACGTAATAATTTACGTTTAATTCCATTTTATATGTATTAAATACCATTTGTTGGATTTAATATTCAAATTATAAATAAAATCTTGCTTTCTAAAGTTGTATCAACCATGGTCCAACTAAATTTGAATTAGCTTTAACTTTAATTTATGGACTTAACTATTTCAACAAATCCAAATAAATAAATAAGGTTTGATTCCTATATTAACTTCTTGTTGTCAATTAACTTTTTATGGTGAATATGAAATTCAATGTAAAATTGACACCTTTATATCCACTTGATTTCACCATTTCATCTTTTTATTATTAAATCCGTTATAGCCGAATGCATGAATTTAACATACATAAATATTTTCAAACTCAACTTAAATCTCACTTAACTTAATAATAAACGTTTAAATTTCCTTAATTGCAAAAATCCAATTACCTTCATTCCTTTACTCTCATAGATAAAATCTTGTTTTAAAACTTTACTATAACCCATAGTCTCATTGTATTAGGAATTTACACTACATGTAAAGTAAATTTTTATCAGTAAAGATCTTACACACTATGTCCCATAAGTTTAGATTTCACAAATTTAGCTACTGCGTTAATTCTAATTTAAGTAGCACAAATGTTCATATACCTTGAAATCATTCTCAATTTCCCAACTCAATTAATTATGCCTTACAATGTGTTTCAAATATAAAGGTATTTTATACTAATAGTTATCATACTCAAAATTATACGCTTATAACTAATTCCTACATTTGCATAATTGTATTAAGTTAGAATGTTTATTGAGGTTTATGCATTTCCAAATTTTGTACTGATTCCACCCAATTATTACTCACAGAACGTTAAATTATTAAATGACCATTTATTATAATTTAATTCCCATAATTGAGTCAAATGCTTATTATTATATATTCTTCATTTTTACCATTCCTTCCCTTTATAAATTCATTAACGAATTTACACATCTCTATCTTTCAATATAAAATAACCAAACTGATTACAAACACTGTTTCTATCAATTTTCATAAATTTGTTCAAAACTATACTTTTGTTTACATAAAATAAATTTTATGTTTCTATTAGACCCTTTTCCTTTTCACTACAGACATTAAATATTACTATCTATACTAATTGCACCTTTATACTAATGAATACCATTCAAGTTAACTAACATTCACAGATTCAACATTTATTTGTTTCTTAAAATTTTGCTTTAGATCAAGTTGTGACAATTTACATTATTCACATCTATTGTCATAAAATTTTATAGTTACACTAAATTGCAACCACTATACCAAATCTCTACCTTTATACTTAACCAAATTAGAAATTATATAAATTTGATTTATTAAATATTATAAATTTAGCGGGTCGTTACATCAATGGATATTTGAAAGTATAAATTCATGGTGGTAATTTATAAAGGAATGGGTAATTTGTTTTAAAAATAAATAGTGGTTTTATTTTTAAAGGTGTGGGAAAGAAATTAACGGGTTTGAGACGTAAATTAAATTGGATAAATCGAAAACGATTTATTAACTGATTAAATGGACTATTTTGGAATGGAAAGTGTATTTTCCTGAAAAGACAAGTATGTTTTCAAAGCAGATTTTTAAGTATACACTAGAGGTTTAAAGTGGTTTTAAAGAATGTTTTAGAAAGAAATTATTATTTAGTGGTTATAAAATTTTTAAAAGTAAATATTTATTAAGTGAATTATATAAGTAAATTATTTTAAAGGTTTAACTAGTATTATGATTTAAAAGATAATTATTTAATCTTTATACCTTATAGAATAACTTTTATTTTAAATTTAGTTTTGACTTAAATTTTACATGAGAAATTACTATAAAATTTCATAACTAGTATTTTAAATAAAGTGTTTTAAGTAGTTTTTATTTTAAGTGTTTTAAAGTACATATTTTTGGATAAAGTGATTTAAATTATTTAAAAATCTAAACTATTAAGACTTGGTGATTTTCAGTGGAAATAAAACAATTAGGTGGATATTTATTCCGCGAGAGAAAAGTGATTTGAATACTATTTTCAAAGGGTTGAAGTGTAGAAAAATATCCTGCGAAGATATTTTGAAATAAATAATTTGAGAAATTATTAAGGCCTGATGGTTGTTTTTGGATGTTATGTGACAGCTAAATAACCGACTATCAATATTGGCCAATGCGCTGATCGTTTCAAAAAGACTGGGATCGGGATTAATTTCTCGAAAACCACTTCGATCTGGTTTGAACGTTTTCATGAGGAAGACAAGAGCTTGGAGTCGAAGATGGAGCAGTGAAGTGCAAAGGCTAATCGCAACTAATGCTGAGGGTGATTCCAATATGGATGTAGTAGGAGTAGTGCCTTCGGTTCTGTTCGAACCGGGAACGGACTTGTATGGATGAATGCTATCATAACATCGTCAGGGAGACGATGAGCATTCTAAGTGTATGTGTGCTAAAAAGGTAACGCATAGCCTGAAGCCTCATCAACCGGGAATGGCTAAAACAGGAGACGTGCAGCAAGGCTAAGTGGCTAGCAACCAATTAGGGTAAGGTCTCCCTGTCTAGATGTCCCTTTTATTCGGCTGTGTGGGCGGTTGTTGATCCCAACCGTGGGGTAATCTTATTCGAACTATCCAGTAAGGGGTAGCTCTGGTCTTGTGTTGCAGGGGATTAGGGTAAATCCTCGGTATGCTGATCTAGATCAGGTACTGTGACGGGAGGTACCCCAGTAACCCTGCCATTGTATGGAATCCAATCTCCGATAAGCGTCTGTACAGTTTTGATTATGCCCAACTATTGATGAAACGTGAGGCGCAAGCAACTAGATTCTATTTTACTTTCTATAGACACTATTATAATATCAGACAGATTTGATAAAAATGTTTTAGTTGTCGTAAGGTAAAAACCCTGCATGTTTATTTATGGCGTGTTCTTACGAGATACCTTTGATTTCAAAGGATTTTGAAACTTTAATAATCCAATTGGGTGTGTTTTCTCACGCTGGTTTTCCAGACTGACTCTAGTGTCTTTTGACTATAATGCTTAGGTCAGATCGAGTATTATAGAGTACAGATTCTGGATGGACTGCTATGGGGCTCAGGGGATGTGCTGGATGGCGAGACGTATCACACATATCTGTCTTATTTCCGCTGTGTTTGGTATGTCGTGTAGTCAGTTTTTGTGAGGACAAGTAAATATAACTATCCAGTATTCTGCTATTGATTGTGTTGTACATTGATGATGTAATGTATAAACATATATAGTTCTTTTTGTATAAAGATCTTTCATATCTATTATATATTGTTTCGCTGTGATTGTGAGATTCTGATATTATTTTCTATTTCTTCTTCTACCTCCTTTCCCTTGCGGTCTGTTTTTCGGCATTCGATTGTCGGCATTTAATACAGTGGACGTATTGATGTCGATTTTCGAGCGTCGAAAAATCGGGTCGTGACAATAAGGCCCTTTCTCCATGAGATGATGTGCCTCTAAGGTATCTCAATATAAGCTTCACAGCTTCCCAATGCGATTTTCCCAGATTAGCCATATATCGACTATCCCATCGGCATTTGCAATATCGGGCCTTGTACACACCATACCATACATTGGACTTCCAACCGCACTAGCATATGGCAGCTTTTCCATATGCGTCTTGTTTTCCACCAAGATAGGTGATCCTTTACTCGAAAGCTTCATATGCAAAGGTAAAGATGTATTTGATGCCTTTGCATTCTCCATGCTAAATCGGCAAAGCACTTTCTGAATGTATTCTTTTTGATTTAGTTTCAACTCAAAATGCTTTCGATCCCTTACAATTTCCATGCCTAGTATCTTTCTTTCTTCTCCAAGATCCTTCATTTTGAACTCCAATTTCAAACTTAGTTTTAGCGTGTTGATTTCATTCTTATCCTTAGAAGCAACGAGCATATCATCCACATACAAGAGTAAATACGCCCAACAATCATTTCTCAACTTCTTGAAATAAACACAAGCATCCTTGATGCTAATATAAAAACCATTTTCAAGCATAAAATGATCAAAACTTTTGTACCATTGTCTAGGTTATTGCTTTAAACCATATAATGATTTCTTCAACTTGTAAACCAAATTTGACTTGCCATCCGTAACCACACCTTCCAGTTGCTCCATGTAGATGTCATTATCCAAGTCACCATGCAAGAAGGTGGTTTTCACATCAAGTTACCCCAACTCCAAGTTGTGAATACAACTATAGCAAGTAATATCCTGATAGAAGTATGGCGCACAACCGGTGCGAATATCTCATGATACTCCTTTCCCTTCCTTTGTCCAAACCCTTTAGCCACTAGTCTAACTTTGTATCTCCCATCGTCCTTCACCTTGTATATCCATTTGCATCCAATAGCACAGTTCCCTTTAGGAAGTGGAACCAAATCCCAAGTATGATTCTTCAACAATGATTGCACCTCTTCCTCCATGGCATAAATCCATTTGGAGCTATCACTCGACACGATGACGTTATCAAGGTCCATCGGCTCATCTTGGACTACATGCAAAGCATAGTCTAAATTATCACAAAAGCTCAGATAGTTTCAACTATCATATCTTTCGGGTGGTCTTATAGTATGACGACCAACCCGAGTAGCAATGCCATCACCCAAACTCCCTTCGGCTCCACCTTGAACCGAATCTTCTCTAAAATCATGCACATCACCAACACTACTAAAGGAACCTTGTGGACTAAGTGATGTAACATCAACCGCTACTTCCCCACATGCATCTCTAACTACCCTACTATCTCCACTCCCTGAACAAAATGTGGAAATAATTTCCTTATCCTTTGATTCAACATGAACCAAATCCGGAACATCTGATGAGCTCACATTCTCCTTGTACATCGCCGACTCATCAAAAGTAACATGACAATAATTCACTACCTTCTTCGTTTCTAGATTCTGAATCTGATAGCCTTTTACTCCATCCATATAGCCAAGCAAAATCCCCTCGAATGCTGTAGGTTCAATCTTATCATTTCCCAGATCATGCACATAAATAGGACTACCAAATACACGAAGATAACTCAAGTCAATGCTCTTTCCCTTCCACATTTCCTCTGGAATTTTGTTACCAATAACCGAGCACGAAATTCGATTAATAATATGCACCGCGGTTGACAAAGCTTCAGTCCAAAATCTCTTAGTCAAACCCCATGTCAATCTCAAGCATCGAGCTTTCTCAAGTAGAGTACGATTCATCCTCTCCACAACACATTCGATTGCAGATCTCCACGTGTAGTAAAATGCCTTCGAATACCATGATGCTTGCAAAATTCCAAAAAATCTCTGAAAACATACTCTCCGCCATTGTCAGACCTTAGAACCTTTAAAGACTTCCACTCTCATTCTCAATAAGAGCCTTCCATGCTTTGAACTTTGTAAAGGCCTTCGACTTGGCCTTTATTACATACACCCAAACTTTTCGAGAAAAGTCATCTATAAAAGAAACATAATAGCGAGCTCCTGCTAAAGAAGCTACAGGTGCCGGTCCCCAAACATCCGTGTGAACATACTCAAGAACCCTTCACGAATCATGCTTTCCCTCATCGAATGAAACTTTATTTGCTTCCCCATGACGCATTCTTCACAAAAGTCTAACTTGTTGAAACTTTCTCCATCGATCATCTCCCTCTTTCGAAGAACGTCCAAACTCCTCTTTAAGACATGACCTAACCTCAAATGCCACAACCTAGTCATATCCAAGCCACCAGAACTATTAGCTCCTATACAAGTTTCACCTCCTATAGTCACTCCTTGAAGCATATAAATACCATGAGTCCTAGCACCCTTCATTTCCACAAGCGCCCCTTTTCAAACATGTAAGCTATCACTCTCAATAGCGATCTTATAACCTAAAGAATCTAGCTGCCTAAAGAGATAAGTGGCTTCCTAAGTCCCGGAACATAGCACACATTAGTGAGAGTACAAACCACTCCGTCAAACATCCGAATTTGCATAGAACCAATGCCTTTCCACTTACAAATAGCATCATTTCCCATAACAATTGAATTTCCTTGTTTATCGATGTAAGAAGAAAAACAATTCCTATTTGGCGTCATATGATAAGACGTCCCCGAATCAAGCACCCATTCGCTACCCGAAACATCTGATGCTACCGCCGATAAAACATGTACATCTCCCTCACTAACTCCACTCTCTACCGCTACTGATGAAGATGCTACTTCCTTCTTTGCCTTCTCTTTTTCTGGACACTCATTCTTCCAATGACCAGGCTTCTTGCAAATATAGAACTTGCCTTTTCTTTCCTTCGACTTTCATTTCCAACCGGGGTTCCTTGATTTAGAATGCCCCCGATTCTCCTTCTCCACAAACAAACCATGACCAATACTAGCACCACTACTTCCATCACCTAACTCCTTCATTTGATCCCACAACTTCTTGCTAAGAAGACCCGTCATGGCACATCAAGAGTCAATATGTCCCGGCTATAGATCAAACTATTTGAGAAACCTGTAAGCGATCCGGCAACAAACACAACAATATCGTCGCTTTTTTCTCTTCCTCAATCTTCAAATCTACTGCCTTCATCTTCATTAGCAAATCATTAAAAGTATTCAATTGCGCCTTTAGCGAAGTACCTTCATCTTATAGGTGAAGAACATTCGCAATAAGATCAAATGATTTGTCAGTGACTTCTTCATATGAAACTCCTCCAACTTGTCCCAAATACCCTTAGCAGTAGTTTCACCACTAATTTCAAAGACAACATTCTCTCTCACAGCAAGTTGAAGTATAGTGAATGCCCACTCTTCCATCTCCTTTCTCTCAATATCCAAGATGTCCACTAGCAATAAATGTGTATCAAACACTACCCGATGCACCCGATTCCTCCTTAGAACTGCTTTCATCTTCCATTGCCATTTCTCAAAATCATTATCGTCATTCCACTTGTCTATTACCAATTGTGATCCTAAAGCTGAAAGTCTATGGGGTGGATCGTGCAGTGTATATGCAAGTACATGTGAAAAAATATATGATGCAACTAAAATAATATTAATCTAAGTAAATAAAGAATAAGCACACCAGAATTTTATACTGGTTCGGACCTCCCTTCCTATGTCCAATCTCGAAACTCCCCTTCGGAATTCGACTATCAAAAACCCTCGCTTTGCCCAGAGGAATAGACTTGGTTACAATGAGCTTTTCTTGTCAAATCTATGTTCTAATACAACACGGATGCTGACTAATTAGTACAATTGCTTCCATTATATTTCTAAGGAATATTTTCTATGAAGAACTGAGTATATGGAAGAGTGAATATTAGTAAAGATTGCTAGAGTGCAAAGATCAAGAATATAGGATAGAGTATAGAATTAGAAAGCATAAGTAAGTCTAGTTAGTTTTTCGTCTCTTGATTCTTGATGTTATATATAGTTGTGGATATGTATCTTGAGTAGTTACATCCGTTAAAGAATCCTCTAAGGTTGCTTCTATTGATGGTGAAGAGTTGTGGCGAAGAGAGGCGGAGATGTCCATTCACATGTGGCAGTTGCAGTTCATTTCTGAAGTTCGAGTTTGAATTCAGGCGTCTTGTATTTGTTTCAGACGTCCGATACTATATATTTTTTGAATATAATAGAGGATCAGACCTCTGAGTGCTATTAACAGACGTTTGATTTAGCCTATTTTTTGTTCCAGAGAACTATTTTAGATGTCTGGCTTGTGCACCCAAATGGCTGATATGGTGCATGTCAGTTTTTTGTGCATCCTTTCTTTTACTTCTTTATTCCTATCGATTTGTAGTCTCTTATAGTGTCCTTTGAGACTCGTTCTTGTCTTTCTAGTGATGTTGTTCTAGCAAGTACCTATATATATATATATATGTATATTCGATTTCCATTGTATAGTTGTTGTCATCGAAACCGTAGATTGGATTTTCTAACATTCTCCCCCCTTTTAATGATGGTAACTATACAATGTACTTAGATATAATTTTAAAAATCTCCATTTGCATATGTTCTTACCATTGTTTCTCCTCCTTTGGCATTATCAAAAAGCTTTAATACAAGAATATATATCAATAATCATGAATAGACGAAAGGTAACTAAGTACGCATAAGCAACAAGCTAAAAAGCATTTTTATAACCATTAAACATAGTGATTACATGCATAGATTTTTGATTCCATTACAATACAAAAGATGGAACCTATAAAAATATCTAAGGATTTAGGGGGGAAGCTTTGGCTTGATCATCTCCTTCATCTTTATTCTTGGAAGAACTAGCTTGTATTTTAGGAGATTTTGGAGTATGTTCTAGAGGTTCTTTTTCCACTTCAAAAAGTTTAGAATTTTTTGAAGGAGGAGGAGAAGGCGTTGGAGTTAGCCAATCTTCCGAAGCTGGTGCAGGGCCACGAACTTGTTGGAGAACCTCTTTTAGAACAGATAATGTTGTTGAAAGCGATGTTTCAACTATGGCTAGGTGAGAGGCAAATGTTGTTCAAAGATATCGATACGCTTGGCCAATAATTTTTCATTTCTTGATAAGATAAGTTGATTTTGGAGAGTTAAATCCCGAATTCTTTCATTTGGATTAGTTTCAGGGCGAGTCTCCAAAATGTCATCTTCGCCTGGATAGTCAACAGGTGCAGGAGGAGGAGGAGTGTGTTCGTGATGATTTTCTTCTTCTTGTGATGGTTGTGGTGGTTATTGTTGGGGTTGATGCCTAGCTTGTCCAGCTTGTTGATGACGTTGCATCCATTCTTCAAGTGAAATAAAATTCGGGAGATTTTTTGGTAAGTGCATAAGGGAGAAGAATTTTGTGGAGGCGTACTCCTCAAAAGTCGATAAATATGATGGAATGTTGTGGGCTTGCAGAAGGCGCATGATGTAGGTAGGGTAAATGATTGATGGCCGTGATCGAGTCCAATAATGTTTAAGCTCGTCAAATATAAATTTCACCCAATTTACCCTCGTACCACTGAAGATAGCATATAGAGCTTTGTGCTCCAATTTTGTTATTTGCTTATGGCTGCCAAGTGGAGGAATGATTGTGTTGATAATCGTCCTAGTAAGTAGCCTTGCCTTAGGTCATAAGTATTTTGAAGCAAATCGTGGTATTTCATCTTTCCAAATTTGATGTGTACTATATTTCTTGGTTTGAGACGCATATCTGGGATGTCATTCGAATCTTCTCCGGAGGCGGAACAACATAGAGTACACGGCCTCTAATTCCTGGAGTAAGTCGAATAGTATTGCCGTAAAAACTCGACCAAAGCCAATTTTCATCATTATCAGTATTCTATACGACAATGCTATCTATATTAGCGTAGAAAAGGAATATTGCAAGCTGATCGATTTGGACATTATTCGAATAGTAGGAAATCAACTTTTGTAACCCAGCATTTTCACATATCTCATCCAAATCATACATAGGGAATTTAAGCCAATTATGGAAGGGACCTGTGTGTAGCCTTTTCTTCTGGATATCTTCATATCTTTTGATAGAGTGAGGTACTCGATTCATCCACTTCTCAATCTAATCATCGGAGCATACTTGTGGGTTGGAGGATGTAGCTTGTTCTTGCTTTCTCTTATAAACTCTAGAGTTTTTTGTTTTGGGCGCCATGAAATCGAGCAAAATTAAGGAGATTGTGATTTGGAGATTTAGGGTTTCAGATTTGAAAGAGAAAATAAAATGAAATGTTTATTAGAAATTTGGGAAAAACAATTGTTCTAAGGTCACGAATAAGTGTCGATTGAATTTCAGACATTTGGCTTGTGCACCCAGCTGGCTGATATGATGCATGTCAGCTTTTGTGCATCCATTCTTTTACTTCTTTGTTCCTATCGACTTGTAGTCTCTTGTAGTGTCCTTTGAGCCTCGTTCTTATCTTTCTAGTGATGTTGTTCTAGCAAGTACCTGTATAAATAAATATATATGCATATTCGATTTTCATTGTATAGTTATTGTCATCGAAACCATAGATTGGATTTCCTAACAGAAGTTGCGTATGAACCATGTACATAAGGAGCTACACCACTTGGATTACCCATTGAGGAACTACTTAAGTTACTACTTGATTCAGGAATTTCTACAATAACCACCTACCAACACTAATGCTCCGATACCAAATGTTAGGGCGGGATTCCAACTTGAGACCACTCAAATCGAAACCCACAAGAACATTAGAAGACGGGATCATGATAAGAAGTGTAAAAACAAATAATCAATAATCGGTTCCAATCTCAATGAATCCAAAACAATCACAATCCCAAACAAGCAATTCAGAAATCAAAGCAATAATAAAAATAAATCATACATAGATTTATGATGGTTCCATTAACATTGTGTTGTGTTCATCCACTTTAAGAGAGAGTTTTTATTAATATTGATGAGAAGAGTACAAGAGATTGATTACAATGATCAAAATTCTAATTATAAATTAATTTGTGAAGAAGAGAATTGAAGAAAATTAGGTTTAGATAAACCCAAATTTGTGGAGGCTAATCTCTTGTAGTCGCTTGCGCACACCAGACCTAGAACCTAAAGCTAGCTTATATAGAAGAATAGAAACCCTAGGAAATGTTTCAAAATTTCACCTACAGATATCACAAATCTTCACGCCAAGTCCACACGTGAAAAACAGACGGAAGTCACCTTAGAGTTGACCAAAATGATCAGACATCTGACTAAAGTTACTGGAAAATTTTCTCTTCAGCTCAGACGTCTGACCATTTGGTCAAACGTCTGACTAAAGGCTCTAGAATCAATTCTTCACTGACTCAAACGTCTGACCCATTTGGTCAGACGTCTGACCTCATTCTCTGGAATAAGTCTGGTGCAGATTTGCTGAAGGGTCAGACGTCTGAATTTTTTCTCAGACGTCTGACCCTGTCAATTCAGCCCACTTCACCTTTTCCCTTATAACTTCCACATCCGAACTCCGATTTACGAACCGTTTGCTCCATTACAAAGCTACTTCCGACCTCTAAAAATTTTCATATTATTTCGCCAAAATTTGACAATGCAAACCCTTCAAATTTGACTAGAGCATCCAAGTTGATCGGCAGCGGCTTCTTTCAAATGGCATGAGTTCTAAGCAAGCACGACAACAACGACGCACCTCCAGCGACTCCCCAGACGACGTGAATTCCAAATTTTGGCAAGCAATGACAACCTCTCAACCGTCTATGATTCCCTAGGTGATGACGACCTCTCAAACGATAGAGGCACTCGATATTAGGCGATGGCATCTAAAATTTGACTACTGCAGCACGAACTCCTCCACATCTGTGGCAAACTCATTCTCCAGATCTCGGTGAGAACTCCTCTATGGTGGTTCTAGAGTCGATCATGCTTCGACTTTCGGAGGCGGCGATCGTGACTCCATCATGTGGCATTGTCTTGGTTGATCGATTTATGGTAACATGAAGAGGGAGGAAATGGTTAAGGGTAGGAAGATAGAGGAATTATGTTTAATAAGTCGATGTGATTTTCAGAATGTAATTTTTGTATATAATAGTGGTGCGGCGAAATAAAAAAATAGGCGAGCAAGCTTATTTGGTAGCATTGAAGCTTAATAAAATATAACTGAAAACAAAATATAGTTGTACTTTCTTTGAAACGATACATATAAATGCATCCAAAAGAAGGTTTACTTGTAATGGATATTTATTTGCCAATATAACTAACATGCAAAAGATACGGGAAACTGATGAAATGTTTATATATTTCACTATATTTTATATAATAACCTACCATAGACAAGTATGTTATACAACATCTCAACCATTTATTTGGCACTCTCTATTTTAAAGATTCATATTTCATGAACTAATACTAAAAGTGTATAGAGTGATATAGGGAATCTATAAAATAGTGAAAGTAAAATTATTTTGACGTAAATTTTTATCCTCCTATTTAGCCATTATTATAGCCAAATTATAAGGGAAGCATGCCTGGAAAGGGTAAGCATATTTTAACATTTAGTTTTTTCCTACCACTTTCTGATTTCGGTTATCAATTATGTATATCTTGCATATATGATACCAAGATTTTGTCACCAAAATTCTTGAGCAAAGTTCTTATATTTATATATTCAGTCAAAAATAAAATAATGCTAAAAA
Organism: Allium cepa; assembly: GCA_030765085.1. Classification (NCBI taxonomy): domain Eukaryota; kingdom Viridiplantae; phylum Streptophyta; class Magnoliopsida; order Asparagales; family Amaryllidaceae; genus Allium; species Allium cepa. The sequence continues at coordinate 788,213,102 of CM060929.1, forward strand.
AACACATTTCTTTAGGATTTTTGACATATAGCTCATCGTTCTTAGCCAAGTTTTTGCAAGATCTTACCCTAGTAATCCAACCATACAACATATATTTCTTAGTTTGAGGTAAACTCCAATGCTTTACGTAGAATAAGCAAAAATAAATGCAAAAATAACCCCAACAACGCATATTTATCAAATGATGTTGTACAATTCGTATCAGTATTCCATATATTAATAATGAGCTGATAGTAATGAGTCATATATCAATGTTGACATATTAAAGTTTATAGATATAGGTAAAATCTCTATTTTGTTTTACTACTAAAAAATGAAAATGAATGCTTAAATTTCACTAGTATGACATCTTGACCTTCATCTAAGTTACACAAATACATATTCAGCTTTCCGTATTCTAATGCATTTGTACTTCATGTGTGTGCCATGTACGCATTGTGCTTGTCATATGCTAGTGTTGATTTTGTATTGTGCACTATAGAATATATCTCTATTGCACATGATGAGCAGGTTTATTCTAATATGCAAGCTGATGTACTCTTGAGAAAAGTCCTTTTATTATTCTTTCATTTACCAGTAACTCATATAGTCATTGTTGTTTCAAGTATCGCTATCAGTTTCAACTGTGAAGTCTAATAACACATCATTATAAAACAGTGGGCTCTGTCTGTGAAAGATTTTGAGAAAGAAATATGAAACTGAAACTTGGTTGATGATCTGGTTATTTGATATAGAGAAAAGATAATCATATGCATTGTACATTGCTTGCTATATATATATATATATATATATATATATATATATATTTTATATGCTAAGCGGGCTTGCACTCAGGAAGCCCTTACCCGTTATAATTCTTCTGTGAAACGAGACTTGAATGAGACGTTGAGATCTGATTACATGGCTCTGATTGTCTTGAGTATGATGTGTCTTTATATACATATCTCAGTCTTATTCTCTCATATCCTCCCTCAAATCCAATGTCGGCTAGGGTTTGTACGAGAGTATGAGATTTGTCGCCTCTAAAAAATTCATAAAGAGGATCGACAGATTAAAGTAAATCTCTGATGCGATAGCATTCTCCTTCACTCATTTGTCTTCTAATAAATTGAAAACAGCATCTTGACCAGAGAATAAAGGGAGATTAAAGAAAGTATTGTGAAGGACTTCAAGTTGACATCTTTTGAGATGTTTATCTTCATTATGCTCTTGAATGGCCTCTGGTATGTATACTGGAGTTTGAGATCTTTGATTAATGTCGGCTACATCAACATTTAGTTTATGCCCGAATTTCATGAAGCTCTGTGTTGAAAGAGGTTTAGTGAGCACGTCGGCCTTTTGGTAAGTCGAAGGTATGTGGTCAACTCTAATTTTATTTTTCATGACTTGTTCTCTGATAAAGTAAAAATCAAGTTCCATATGTTTGGTTCGAGAATGTAATATTGGATTAGCAGTGAGTGGTATTGCACTAATGTTGTCGCACCAAATAGTTGCCTTGCTGGTAGTGTTAATTTGTAGCTCGCTTAGTAATGATTGCATCCACATGATTTCTGCTGCTGTATTGGCAATGCTTCTTACTCAGCTTTAGCACTTGTTCTAGAGACAGTTGATTGTTTTTTGCACATCATGGTACTGGATTCTTTCCTAGAAAAATGCAATATCCGGTAATGGATTTTCCATCCTCATGATCAGTGGCCCAATCAGAGTCTGCATGGGCATGGTATTCAATGATTTGCTTGATTGCATGATTAAACCTTGATTTAGAGTACCCTTGAGATATCTTAGAATATGTTTGACTGCTTTTCAGTGTTCGTCTAATGGTCTTTGCATAAACTGACTAACTTTATTCACACTGATAGAAATATCTGGTCTTGTTATGGTGGCATACTATAGTGCACCAACTATGCTTCTGTACTGGTTTTCATTAGAAATGGGTTCACCCTTGTGTTTTGATAGATGCAAGTTACTTGTCATAGGTATAGACAGTAGATTGGCTTTGTCCATGTTGGCTTTTACTAGAATCTCGATGATATATTTTCTTCGATTCAACTGCATTTCATTGTTTGGCAGTCTTTTAACTTCAATTGCAAGAAAATAATTCAGGTCTCATGAATCTTTGATTATGAATTCCCTGTGTAGATATTGTATAGTCTTTTCAATCTCTGACCCATTATTGCATGTAATGATAAAATCATCAACATAAATCAGTACATATGTGATAATATTATTGGAAAGTTTAAGAACTAAAAAGTTGTCTGATTTTTTCGAATTGTATCTAAGCTTGGAAAGTGTTGATTTTAGCTTTTTGAACCACACTCTTGGTGCTTGCTCGAGCCCATATATAGCTTTATTTAATCTGCACACAAGATTTTCATTGCCATTCTTTATGAAGCCTTGTGGCTGGTCCATATATACTTCCTCCTGTAAGATGCCATTTAGAAATGCATTATTAACATCTAGTTTTTTGATTGTCCAGTTCTTGAGCAAAGCAATAGTCAAAATAATTATAATGGTTGAGGGTTTTACAATAGGAGAGAAAGTTTCGTTAAAGTCCAATCAATTCTGTTGTGAATACCCTTTTGCCACTAGTCTTGCTTTGCACTTAAAAACTGAACCATCTGAGTTCCTCTTAATTTTGTATGTCCACTTGCATCCAATCATATTTTTATGCATTGGTAAGGATATAAGATCCCAAGTTTTGTTCTTCATTAATGCATTATACTCTTTCTTCATGGCTGTTCTCTAATTAATATCCTAACTGCTTGTTGATAAGTACTAGGCTCAGTGCAGTCTGACACAACACTGTAAATTTTTGATTTGAATATGCCACTTTTTGCTCTTGTTATCATGTGGTGTCCAGTGTTTACAGGTTGAGCAGATTGATCACTATTGTCTTCATTGACACCTTGTTGTGTATTGAGTGATGGAGTATCATTCAATATTTTACATGTGTCAGAATGTTGACTGGTGCTGGATAGAGAAATATTACTTGATCTTTTAAGCATATTGTTGTTGCTCTTGTCCTATTTCACTTGTAGACCTGTAGAGATTAGTACGCAAACCATCTCTTCCTTATTGTTAGTGGTGTGAACTGAAGCAAACTCTTCAGAAAAGAGTGTTATTGGAGGTAATGAGTATCTAACATTTTTTTTTTTCAGATATCTTAATTGTTGCATTACTAAAAGGAAATTCTTGTTCATTAAAGATAACTTGTCTTGATATTTATATTCTTCCTTTGCTGTCAAGACACTTGAACCCTTTTTAATTTGATGCATATCCTAGAAATGTGCAAGGTTGAGATCTAAATTCTAACTTATGTGTATTATAAGGTCTTAAGTAAGGAAAACATAGGCATCCAAATACCTTTAAATTTTGATAGTCTGGATTGACTTTAGTTAGTGTCTCTAATGGACTTTTGTAATTCAATACTTTTGTGGGTAGTCTATTAATCAAATAAACTGATGTAGAAAAAGCATCAGGCCAACATTTTAGTGGTAATGATGCCTGAGCCAACAATGTCAAGTCAGTTTCTACAATGTGCATATGTTTTCTTTCTATAAGACCATTTTGTTTAGTGGTATAGGGACAAGTGGTTCTTTATGTAATTCCCTTTTTTTGAAAATAATTTTTCAGTGATAGAAATTCTTTTCCACCTTCTGTTTGAATAACTTTTACCTGACAACCTATCTATCTTTCTGCATTGGCTACAAACTGCATTACTGCATTGTTAGTTTCAGACTTTTCCTTTAAAAAATATATCCATACATGTCTAGAGTATGCATCAATGAATGAGATATAATATTTATAACCATAATCACCATATATTGGGGCTGGTCCCCATAGATCAGTAGCAATTAGTTCTAATGGTTCATGATAAACGGTCTCAGAATCAAGAAATGCAAGCTTATGTCTTTTACCCATTTGACAAAATGTACAATTATAAGAATTTGAAATTCTATCAACGAGGATATCACTGCAATTATTTACAACATGCTTTAAATTTTTTATATTGGGGTGACCCAGTTTACAGTACCAGGTATTAAGACTTTTACAATTATCGTCAGTTTTCAATTCAAAAACATAACACCAATTTTCTTTATGATCATCATGTCTTGAATTTGCAACATCAAATTTGTACAATCCCTTATATTCTTTATCTCGCAAGAGAGTTTCCCTTGTTAGTATGTCTTTTACAAAGCAATTATTTGGGTAGAATTTAAAGTAAACATTATTATCTTTGGAAAACTGTGATACACTCATTAAATTCTTTTTAATAAGTGGGACTCTCAATAGATCATTGAGATAAAAGATTCCTTATACCTCCTAAGCTTGCATTCCCAGTATGGGAGATGTGAATTGGTTTACCATTTCCTAAGTATAATAATTGTGTACCTTTGTATTTCCTATTGCCAAGATTCAAATTACTCAAGTTGCTAGTTACATGGTTGGTAGCTCGTGAGTCAAGATACCAGCTGTCATCATGTATATCTTCAATCTTGGCTCTGTCATCATTTGCATTTTCAGTCTTGATTTCTGTTTGGGTATTGACCAAGTTTGCACCAGGACTTGAAGTTTTTGAACTATTACTGCTTTGTTGAGATGGAATCAAATTAGCATCAAATCAAAGTAACATCTATTTGCTGTGTGTCCATATTTTTCACATATCTGGCATCTTGGTCTGTTGTTATAGCTTTGCCTGCCTCCTCTACCTCTGGACCTGTTGGATTGACCACCCCTTTGATTATTGTTAAGTTGATTTCTGTTTCCATTGCTTCTTTCTTGATTTCTGTTTCTACTCTTTACAACGTAACTAATGAGATATTCTGAGTTAGTTGACTTCTTTTGCTTTAACCTACCCTCATGAGAAAGAAGTATAGAGTGTACGTATTGTAGTGATGGTAATACTTCATTAGAAGATATTACTGCCACTACTGATTCATATTCTTCATCAAGGCTATTTAATACAAAGAAAACTTGCTCTGTGTCACAGACTTTGTGTCCAGCAGAAGCAAGCTGATCACATATTATTTTAGCCTTTGATAGATATTCCCTCATACTCAGGTTGTCTTTCTTTAAATGATGCAACTGCCCTTGTACTGCATGATTCTTGCAGCAGATTGAGAACTAAACACTTGTTCAATAGTATGCCATATCTCATGTGTTGTTTTACATCCAACAAGTTGTGGTAACAAACTTGCAATGATAGATGATAATAGCCATGAACTAATCAGACTGTCTTGTCCCTGATGTGCTATATAATCTTTGTTACTTATAAGCTTTCCATCTTGATCTGCAGTGAACTTGGATGGAACACATATGGTTCCAAGAACATAATCATCAATTCAATATCCTCTAATTGCAGTTGCCATCTGAAATTTCCACAGCAAGTAATTTGATTCTTCCAATTGAATGGTAAAAGCTTGAATTTGTGGTTTAATGATGGAATTCATGAGTTCTTGGGTGATATTGGATTGAGTTTGTGCAGTTCTTGGAGTGGTTCTTGGTACAGAGGTCGAGGATGTTGCAATATCCTCTTCGGCCATGATGATCAGATTAAATCAAGAATCAAGAACAGGGAGAAGCGAGATATACAGGTGAAAATGATGAACTGGCTTCTCTGATTCACCTTTCAGGCTGGTACAGAGCAGGTAATTTTGACAATTGATGAACTTCTTTGATGAACACTAAAGCAGCCAGTTGGATGATGTATGATGGGTGCTGACACCTTCTAACTTGGCACGACACAGTGATAAGACGATAAGAATAGTGATGGATTTCTTGAATCTAAGATGATGATTTCTGTTCTGATGAGAACAGATCGTGCAGTCTATTCTCAGATGATGAGATAGAATCTGATGAGGGTATGGTGGGGCACAACGCTGTTAAGCGAATTTTGGCTCTGATACCATGAAAGATTTGAGAAAGAAATGTGAAACTGAAACTTTATTGATGATCTGGTTATTTGATATAGAGAAAAGATAATCATATGCATTGTACATTGCTCGCTATATATACAGAGCTTATATGCTAAGTGGGCTTGCACTTAGGAAGCCCATACCCGTTATAATTCCTTTGTAAAACGAGACTTGAATGAGAACCGTTGAGATCTAATTACATGGCTGTGACTGTCTTGAGTATAATGTGTCGTTATATACATATCTCATTCTCATTATCTCATAGTCTGATTTGCAGCAACAATTATCACTAGAATTTGATATTGGCCTCTTCACAATGAAAGATTGATCACAAGCATATGCCCATCCATGTCAGTCGGTAACAAAAAGGTTACCGAACCATCTGGTGAACTCAACTTGCATAGGGAAGAAGATAATGATTTACTATATGGAAGACGAAATGTGTTCTTGGATCCTGGTTCAACTAGATCTCCATTACCATCGCCCTCCACTAAAGGAGATTCATCATCTTTACCTACTGGCTTAATTGCTCACTTTCCAACAATGAATTGGTTTCAGAATCATTTGGCTCCACCTTTACCAAAAATAAGTTAACGCAATTCACACCATAGCAATGATGCGTCAGTAGAAGCACATAGTGGAAGATGAAGAGTCGATGCCAAAACAAGAGCACAATTATTTTTGCGATATTGGCCTAGGATTACAATTAATAGTTGCAACAGATATCTAGCAGGTATCCTTATAATATCATCATACAGTAACTTGACATAAAATGTTCTTGTGTAGGAGTTTGGATCATTCTTTTACCTTCTTCTGTTTTGAATTGATCTTTCCTTGACTATAATTCAGCTCTAATGCTATTATCACACCCTTGTTTGAAAAGACGCTAAGTGCTAATGATGCTGGTCGGATCAGACGATTAGTCTTACCAAAAAAGTGTGTTGAGGTGAGAGCACATTTTCCATTTTTCAAAAATAAATTATATATTTTTGTCAATATATATGAATATTGAAGCCTTCGATTAACACTCTATTGTTTAGTTTCTTAAACAAGAAAATCTTTGGGTTGATCCTCTGAAATTGTATAAACATAGACAGTAAGTGTACCAGGCATCAAATTGGAGCAAAATATTAAAAGTATAATTAATATATCTTGGTTCTAATTTTACACACCTAAGGTGTTTTGATTTAGTAGTCCAATTATATGTTTTTCATAAACAATATTATATGCATTTTGACAAGTGTTGTAAACACAAGTTTAATAACTTATCACATATTATTTCAGCGTAATGCTTTCATAGACAAACCTTTTTGTGCGTTCTTAGAATTTGTTGATGCCTCACTGGATGAATACAAAGTTATTATTAAATTGTGTTACAACTTGAGGTGGGTATAACAAAATTTGTTATCATTATTCAAATAAAAGCATTTCACGAAGTTATAGTATGATGTATTCAACCATGTTGCATAATTTTGATAATGATAATTCATACATAACCTGATCTGTAAATGCGTTCTTTTTAATACTATTTTGTTTTCAGATATATTATTTCTCATTCCTACTTCCATCGTAGTAAGTCACAATTTAATGAGTTTGCATTTGCATGTACGCAAACCCATACATGAAGCCCCTAATAGTTAGTAAGATATGGTCTGAAATGAATTTTCGTCACTATCCAAAACAGGCATACTTCCCTCCAATTTTTCACCCCGAACACGTTCGTTTTAAAGTTCAAGATGCTAATGGTAACGAGTGGATATTCCAGTTCTGTTTCTGGCCAAATAATAACAGCGCGATGTACGTTTTAGAGGGTGTCACTCCTTGTATTCAGTCCATGCAATTTCAGGCTGGTGATACAGGTACGTGAAGGAGAATTCTTGTGCTCTCTTGGGCTTTTGCAATATTATACTTTGTAATTTCACATAATATTGAAACATACTTTTAAAGTTATAGATGTAACTGCATGCTTTGTTGCATTTCAGCAGTTTTAGATGAGCATACACCTAACCCAATATAACTACTAAACTTGCTAAAGCAAGTATAAGCTTAATATGAACATTGTATATACGTGTTTTTTTAATGTATATGGATGAAAAAAAATGAATTTCCATTTATATTAATATGAATATTGTATATATATTTTTAAGGATTTATAATAAAATAACGAATATTACATAGTTGAATATATTTAAATATTTTAAATCAATGATTAAATTAACTAATTAAATATATGGAGTTGAATGTTAGAAAGTAGGGGAAAAATTGAGAAGAGTTGTGTATGTAATTGTAGTTGAGAAGAATATCTTATAATCAACTTATTTGCACATGAACTTTTATTCATTATCCGAAATTTCAGTTAGTAAACCTTTTTTTAACTTTGTAGATCATAAATTTCACATTATTGTAGGAGTGCCATGTTTACAACTGCAAATGTTTGCAAAAAAAAAAGTACAATGTTAATTTGAGTTATGCATTGGGTAAGTTCTAATGTCATTTTGAAAATGACAATGTTTACATAGCCTAATTTAAATTAGAATAATCATGCTTCCACAACCACATTGTAAAATATAAATTTATGCTTTAAAAGTTGTAAAAAACGAAATTTTGTAATGCAATGTATGATAATTATTTTGAGATAAATGAATTATAAATTAAAAAATATATTATTGTTTGTGCTTACATTTTATGTTATACGATTCATATATATTTATATATATGAATAAAAATATTACTTTTATCATCTTCGCTTATATATATGAATGTTGTATACATACTTAATCAGTATATTTTAATATTTATTAGATGAATTAATAAATATTAGTTAACCGAATTTATCTGAATGGTTTAAAATGAATATGACATAATTAGTTAAATACATGGATATGAGTAAAAAAATATTATGAGAGAATTGAGAAGGTTTGTAACTAAGGAAATTAAAAAAAATAGGTGTTTAAAACTAAAGATATAATTTTTTAGTGTAATGCATGATAACTTCATTAATATAAAGCAATTGTAAAATAAATTTGTTATTATTGTTGGTGTATATAATTTGTGCTATGTGATTTACATATCTTTGTATGCAAATAAAAATTTTGTTTTACCAATTTGTTGATGCTACCACGATATACTATTGAAATTGTTTGTATTTTAGGATGTACATAAAGTATCGAATATTCATTAGCTGAGTTTATCAAATGGTTTAAAATTTTGAACTACGTAATTAATTTAAATGTATGCACTTAAATGTAATATATTAGAAGAGAAATAAGAAGGCATTTGTAAATAGTTATGGAAAATTTTAAAAGCATGTATTTGACTATAATTTGGCATTAGAAGTTTAGTAGAATAAAAGTGATAAATTATAAAAATTTATAAGTAAAATATCTAGATGGAGAATTAAGAAGAGTAAAGAAAACTCTTACAATTAATAAAAGAGCTTGAATTTTGTTAGGGTAAATGAGTTATAAATTAAAATTATTATATTTATAACCGCGTATTTTTGTTATGTGATTTTTATATTTTTATACTTGAATAAAAATTAAATTATCGTTTTTGCTGATAAAAATTCGTTATATATCTATTAACTATTTTTTAGAGTTCATTATATATTAATCAAATAAATGAAAATAAGTATTATTATTAAATTTTGAAATAAATATCCATTTAAAATTTCATAAATAAATATTCATGTACATATATTCTGAAATTGGCATTTAGATTTTGAAACATTTGACTAAAAGATAAATGATGTATACATTAGATTTCAAATATTATTTGAGAGAATGAGGACAAAGATCTAAAAATAGAAGTGCAATACCAAAGAATCAATGTATTCTTATGCATCTATAGTTCTTGCAGTACATATTTATCAATATAATCATACGATATTATCAAAGTGATAAAAAAATATTTATTTAACTACTAAAAGAAATATTAAGTGTAAATAAGACCCGAACTGTTACAAATCGCAATGTTATTTTAATTATGTAAAAACATGATTTTTAATCTATTATTACATACCTTGCTATTTTTATTTTAGAATAACACTTTCAAAAAATATTTAACATGTATGTAAAAAAAGATAATAAAATATAAAAGAAAAATATTTCTAATCAAAATATGGTATAATTCTTGTCCATTAATTAACTCAGATCACAAATATAAATAACTAAATGTAACTTTTTGTACAAAAACGTAATAATTGAAAATATTTATCCTTTTTTCAATATTATAGAATACAAACATTCATTACTTATCATTAACTGTAATTTTATTCTTCATAAAATATAATTTGATAATAATAAAGTGTCTATTTGATGTACCAATTTTATGAAGGGAAAACGTTATATATGTTTTTAATGATGTATCAATTTTGAACACAAATTTTTTGTATATATGTGTTTGTAATGAAATAGCAACTTTAGAAAGAAAAAAATTATGTACATATTTCTCTATATTAAATAACTAATTTTAGAAAGAAAGAAATTTTATGAACCTAAATGTAGAAAAATGTTAAAGTACTAAAGATAATTTTGTATATAATTGTGAAAATATTAAATTATATGGACTTGAATGAAAATATAATTTTACCATTTATGTCAGTACAAATACGGTATGCACATTGAATTAACATTGTTTATGATTTATTAGATTAACTAAAAAATATTTATTAATTGGATTTTGTTAGAAAAATTAAATTCAGGATCAATCAATAAATTCAAATAGATGGACTTGAATGTAAAATAGTATAAGAAAACTTAGGAGAAATCCGCAAATAATTGTAAAAAATATTGAATGTTGGTATATGAATGCAAAATGATACGAGTGAATATTGTAATAGTTTGTATATAATTGTGGAAATTTAAAACTCTTTGGACTTGAATGAAAAATTAATCTTACCATTTTTTTTCAATATGAATGTGGTACATATATTAAATCGTCATTTTTTAAAATTTATTAGATCAATTAATGAATATTCGTTAATTGTGTTTATTTAAAAAACTTAAATTTAAGATCACCTAACTAAATTTAATATATACGGATTTGAATGTAAAATAACTGAATAAACTTAGAAAAAATCTGTAAATAATTGTAATAGGTAGTTTTAAATTTTAACGATATAAAAGAGAACCAACAAAAACTTTGTAATTATTTTAATAACAATAAATAGCGAAGGCGTGAAAATATAATATCTAGAGAGAATTAAGGAGAGATGGGAAAATTCCTAGAATGAATAAGAGAGCTTTAAATCCTTCTGTTTTACTATTATTTAATAGATTTCTAGCAATAAATTTTTGGAGGGTAAACTTTTGAAAATCCTATATCTATATGGTGCAGATTAAAAATTCTAATGGTTATAAAGAGGAAAAACTAAATGATAATGGAGGTTGAATTTTAAGGAGGGAAAAAGATGAAAAAAGGAATATCCTACAAGGGAAATTTTCATTCTTGTATTCACCCATTTGTATTTTAGAAGGACCAAATTATTCTTTTAATTTTACTATAACATGACACAATAAGGATTCGAGACTATCCCAAATTATACTTTACTCTGAATTGCATCATTTCCTTCTTTACCTTGTAAAAACATAAATTCGCAAAGTTTTCAAATCAGTCCATTGTTACACGAAATGTCTGGGCTTCGCATGAGAAAATTTAATTAGTTCAAATGGCCAGCACTATATTCAACGGTCCTAATAACCATTTGGGTTTTGACCATCGTGTATACACTTTCAGATTCATCGATATTTCTTGCATCTGTTTTTGATATGGAACCGCAAATGAAGATTCATTATGTGATGACATCAAGCTATTTTGGTTTATTGGCAGCTACAGAAAATATGTTTATAGCTTGGCTCTTATATTTTTGAATATGTATAATCATATACTTTGTATGTCATATAATGTTTTAGCATGCTTAACATTTCTTGGACCTGTAAAATGAATTCTTCGATTGGATAAGAAATAAAAGCTATATTATCCACCAAAAAAATCTACCAATAAGGAACCTCATAATTAGATACCAAGGATCAAAGACTAAAAGCTCCTGCACTAGCAAACAACTATAGATGGGTGAGAGAGCAATCTCATGTTTCCTTTTATTATTTGTAACGACTCAAAATTTTAATCATTTGATTTGTAATATTTAATTAATTTTAATTATTAAAATATTGGTTTAAAAATGTTTAATATAGAGGTTATTTTAAAAGTTAATATCCAACATTCAAATATAAGGGTTGTTCAAAATATTGAATTGAGAATTAATATTTGAAGAGTGGTTCAATTAATGGGATTTACAATTGAACGTTATAAATTTTAGTTAATTGAATGGACCTGTTTAACTCATTTTAAATTATAAATAATGTCGTGAATTCAATTTGTAAAGTTGTTTATAATAATAAATTGTTCACATAAATAATCAAAAAAATTATTTTTATTTTTATGACTCAATTTTTGTTGACGTATTTTTAATTTAATTTAATTTATTTTTCCATGATTTTTTATTTGGAAATTATTTAAATTCTTGTTTGACGATTTTTCGGTAATAGGTGTTTTGGTGATTATGCAGAACTTAATACCTAGTGTATATTACTTTCTTGGGCTCACGTCGCTATTATGAGCTCGATCATATTTTTATTTTTACATTCGGGGTTCATACGCGAACGGTGATCTATGCGATGAATGACCGGAAACTTCAGTTTAAACTAAAGCCAACCCTTAACCTCAGCACACCTTTTCTTCTTCTAATCTTTGTGGCTTTCCATCCATTTCATTGATCAGAGGAAAAATATAAATAAAATCCTCTTCGATTGAAAAATAAAAACAAAACAAATAAAAATCTTAAATTTAAAAGTTTGAAATTTTGAATCTATTTGGCTTAGATCTATAGCCTATGGGTTTTTGGGAGCTTCGGATGATGTGTAGGTGGTTCGATGGTATAGGAAGGAGCAAAAATGAGCTAGGGTTTGGAATTATCCCAGTTTTAGGCTTTGATACGCAGAATGAAGTTTGGTTTGGTATTTGTGGATGGAAGGAGCATCAATGACCATGGTATGATGATGTGCGATCCATTGTAGGAAGTCGCGACCTCGTGGTCCATACGCGAGAAGCTCCATGTGATGCCCCACCTGTATACTCACACTAGCCAAGGACACTATGGGGTAATGCCGTCGACTAGCATGAAAAATAAGGCTGTTGAGGAGAGACCATCTGTGTAATTGCTTTGTGCGAGTACCGATACGTCAGATAGTATTACATGCATTTTGTTTCAAAAGGAAATCTGACACATTAATTACAAACTCAAAACTACTACACAGTGGCTATGTGATCTTCGGAAAAAAATATAAAATAAACATAACATAAATCAGCCATAGATATTCATATCACTAAGGCGGAAACAGATATGAATATATCACATAAGAGTGTACATCAAAGTGGTGGTCATGTAAGATCCACTACATCACAAAAGAATAGGTACAAGTGCAAGACAAAAGAATATGTGTACATCAAGGAGTCTCTATCTCGAATGTATAATAACAAAAACTACTAAGCTAAATTAGTTAGCCAAAAGTCAGATGACAGACCCTGATAAGAAGTCAAGCAGAAGCACCTGAAATACCTCGGTCTGACGTGAGTATTATTTAATAAGAAAAAAATAAACGGATCAGTCTAGCTATAAATATCAAATAAAATGAGATAGGATAAGAGATATTACAAAAATGTATGATGATAATAATGCTATACTTTGACAAATATACATTCAACAACAACAAAAATCATACAATATCTCAAAAATCTCAAACACAAAAAAGAATGTCATATTCTTTAACATATTCACTAAACCAAAAATATTGATAAAACTTATCAATGTAAACCACAAAAATTGGTGAAACGCAAATTCTAGAAATCATCAATTAGAAATCCAGAAATCATAAAGGGGAGGCCTATCACAAACGGGAGCATGAAAACTCACCAACAAGTGCATCACAAACGGGACACTATTCCATGGTCGCTAACCATCAAATTTGAGTTGAAGCTCCACAAAAGGCCCAAAGACCTTTGAGCCGAAGCTCCACAAACAGTCCGAAGACCTTTGAGCCGAAGCTCCAAAAACGGTCCGAAGACCTTTGAGCCGAAGCTCCAAAAACGACCCGAAGAGCATGGGTCGCTTCCCCCCCAAATTAAGCCGAAACTCCACCGAATGATCATCATAGATCAACAAGTGTAAATTACACTAATCTAGTAAATAAATGAGTTAGACTTCATGTCCCATAACCACTGGCTTAACTTAATTATTTACAAACAAATTGTAGACTTCCACACAAAAATAAGTGTTAATTACACTAAGCTAATAAATATATGAGTTAGGCTTCATATCCCATAACCACTAGCTTAACTTAAATATTTACGAACATATTGTAGATTTTCACTCGAAAATTGTCACGAGATTTTAATCGAACAAGTCCAAGAATTAACCAACGAAGTAAACGCAAGCATTTCATACCACTTGTTTTGCTAAGTCGTTTAATTAGATTTCTCATATGAATGAGGTAAAGATTTGTATATACTAATAGATTGGAATACTGTTTTAAAAACGAGCTTTGTATTAAAAGTAACATTGAAATCATTTTGTGAAAGAATTCGGATATTTACTATTTGTATAGGGACCTTTATATTTTAAAGTTACAAATCATAGAAAACGATTGTAAAAATAATCGATCACCAAAAATTCACATTCGACGACATGAATTAAAACCATAAAAATCGATATCAAATCCAATCAAATGGATATTCTCAAAAATCCAGAAAAGAAGTCATTAAAGTCGATAATAAATGGAAACAACCAATCAGATCAACAAAAATCGATAAAAATTAGAAATACACTCAAAAAACAACCATAATAGGAAAAATTGACATTTCCAGGCATCTGAAATTACCAACCATACATCTGAATTTGGCTTCAGGAAAAATTTATCATTTTTCTCCTTTCTCTTTTTTATTCCAGGGCCATTTCAGACGTTTGGATTTTTCAACCAAACGTCTGGATTTTGTTCCAGATGTCTAGATTTTGTCTCTTCCTTTTCCAAACATCTGGATTTTTCAACCTGACGTCTGGATTTGGTTTTAGACATCTGAATTTTGTTACAGACGTATGAATTTTTCTGCTAAGCAAAAAAACAGCCTAACCCAAAAAGGGCAAATCCAAACCGAAATGTGATCGAACGAGCGATGGATGCTAGAGATTTATGCCAATCGACAACCCAGCCCTATAGGCTCTTCGATACACCACCAAAAACATGTCCAAAAATCCAAGATAGGATCTTTAAAGATTTTGACTTCAAAACACCAAAATTTGGAAAATTCACCAAATCCATTCAAATCAAAAGCAAATGAACATGAATAGATGTTAGGAATTCATACCTAACAACAATGAAAGTTATAGACGTAGATGCGAGTTCAAAAACTCACCTTTAAAACTCAAACACAAAGAATGAGAGGCTTTAAAACAAAGCAAGACTAACTCCTCTTCAATACACCTCTAGATCTTCAATTTATTATCAAATGTGAAATTTTTTCTAAGTTAGGTTACAGAAATTTTTGAAAACTAAAGAGAGATTGAGATGGAGATGATGAAGAGGATGCTTACCTAAGCTTCTCTTTGATTTTAGATCAAGAACTTGAATTTCCTAAGAGAACAAGGGCTTAGGAATTTCTAATTTCCTTTCTTTTCCCCCATTTTTCTCTTTAGCTTGAGTGTTAGTAAATGAGGAGTAGAATAAATGAAGAGTAGAGGAGTTAGGGAATTTGGTAGAGGAGTTGGGTTCTTTATTAGGTTAGTGGGCTGAAACCCAATCCCAAAGCCCCAAATAAAAATACCAAAATTCTAGTCAACTCCAAATATATCGATGTTTATACTCAAAAAGGTTGCAAACGCCATTTTGAACTCAATGGAAGTGATCCCTAGTCCTAGTTCAACTGTTTACAAAAGTAGCATTTCAGACTTTAATCCAAACTAACGATGCTATCTTTAAATAAAATATTTAAATTTATAATCGTAAAATATACAGGTTGTTACAGACTCCTCTCCTTAAAGAAACCGCGTCCTTGCAATACTTAAGAAGAAAACAAAGAGTAACAACCATAAAAGCATATCAACACAAAAGAAAATTTGAAGTACGAAGTTCACCTTAAAGAGCACGAGAGAGTGAGTCTGGATGTGCTCGCTCGACTAATTCTCTGGATTCCCTAGGGCAATCCTTAGGATTTGCGGACCATTGAACTTTCACAAGTGGAACATCTTTATTTCGAAGGCTCAAGAATAGAATCGTAATCCCTAAGGCATTTTCATAGTTGAAAGACTTGGAAAACTTCATGTATAGCATTAAATTAAGCCGGTAATAAAAGGCAATAAGCCATGGAACCAATGCGTTCGATGATGGAAAATGGACCAATATATCGAGGTGCTAATTTTCCCGATCGATTGAAACGAACAACACCCTTAATAGGCGAAACACGAATAAACACCAAATCTCCCACAGAAAATTCCGAATTCCTTCTTCGGTTATCAGCATAGGATTTTTGTTTACTCTAAGCTTCTCTCATCCTATGAAGAATAAGGATCGACATGGCCTTCCGTAGCGTGCCTTGAAAAGTGCCGTACCAATACTAGAATGGAAGTTATTATTATAAGAAAACTCAACAAGAGAAATATGATTTTCCCAACTTCCACCAAAATCAAAAACACATGCACAAAGAAGATCTTCAAGAGTTTGATTCACATGCTCGTTTTGTCCATCGGACTGAGGATGATAAGCAGTGCTAAAATTAAGCTTCGTTCCTAAACCTTTTTGAAGACATTTCCAAAATCCACTAGTAAATAATGGATCACTATTGCTAACAATAGAAGTAGGAACTCCATGCAATTTAACAATCTCTTTAACATAAAGTTTGGCCAAAAGAGGTACGGTCCGATTAGACCGAACGGGAATAAAATGGATGGATTTTGTAAGTCTATCCACAATCACCCATAAACTGTCATGACCTAAATGAGAAAGGGGAAGACCGTCAATAAAGTCCATGGAGACTTGATCGTACTTCCAAACTGGAATGTTTGAAAGTTACAATAACCCACCGGGCCTTTGATACTCGACCTTAATGAGTTGGCAAGTCATGCAACACTTAATGAAGTTAGCAATATTGGATTTCATTCCATCCCAATAATAAAGTCGCTGCATATCCGCATACATTTTACTACTACCGAGATGAATGGTAAATTTAAAATGATGAGAATCTTCTAAAATGACTTTATGAAGATTACTAAATTTTGGCACGATAAGTCTACCAAATTTTCGAATACCGCCATGAGCATCGATTTCAAAGTCTTTCAAACCATTAAAATTCTATCCCAGTAACTTTGGCTAAGATGAGCCAATTTGGGATCATAGTTTTGAGCTTCATGATTGCGGTCTAAAAGAGAAGGATGAGCCTCAAAGCTATATAAAACAAGAGATGAACATGAATCGGATTCATGATCTCGAACCTTACAAGTGGATAAAGTCTTGAGATCATTCCATTCGGATATCATCATAGAAACAACCGCTTGTTGCTTACGACTAGGGGCATCGGCAACACGATTTCCCTTTCTGGGAGTATAAAGAATATCAAGATCATAAGATGCAAGGAACTTGAGCCAACGTTGTTGACGTAAATTAAGTTCCTTTTGAGAAAATAAATACTTCAAAGATTTTTGATCTGTGTAGGGAACAAATTTCTCCCCCAAAAATGTTACAAAATTCTAAGGGTGAAAACAATAGCCGCAAGCTCTAAATCATGAGCAGCATATCTGGTCTCAGTAGGCTTTAATTGCCTAGAAGCATACGCAATTACACGTTCCCTTTTCGTATGAGAAAGACACCCAAACCAATACGACTAGCATTAGTAAAATCAGCGAAGTCTTGGTTCCCTTCGGGAATCACAAGAATAGGAGCATTAGAAAGGAGTACTTTTAAGTGATCCTCTTTCCCAAAAAGCTAAAACATTAAAAATTATAATGAACTTTATGTAATCATCTTTTTAGAAAAATTTACTTATTCCATGTCAATTTACTATGTCTGGCTGTCTCATCATAGCGTTTAGGATATTCCTATCGATAACGTTGATCACGCGCATCGGCCAGAATTCTTAAAGCACTCAATGGGCAATGCAACACAAAATCATCTTTTATATGATAAATATGTCTCTTAAAAACTTTATGAATATTTTTTGCTCGTTTTAAAAATAAAATTCAATTATAATTATAATTAACTTATTAAAAAGATTTGCAAAATTTAAATTGCTGTTTTCATCCATAATCAATGAATACAAGGCGGACTTATCAAGATATTCGTAGAATACTCGATTCATAAGATATATGAAATAAGATGGATGGTTCATCAAACCAAATGGCATAAAAAGCCATTCATAAGAACCATAATAAGTGTGGAATGCGGTTAGTGGAAAGCTATCATTCGCAACTCATAGCTAATGAAAATTGGTAGCAAAGTCGAACTGAAAAGACCTTAGCACCACTCAATAGATTGCTTAGGCGATAATCCTAAGACAAGCTCAAAGATACCAGGAAATTCACAAACTACTTGAATGAGGGAAACAACATCTTCCTCATCGTGTGGGTCCAGAGAATAAAATGATGCCACCAAATTGGAATCAAAATCATTAAGAAAAATTAAAATCCTGCTTAACAGATTGAGAATGTCGAAGATGGTAAGTCCTCTCGGTACATAGGATATGGGCTTCATGATGATTAAGCTAATCCTTTTCCAAAAATTAATTCCCAAGCCTACGTAGCACATAACATGCAAATCGGATCAGAAAGCATAATTACATAAAATAATCTCGACATCTTTACAAAGTAAACTGAGTGTTGCGGATCCACCAACCGCATTCGCAATTTTCAGTGAAGTTATCAAGCATATAACATTTAATGACAAAGAATCAACAAGTTCTTTTGATATAAAGAGTGAGATGCACCTGTATCAAAAAGAACTCGAATATGAAGATCACGAAATGAAATAATGCCATCGAGGACTAATGAAAAATACCTTAAAAAAGAGAAAGGTTACTAGAAGCTTGCACAACATTCGGCTCTCCCTCTTTCTTGCTTTGAAGTATGGGACATGAAGTTATAGATGACCCAAACTTTTGCAATAGTGACAAGTAAGGGACTTTGGACACTTATTTGCATAGTGGTCCTTAGAACCACAATTGTAGCATTCTCCATGACTAGAGGTAGTAGTCTCTGCTACCGAAATTGCTTGCTTCCCTTTTTTTTTGGGATTAGGTTTGAACTTATTATCGGGATGCCTCTTCTTGTTGTTGTTGAAGTTCTGTTTGGCACCCATAACTTCAATATCACTTTCTTTATTGACCTCTTCAAGTGGAAGAGCGATATCTATAAGCTAATCGAATGGAACTTCTAGTTTCAGAAGTAAAAGCTTTTTGAGATTCTTATTCAACCCATATATAAACCTCTGATTTTTCTTCAATAGGGTATTAATATACTCAGACCCCATATTTTGAGAGAGATTCAAAAGATGCAACATGGTCTGTTACAGAAGATTCACCTTGAACAAGGTCAATAAAGCGTCTGGCTAAAGTTACCTTTTCAGCTTCCGGCACAAACTTCAGCTCGAACCATTCTCGGAATTGCTCCCAAGTAAGATCAACTTCAACAATTTTCAAAATCAAAAGCTCATACCAATCTAACGCTCTTTCTTGGAGCATGCTAGAAGCTACTTGGCTCAATGTAGATTCACAAGACTCATGCGAGAAAAGATGCGGTCGTATGTTCTAAGCCAAGCTTGGATTTCTATAACGCTTTCGGAACCCTTGAATGGCCTTCCATCCATATCGGTATAGTCTCTCCACAAGCGTGCACCTAGATTTAGGATGAGTGGGCTCTGGAATGGGTCCGACAGCCTGAGCATTCTTTACAAGATCTAAAAGCTGCCTAGTAAGATATAGATACTCCATCCTGAGGAGTAGCACTAGATTGACTGGTGCTGGGACGGCTAGATCTAACCATTCTCTTCTTTAAGAAAGAAAGAAAGAAGAGGAAAAAGGTTATTCTCAAAATGAATATCAAACAATCATGATTGATAAAACAAGGCATCATAAAAAAAAAGGATAGAACAAGTCCTAAGACTCGAATTAAATCCTGAGGCATGACTCCTAAAAAAGACTTAGGACAATGATCCTTGCTATAATATTCTATATTGTTTCGAAGTTAGGCTTTGATACCTAGCTATGAAGCCCCGCCTCAATATTCACACTAGCCAAGGACACTACGGGTTTATGCCGTTGACTAGCATGAAGAATAAGGCTGTTGATGAGCGACCATCTGTGTAATTTCTTTGTGCGAGTACCGATATGTCAGATAGTATTACATGCATATCGTTTCAAGAGGAAATCTGACACATCAATTACAAAATCAAAACAACTACATAGTAGCTATGTAATCTTCGGAAACAAATATAAAATAAACATAACGTAAATCGGTCATAGATACTCATATCACTAAGGCAGAAACAGATATGAATATATCACATAAAAGCGTACACCAAAGTAGTGGTCATGTAAGATCCACTACATCATAAAAGAATAGGTACAATGCAAGACAAAAGTATATGTATACATCAAGGATCCTCTATCTCGAATGTATAATAACAAAAACTACTAAGCTAAAGTAGTTAGCCAAAAGTTAGATGACAGGCCCCGATAAGAAGTCAAGCAGAAGCACCCGAAATACCTCGGTCTAACCCTAGTATTATTTAATAAGAAAATAATAAACGGATCAATCTAGCTATAAATATTAGATAAAATGAGATAGTATAAGAGATATGACAAAAATGTATGATAACAATAATGCCATACTTTGACAAGTATATATTTAACAACAACAAAAATCATACAATATCTCAAAAATCTCAAACACCAAAAATAATGTCATATTCTTTAACATATTCACCAAACCACAAATATTGATAAAACTTATCAATGTAAATCATTAAAATTGGTGAAACATAAATTCTAGAAATCATCAATTAGAAATATAGAAATCACAAAGGGGAGGCCTATCGCAATTTGGAGCATGAAAACTCACCAACACGTGCATCACAAAGGGAACGCTATTCCATTATTGCTAACCAAAAAATTTGAGCCAAAGCTCTACATACGGCTCGAAGATCTTTGAGCCGAAGCTCCACAAACGTTCCAATGTCCTTTGAGCCGAAGCTCCACAAATGATCTGAAGACCTTTGAGCCGAGGCTCCACAAACGGCCTGAAGACCATGGGTCGCTACCCCATCAAATTGAGCCGAAACTCCATCAAATGATCATCATAGATCAACAAGTGTAAATTACACTAAGCTAGTAAATAAATGAGTTAGGCTTCATGTCCCATAACCACTGGCTTAACTTAATTATTTATGAACAAATTGTCGGCTTCCACTCGAAATAAGTGTAAATTACACTAATCTAATAAATATATGAGTTAGGTTTCATGTCCCATAACCACTGGCTTAACTTAAATATCTACGAACAGATTGTAGATTTCCACTAGAAAATTGCCACGAGATTTCAATGGAACAAGTCCAAGAATTAACCGGCGAAGTAGACGCAAGCGTTTCATACCACTTGTTTTGCTAAGTCGTTTAATTAGATTTCTCATACGAATGAGGTAAAGGTTTTTATATACTAATAGATTGGAAAACAGTTTTAAAAATGAGATTTGTACTAAAAGTAACATTGAAATCATTTTTGTGAAAGAGTTTGGATATTTACTACTAGTATAGTTACCTTTGTATTTTAAAGTGACAAATCAGAGAAAACGATTGTAAAAACAATCGATCACCAAAAATTCACATTCGACGACATGAATTAAAACCATAAAAATCGATATCAAATCCAATCAAATGGATATTCCTAAAGATCCAGAAAAGAAGTCATCAAATTTGATAATAAATGACAACAACCAATCGGATCAACAAAAATCGATAAAAATTAGAAATACACTCAAAAACAGCCATAATAGGTAAAATTGACATTTCCAGACGTCCGAAATTACCAACCAGACGTCTGGATTTGGCTTTTGGAAAAATATGTGATTTTTCTCCTTTCTCTTTTAAATTCCAGGGCCATTTCAAACGTCTGGATTTTTCAACCAGACGTTTGGATTTTGTCTCTGCCCTTTCCAAAATCCTTTCTAGACGTCTGGATTTTGTTTCTGATATCTGAAATTTGTTCCAAACATCTGAATTTTTTTGCTTGGAAAAAAAGTATAGCCCAAAAAGGACAAATCCAAACCGAAATGCGATCGAACGAGCGATGGATGCTAGGGATTTATGCTAATCGACAACTCCGCCCTACAGGTTCTTCGATAAACCACCAAAAACATGTCCAAATATCCAAGATAGAATCTTTAAAGATTTTGACTTCAAAATACCAAAAATTGAAAAATTCACCAAATCCATTCAAATCAAAAGCAAATGAACAAGAATAGATGTTAAGAATTCATACCTAACAACAATGAAAGTTATAGACGTAGATGTGAGTTCAAAAACCCACCTTCAAAACTTAAAGACAATGAATGAGAGGCTTTGAAGTAAACCAAGACCAATTCCTCTTCAATACACCTACAGAAACTCCAATCAATTATCAAAGGTGAAATTTTTCCTAAGTTAGGTTATAGGAATTTCTGAAAATTAAAGAAAGATTTAGATGGAGAAGATGAAAAGGATGCTTACCTAACCTTCTCTTTGATTTTAGAGTAAGAATTTGAATTTCCTATGAGAACTAGGGCTTAGGATTTCTTATTTCCTTTCTTTTTCCCCATTTTCTCTTTAGATTGATTGTTAGGAAATGAGGAGTAGAATGAATGAAGAGTAGAGAAGTTAGGGTATTTTGTAGAGGAGTTGGCTTCTTTATTAGGTTAGTGGACCGAAACCCAAATCCAAAGCCCTAAATAAAAATACCAAAACTCTAGTCAACTCCAAATATATCGATGTTTATACTCAAAAAGGTCGCAAATGCCATTTTGGACTCAATGGAAGTGATCCTTAGTCCTAAGTTGACTGTTTACAAAAAGTAACATTTCGAACTTTAATCCGACTAACAATGCTATATTTAAATAACATATCTAAATATATAATCGTAAAATATACAGGTTATTACAGACTCCCATCCTTAAAGAAATTGCGTCCCCGCAATACTTAAGAAGAAAACAAAGAGTAACAACCATAAAAGCATATCAACACAAAAGAAAATTTGAAGTACGAAGTTCACCTTAAAGAGCATGAGAGAGTAAGTATGGATGTGTTTGCTCGATGAATTCTCTGGATTCCCTAGAGCAATCCTTAGGGTTTGCGGATCATTGAACTTTCACAACGGAACATCTTTATTTCGAAGGCGTTTAAACTTCAATTTCTTCAATAACACCGGGCTCAAGAATAGTTGGAAGACGTGAAAAACATCATGTATAGCAGAAAATTGAGCCGGTAATAAAAGGCGATAAGCCACAGAATCAATGCATTTGGTAATAGGAAATGGACCAATATATCAAGGTGCTAATTTTCCCGATCGACTGAAACACACAACACCCTTCATAGGCTAAACATGAATAAACATCAAATCTTCCACAGAGAATTCCAAATTCCTTCTTCAGTTACCGACATAGGATTTTTTCCTACTCTAAGCTTCTCTCATCAGATGACGAATAAGGTCAATCTTTTCTGTGGAATTATGAATAAAATATGGACCTAAAACCAGCTTCTCACCGGCTTTAAGCCAACACAAAGAAGATCGGCATGGCCTTCCGTTAGAGTGCCTTGAAAAGTGCCGTACCATGACTAGATTGGAAGCTATTATTATATGAAAGATCAACAAGAGAAATATGATCTTCCCAACTTCCACCAAAATCAAAAACACATGCACGATGAAGATCTTCAGAGTTTGATTCACATGCTCGGTTTTTCCATCGGACTGAGGATGATAAGCGGTGCTAAAATTAAGCTTCGTTTCTAAAACATTTTGAAGACCTTACCAAAATCCACTAGTAAATAATGGATCATGATCACTAACAATAGAAGTAGGAATTCCATGCAATTTAACAAACTCTTTAACATAAAGTATGGCCAAAAGAGGTACGGTCCGATTAGATCGAACGGGAATAAAATGGGCGGATTTTGTAAGTCTATCCACAATCACCCATAAACTATAATGACCCAAACGAGAACGGGGAAGACCGTCAATAAAGTCCATGGAGACTTGATCCCACTTCCAAACTGAAATTTTTAAAGGTTGCAATAACCCGCAGGTCCTTTGATTCTCGGCCTTAATGAGTTGGCAAGTCATGCAACGCTTAATGAAGTTAGCAATATTGGATTTCATCCCATCCCAATAATAAAGTCACTTCATATCCGCATACATTTTATTGGTACCGGGATGAATGGTAAATTTAGAACGATGAAAATCTTCTAAAATGACTTTACGAAGATTACTAATATTGGCGTGATAAGTCCACCAAATTTTCGAATACCGCCACGAGCATCGATTTCAAAGTCTTTCAAACCATCAATATTTCTATCTTTATAACTTTGGCTAAGATGAGCCAATTCAGGATCATGGTTTTGAGCTTTAAGAATGAGGTCTAAAGGAGAAGGATGGGCCTCAAAGCTACATAAAAAAAGAGATGAACATGAATCGGATTCACGATCTCGAATCTCACAAGTGGATAAAGTCTCGAGATCATTCCATTCAGATATCATCATAGAAACAACCACTTGTTGCTTACGACTAGGGGAATCGGCAATACGATTTTCCTTTCCAAGAGTATAAAGAATATCAAGATCATAAGGTGCAAGGAACTCGAGCCAACGTTTTTGACGGAAATTAAGTTCCTTTTGAGAAAATAAATACTTTAAAGATTTATGATTGGTGTAGAGAACAAATTTCTTCCCTAAAAGATAATGACGCGAAATTCTAAGGGCGAAAACAATAGCCGTGAGCTCTAAAGCATGAGTGGCATATCTAGTCTTAGCAGGCTTTAATTGCCTAGAAGCATACGCAATTACACGTTCCTTTTTTGCATGAGAACGACACCCAAACCAATACGACTAGCATCGGTAAAAACAGTGAAGTCTTGGTTCCCTTCGGGAATCACAAGAATAGAAGCATCGGAAAGGAGTTCTTTTAAATAATCCTCTTTCCCAAAAAGCTAAGACATTGAAAATTATAATGAACTTTATGTAATCATCTTTCTAGAAAAATTTACTTATTTCAAGTCAATTTACCGTATCTGACTTTCTCATCATAGCGTTTAGAATATTCCTATCGAAAACGTTGATCGGGTGCATTGACAAAGAATTCTTAAAGCGCTCAATGCGCAATACAACCCAAAATCATCTTCTATATGATAAATATGTCTCTTAAAAACTTTACGAATATTCTTTGCTCATTTTGAGAACAAAATCCAATAATACTTATAAATATATTATTAAAAAGATTTGCAAATTTAAATTGCTGTTTTCATTCATAATCAATGAATACAAGGCGGACTCGTCAAGATATTCGTAGAATAATCGATTCATAAGATATATAAAGTAAGCTGGATGGTTTGTCAAACCAATGGTAAAACAAGCCATTCATAAGAATCATAATGAGTGCGGAATGCGGTTAGTGGAACGCTATCATCTGCAACTCATAGCTAATGAAAACTGGTGGCAAAGTCGAACTGAAAAGACCTTAGCATCACTCAATAGATTGCTTATGTGATAGTCCTAAGACAAGCTTAAAAATACCGGGAAATTCACAAACTACTTGAATGAAGGAAACAACGTCTTCCTCATCGTGTGGGTCTAGAGAATAAAATGATGCCACCAAATTGGAATCGAAATCATTAAGAAAAATTAAAATCCTGCTTAATAGATTGAGAATGTCGAAGATGGTTAGTCCTCTCCGGACATAGGATATGGGCTTCATAATGATTAAGCCAATCCTTTCCCAAAAATAAATTCGGAAGCTTAAGTAGCACATAACATGCAAATCAGATCGGAAAGCACAATTGCATAAAATAATCTCGACATCTTTACAAAGTAAACTGAGTGTTGCGGATCCACCAACCAGATTCGCAATTTTCAGTGAAGTCATCAAGCATATAACATTTAAAGACAAAGCATCAACAAGTTCTTTTGATATAAATGAGTGAGATGCACTCCTATCAAAAAGAACTCGAATAGGAAGATCATGAAATAAAATAATGCCATCAAGGACCAAATGAAAAATACCTTGACCAAGAGAAGGGTTACAAGAAGCTTGCACAACATTCAGCTCTCCCTCTTTCATGCTATGAAGTATGGGACATGAAGTTATAAGACAACCCGAACTTTTGCAACAACGACAAGTAAGGGACTTTGGACACTTATTTGCATAGTGGTCCTTAGAACCACAATTGTAGCATTCTCTATGACTAGAGGTCGGAGTCTTTGCTACCGAAGTTGCTTGCTTCCCTTTTCTGTTGGAATTAGGTTTGAACTTATTATCGCGATGCCTCATCTTGTTGTTGTTAAAATTCTGTTTGGCACCCATAACTTCATCATCACTTTCTTTATCGACCTCTTCAAGTCGAAGAGCAATATCTATAAGCTGATCGAATGGAATTTTTAGTTTCAGAAGCAAAGGATTTTTGAGATTTTTATTCAACCCATAGATAAACCACTGATTTTCCTTCAACGGGGTGTTAATATACTCGATCCTATATTTTGAGAGAGATTCAAAAGATGCAACATAGTCTATCAAAAGATTCACCTTGAAAAAGGCAATAAAGCGTCGGGCTAAAGTTACATTTTCAGCTTCCGGCACAAACTTCAGCTCGAACCTTTCTCCGAATTGCTCCCAAGTAAGATACATTCAACAATTTTCAAAATCAAAAGCTCATACCAATCTAACGTTCTTTCTTGGAGCATGCTAGAAGCCACTTGGACTCGATGTTGATTTACAAGATTAATGCGAGAAAAGATGCGGTCACATGTTCTATGCTAAGCTTGGATTTCTATAACGCTTTTGAATCTCTTGAATGGCTTCCACCAAAATCAGTATAATTTCTGCACAAGCATGCAAACCTAGATTTAGGATGAGTAGGCTTTGGAAAGGGTCCGACAGCTTGAGCATTCTTTACAAGATCTAAAAGCTGTTGGCAAACATAAATACTCCATCCTAAGAAGTAGCACTGGATTGACCGGCACTGTGACGGCCAGGTCTAACCATTTCTCTTTTGCAAGAAAGAAAGAAAGAAGAGGAAAAAGGTTATTCTCAAAATGAATATCAAACAATCATGATTGATAAAATAAGGCATCATCAAAGAAAATAGGATAGAACGGGTCCTAAGACTCGAATTAAATCCTAAGGCACGACTCCTAAGAAAGACTTCAGATGATGATCCTTGCTATAATATTCCATATTGTTTCGAAGTTTGGCTTTGATACCAAGCTGTGACACCCCACCTCGATACTCACACTAGCTAAGGACACTACCGGGTAGTGCTGTCGACTAGCACGAAGAATAAGGCTGTTGAGGAGCGAACATCTATGTAATTTCTTTGTGCAAGTACCGATATGTCAGATAGTATTACATGCATTTCATTTCAAGAGGAAATCTGACACATCAATTACAAACTCAAAACAACTACACAGTGGCTATGTGATCTTTGGAAACAAATATAAAATAAACATAACATAAATCAGTCGCAGATATTCATATCACTATTCGGAAACAGATATGAATATATCACATAAGAGTGTACATCAAATTAGTGGTCATGTAAGATCCACTACATCACAAAAGAATTGCAAAACAAAATAATATGTATACATCAAGGAGTCCCTATCTCAAATGTATAATAACAAAAACTACTAAGCTAAAGTAGTTAGCCAAAAGTCAGATGACAGACCCTGATAAGAAGTCAAGCAGAAGCACCTGAAATACCTCGGTCTGACCTGAGTATTATTTAATAAGAAAATAACAAACGGATCAATCTAGCTATAAATATCAGATAAAATGAGGTAGGATAAGAGATATGAAAAAAATGTATGATAACAAAAATTCCATACTTTGACAAGTATACATTTAACAACAACAAAAATCATACAATAGCTCAAAAATCTCAAACACTAAAAAGAATGTCAAATTTTTTTAACATATTCGCCAACCCAAAAATATTTATGAAACTTGTCAATTTAAATCACAAAAATTGGTGAAACACAAATTCTAGAAATCATCCCTTAGAAATCCAGAAAACACAAAGGGGGAGGCCTATCACAAATGGGAGTCATGAAAACTCCCCAACACATGCATCACAAACGAAACGCTATTCCATGGTCGCTAACCATCAAATTTGAGTCGAAGCTCTACAGACGGCTCGAAGACCTTTGATCCAAAACTCCATAAATGGTCCAAAGACCTTTGAGACGAAGCTCCATAAACGGTCCGAAGACCTTTAAGCCAAAGCTCCACAAACGACCCGAAGACCATGGGTCGCTACCCCACCAAATTGAGCGGAAACTCCACCGAATGATCATCATTGATCAACAAGTGTAAATTACACCAAGCTAGTAAATAAATGTGTTAAGCTTCATGTCCCATAACCACTGGCATAACTTAATTATTTACGAACAAATTTTAGACTTCCACTCGAAAATAAGTGTAAATTACACTAAGCTAATAAATATATGAGTTAGGCTTCATGTCCCATAAGCACTGGCTTAACTTAAATATTTACGAATAGATTGTAGATTTCCACTCGAAAATTGTCACGAGATTTCAATCGAACAAGTTCAACAATTAACTGAAGAAGCAAACGCAAGCATTTCATACCATTTGTTTTGCTAAGTCATTTAATTAGATTTCTCACACGAATGATGTAAAGGTTTGTATATACTAATAGATTGGAAAACGGTTATAAAAACGAGCTTTGTATTAAAAGTAACATTGAAATCATTTTTGTGAAAGAGTTTGGATATTTACTACTAGTATAGAAACCTTTGTATTTTAAAGTGACAAATCACAAAAAACGATTGTAAAAACAATCGATCACCAAAAATTCACATTCGAAGACGTGAATTAAAACTATAAAAATCGATATCAAATCCAATCAAATGGATATTCCCAAAAATCCAGAAAAGAAGTCATCAAAGTCTATAATAAATGACAACAACCAATCGGATCAACAAAAATTGGTAATATACTCAAAAAGAGGTATAATAGGAAAAACTGACATTTCCAAACGTCTGAAATTACCAACTAGACGTCTGGATTTGGCTTCTGTAAAAATATATGAATTTTCTCCTTTCTCTTTTTAATTCCTGGGCCATTTTAGATGTTTGGGATTTTCAACTAGACGTCTGGATTTTGTTCCAAACGTCTGGATTTTCAACTTGACGTTTGGATTTTGTCTCTGCCTTTTCCAATACCCTTTCCATACGTCTGGATTTTTCAACCAGACATTTGGATTTTTCAACCAAACGTCTGGATTTGGTTTCAGACATCTGAATTTTGTTCCAAACGTCTGAATTTTTCTACTAGGCCAAAAAAACAGCCTGGCCCAAAAAGAGCAAATCCAAACCAAAATGCGATCGAACGGGCGATGGATGTTAGGCATTTATGCCAATCGACAACCCAGTCCTATAGGCTCTTCGATACACCACCAAAAACATGTCCAAACATCCAAGATAGGATGTTTAAAGATTTTGACTTCAAAACACCAAAAATTGGAAAATTCACCAAATCCATTCAAATCAATAGCAAATGAACATGAATAGATGTTAGGAATTCATACCTAACAACAATGAAAGTTATAGACGTAGATGTGAGTTCAAAAACTCGCCTTTAAAACTCAAAGACAACGAATAAGAGGCTTTAAACAAAGCAAGACCAATTCCTCTTCAATACACCTCTAGAATCTTCAATCTATTATCAAAGGTAAAGTTTTTCATGAGTCGGGTTATAGGAATTTTTGAAAATTGAAGAGAGATTGAGATGGAGAATATGAAGAGGATGATTACCTAAGCTTCTCTTTGATTTTAGAGCAAGAACTTGAATTTCCTAAGAGAACTAGGGATTAGGAATTTCTAATTTCCTTTCTTTTTTCCCATTTTTATCTTTAGCTTGAGTGTTAGGAAATGAGGAGTAGAAGGAATGAAGAGTAGAGGAGTTAGGGTATTTGGTAGAGGAGTTGGGTTCTTTATTAGGTTAGTGGGCTGAAATCAAAACCAAAAGCCCCAAATAAAAAATAACAAAATTTTAGTCAACTCCAAATATATTGATGTTTATACTCAAAAAGGTCGCAAACGCCATTTTGGACTCGATGGAAGTAGTCTCGAGTCCTAATTCGAAAGTTTACAAAAATAGAATTTGGACTTTAATCCGACTAACGGTGCTATATTTAAATAAAATATTTAAATATATAATCGTAAAATATGCGGGTTGTTACACTCTAGGTTGCATTCTATGATGGCGCATCGAGCTTGGATTGAGAAGGTTGGTCGCATAGAGAGTGAGGAAAGAAGTTTGTCGGGGAAGTTATTAGGTGATTTCGTTGAGTATTTAGAGCTTGGGGGGGGGGGGGCGACATCGGCCATGTGCACGGTTGCACGATAGTAGGAGAGGGAGGGAAGAAGGTTTAAATGGGGGTAATTACTTTCAATTGGTAATTAGTGGTTAATTAAGTAATTGATTAATTTAATAAAATTGAAATGTTATGAATGTAATAACTCTTTCATACAACGTGCAATCGAGATGCGAATTTTGCATTGCGCTCGTAATTACGAAAGCTTCGCAATGAAACTAGTTTGGTAGAGATCGAAGCTTGTAGGATTTCAAGCTAAAATCGAATGCAGTCGTAAGTGAAACGCGTCGGCGATAATTGAAATTTCGTTGAGTTTAACTCACCCTTTTGGTTAACCAGTAATGCTTTATAATAGATAAAAATTATTGACTGTTTGCTTGGATGCTTTATTTGGTTGATTTTGTTTGATGAATTGTCGCTCTTAAGCGGTTTATATATAAAATTAATTACAGGGACTTATCTGATGTATAGAAAATTTGTAGAGGGATCCAACGGGATTCCATGCCATTGTTGTATTATTTTCAATAATATTATTATAATATGAATTATTGAAATATCAAAACTGCTTGTTTGGCCCTATAAGATATTATATTGTTAAATGTTGAAAACTTAACTTCTGGAGTGATAAAAATCAATATCAACATTTAGTTAAGCGATTTGTGGGATATTGGCTTCAATATAGTATTTTGAAATACTATTAATTGCTCGTTTTGGTTTGAAATGGGTTTATGATTCGAAGAATGATTTTTAAATCTAACCTTTGGGCTTACTAGAGAATTTTTATTTAAGAAAAAATTGAATTTCTCTATTTACCCCAACTTTTTATTTGTCTTTCTAAATCAATTGGAAATGTTTAAAAGTTGTTTAATTAATATTTAATAGTGATTTTAAGTGGTTTAACTATTGCTTATAATAGTACTTTAAAAGTTTTTTATTTATATTTAATTTTTTTTTAAAAGTTATTTACCAATATTTTACGCCGTAAAAAGTTATTTATTGAATAATTAATTTTGTTTGAAGTCAATAATTATTTATTAACAATGTTTTGGAAGTATAATAGTTATTTATTAATAATGTTTCAAAGTTTATAATTATTATTTATAATAATTTTTTAAAAGATAATTATTATTGTTTCATTATGGAAGGTTTGGAATTATTAGATATTATATTTATAATGTTTTGAAGTTAATAATTATAATTTATTAGTAATGTTTTGCTGTTAATAATTATTATTATATAATAACGTTTTGAAGTAAATAATTATTATATATTTATTTATAATGTTTTGAAGTTATCAATTATTATATTTAAAATGTTTTGGAGTTAATAAATTATTTTATTAATGATATTGGGAAGTTAATTTATTATTTATTAAGGGCATTTAAAGTATATTAGTTTATCTGACTAATGGTATTTATAAATAATGAATTAATTTATAAATAGGAAACCTCATTTAAACAAAGTGATTTATTAAAGAATTTATAAATGAAAATGGGGTTTAAATTTATAAGAATTATTAAAAAGACTTTATAAAGTATTTTATAAAGGACATTTATAATGGGGTATTGGTGAGAACTTTTATAAAAGAATAAAGTCTTACAAATGGGTTTATAGATTTATAAAAGAAGTTTTTAAATAGTTTTATGGATTTATAAAAGATCTTTATAAATACTTTTAAAAATTTATAAGAAGAGTTTTATCAATGGCTTTAGGAGTCAATAAAAAGAGTTTTATAAACTATTTAGAGATTTTGAAAAGAGTTTTATAAATGGTTTTAGAGGTTTATTATAGGAGTTTATAAAGGAAATTTATAAAAGGAGATGAGATTTGATTTCTATAAGTGATCTTTTAATAATTATGGTGGTGTGGAACATCATTACATACTTAACACTAACTAGGAAATTTTTCTCACTATTTTGTAAATGTACTTATATCAATAAATAAGTATATGGATACCTTTCCAGTATTAAAGTTTTTTTTTGTGAATATATCTTTTTCTAAAGATATTTAAATCAAGTATTTATGAAGTCGTTAAATAAATGCTTTATTTAAAAAAAGTGCTTAATGGTTGCTTATGCGCTGAACCAATGTTGGTTTCCCTATGTAAATAAATTTATGATGTGATTGTTATATATTTGATAGTTAAATAGCCGACTATCAATTTTGGCCTTTTTTAAATTATCGTTGTCGGTTCAGAGAAACCAGGATCAAATTTTCTTTCACACGTGGTGTAGCGTGAGTGGGGGTTCTCGCTTTGTGTTTAGTGGCGAGTAGAAGACTTTTACTCCTACATGTCCTTCGAGTTGGTGAGTTCGACAGGCTAGCCGTAAAAGCAAGTGGCGAGGTACTAGTGTAAGCCACGTGGTTGTACCTACTGCCAAAGGGCCGAAGGCTCGATCGTCACAATTGGTATCGGAGCTTAGGTTGAGCAAATACGTGGGCTTTGGTGGGATTAACTCATTTGAGATAGGGTAAGTGAGACCTTAGGATGAGTTTAAGTGTATATATATAAGAGCATATATTTATTAGTGCTATGAAATGTTATATATCGGTTGTGTGGTTATGAATTCTAGTCGCTGCAATAGGAACAACTGTATTGATATGGGTTTCCAGACACTTGAATAAGGTAAACTGACACAGTATTGTTTTGAAATCGGGTAAGTGGAATAATTTTACCTAAATTATATTTTCTATATAAAAGAATAAATTTTCAGAAATTATTATAATTATATATGGTGTGTTTGGTTGTTAGAGAATGATAATATTCGATTATTATCATTTATTGTTATTTATTTGTGTTCAGATAGTTTATGGGCATTTTTTGGGTTCAATTAAGTACGAATACCTTGTGAATTCAGTTTCACAGTTTGATTATAAGGCGTTATATGAGATGATCTTATATAAGAAGTGAAATTATATAAATAGAATTGATAAATATAGTTTATAAATAAGGATTTAGACTGAGAATTTGTGTACTTAAACCCAAGAGATTTGAAATTGTTTTTTCAAAGTGTTCTGAGGAATAAAAATATTATTATTTAGAAGTATATTTGGAATAGAAATTTTCTTAAAATATGGTTTATAAATAAAAATGGATTTAAACCGAGAAATTTAGAAGTCAAAGCCAATGTCTGGAGATTGTTTTCAAATTTTTAGGAAGGTAATAATGGTATTATTTTGAAAATATAAATTAATAGAAATATTGTAGATGGATTTGAAAGAGTTAAACAGCACTAAACTCACTTCGGCCGCTGGAAAATAATTCCGATGGTGACTGCAACATCATCGGTGTTCATTTTCGAGTTTCAAAAGTGAGGAATTGCTACCTAATAGAAGTTGGTTATTGAATTGTTTTGGGTAAAAAAAATTGTTTAAAGTTCCCAAAGAATGATTTGATACACAAAAAAGAGTTATGTATATAATTATTATTTCAGATTGATTTAAAAAAAATGGAGGTTTAAATTACGAAGTTCTCGGTTAAGTCATGTAATGGCTGCATGTACCATATGCATTAGAGTAGTTTGGTTTTACACCTCATTTTGATATGTTGTTGAGGAAATTTTCATTTATTAAAAATGAAGATGGAATTTCTAACGATTTTAGATAGGCGGGACTTCCAAATTTGATATAGAAATTGAAGTTAAGTATTTTATGAATATATAAGAAAATAATTTTTTGTAACTTATAAATTTGAAGAGATAGAAATTTTAAAGCATGTTTTAAATTTGTTGAATATTCTAGTTAAGTAATACAATTCTGAATATATATATATATATATATATTCTTATGAAATAAAAGAGTATTTTGAAATTATAAACTAGAGTTATGGAATGTTAATAGAATTAAGTAATGTTTCTTAAGCAAGGTAATAATTCCTTATAAAGGTAATTAAAATCTTGGGGAATGTTTTGTTAATGAAAATAAATGTTTATAAAATGTTTGTAGGCTCAGAGTAATATGTTATAAAATGTCTTAGAAAATGAATTCTAGTATTAACTAACACACACTTAAGTTCAAAGTGGATAATAAACCTATATGTTTGTTGAATATGCTTGTATAGATTTTGGTTTGATGATAATAAACATATATATATATATATATATATATATATATATATATATATATTCATTTAAATGTATTTATTACTGTACTATTTTATTTTTCACATAATTAAATAAATATTTGATAAATAAAATAAATAACATAGAATTCATATTCAAACAATTATTTTATTTAAAAAGATATTTTATTACAAATTCAAATAATACAAATTTGAGCTCTCACTACATATATACATTTTTCAATTACATTACAATTTCGATTACATCGCAAATTTCAATTTACAATTTTGACCTCACTACACTCACACTCGTATTTTATCTTCAATTTATTCCAGCCTGTATCCAGCATCTGAATTATTTGCAGAATAAACACCGATATAGTAAAATTGAAAAAGAAATATTTTTACAGTGTACAATGAAGCATGTGTTTTGAAAATGTTATTTACCTGAGTTATTTGGGTTGTTCGTCATTATTTATTTTTAATCCATCATACATGAACAACTGTGACATGCACAGTGCATCACTGTACATGCCACAAGGCCATGCACACCGATATACACTTGCTTATTAAAAATTGTAGGGATAGGTGAGCACAAGGTCAAACCCAAGCTACATGCTGGATTCAACTCAGGTGCAATATGAAAACAAGTCACAAAGTTTCAAATGCACAAGAGCCTGCATATGCACACATACACATGTGCACTGCATCAACATCTTAAATTTCAGCTAAGAGGCATCATGTACACCAAAAAAACTCGGCAATGAGTTACACAATAAAGAAGAGGCATGAAAAGATGATGACCAACAAACAATGAGGCATGAATTCGAAAAAAAATCCAGGCATCAAATAAACAAGACTCAATGGAGTTCAACACGATCACATGACAAAGTATGCATACACACACACACACACACACACACACACACACACACACACACACACATATATATATATATATATATTTGTTCAGACCAAACCAGACCATTCGCAGCAAACATGCAACTACACCAGACATAGCAAATGGATGTACACATGATTCTCATATGCAATCAAGACTTCAAGTTCAACATGATTGAACTCCCAGCAAATAAACAGCTTAGAACAAACCAGTCTCGATGAATACATATGAAGGTAAATGACAACAAGACCACTACAAGATAGTGAAAGAACAGTGCAACCAAGCGCAACATCAACACAAAACAACACTGCAACAATACACCAGATAGACTCAATTAAACACAACATACAACATTAAGTACCAGACCTCAACTGACCAGAAAAAACTCCAAACAACGAATAAAGACTTGATTACAACTGGGAATGAAGCATCATTGGGCTTCAACACCATATAACAACAAGAACAAGACTTCATAACTGAATCACCAGAGACGGTTGCAATACTCATGTACACAAATACCAGAACCAAACAAGTGATCAAGTTTCAAATGTATTCAGCTACCTTCAGATTGCAACAACCAGACTCAAGTAAGCCAAACATCAGAGGCATGTATAAGAAAGCAGACTACATGGTGCAACAGATCCCAACATATGAAACACAGATAACAATAGGAGCAGTACACA
Organism: Allium cepa; assembly: GCA_030765085.1. Taxonomy (NCBI): domain Eukaryota; kingdom Viridiplantae; phylum Streptophyta; class Magnoliopsida; order Asparagales; family Amaryllidaceae; genus Allium; species Allium cepa. Next base: position 788,249,331 of record CM060929.1, read on the forward strand.
AGCATGAGATGAAGGCTACACTAAGGGACCATCATACATATATAAATGTATGCACACATGTATACATATATGCAATATCAACGGTTACAGTGGTGACAGCATAACTCAAGTGCAATCAAACAAGAATGTACAACAAACTAGCATACAAGTATAACATGGATGTGCAGACCACACATACAATGATTTCAACCGAGACCAATATCAGACTCATATACAACCAAAGAGCATGCAAGTGAAGCTCAACTAAGACAACTGCAAAACAAAACCACACCACACATACATATGAGACCATATGACAATATGAGTAACAAGACTTCAAATGGATCAATGTAGCAGCATAAACATGTGAAAATGAGTTATGGTCAAATTGTAGCAGAGTGTGTCAACATAGTAGCAGTTCAAAAAAGTAAAAGTAGTTTCAAAATGCATGAAGCTATACAACAGAGAAGACTACAACTTAATGATGTATACATGAAGTCCCAAATTAATATAAGTACAACCCAACATTACAAGCAGTTCGAACAATAACATTGTGAAGTAGTTTTAGTAATTAACAGTAGCAATTTGATAAAAGTCAATGAATGTTTTCAAAAAGAATTGACAAACAAAAATTTAGCAATTAGCCATACGGACAAGTCATAGCCAAAAGCCAGTTTATATCAATATTAAAAGTGCCGAAGTAATAGGAGGAAACCAACCCAAGGAAATTCAAACCGATGATAAAATGAACGAGTCAAGAACATATAAGCATTCAATTACAAATCAATGGCAGAGGGTAGCAAGGTGAAGAATTCAAATAGAAATATACGTACAACAATTTAGGATTTTATCCCTATAAATTAAACGCCTTACATCATCGGAAAATTCATGAGTTTGAGCCCAAGAAAATCAACAGAGAAAGAAAGTCGAGCTTAAGTAAAATCCAAGAGGGGCAAAAATCAATTACCAATTTCTATCCATTCGAACTCATCAATTGAAGCAACCGAGAAAGGAATAAACTGATCGAAGAAGCTTCAAATTGATTTGAGAGTATACCATCAGAGGATTCGAGCTTCTAATCTCCATTCAAAGACTTCGATTTTGAGCAAAACCCTAAAAATATGCAAGCCTTAGTTTTCCAAACCAGAGTGATAAAGAGAACAAGGCGGCCACGATAATAAGAGAAAAAAAACATCCAACTTTTATCTTTTAATTTTTGGGCCGGTCATTTTTATTTTGGCTTCAATATATCATATAGGGGTTTGTCTAGCTATTGCTATAGTTTTTTTTAATTTAACTTACTTTATATTTTGGTGAATTTCTAGTTTAGTAACTAGGTTATGAACTACGGTGGTGTAGTTCGAGAATTTGAAACTCAGTGGCTGGGGGGCAGGGTTTTGAGCGTAGAGTTAGTTTAGTCATTAGCGGGTGTCGTAAGTTTACATGTGTAAGCATCTGACTACTTATTTTCTAACAGAAATCTTGGGGGCAGCACGTAGGCAGGGTTTTGCCAAAGCTGGGTAAATCTGTGTTGTTCTGTTTCTGCTTTTATATTTCCGCATTAATTTTTATTACTTTTAGTATCACCATATTCACCCCACTATAGGGTGAAATCGATCCTACAAGTGGTATTAGACTAGGAACAAAAACCATTTTTTGTTTTAAAAATTTGATTTTTCAAAAACCAATTTTTTTTAAAATTTGGTTTTTTAAATAGCTTCTTTCAGTAATGCTTTTGCTGACAGTCGGTCCGTAGTTAAACCACCCTTCAATGATAAAAATGCTTACTGGAAAAACAGAACGCAAATTTTTTTGAAAACCATAGATGCATGGAATATTGTTGAGACAGGATATAGGACACCAACTATAGTGGTAGATAATCAAGAAATTGAAAAGCCAATGGATCATGGACATATCTTGAAAATAAACTGCAAAATGTTAATGTTAAAGCTGTGGATTCTATTATTTGTTCATTGGATCAAATTGAATTTAATCATGTCTCACATTGTCTAACTGCGTAGGAAATTTGGCACACACTTGAAGTGGCTCATGAAGGAACCTCTCAAGTCAAAGAATCATGCCTTGCCATGCTTAGTAGCGAATGCGAGGACTTCACAATGGCCAAGGATAAAAATGTTAAAGAGATGTATGGACGACTTCCTAATCTCATATACAAATCAAAAGCTCTTGGAAAACCATACACAGAATTGGAAATAGTCCAAAAAATCCTCAAAGTCCTTCCATGAAATTTTGAAGCAAAAGTTACTGCCATTCAAAATCAAAAGATCTGAAACAAATCAAAGTTGAAGAACTCATCGAAAATATCACCACTTATGAGTTAGAAATCAAATTCAAGGAAGAATGCGAAGGAGGTGATACGTGAAAGAAATCAATAGCTCTCAAAGGGATAACGAAAAGTGAAGATGACGACGACGACGACGACGGAGCAACCGAACTGGCACTATTAATATAGAGATTCAAAAGGTGGAACCACAAATACGAAAATCCTGCTCTAAATCAATAAAGCAGAATAGTCAAAGTACTCGACAACTCAAAAGAGCAGGAGGTCATATGTCACAAGTGCAATAAACCCGATCATATCAAGCCAAATTGTAACGGCCCCACTTCCTACCCCAGGAAGAAGCATCGTTAAAAAGAAAGAAAGAGGTGAGAAAATAGAAAAGATAGAGAAGAAAGAACAACAACATCAGAATCTCACAGCGGAACGAATAAAATATATTAATCACATAAGTATTTACATAATATATATATAACATCAATCAGAGTTATACAGATAATACATCACATACTAGACAGTTATAAACACCCGTCTAGTTAATACAACACAATACACAATACATCACAGAGATACCACACAACGGAACTAAATATATATCTAAAACGCTGAAGCCTCCTGCTCCATTGCTCCTTCAGAATTCGTCAAAGCTAAACCTGAATCCCTTGGCTACCCGTAAAAATTTGGGTACCCGAGAGTTTATGTAAAACAAAAATAAACTTCGGGTCAGACATGGGTCTGGTATGAGTAACAGGTTAAAGTTGCTTAATTTTGCAAAATCTTTTGAAAAGAAAAGGTATCACGTAAGACTTCCCACACATAAACATGGAAATGTTTTTACCTTACGCTAACCAAAACATTTGATAGGAAATCCAGTGATATTATAATAGGTCTAGGGTTTTCAAGTAAATAGAAAATAGCCGAAATTGTTACATTCATTAAATTCCAGCTACTAGCCACAAAAGTGGGTAATACAATCAAAACCGTAGGCACTTATTGGATTTTGGATTCCATACAATGGCAGGGCTACTGGGGTACCGCCCGTCACAGTACGTGGCCTAGATCAACGTACCGAGGATTACTCCCTTCATTCCCTGCAACACAAGGCCAGAACCATTCCTTACTGAACAGTCTCGAACAAGATAAACCCCGCAGTTGGCTGCAGACCAACTGCCCACACGGCCGAATAAAAAAGGACATCTAGATAGGGGAATATCCTTGTCCTGCTTGGGCATGACCCACCTAACCTTGCTGCACCTCCCCTGTTTTAGCCATTCCCGGTTGATGAGGCTTGAGGTTACGATTACCTTTATAGAACATATTTCTTAGAGTGCTCATCGTCCGCCTGACGATGTGTTGAAAGCATTCAATCCATACAAGTTCGTTCCGGGTTCGAACGAAACCGAAGGCATCATCTCGTTACACTCATTTTGGAATCACCCTCTGAGTTAACGACGATAACCCTTGCATTCAGAACCTTCATCTTCACTTCAGATTCACGACCTATCGTAGTTTGGAAACGATGTGGTTTTCAGATATTCCAAATAAGGAAAACCAATCCCGGTCTCATCGAAATCCAAAACGTGTCTTTTAAGGCCAAGTTGTCTATTTAGTCTTAACAGTCAATTTAATATTATCAATATGCACAGATAGATAATTCACATCTCATAATAGATAATCACATCATCATCATAAACAGATAGCTAATATCATCATCCAAACAGATAATTAAATATTATCACACTTAAACTATACATCCATATCACATAGACATTATCCATCTCATATCTGAGATCACAATCAAACAATGAAATATCAATACCATCCATCAGCAATGATTTATGAATCACAAGCTATAATTAATTTAAAATGAATTAAATTAATTACTTCCATTTTTAATTAATTTAAAATAAATTAAATTAATCACTCATTCCATAAATCCTGCTCTCACAATCATTAATTAATTATAAATCAAATTAATTAACCATTTTCTAATTACAAGAAGTAATTTAGTCTTTAATTAATTTCTAAAATGAATTATTCTAAATCATTCATAATAGATTAACATTTAATTACTTCCTTAATTAATTATTCCTTAATTTACAATTCTTAATTACATCATTAATTATATTAATTAATGATCTTCAATTTATACTAAATTACTTATTTAAATTAATTAAGTGATTAATCTTTACTTAAACACAATTATTAATCACCCCTTGATTAATAACAAACCAGTAATTAACTACCTTTAATTACTTATTAACAAATTAATCATTCCATGATTAATTATTTCCATAAATTAATCCCTTGATTAATTTCAAAAGAAATTACTCAAGTTACTTCACTTGCAAATCATCTTGTATTAACTTCATCAAGTAATGATCATCCAATTACTATTCTGAGTAATTATGCTCCATTAATTACACTAAGTAATTACACATATCAAATCATCAAATGATTTCTCAAATTAATTAATACTAATTAACTAAATTTAAATCTTATTATCAATTACTTATATACATTCAAATTAATCATCTTTGATTTAAATATACTTGATTGCATTCTAGTAGTTTCCTTAATTTATTTACAGAAATTAATCCTGAATAAATCCATTAATTAATTACATTTATATCGATTTATTACCATTTAATTATCTTGTTGATTCATTATTCCCAAATAAACCAATTTCTAATCCCATCATTAATTATATTAATTAATGATTTCTAATTACATTTTCATTTGTTAATTATATTAAGAATACACATCTTCAAATCACAAATATTAATCCTCTTGATTAATATATACAGTAATTAATCATCCTAAATTAATTACTTCTCAATAACAAGCTTAATTAATCCCTTGATTAATTCAAGTAATTATACTTCAGTTACTCCTATTAACAACATCGATTAATTACATCCCGTAATTATCCTTCAATTACTTCTCTAAGTAATTCAATTCCAAAATATCAGTTAATTAAACTAAATTAATTAGCTCAAATCAATTTACACCATTAATAAGTAATTAATTTCTTAATTACTTTCCAAATAAATAATTTATAATTAAACTATTACAATGGTTATTATTGAATTAATTAATCCAATTAATTTATTAAAAATCAATTACATTAATTAATTATAAATAATCTAGTTAATGATTAACACTTATTTAATTATTATCTTCTAAAATAATTAACATAGTTAATTATTATTAATTATAAGTTTGATTAACCATAAAAATTTATTAATTTAAGTAAATATCTAATTTATGGTTCTTAATCTCATATTAGTTAATTAATTCATTAATTAACTTTAATTACTACTTATAATTACCAATTTTATTAATATCATCATTAAGTATTCTTGCTTAATAAATTTTAAAAGTTAATGCATATAAAATTCCAAAACTTCATGAATTAAAGTAAATTGTTCTTATAATTGATTTAAATTCTCACTTCCAATATGTTTAAACATTTATTTCAATAAATTTCAATTTTTATCTTAATAAAATTTTTACACTAATATATTTTCAAAACCCCTTTTTAAACTTACATATTTAATTACACTTAAACTTATTTGAATAAATTTAAATTATAAAACTTTATTTTAGTTCCAAATCTAGCTTTTCATAACTAAGTCCTGATTTCTTTGGAGTTAACTTGTCTAAATACTTTCTTAACATTCTATATTTCATTTTTGAATTCAACTCCTTTTTGAATAAACTTAAACATTAAGCACCTTTAAATTATTAAAATAATTTAAGTTTTGAAAACTTTATTATACCCAACTTTATTTTCAAAACTGACTTGAATTCACAGTTAAACTTTGATTTAGAACTAGGTTTTAACTTTGATTTTAAATTTTAAAACAAAGTTTTAAAACAGTTGAAAACTGTTAAAAACAGTTCCAGGTTTTACAAACCTGTAAACTAATAACCGAGCACCTCCCACTTACTTCGGGTAAATACACAGGTTTCCTCGAGAAAAATATCAAGCTGCTTCGAGTTTTTTCACCAGGCGCGCGCGAATGGAAAAGACACAAAACCTGGAAAACAACTACACCACTCACCCCTCCATGCCTGTCAACGTCACGCGCGCGGCACCCTGACCATCAGAGACCACCAAACTCCAGCTACCACACCGACTATCTCTCCTCTATCTCCCCTCCAAACCATGTGGCACTCGGTTCATCAACGGTAATGAACAAGCCAAGAGAAACCGGTACCTTAAAACTAGGTCACCTGAGTTAGAACGTCAACCGCCGTCACCACAAGGCTTAGATCGACCTCCACACATTTTTCCCAGACCCTACTATCGCCCCCGCATCTCCAGTTCCAGTCACGACCTCCCCCATCCACGCGTTCGTCCACGGCGACACAAATAGCTCCAAACAGAAAACCCAAGCTGCTCTCAAAACACACCACTAAAAATTATGATTTAACCCTTAAAAATCATGTTATTGTTCACTAATTCACTTTGTATACCTGAATCAATGATTAGTGAAAGTTTAAATTCTGCCAATCTTAAGATTGTTTTAAATTTTGGGTTCCAGAGATAAATTTTTAAGTTTTTGTTATCTCAACTAAATGCTTAAACTTAGTTTGAGATGATATAAACATCATTTATTGAAACTGAAGTGCAAGCATAAATCAGGAAAGAAGTAAATAATTTTTTTATATCAAGATTTTGTTTACAGTATGTAACAGAGAACAAGCATATGCAAACACTGCAGGTTAGATTTGGTTCCAGATAAAACTCAAGACTATATTGCTTTAAGTATAATTCTAAACTTACTCATGGTTTAACAAACTTAAATTGTTCAGATCTCTAACTCTAACAAAGATTAGACGAATAGATTTGCATTTTGATCTAACTTTTAAATTTCTGAACTAAGAATAGAGTTACTTGAATACAACAGGCAAGCATATTTACAAACAGTTATAAACTCAGAATTATCAACCCTATATATATATATATATATATATATACAAACAAAGCATATTTCATCTCAAAGGTTTTCACAAGCAACAAATTAAAATTTACCTAAGCTTTTAAAAAGAAGTTACTCACTAAATTTTACAGAGTAGAACAGAGACACCTTTTTGTTGAAGCAGGCTTGAAATTTACAGGTTGAACGCTCTTCTTTGATTCTCAGGTTGAATTGAATTTGAGTTGTTGTTTTGTTTGAAGTTTATTCGAATATAAAGTGTTTACTCAGTTCTTAGAATGGTCGAACTGATGCAGATTTATAGAAAAGAAAAGAAGACAGGGTTCATTATTATGTTTTATGCACTGTGACAATATTTGCATACAAATCTTGCTTGTACAGATTTTTTTGAAACAGAGATATTTTAGATTGGGGGCTAATGAATACTTTGTGTACTAAAAAGATTTTACAATAATTACTTTTTGTTTGCTTGCTTAAGGATATATAATACTATCTTCCTTAACAAGCTTCTCACATATATACAGTTGTTTATCTATGTTATTGTCATTTATTTCTAGATATTATTATGTTTCAACACTAAGACAAAACTTGTACAATAAAACATAGCAATCTAGTTTGACCTGCACACATTATTGTTACTAAATTTTGTTTGTAAAATCACACAAGTGGCCTTGATGCTTAAAACATATACATATATATACTGCAGTCCAGTTTTATGTTAGCTTACAACTTTGAAAATTCTTTTGTTTCCAGTTTTAATTGTTGACTAGTTACTATATTTGAAAAGTATGTGAATGTTAGCATTTTTATTTTGTTGTTTTGAAAACTAATTGAACTTTATAGTTATTATGTTACTCAACCCAATTTATCTTATAAGTCTTGTATTTTTATTTATTAATATTATCTAAAAGTAACTCATTTATCAATTTGAAATAATAGATAAAATAAATTATCTATTTATTAATGTATGTTAATGTATTGATTGACAAAATTATATTTAAAACTCATATATCATTTTAAATTCATATTTTAAATTAAGCTATGCTAAAAAGAAAATAAAACAAGTCTTTTTGTTAATAAATTAAAAATTTAAACTTAAGTTAGAATAAGTATTGAACTATTTAAACATTTATCTTATGTATTTAAAATCCTATATCTATTTATTTATTTAGCTTTGAAAAGTTTATATTAAATAAAACATAATTTCCAATTCACTAAAATATATATTAGTATTTAAAACATAATTTATTAGTTAAACTTTAAAACAAATCACATCTATTTACAACGTATACAAATATATACATTTATAAATAGAAAACAATTCAATTAATCTTAACAGATATCATTTACCAATTAAATATTTATTAAAAGAAAAGTATCAATTCAGATCTAATTAATGAAATATATCAAATCAATTTAATATTTAATGCAGATTATTAAATTGATATTGCTAGAAAATTCCGGGTCGTCACACAAATTGTCCTCGGAATCGCGTTAACAAAGGAAAGAAATTGAAGAGGAGTAGTTTTACAGCCACTTGGGATGAAACTGATGAAGATAAATATGAAAGTGATGAAGATAAAGATGAAAGTGATGAAGATAAAGATGAAAGCACTGGCAGTGAGAGCGAAAAAGCAAATCTGTGTTTTCAAGGAGAAATAAGTGACAGCGATGATGAGCCAAGCGAGGTTTCAAAACTAACTTATTCAGAATTACTTATATATTTTCATGAGGTAAATGGTTGTTTTGAAAGTCTTAGAGAAAAGTACGCTAAAATTGAATCACAAAGAGATAGTTTGATAGAACTAAATAAGCAGCTTGACAAATTGGTTAAAAACTATCGAAATAGAAGTCCTAAGTGTGATAAGTGTCCATCATTTGAAGAAGAAATAAAAAAAAATCAAAAATTAAAATTAAATTGCTTGAAAAAAAAATTCTGATTTTGAAAGTAAGTGTAAATACTAGGAGAGAAAATTCTATTAAAAAGTGCACTTTGTTATTAAATGAAAATGAATCTCTCAAAACGCAAGTCCGTCAATTGTCTATAACTTTAGAAAAATTCTCCGGAGGGGAAAAATCACTAAATATGCTATTAGGGAAACAAACTATTAATATTGTCAGACAAGGATTTGGGTATATTCAATCTGAAAGAGTTAGAAGAGAAATTAATCAAGTCAGTTTCAAGTGCCTGATTTGTGGAAAAATTGAACATAATCAAAACAATTGCTGGTATAGACCCAACACACAAAAACCATATCAATTTGAGTTCCAAAAGGAACGAATATAAAATCCCTTAAAGTCAAACAAATCTGGGTGCCGAAAGGAACAATTACAGATTGTCTTGGGTCTACACAAACATATTTTTTAAAATCATTTGTGACTAAAAATCATGGACCTATGAAAACAAATAGGTCACAAAAATCTTTCCTTGTGTAGATGTGGTGGTAGGCTACGGAACAACAACAGTGTTACCTGGATTCTTGCTATTTTAGGCACACGACGGGCGACAAATCAAAGTTCCTTAGCCTAGCAAAAAGGTGGCAGAGTCGCAATGGAAAATAATGATAAATGAAATATTATCGGTAAATGTAAAATAGATAACGGTACATTTATCTTGAACGATATGTTAAATGTTGAAAATCTGCACCATAATCTGATTTAATTCAGCCAGTTATGTGATAAGGAAATAAATGTTGATTCTGAATTATGAAAAAAATGTTGGCCAATCATCTTTTCATCCTTAAACTAATTCATATAGATTTGTTTGGACTAACGATATTGAAAGTTTAGGTAGTAAGAGACAGTGTCTTGTGTTGGTTGATGATTACTCTAGGTACACTTGGATGTATTTTTTATCTTATTACTTCTAGATCTGACACTATGTTCACTACTTGTTTATGTACACATTTTCAATCAAATCCTTAAGGAATCTCATTTTAAAAGCTATAAAATGATTATAAGATATTTGTTGCACACTTTACGATTTGTTCTATGATATCTATCGAATGATAACTTTGAGTCAAAAGGAAATTCAGATGCAAATTACACTGGTAACCTAGTTGATAGAAAAATACTAGTAGAATGTGTTTTACGTTGAGACGTTCATTAGTTGCATCACATTTTCAACGAAAATATCTGCATATTTTTCATTTCAATTGATTTTCAATTAGCAGACATTTTTTTATAAAACCCCTTCCATACGACTTCGTTTCAGATTAGGCATTTTAGAAATTTTGATTTCTAATTATTTTTGGATTTGAATTTGATCTTAAATGTCTACATTAACTAATCTGACTCCCTACTGATTATCGAAAAGAGAATTAGTGATTCAAAATGTGAAGAGTGTTGATATTAATCATTTATTATGGCTTGAGACAGTATATGTAGTAAATTTCTTTAAAAATTTAAACAAAATTTGTAATAACTTTGATTGGTAAAAATTGCATTACCATCTCTATTTCTATCATATTTTTAACAACCATCACTCATTAAAATCCAATATAGTATGGCGAAATATGGTATTTTAAATGGAAAATTATTCGTTAATTAGCATTAAAAACATCCAAAGTATTCACTCTCATTTAAAAGTCCTCACGGTTATGCATGAGAGAATTATTTGGAATATTTGATTATGTGCTTTCATGCTTATTTAAAAGTCCTCACAGTTACGCATGTACGGAACACATATCAAAATTGATCATCAAATAGACGAGTCGATTCTAGTCCCATTTAAATGTCCTTACGGTTATGCGTAGTTAGAAGATGCTTGAAATTCATTTTTTATAAAAATTGAGAATACTACTAATCTCATTTAAAAGTTTTAACGGTTATGCATGGTTAGTAAGTATTCAAATTCCTGATATAAATATACCACAAATAAACACAACTATATGGTTTTATATGCCGACATCACCCCTATCGCTCTAAAGTTGAATATGCACCTAACAGAGTGTTTATGATTTATGTTTGATTTTTTATTGAAATTTAATATTTATACTCGATTGGGTATTAACGTTATATTAATGTCTATCATTTGATCTCTATTTTTCTAACACTATTACCCTTTTACTGTTAACAAAAAGGGGGAGAGAAAAGTTAAGATTTTGACAAATAAAGTTCAAATATTTTATTTTTTTATTTGCATATTCTCATCTAGGTTCATTTGCATATTTTTATTTATTTTCATGCATATATGAAGGGGAAACTTTGTAATAGGGAGGGAGCATTCAAGTAGGGGGAACAAATAGATTTCACCAATGACCAAGTACATTTAATAAACTCAAAATCTTAATATATGTTTGTTATCATCAAAAGGGGGAGATTTTTGAATATGCTAGTATATGATTTTTATTTGATGATAATAAATATATATATATATATATATTCATTTAAATGTATTTGTTATTGTACTATTTTATTTTTCAAAAAATTAAATAAATATTTGATGAATAAAATATATAACACAGAATTCATATTCAAACAAATATTTTATTAAAAATTCAAATAGTACAAATTTGAGCCCTCACTACATATATACATTTTTCAATTACATTAAAATTTCGATTAAACCACAAATTTCAATTTACAATTTTGATCTCACTACATGTATTCACTCACACTCGTATTTTGTCTTCAACTTTGTTTTAGCCTGTATCCAGCATCTGAATTATCTGCAAAATAAATGCTGACACGGTAAAATTGAAAAAGAAATATTTTTACAGTAGACAATAAAGCATATGTTTTGAAAATGTTATTTACCTCAGTTATTTGGGTTTTTCATCATCATTTATTTCTAATCCATCATACACGAACAACTGTGACATGCATAGTGTATCACCATACATGTCACAAGGTCGTGCACACCAATATACACTTGCTTATTAAAATTGTAGGAAAAGGTAAGCATAAGGTCAAATCCAAGCCATGGAGCATCCATATGCAATTAAAAATTTAAGTTCAACATGATTGAACTCCCAGCAAATAAACAGTTCAGATCAAACCAGACCCGATGAATACATATGAAGGTAAATGACAATAAGACCAATATAAAATAGTTGAAGGACAGTGCAACCAAATGCAACATCAATACAAATCAACACTGCAACAACACACCAGATAGACTCAATTGAACACAACATACAACATGAAGTACTAGACCTCTACTAACCAGAACAAACTCCAAACAACAAATAAAGACTTGATTACAACTGGGAATGAAGCATCATGGAGCTTCAACACCACATAACAACAAGAACAAGACTTCATAACTGAACCACCATAGATGGTTGCAATGCTCATGTACACAAAAGACCAGAACCAAACAAGTGATCGAGTTTCAAATGCATTCAGCTACCTTCAGATTGCAAAAACTAGACTCGAGTAAGCCAGACATCAGAGGCATGTACAAGACAACAGACTACATGGTGCAACCGACCCAAACATATGAAACACAGACAATAATGGCAGTACACAAGCATGAGATGAAGGCTACCCAAAGGGACCATCATAAATATATACATGTATGCACACATGTGTACATATGCGCAACAACAATGATCACAGTGGTGATAACATGATTCAAGTGCAATCAAACAAGAATGTACAACAAACTAGCATACATGTATAATATGGATGTGCGAGCACACATACAATGATTTCGACCCAGACCAATATCAGACTCATTTACAACCAAAGAGCATGCAAGTGAAGCGCAACCAAGACAACTGCAAAAAATACCACACTACATATACATACAAGACCGCACGATAATACGGGTAACAAGATTTCAAATGGATTAATGCAGCAACATAAATATGTGAAAATGAGTTATGGTCAGATTATAGTAGATTGTGTCAACATAGTAGCAGTTCGAACAAGTCAGAGCGTTTCAAAAAGCATAAAGATATACAATAGAGAAAACTGCAACATAATGATGTATACATGAAGTCCTAAATTAACATAAGTACAACCCAGCATTACAAGTAGTTTGAACAATAACAGTGTGAAGTAGTTTTAGTAAGTAACAGTGATAATTTGACAAAAGTCAAGAAATGTTTTCAAAAAGAATTGACAAACAAAAATTCAGCAATTGGTCATACGAACAAGTCATAGATAAAAGCCAGTTTATATCAATATTCAAAGTGCCGAAGTAATAGGAGAAAACTGACTCAGGAAAATTCAAATCGATGATAAAATAAACGAGTCAAGAATCGTACAAGCATTTGAATACAAATCAATGGCAGAGAATAACTAGGTGAAAATTCAAATAGAAAAATACGAATGAAAATTTAGGATTTTATCCCTATAAAATAAACCTATTACATCATCGGCAAATTCATGAGTTTATGCCCAAGAAAATCAATAAACCAATTAAGTTGAGCTTAAGTAAAATCAAAAAATGCAAAAATCAATTACTAATTTCTATCCGTTCGAACTCATTACTTGAAGCAGCTGAGAAAGGATTAAACTGATCGAAGAAGCTTCAAATTGAATTGAGAGTATACCTTCAGAGGATTCAAGCTTCTAATCTCCATTCGACGACTTCGATTTTGAAAAAACCCCAAAATTGCGCAAGTCTTAGTTTTCCAGACCAAAGTGATAAAGAGAACAAGGTGGCCACGACAATAAGAGAAAAAAAACATCCGACTTTTATCTTTTAATTTTTGGGCTGGTCATTTTTTTAGGATTCAATATATCATATAAGGCTTTGTCTAGTTATAGTTTTTTTAATTTAACTTACTTTATATTTTGGTGAATTTCTAGTTTAGTAACTAGGTTACGAACTACGGTGGTGTAGTTCGAGAATTCGCAACTCAGCGACTGAGTTGTGGTAGGGTTTTGAGCGCAGAGTTAGGTTAGTCATTAGCGGGTCTCGCAAATTTACGTGTGTAAGTGTCTGACTACTTAATTTCGAGTAGAAACCTTGGAAGCAACATGTAGGCAGGGTTTTGCCGAAGCTAGGTAAATCCATGTTGTTCTATTTCTGTTTTTATTATTCTTCTATTATCTGTGCTACAATTATTATATATATTTCCGCATTATTTTTTATTATTTTTAGTATCAACCTATTCACTCGGCGCTCGCCCCGGTCCGACCCGATGTTTAGGAAAAGGGCGCATCGGGATCGAAGCGCAACTTCACACCCGACGATGGCCTTGCTTTGAGTCGGGCATGTGGAAACTCGGGGCGCGCTTCGGGTCACACTGGTAAATACTCGAAGCATGCACTTGGATGCAGCTGCTTCGAGTCGCACGATGGGAAACTCGGAGCGCGCTTTAGGTCATTCGTCAACTTTCCCCCCTCTAGGGTGAAATCGATCCTACAATATGTGCTTTATAAAATGCTTATAATAAACTTAAGTATGAAGGAGCTTTAAGATGAAGTTGTGACTTTTGAAATGTGGATAAACTTGAGCTTTAAAGTGACTGATTTGCATAAGTGGCGTTATAAGATGTCTGTGAAATTAAGAAATGGATTTATGAAATAGTTCATAAATAATTTTAGTATTAAAAGGAATATACTTAAAAATAATAAATGTGAATTAAAATAATAAGCATGGTTATGAAAAGTAAATTTGGAAATTTAGCTATGAGATGAAATTTAACTTAAGTAAAGTAAAGGTTAAATAAAATGATTTATGAAATGGTTTGTAAATGAATTTTAGTATCAAAGGAAATACGATTGGAAAATTAAGTGTGTTTTAAAATTTAATGTGAATAAAAAGAATTTGGTATAATTTAGGAACCAATTGGAATAAATACATAAGTTGTACGTAGATCATTCTATTCAAAACTAATTTGATCTAGATTCGAGTGCATGATTTCGAGGTGATGTACACCCGTCTGAGTTAGGATTTTTCTCTTGATTCTTAACGATGAACACGGGATATAGATTTTTGACTTGAATCCAAAGGTTCCTATCATAGTAAATGGCTATGCAAGAAGAATGGCGATTTCTAATCAAGAAACCATATCGAAATCCGCACTAGGAAAGTCAAGTGAGCGATACTAGTTCGGAAGTGAAATTGTGTGATCAAGCAAGCGATCGAATTTGGTATTTTGCATTGATAGTATATGTACATCATATGGGCTTTAATAAACTATATGTATTGACATTAGAGATGCAAATTATTTGGTCGGATATGTAAATGGGATGTAGGTATGTGGAAGCAAAGGCTAGTTTGATGCTTTTGGTTTCATAAGTTGAGTCTGTTTGCCCGATAAATAGGTACATATTTATATTTTTGGTTTAGTTGATGGTTTTATGCCCCAGATATGGAAGGCCATTTGATTTTTTTTGTTGATTTGGGTCCGTAGTGGCGATTTGTAGTTTTTTCGATAGAGTCATGCAAAGGAGACCCTACCGAAATTTTCCGTAATTTTAAAACTTAGAAAATTTAATAACCTATTCTAACTAATTGATTTTGAAAAATTAATGTGTTTTGAGGCATTTTCCTTACCAAGGCAATTTTGGGGATGAAATCCTTTTATGGGGGAGAATGTAAGTGTGATATCCCGGAATTTTTGGCAATATCAATTTAATAATATGTGTTAAAATTTAAATTGATTTGATAATTTTTGTTAATAAAATTTGAATTGATTTAATAATATTCCTTTAATAAATATTTAATTGGTAGATTTTATCTTTTAAAAGCTATTAAATAAATAACTATATGGTTTTAAATTGTTAAGATAGATGTTTATTTGTTTAAATTGATTTTAGCTTAAGTTTAAAAAAAATTAATTAACAAAAAGGATTGTTTTATTTTCTCTTTAAAATATTGCTTGATAAATATGATTTGAATTATATATAAGTTTAAAATACAATTTTCTTATGAAACATTAATTCATTTGGAAAGATAAGTAATTTATTAATAAAGAGATAATTTCTTTTATAAATTATTTAAAATTGATAATTTGCTATTTTAAAATAATATTAACAATGTACTTGTTTATATATATATATGGATTTTTAATATGAATAGAATTGTTATTTCAATTTTAATTTATGTAGTTATATAAGTATATATAACTTGATTTTAAAAGTGGACTTTAGAATTTGATTTGAATTAGAATTTAAAGTTTTGAAATTCAAAGTATAGATATTTTAAATTGTTTTGGATTTTAGAATATATGTATAAACTTTTATTTATGAATATAATTGTTTTATTTCTTTAAAATTATCTACATATAAATAAGTAACTATAAGTTAATTAATTTAGTATAAGTTTATATTAACCTTTATTAACATTTAAAATAAAGACTAATTACTTAAGTGACATGTGTTTTTATCCTAATGCTTCTTTATAACATGTGTTAATTGATAAATATATTAAAATGACATATGTTGAGTATCTTAGACAAGTGGCATTTTTAGATTTAATTTTCTTTTATTTTTACTAAATGATTTTCAGCCTAAATACATATACTTCTCTTTCCTTTATTCTCTTTTTTTTCTATCTTTCTAAATCAAAAGATAAGTGAAAATCAAAAACAAATCTGAAAACCTTTAGCCTGCACAATTTTTTAAAACATTTATATGATCAAGCCTGCAAACCATATTCATTTACAAATCTAATCACTTCCTCAAAACTAGAATCCAATCCAAATATGTAATCCCTGTAACCATTTTTAAAATCAGAACCTATAATCCTATTTTGAAGTTTCAAATACAAAGCCTGCATTTTATCTTCACTTTGGAATCAAGCTTGTGCATTTTTCTTCTTCAACCTGAGAGGAACAAATGTCTGCATCTTTTCAAACTAGAGCATGCATACAGTTTATAAAATCAAAAACAAAGAAGCATTCAAGTGCAAAGTTTTTAAAGCAAAGGGATTTTTGTTCTAAAGTTTTCAAGCTTTTTCAAAAATATGGAAGCTCTGTTCTTCCTTCATAGATCTGGTGGGTAACATCATTTTTAAAGTTTAAGTATCCTTAAAATTGGTTGAATGTTAATTCTTTTGAAAATATATATTCTGCATGATTTTATACAAGTGAATTATTTGGATGTATTTATGTGTGCATTGTTGTTGTAACTGTGTATCCTGTTCTCAGTTTCAAGCTCAAGACTTAATCCAAATTTTTCCTCTTGATCTGATTTCTGTTGAGACTTAGGATTTGAATAAAATTTGTTTGTTATGTAATAGAGTAAAGCTTAAATTTTTATTTAAGTTAAAAATACTTTGTATTGTCTCTGAAAATCATAAATAATAGAACAAACTTATTATAAGTAAAAATTCAAACATTCCAATTTACTAATTCAGGAATGTAAATTGAATTGTCAACCAGAAACATTTTTAAAACTAAAATTATAATTTTTAGCGAAGGGGTGAAGAAGCAGTTCTGGGTCGATTAGAAAAGACAAATTGGGGAATTTCTGGTGATCTACTTGATTGTGGAGGTCGGGGTTCTTCTTGGAGGTGGAAGAGTGACCAGAGATGTAAGCAAAAATATCTGGAAGATGATCAAAGCACTGTGATGGAGGTAGAGTTCGATTTTTGGTCTGGAACCCTAGTTTTATCTAGGTTTGGAATTTCGATCATCTCAGTTACCCTAGTTGATCGAGTGTCACGGGATTCTGGTGGATGGAGGTTTGGGGACTATCGAAGACTTGGCCGGAGTTTCAGACGACACGGTGGTCAGAGTTATGAAGATGAGGTATTTCCAGGTTTATGGTGTAGTTCCAGATTCTGGTTCCAGGTTCAGTTTTAATCGCTCGAATTCAATCTCGAGTTTGGGTGGTGATTTGATGATCGCGAGTGGGTATGAAGGTGATTGACGAATTGAGAAGATCATCGTGGATGATCGAAGTCGATCAGTGCCACTGTGCATGTGCACAGTGCACTTTCTATTTTTTGATGAAGTGGAAGTTTGGTTTGATAGGATTTGTATACTCGGGTTTTTCTCGTGAAATCTGATAATTTGCTCGAAGATGTTTGGTTTTGGTCGATGCAAATTGAAGGTGGCTCGGGTATAATGTGTGGTTACAGGTTTTATTGAAAACCTGTCTGCTTTTTTTTTTTAAAAGTGATTTTAAGAAATTGAAAGCAGGATTTAAACAAGTTTTTAAATCCAGGTTAAAATATGGATTCAAATTTACTTTTGCGTCCTAGTTTTAAAATTAAAGAAAGTTTTTAAAATTTAAAATGTTTTAAACAACTTTGAATGTTAAAGTATATTTTAAATATGGTTTGAATTTAAAAATGAATTTGGCTTTAAAATTCTTTTGAATTTCTTTTATATGACAAATATTTCTTTAACATATAACTCAAAAGATTTTTGGATTGTTTTAAAAACTTTGTTAAATTAAAAAAAGTCATCTTAAATATTAAATTTAAAATGAAATTTGAAAGTAAATTTACGTAAATTGTTTTTAAATATTTTTTTAATGATAATTTAATCATTAATAAGAATAAAGTTTTAGCTTAAAGTTAGAATAGAATTTAATGATTTATAATTCATTAAACTATTTTGTTAATTAAAATGGATTAATTAATTTAATATTAATGATTTGGGTTAATTAATTAAGTAATTAAAGGTCTAAACTAATTTATTAAGGTTTAAGTTAATTAATTAGGAATAATTAATTTGTAATTAAGGATCGTTAATTTGATAAGATAAGATTTTTTGTTAATGATTAAGATTAATTAAGTTACATTTTAAACTTAATTAATTAAGTAATTAAAGGTTAATTAATTAGTTATTTAAGATTAATTAATTTGGAATTAATAATGATTAACCTAAGTTAATTACTTAAGAAAAGTAATTAAAGAATTGCTAATAGTTAATGAAGGTCATTAACTAAGGATTATTAAATAATTAATTAATGTGATTAATTTTAATAATTAATTAGATTAATTAATTAAGGATAATCATTTATGAAATAGGGTAAGTATAATTACTTAATCAAAGTAATTAAGGAATTAATTACTCAATGTAATTAATTGAGTTTAATGTGATTAGTTTAAATTAGTTAATTAAGTTTAATTAATTTAAGATAATCACTGGATGATTTGATAAATAATTACTTAATGTAATTAATGGAGTGTAATTACTTAGTGAAGTAATTTATGGATAATTACTGGATGTAATTAATTGGAGATGATTTAATAATGGAAGTAATTTGAGTATAATTACTTTTTGTAATTAATCAAGGGATTAATTAAGAATAATTAATTATGGAGTAGTTAATTATTTTATGAAGTAATTAAGGGTAGTTAATTATTGGATAAGATTAATCATGGGTGATTAATAGTTGTGGTTTAATTAAAGATTAATTACTTAATGTAATTAATTTAATAAAGTAATTAATTAGAATATAATTAGGGATCATTAATTAATATAATTAATGATGTAATTAAGGGTTGATTAATTAAGATTAATTAATCAAATGATAAGTGATTAAAGAGTAATTAATTAATGTAATTAATTATAGTTAATTAATTTATAAAGTAATTAAAGGATAATTACTGCATTTGATTAAGAGTAATTAATTTGTGAAATTAATTAAAGGATAATTACTTGAATGTAATTAAGGGATAATTAATCAAGGGTGATTAATTAAGCTGGAAATTTGATAATGATTAATTTATTGATTTGTAATTAATGAATGGTTATGTAAGCAAGATTTATAACGATGAAAGTAATTAATTTAATTTACTTTAAATTAATTAAGAGATGAAGTAATTAATTTAGTTCATTTTAAATTAATTATAGTGTGATGATTTAATCCTTGCTTATGTATGGATGGATGATATTGGTTGCCTTGAATGGTTTGAGATCTCAGATATGAGACGCGTGATGCTGTGTGATATGGATGCTTTGGTTAACGTATGATGATAATGTGAGTTATCTATTTGTGATGATAATGTGAATTATCTATTTGTGATGATAATGTAGATTATCTGTTATGCTATGTGAATTATCTATCTGTGTGAACACGGATAATGAATTGAATTGTTTTAAACTTTAAAACAACTTGGCCTTAAAAGATACGTTTTGGATTTCGATGAGATTGGGATCGGGTTTCCAGATTTGGATATCCAAAAACCACATCGACCCAAATTAACGATAGGTCATGAATCCCAAGAGAAGATGAAGATTCAGAGTGCAAGGGTTATCGTCATTAACTCTGAGGGTGATTCCAAAATGAGTGTAACGAGATAATGCCTTCAGTTTCGTTCGAACCCGGAACGAACTTGTATGGATTGAATGCTTTCAGAACATCGTCAGGTGGACGATGAGCATTCTAAGATAGATGTGTTCTATAAAGATAATTGTAGCCTCAAGCCTCATCAACCGGGAATGGCTAAAATAGGGGAGGTGCAGCAAGGCTAAGTGGGTAGCACCCAAGTAGGACGGGATTTTCTCCTGTCTAGATATCCCTTTTTATTCGGCTGTGTGGGTAGTTGTTGGCCACAACTGCGGGGTTGTCTTATTCGGGACTGTCCAGTAAGGGATGGTTCCAGCCTTATGTTGCAGGGGATTGGGAGTAATCCTCGGTACAGTGATCTAGGCCCCGTACTGTGACGGGCGGTACCCCAGTAGCCCTGCCATTGTATGGAATCCAAACTCCAATAAGCGCCCTCGGATTTGATTGTATTACCCACTTTGTGGCTAGTATGTTGGAATTTAGTCATGTAACAATTTCAGCTATTTCTTATTTATTGAAAACCCTAGACCTATTATAATATTAATGGATTTCCTATCAAATGTTTTGGTTAGCGTAAGGTAAAAACTTACCTATGTTTATGTGTGGGGAGTTTTACGTGATACTTTTTGTTTTCAAAGGATTTTCAAAGTTAAGCAACCTTAACCTGTTACTCACACCAGACCCATATCTGACCCGGAGTTTATCTTCTATTTTTTTGAACTCTTGGGTACTCAAATTTTTACGAGTAGCCAAGGGATTCAGGTTAGCTTTGATGAATTATGGAGGAGCAATGGAGCAGGAGACTTCAGCATTATAGATATATATAATGTTCCGCTATTCGGTATCTCTGTATTGTATTGAGTTGTAATAACTAGACAGGTGTTTATAACTGTCCAGTATGTGTTGTATAAATTGTGTAACTCTGATAATTTTTGTATACTATGTAATACTTATATGATTAATATAATTTATTCGTTCCGCTGTTTAGATTCTGATGTTATTTCTTCTTTCTTCTCTATCTTTTCTCTTTTCTATCCCTTTCTTTCTTACTCATGATACGTCTTTCTGGGAGGTGAAAGACTGATCGTGACAGTTAGGACCCAGAATTTTAGTCATTTGATTTTGAATATTTAATTAATTTTAATAATTAAAATATTTTTAAATTTTTAAATATATGGGTTATTTAAAGTTAATATTTGGAATTCAAATAGAAGGATTGTTTAAAATATTAGATTGAGAAATAATATTTGAATAGTATTTCAATAAACAGGATTTGCAATTGAATATTAATTTTAATTGATTAAATGTTCAACTCCTTTTAAATTATAAATAATATCAGTGAATTCAATCTGTAAAGTTATTTACAGTAATAAATGGTTCAAATAAATAATCATAAAATTTATTTTTTATTTTAAGACTCGATTTTTATTGACGTATTTTTAATTTATTTTATTTGAATTTTCCATGATTTTTAATATGGAAAATATTTAAGTTGTGGCTTGATGATTTTTTGGCAAATGACAGTGTTTTTGTGATTTTACAAAACTCAATAACCAATGTATATTATTACTGTCTTGGGGTCATGTCTCTATTCTATGCATGGCCATATTTGTTTTATCATTCGGAGTTCATATACGAACATAGATTTGTGCGATGAAAGATCGAAAACTTAAGTTTGAACTAAAGTCAACCCTTAACCTTAGCATGCTTTTTTTATTCTTCTAATCTTTGTACCTTTCCATCCATTTCATTGATCAGAGAAAAAAGGAAATAAAATTCTCTTCGAATGAAATATCAAAACAAACAAAAAAATCTTAAATTTAAAAGTTTGAAACTTTGAATCTATTTTGCCTAGATCTACACCCTATGGGATTTTGGGAGCTCGTGGTGATGTGTAGGTGGTTTTCGATAATATAGGAAGGAGCAAAAACGAGGTAGGGTTTGGAATTGTGGTAGCTCTAGGCTTTTATTCGCAAAAAAAAAAAAAATTAGTTTGGTGTTCTTTGGTGGAAGGAGCATCGATGATTATGGTATGGTGATGTGCGAGCCATCGTAGGAGGTCGCGACCTCATGATCTTTATGCGAGAAGCTCCACGTCGTGTTCTAAAGTGATGCATCAAGCTTGGATTGAGAGGGTTGGTCATGGAGAAAAGGAAGAAAGAAGTTCGTCGGAGAAGTCTTTAGGTGATTTCGTTGAGTACTTAGAGCGTGAGAGTGGAGTGACGTCGACCATATGCACGGTTGCAAAGTAGTAAGAGAGGGAGGGATGAAGGTTCAAATAGGGGTAATTAATTTAAATTGGTAATTAGTCGTTAATTATGTAATTAATTAATCTAATAAAATAGAAATACTATAATGCAATAACTCTTTCATACGAAGTCCGATCGAGATGAGAATTTTTGCATTGTGCTCGTAGTGACGAAAGCTTCGTGGTAGAACTAGCTTGGTGGAGATTGGAGCTTATAGGATTTCAAGCTAAAATCGGACATAGGTGGAACTGAAACGCTTCGACGATAATTGAAATTTTGATGAGTTTAACTCACCCTTTTGGTTAATAACTAATGTTTTATAGTAGATAAATTATTTTGATGGCTTACTTGGTTGATTGCTTAGTTTTATGAATTGATGCTTTTGAGCGGTCAATAAATGAAATTAATTGCAAGGACTTATCTGATGTACATGAAATTTGTAGAGGGATCTAATAGAATTTCTTGCCATTGTTGTATTATTTTTAATAATATTCTTGTTACATGAATTATTGAAATATCAAAACTGCTTGTTTGGCCCTATGAGATATGAAATTGTTATATGTTGAAAACTTAACCTCCGTAGCGGCAAAAATCAATATCAACATTTAGTTAAGCTATGTGGTGGTTATTGGCTTCAAGATAGTATTTTAAAAAATTATTCATTTCTAGTTTTGGTTTAAATGAGTTTTTGATTTGGAGAATGATTTTCAAATCTAACCTTTGTGTTTTCTGGAATATTCTTATTTAAGAAAAAGTTGAATTTCTCTATTTTACCACAATTTTTTATTTGTCTTTTCTAAATCATTATAAATGTTTAGAAATTATTTAACTATTATTTAATAGTGATTTTAAGTGGTTTAACTATTGTTTAATGGTATTTAAAAAGCTGTTGGTTGATATTTAATATTCTTTTTAAGCTATTTATTAGTATTCTATATTGTGAAAAGTTATTTATTAAATAATTAATATTGTTTGAAGTTAATTTTTATATATCAACAATGTTTTGGAAGTTATAATAGTTATTTATTAATAACGTTTTGGGGTTTATAATTATTATTTATAATAATGTTTTGAACGATAATTATTATTGTTTCATTAATAAGGTTTGGAATTATTAACTAATATATTTATAATGTTTTGAAGTTAATAATTATTATTTTTAGAAATATTTTGCTATTAATAATAATTATTATATAATAATGTTTTGAAGTAAATAATCATTATATATTTATTATAATGCTTTGAAGCTATTAATTATTATATTTGAAATGTTTTGGAGTTAATAAATTATTTTATTAATGATATTGAGAAGTTAATTTATTATTTATTAAGATGTTTAAAGTAAATTAATTTATTAGATTAATTGTATTTATAAATAATAAATTGATTTGTAAAAAGGAAATCTCATTAAATAAAGAGATTTATTAAAGAGTTTATAAATGAAAATAGGGTTTGAGTTTGTAAGAATTATTAAAAAGGCTCTATAAAGAATATTTATAAAGGACTTTTGTAAAGTGGTTTTGGTGAGAACTTTTATAACGATTCTTTATAAAAGACTCTTATAAAAGAATAAATTTTTATAAATGGGTTTATAGATTTATAAAAGAAGTTCTACAAATAGTTTTATGGATTTATAAAAGATCTATTAAATAGTTTTAGAAATTTATAAAAAGAGTTTATCAATGGCTTTAGGAGCTAATAAAAAAAGTTTAACTATTTAGAGGTTTATAAATGGGTTTATAGATTTATAAAAGGAGTTTATAAAAAAATGATTTTGAGTTGTATGAAAGGAAAGATTTGATTTCTGCAAGTGATCTTTTAATAATAATGGTGGTGTGGAACATCTTTACATACTTAACACCAACTAGGAAATCTTTCTTATTGTTTTATGGGTATACTTATATCAATGAAATAAGCATATGGATATCTTCCAAGTATTAAAGGTTGTTCTGTGAATATATCTTTTTCTAAAGATATAAAATCACGTATTTATGAAGAGGTTAAATAAATGATTTATTTTGCAAACGGCTTAATGGTTAGTTATGCGTTGAACCAGTGTTGGTTTCCTTATGGAAATAAATATCTGATGTGATTGTTGTATATTTGGTTGTTAAATAATCCATCAAATTTGGGCTGTTTCAAATTATCATTGTCGGTTCGGAGAGACCGGGATCGAATATAAAATCCAAAAACCTCTTCGAACAGTATAAGCGTTCGAATTGGAACATACTGAAGATGATTGAAGATGAAGTTTTTGAAGTGCAAGGGCTACTTACTACTAATCTTGAGGGTGATTCCAAATTAGATATAGTGGAGGCAGTGCCTTCGGTTTCGTTCAAACCCAGAAAGAACTTTTATGAATGAATGTTGCATTGCATTTCTACCTAGAGGACAGTATTAGCATTCCAAGATGGTTTGCTATATAAAAAGATAATTGTAACCTCAAGCCTCATCACCCGAGAATGACTAAAATCAGGGGATATGCTTCAAAGCTATGTGGTTCGCTACTATTAAGGTACGCTCTTTACCTAATCTAGATCGATATTATAGATCATATATGCTCAGGGCCTATTTAGGTTATTTATTGCAACCAAGTTGATGATATATTCAGTGCTATCCAGTAAGAGGTAAGGCTGGTCTTGACTCGTAGGGAGTCCATGTGAGGCTCTCTTTGTGTTTTATCTAGGGATGCACTATGATGGTGGTACCCCAGTACCTTGTCATTGATAGAATCCATTTTCCAATACATGCCTTTACAGACTTAGTTGTGCCCAACTACTGAAATATAAGATGCAAGCATTTCAGCTATATTAAATATTTATTTTAAACCTAGACATTATAACATCACTCGATTTTCTATAGAAATATTTTGGTTATCGTAAGGTAAAAACTCATCCATGTTTATATACGGCGTGGTCTTACGAGATACCTTTATTTTCAAAAGATTTTTGTAACATTAAAATTTAATTGAGATGTGTTTCTCAAGCTAGTTTACCTGACTGATTCGTATGTTTTTTTTCTTATTATGCTCGGGTCAGACCGAACATATTTACAGATTTAGTTTGGATACTTGGAGCTTCAGAAGACGAGCTGGATGCCTCCAAGTTGTATTCACATATATTTTATATTCGATGCATTAGTCTTTTATTTAACAACATTTGTGAGGATAGGTCGTTATAACTGTCGAAGCTGTTGATTGATTAGTTGACTCCGATTGCTATATGTGTGATAAAGTTGCAATTTTCTTTTGTAAAGATCTGTTGTATATTATATGTTACTCATCATGACGTGAGATTCTGTTTTGTCTTTTCTTTTTTCCTAAACTGTCTTTCCAGCACTTGGAACCTCGGCACGTGAATACGGAGGACGTATTAGTGTCGACTTTTAAGAGTCAAAATCGTTACATCATTGTTCTCACATTTGTTCATCTATTTAAACCAATGCATTAATATGTGTATGTGAAGGTATGTATGTATATAAATGTGAGTGCGCCTGTGCACATACATATCTGTACGTATGAATATGTATCTATATGTTTATGTATGTATGTGTGTGTGCATCATTTTCATTATTAATTGTCGAAACTTTTCTACTCTGTAATTTTTTTGAATACTTTTAATTTTATCATGTTTAATTGAAATCAATAAAAGCTTAGACAAATCAAGAAAACTCAAACAAATGTTTTTTCAAATTATAACATTGAACGGTCAGTTTTCAATCGTTCTACAGTTGTACAAATATATTTAAAGTTACGGTTTGCGCAATAGAGACATTACATTGTTTAAGCAACATAAGTAGTTATTTCGAGTCAAACTAGGTAAACAGCCCAAACCCAACCTAATAACAATATAAGTGAGGCCAAGAAACCCTAGTCATCACCTCTATCTTCGGTTTTGTTCTCTAATCTCTAAAATTCTCTATTTACTCTAATCACCTACTAATGGTAGATGACTATCTCTAATTACAAATTGCTTTAAAAATCAGAATACCCAATCCCTATCAAATTATATATCATTGCAAAGCTAACAATGAATAGAGTTGTCTGGTTGTATCTATTTGTCGAGATGATTCTCAAGTTGGTCAAAAATGGGGAAACAAATGTTCGCCACCCATATTAAGGTTTCACAAATGAAGATATAGTTGCGATCAGAGGCTTCGAACTATTGGAGAACGATGAGGGAAGCTCATCGTGTTAGTTCCTGAGATGATGGTTTTGATGACACCAACCTTAGGACTTGTTATAAAATATAAATACTAATATCCTTGTCCATATATATATGTATATATATATATATATATGCAGGTACTGAGAATGAAGACTGTATAGTAAGGGATTTAATAATGACGAATTCAAGATTAAAGAAATCAAGATTGAAGACTCATGAGTATAGGTGATAGAGTCAAGATTTATATTAAAACTTCATAATAGCACTTAAATCTTTATTTGGATTTTAATTGTGGAATGGAATCCATCTTCTCGCTTTAATAGTGGGATGGAACCCACGACCTTCTCTAGTGGAATGGAACCCACGACCTTCTCTAGTGGAATGGATCCACGAAATTTTCCAAATGACTTATTTTTAGATTTATTCAAAACTATATTTATAAAAAGAAATCTCTCTCTTGGTTTAAATATTTTAGCCTTAATTCAAAAACTATTTTTATTCATATTAATTTCAAAATAATTTCTTGTTTTTAAACTACCTCCTGGTTTTAATGTTTTAGCTTTAACCTTAAAAAATTTATATATTTAGTTTTTATTACATTTAAAAATTTATATATTTGGTAAGATCTCTTTCCAAAGGTTTTTATAATGATAAGTATATTCAAAATAGTTTATAAAGTTCTAAGATTATTTCGAAAAACTTTAGAAAGAAAATATATTTTAAAACAAAAATCAATTTACAAAAAAATACTAAGGGATGTCGACATGCCTATACCCCATGTTGACATGGCAACCGTAGATTTTAAAATTCAAATTTTTAAAAAAGTGTCTATTCGTCATAACCTTTCACGAATGGACATGATCATTATTCTCCTTTATATACCAGAAGTTTCCAATGAATTTTCATTTAAGATTTCTTTGTTTTCTCTCCTCTTTCTCTTCCATTCTTATTTTCAAACATTCATAACAAAACTTGTCCAAAATCCTAAGTGAATCAAACTCGATCGTCTCTAGTTTGATTCTTTGCACTCCCTCTCAATGATCTCAATGCTATTCAGAGTTATGGGATCATTTGTAATCAAAGATAGAAATATAAAAGTGTATCTAGTCTCTCTCTACCAAAGTATGATTGGAAAAGGTGTGATTGTGGCCTGTAAATCAATCGGGTATGAATGTAGCCCATAAATCTATTAGGTGATCTTGTGTCTGGTTAAATCAAGAGAGTTTGCCTTAGACTCGGAGATAGGAGTGTGACGCCCCACCTCTATACCCACGCTAGCTGAGAACACTACGGTGTAATGCTGTCAACTAGCACGGAGAATAAGGCTGTTGAGGAGCGACCATCCGTGTAATTGCTTTGCGCGAGCACCGATATGTCAGATAGTGTAGCAAAATCCGACATACCGATACAAACACAAAGCTACTACACAGTGGCTATAATAATCTTCGGAAACAAATATAGAAATAAACATAACACAAGTCAGTCGCAGATAATTCATATCACAAAGGCGGAAGAATATATGAATATATAACCAACAAATGAAAATGTATTTCAGAGTAGCGGTCTAAAAAGATCCGCAATAACACAAAAGAATAGTTAGAAGAACTACACAAACGAATAAGTATACATCATGGAGTCTATATCTCAATTGTATACAATCCAAAAACTACTAATCTAAGTAGTTAACCAAAAGTCAGAGAAATCAATCCCAAGTGAGAAGTCAAGCTGAAGCACTTGTAACATCTCGGTCTGACCCGAGTATTATTTAATAAGAAAATAATAAATGGGTCAGTCTAACTATAAATATCTGATGAAACGATATAGAATAAGAGATATGACTAAACACATAATAATCACAATGCCAAGCTGTGATATATATAAGTAATTGAAAATCAACAAGAGATTAATCAATATCACCAAATCTACACAAGAATCAAAGAAATGTCATACTCCTTATTTCGTTCACCAAACCATAAATATTGACGATTATATCAATGTCAATCACAAAAGTCGATGGCACACAAATTCACCAATGCACAAATATTGATAAAACTTATCAATGGAAATCACGAAAATTGGTGAAACACAAATTCTAGAAATCATCTCAAGAAATCCAGAAATCCCAAAAAAGGGGAAGGCCTATCACAAACGGGAGCATAAAGCTCACCAACACGCGTATCACAAACAGAACGCTAATCCCATGGTTGCTAACCATCACAAATTGAGCCGAAGCTCCACAAACGGCCCGGAGACCATGGGTTGCTACCCCACCAATTTGAGTCGAAACTCCACAAAACGGGGTTTAGTCTCCCTCGCAGACAAAGAGACATCGCACATTGCTAGTCTAAATCACAAAGATGATCGTCATGATCAACGAGAAGTGTCAATTACACTAAGCTAGTAAATATATGAGTTTAGCTTCATGTCCCATAACCACTTGCTTAACTTAAATATTTACGAACAAACTGTAGATCTCCACTATAAAATTGTCACAAGAGATTCAATCGAACAAGTCCAAGAATTAACCGACGAAGTAAACGCAAGCGTTTCATACCACTCGTTTTACTAAGTCGTTTAATTAGATTTCTCATACGAGTGAGGTAAAGGTTTGTATATACTAATAGATTGGAAAACGGTTTAAGAAACGAGCTTTGTACTAAAATAGTGTTGAAATCATTTGAAGAAAGAGTTTTGATATTTACTACTAGTATAGAAACCTTTATATTTTTAAAGTGACAAATCACGAAGAAGATTGTAGGAACAATCAATCACTAAAATTCGCATACGAAGATGTGAATAAAATTCAACGAAACCGATAAAGAATCCATCGAAATGGATATTCAAAAATCCCTAAAAAGGAGTCATCAAAGTCATAATAAATGATAACAACAAATAGAAACAACACAAATCGATTAAAGTTGGAAATTCAAGCAACTAGGCGAAATAGGCAAAATTGCATCAGGTCGGTCGGCCGGCTACAGAGCTCGGTCGACCGGACCAAAAAAACAGAAATGCTCGGGGTAGCAGGTCGGTCGACCGGACCCTGAGTTCGGTCGGCCGGACCTGTAGCCAGCACTCCCCAAGCCAATCTAATGAATGCCAAATTCATCCATATTGCTATCGGTCAAGCATCGGCACTAAGGGTTTACGCCAATCGACTACCCGGCCATAGAAGCTCTTCGGTTCATCACCAAAACATGATCAAAACATAAAAGCTATGATTTTTAAAGAATTGAACCTAAAACACTAAACATTGGAATTTTCACCAAATCAATCCAAACCAAAAGCAAATGCACACGAATAAGTGTTAGGAATTCATACCTAACAATCGAAGATAATTCGTAGACTTAGATGTGAGATTAAAAATCTCACCTTTGAACCCAAACGATTGAAGAAGAAGCTTGAAAGCAAAGGAAAATCAACCACTCTTCAAATCCAACTCAAGAAGCTTGATTCTAAGCTAAAAAGAGAAACATTTCCTAAATTAGGTTTAGGAATTTTCTGAATTTGATAAGAGAATGAGTTGGAGAAGAAGAAGAGAAGCTTACCAATGGGTTCTTCAATTAGTTTGGAGCTAGAGTTTGATTTGCAAAAGAAAACTAGGGTTTGGAGTTTTAATTTCCTCTTTCACTCTCCATTAATATAAAAGCTTGAGTATTAGGAAATGAGGAATGAAGGAATGAAGAGGAGAAGGGGTTGGGACTGAATATATAAGTGGCTCAGCCCAAACCAAAGCCCTAAGTAAAAAGTAGCAAAATTCAACTTTCTCCAAACATATCGAAGCTTATACTCAAAAAGGTCACAAACAACATTTTAAACTCAATGGGAGTGGTCCCGAGTCCTAATTCGACCGTATGCAAAAAGTAGCTTTTCGGACTAAATTCCGAGTATCGATAAAGTATTTAAATAAAATATTTAAATATAAAAATCGACAAATATGTAGGTTGTTACAGACTCCCCTCCTTAAAGAAATTGCGTCCTCGCAATATTTAAGAAGAAGATATATAGTAACAACCATAAAAGCATATTCAACACAAAAGAAATTTGAAATAAAAGGTTCACCTTAAAGAGCATGGGAAAACAAGTCCGGATGTGATCGCTCGATGAACTCTTTAGATTCCCAAGAACAATCCTTAGGATTTGAAGACCATTGAACTTTCACGAGCGGAACATCTTTATTTCGAAGTCGTTTAACCTCCGAAGCAACAATTCGAATAGGATGTTGCTCATAAGTTAAATTAGGTGAAACTTCAATCTCTTCCACAACACTGGGCTCAGGAATAGAATCGGAATCTCGAAGACATTTCCGTAATTGAGAAACATGAAACACGTCTTGGATAGCAGAAAATTAAGCCGGTAATAAAAGGCGATAAGCCATGGAACCAATACGTTCAGCGATAGGAAATGGTCCAATGTATCGAGGCGCTAACTTTCCCAATCGACTGAAACGTACAATACCCTTCATAGGTGAAACACGAATGAACACAAGATCTCCCACAGAAAATTCTAACTTCCTTCTCCGGTTATCGGCATAGGATTTTTGTCTACTCTGGGCTTCTTTCATCCTATGTCGAATAAGTTCAATCTTCTCTGTGGAATCACGAATAAATTCTGGACCTAAAACCAGCTTCTCACCGGCCTCAAGCCAACAAGAAGGAGATCGGCATGGCCTTCCATAGAGTGCCCCGAAAGGTGCCATACCAATACTAGATTGGAAACTATTATTATAGGAAAATTCAACAAGTGAAATATGATCTTCCCAACTTCCACCAAAATCAAGAACACATGCACGAAGAAGATCTTCAAGAGTTTGATTCACACACTCGGTTTGTCCATCGGACTGAGGATGATAAGCGGTGCTAAAATTAAGCTTCGTTCCTAAAGATTTTTGAAGACTCTTCCAAAATCCACTAGTAAACAATGGATCACGATCACTAACAATAGAAGTAGGAACTCCATGCAATTTAACAATTTCTTTAATAAAAAGTTTGGCCAAAAAGGTACGGTTCGGTTAGACCGAACGGGAATAAAATGGGCGGATTTAGTAAGTCTATCAACAATCACCCATAAGCTATCATGACCCGAATGAGAACGGGGAAGGCCATCTATAAAATCCATGGAAATTTGGTCCCACTTCCAAATTGGAATTTCTAAAGGTTGCAATAACCCACCGGGCCTTTGATGCTCGGCCTTAACGAGTTGACAAGTCATGCAATGCTTAACGGAGTTAGCGATGTCAAGTTTCATTCCCTCCCAATAATAAAGTCGCTTCATATCCGCGTACATTTTACTACTACCGGGATGAATGGTAAATTTAGAATGATGGAAATCTTCTAAAATATCTTTACGAAGATCACCAATATTTGGTACGATAAGTCTACCAAATCTCCGAATGCCACCACGAGAATCGATATCAAAGTCTTTCAAACCTTCAATATCAATTTTATCCTTAATATTTTGGCCAAGAAGAGCCAATTCGGGATCTAGCCTTTGAGCTTCAATAATGCGGTCTAAAAGAGAAGGATGAGCCTCAAGGCTACATAAAATAAGAGATGAACATAAATGGGAAATACGGTCTCGAATTTCACAAGTGGATAAAACCTCGAGATCATTCCATTCGGATATCATCATAGAAACAACAGCTTGTTGTTTACGGCTAAGTGCATCCGCAACACGATTTCCCTTTCCGGGAGTATAAAGGATATCAAGATCATATGGTGCAAGAAATTCAAGTCAATGCTGTTGACGCAAATTAAGTTCCTTTTGAGAGAATAAATACTTCAAGGATTTATGATCGGTATAAAGAACAAATTTCTCTCCTAAAAGATAATGACGCCAAATACGAAGGACGAAAACAATAGCCGCGAGCTCTAAATCATGAGTGACATATCTAGTCTCGGCAGGCTTTAATTGCCTAGAATCATAAGCAATAACACGTTCTTTTTGCATAAGAACGGCACCCAAACCAACATGACTAGCATCGGTATAAACAACGAAATCTTGATTCCCCTCGGGAATAACAAGAATAGGAGCATCAGAAAGAAGTTCTTTTAATTTCTGGAAAGAAGTTTCAAATTTGTCCGACCAAATGTATTTAACACCTTTCTTTGTTAAGCTAGTGAGAGGCACGACAATCTTAGAAAAGTCTTTGACAAAACGGCGGTAATAACCCGCTAACCCAAGAAAACTACGAATCTCCGTCACACTCTCTGGTCTCTTCCAATCTTGAATCGCTTCAATCTTTGAAGGATCCACGGAAATTCCGGATTCGGAAATAATATGACCGAGAAACTTCACACGAGATTGCCAAAAATGGCATTTAGAAAATTTTGCTTTTAATTGATTACTCCTAAGAGTTTCCAACACAATCCGAAGATGTTTTTCATGCTCCTCCTCGGTTTTAGAATACACAAGAATATCATCAATAAAGATGAGAACAAACCGGTCGAGAAAATCTTTGAAAACTCGATCCATAAGGTCAACGAAATAAGCCGGAGCATTCATTAGAGCAAATGGCATAACAAGCCATTCATAAGATCCATAACGAGTACGGAACGATGTCAAAGGAATGCTATCCTCTGCAATACGAAGCTGATGAAATCCAGTAGCTAAGTCTAATTGTGGAAAGACTCTAGCACCACTAAGTTGATCGAATAGATCATCAATCCGAGGTAAAGGATATTTATTTTTGATAGTAAGATCATTAAGCTTGCGATAGTCAACGCAAAGCCTAAGTGTTCCATCGGATTTCTTCACAAAAATAGCTGAAGCTCCCCAAGGCGAGGAACTAGAGCGAATCAATTGCTTCGTCTCCAATTCGGATAATTGTTTACGCATCTCCTCGTTTTCTTTATTGGACATACGATAAGGAGGGCGAGTGATAGGTTGAGCTCCAGGAATGAGATTAATTATGAACTCAATTGCTCGCTTAGGGGGTAATCCTAAAACGGGCTCAAATATGTCGGAAAATTCACGAACGACGTGAATAAGAGAAATAATATCACCCTCATCATCATCGTCGTCATCAAGAGGGTTTAAAGAATATAAAGATGCAACCAAAGCAGAATCCGAATCTTTAAGAATAACAGAAACCTGATTAACAGATTGAGGACGTCGAAGATGAATAGTCCGCTCAGGACATAGGATATGAGCTTCATAACGGTTAAGCCAATCCATTCCCAAAATCATTCCAAAGCCTAAATAACGCATGACATGCAAATCAGCTAGGAAAGGAAAATCACACAAAATAATCTTGACATCTTTACACAATAAACTGATTATTGCGGATCCACCAACCGGATTCGAAATTCTCAAAGAAGTCATTAAACACAAAACATCCAAAGAAAAAGCATCAACAAGTTCTTTTGATATAAAAGAATGGGACGCACCCGTATCAAAAAGAACTCGAATAGGATGATCACGAAACACAATAATGCCATCAAGGATAGAATGACGCATACCTTGACCACGAGATGTGTTGCCAGGGGCTTGGGCAACATTTAACTTTCCCTCCTTCCTGCCCTGAAGCTTGGGGCATGAAGATATAACATGACCGGGACCTTTGCAGTAGCGACAAGGGAGAGACTTTGGGCACTTGTTCGCGTAATAGTCCTTCGAACCACAATTATAGCATTCCCCACGACCAAAGGAAGAAGTCTTTGCCACTGGGGTTGCTTGCTTCCCTTTCTTATTGGGATAAGGGCCTTTGAATTTACTGGGCCTTTTCTTGTTGTTGTTGAAGCTTGGCTTGGAACCCACAACCTCAACATCATTTTCCATATCCGCCTCTTCAAGACGAAGAGCGATATCAATGAGTTGGTCGAAAGAAACTTCTAATTTTAGAAGTAATGGCTTCTTGAGATTTTTGTTTAAGCCATAGACGAACCTATGGTTCTTCTTTAAAGGGGTGTTGATGTATTCAACCCCATATTTAGAAAGCGACTCGAAGGAGACGACATAATCAGTCACGAAAGAATCACCTTGAACAAGGTCTATAAATCGTCGAGCCAATGTCACTTTCTATGCTTCTGGTACAAATTTCAACTCGAAGCATTCCCGGAATTGCTTCCAGGTGAGATCTGCTTCATTAATCTCAGAAATAAGAAGTTCGTACCAGTCCAATGCTCTTTCTTGGAGCATACTAGAGGCCACCTGAACTCGGTGAAGGTCAAGAAGATTCATGCGAGAAAAGATTCGATCGCATGACATTAGCCAAGCCTGTACTTCAATAATAGTTTCGGAACCTTTGAATGGCTTCCCACCCAAATTAGTGTAATCGTTGCACAAACGTGCAAACCCAGATTTAGGGTGAGTGAGTTCCGGATTAGAACCAGCTGCTTGAGCATTCGTGACAAGGTCAAGAAGTTGCTGGGTAGTCATAAAAACTCCATCTTGGGGTGTAGCACTAGATGGTCCAGCTCTGAGACGACCAGGTCTAACCATTTCTCTTCTTTAAGAAAGAAATAAAGAAGAAGAAAAAGTTATTCTCAAGATAAATATCAAGAAATTCTTGATAGATAAAACAAGGAATCATAAAGAAAATAGGATGAATCGGTACGAAGACTCGAATTAAATCCTAAAGCACGACTCCTAAGAAAGACTTAGGACGATGATCCTTGTTATAATATTCCATATTGTTCCGAAGTTTGGCTCCGATACCAAGCTGTGAAGCCCCACATCTATACCCACGCTAGCCAAGAACACTACGGTGTAATGCTGTCAACTAGCACGGAGAATAAGGCTGTTGAGGAGCGACCATCCGTGTAATTGCTTTGCGCGAGCACCGATATGTCAGATAGTGTAGCAAAATCCGACATACCGATACAAACACAAAGCTACTACACAGTGGCTATAATAATCTTCGGAAACAAATATAGAAATAAACATAACACAAGTCAGTCGCAGATAATTCATATTACAAAGGCGGAAGAAGATATGAATATATAACCAACACATGATAGTGTATTTCAGAGTAGCGGTCTAAAAAGATCCGCAATAACACAAAAGAATAGTTACAAGAACTACACAAAAGAATAAGTATACATCATGGAGTCTATATCTCAATTGTATACAATCCAAAAACTACTAATCTAAGTAGTTAACCAAAAGTCAGAGAAATCAATTCTAAGTGAGAAGTCAAGCTGAAGCACATGTAACATCTCGGTCTGACCCGAGTATTATTTAATAAGAAAATAATAAACGGGTCCGTCTAACTATAAATATCAGATGAAACGATAAAGAATAAGAGATATGACTAAACACAAAATAATCACAATGCCAAGCTATGATATATATAAGTAATTGAAAATCAATAAGAGATTAATCAATATCACCAAATCTACACAAGAATCAAAGAAATGTCATACTCCTTATTTCGTTCACCAAACCATAAATATTGACGATTATATCAATGTCAATCACAGAAGTCGATGGCACACAAATTCACCAATGCACAAATATTGATAAAACTTATCAATGGAAATCACGAAAATTGGTGAAATACAAATTCTAGAAATCATCTCAAGAAATCCAGAAATCACAAAAAGGGGGAAGGCCTATCACAAACGGGAGCATAAAGCTCACCAACACGTGTATCACAAACGGAACGCTAATACCATGGTTGCAAACCATCACAAATTGAGCCGAAGCTCCACAAACGACCCGGAGACCATGGGTTGCTACCCCACCAATTTGAGTCGAAACTCCACAAAACGGGGTTTAGTCTCCCTCGCATATAAAGAGACATCACACATTGCTAGTCTAAATCACAAAGATGATCGTCATGATCAACGAGAAGTGTCAATTACACTAAGCTAGTAAATATATGAGTTTAGCTTCATGTCCCATAACCACTTGCTTAACTTAAATATTTATGAACAAACTGTAGATCTCCACTATAAAATTGTCACAAGAGATTCAATCGAACAAGTCCAAGAATTAACCGACGAAGTAAACGCAAGCGTTTCATACCACTCGTTTTACTAAGTCGTTTAATTAGATTTCTCATACGAGTGAGGTAAAGGTTTGTATATACTAATAGATTGGAAAACGGTTTAAGAAACGAGCTTTGTACTAAAATAGTGTTGAAATCATTTGAAGAAAGAGTTTTGATATTTACTACTAGTATAGAAACCTTTATATTTTTAAAGTGACAAATCACGAAGAAGATTGTAGGAACAATCAATCACTAAAATTCACATACGAAGATGTGAATAAAAATCCAACGAAACCGATAAAGAATCCGTCGAAATGGATATTCTAAAATCCCTAAAAAGGAGTCATCAAAGTCATAATAAATGATAACAACAAATAGGAAACAATACGAATCGATTAAAGTTGGAAATTCAAGCAACTAGGCGAAATAGGCAAAATTGCATCAGGTCGGTCGGCCGGCTACAGAGCTCGGTCGACCGGACCAAAAAAACAGAAATGCTCGGGGTAGCAGGTCGGTCGACCGGACCCTGAGTACGGTTGGCCGGACCTGTAGCCTGCACTTCCTAATAGAGGCTGGGAAGTGCCTGGGTAGCAGGTCGGTCGACCGGACCCTGAGTTCGGTCGGCCGGACCTGTAGCCAGCACTCCCCAAGCCAATCTAATGAATGCCAAATTCATCCATATTGCTATCAGTCGAGCATCGACACTAAGGGTTTACGCCAATCGACTACCCGGCCATAGAAGCTCTTCGGTTCATCACGAAAACATGATCAAAACATCAAAGCTATGATTTTTAAAGAATTGAACCCAAAACACTAAAAATTGGAATTTTCACCAAATCAATCCAAACCAAAAGCAAATGCACACGAATAAGTGTTAGGAATTCATACCTAACAATCGAAGATAATTCATAGACTTAGATGTGAGATTAAAAATCTCACCTTTGAACCCAAACGATTGAAGAAGAAGCTTGAAAGCAAAGGAGAATCAACCACTCTTCAAATCCAACTCAAGAAGCTTGATTCTAAGCTAAAAAGAGAAACATTTCCTAAATTAGGTTTAGGAATTTTCTGAATTTGATAAGAGAATGAGTTGGAGAAGAAGAAGAGAAGCTTACCAATGGGATCTTCAATTAGTTTGGAGCTAGAGTTTGATTTGCAAAAGAAAACTAGGGTTTGGAGTTTTAATTTCCTCTTCCACTCTCCATTAATATAAAAGCTTGAGTATTAGGAAATGAGGAATGAAGGAATGAAGAGGAGAAGGGGTTGAGACTGAATACATAAGTGGCTCAGCCCAAACCAAAGCCCTAAGTAAAAAGTAGCAAAATTCTACTTTCTCCAAACATATCGAAGCTTATTCTCAAAAAGGTCGCAAAAGGCATTTTAAACTCAAAGGGAGTGGTCCCGAGTCCTAATTCGACCGTATGCAAAAAGTAGCTTTTCGGACTAAATTCCGAGTATCGATAAAATATTTAAATAAAATATTTAAATATAAAAATCGACAAATATGCGGGTTGTTACAAGGAGGGTGCATCTCATGGCCTTGAAATTGAGGTTGTAATATCGATATTATATTTGAAAAGAAATCTGCACAAGAAATTGTATGGGACTGGATATAAGGTAACTCTGAACCAGTATAAAATTCTGGTGTGTTCTTTCCTTTAATGCTTTTATTTACTATTTGCATCTGTGTCTGGTTTTGTGGTTGTCTTTACATTTGTGAATTGCATCTGTTTGGGTTTAATTTGAAAGGATTTCACAAAGATTCGTAAAATTAATTAAACACTATTCACTCCCCTCTAGTGTTAATTCTGCCTTACAATCCGTAATCCGCATTTCCTACATTTGGTATCAGAGCATTGGTTTTCAAAGTTATCATAATCTGAATTTTGAAAAAGTTTAAAATGGAAATTTTTGGAGATTCTGTTAACGTTAGTTCAAAACTGTCCAAATCATCATTGTCTCATAAGTCTGCATATTTTTATTATAGAAAAATGTAGTTATCTACCGAATTGGTGTGTTGTGCAGGAACATACATGTTATATGGCTTTTGAAGAATCAACACTCAATGGACAAGTGGTACAAATCAAGAAAAACAAATGGATACTTGATAGTGGATGTTTAGGACACATGATTGGTAATCCAAAGATACTAAATGGCATAATCTATGAAGATAGAGGAATGGTCAACTTTGGAGACAATTCAAAAGGATATGTGATTGGCATCGACAATGTCAGTAGCTCTAAAACTCCTACTATTTCTGATGTTCTATTAGTTAGGAATCTAAAACACAACTTACTTAACATAAGTCAACTATATGACAAGGGCTACAAAATTAAATTCAAAAAGGATGAGTGCCACATCGAAGATAATAAATCAAATATTATCTTTGAAGGAATAAGGAAGAAAAGTATTTATATTCTCAGTAAGAAAATCTCAAATGATAACCTATGTCTTATGGGTAATAAAAGTGACCCTTGAATTTGGCATAAAATATTTGGGCATTTGAATTTCAAACTCTTAAAAATTGATTTAGTAAGAGGTCTTTCTAAAATGGATTTTGAAATAGATAGTATATATGATACTTGTCAATTAGGAAAACTTAGGAAGAGTTCATTCAAAATGAAAAATATCATTTCAACTTCAAAACCTCTTGAGTTACTTCATTTAGATCTATTTGGTCCATCTAAAATTTAGTCTATAAATCACAGTGAATATTTTTTTGTAATTGTAGATGATTATTCTAGATTACATGGATAATTTTTCTGAAACATAATAGTGATGCTTTTGATTTATTTAACACTTTTGCAAAAAGAATTCAAAATGAACTTTCTTTAAGAATCAAAACTATTCGTAGTGATCACAGTAGAGAATTTGAAAATGAAAATTTTGAGCATTTTTGGAATAAAAAAGGAATAACTCATAATTTTTATTTTCTAAGAAGTCCATAACAAAATAGAGTGGTAGAGTGTAAAAATAGGACGATTCAAGATGTGCAAGAACTATGCTTTCAGACAATAAATTACCAAGAAATTTTTGGGCTGAAGCACTCACTATAGCTTGTTACATTTTGAATAGGATTTTAATTAGATCTCTAACAGACTACTTTTTATTAAGAAACCAAAGGTATCTTATTTTAAAGTTTTTGGAAGTAAATGCTTTATTCTAAATACAAAGGAAAATTTGGATAAATTCGATCCTATATTCGATGAAGGAATCTTTATCGGATATTCTAATGGAAGTAAAGTATATAGTTTTCAATTTAAAAACTAACACCATTGAAGAAACAATGCATGTATCTTTTGATGAAAATTTCAAAGATTTTGTTCAAACAAATGATGAAGATGATTTTTTTTTTACTTTAAATAATGAATCAAATGAAACAAATTGTGAAATTGTTCATCCTAATAGAAGGACCAGGCTTTTAAAAGATCATCCTATAGAAAATGCACTAGGAAATACTGAATCTAATGTTAGAACTAGAAATCGACTAAACAAGATGAGTAATGTAGCTTTATATCAAATATTGAACCAAAAAATCCAAAAGAAGCATCATCTAATGATTCATGGATTCTTGCTATGCAAGAAGAACCGAATCAATTCACCAAAAATGATGTATGGGAACTTGTTCCTAGAACCGAGGGAAAATTATAATAGGAATTAAATTGGTTTATAAAAATAAAATGAATGAACAAGGTGGGGTTGTTAGAAATAAAGCCCAGTTAGTCGCATAAGGCTATTGTCAAGAAGAAGGAATAGACTTTGATGAAACCATTGCACCCATAGAAAGCTTAGAAGCCATTAGAATTCTACTTGCTTTCGCAAACCACAACAATTTCAAATTATTTCAAATGGATGTCAAAAGTGCCTTTTTAAATGGTTTTGTTAAAGAGGATGTTTGTGTTGAACAACTTCCACTTTTTGAAGAAGAAAAGTTTCCAAATCATGTTTACAAATTAAAGAAAGCTTTATATGGTATGAAACAAGTTCCTAGAGCCAGCTATGACAGACTAAGATCCTACCTATTATAATCAAATTTTGAAATTGGTAGAGTAGATAATACTCTTTTTATTAAAAGAAGCAAAAATGATATCAAATTAGTACAGATTTATGTAGATGATATCATTTTTGGATCAATAAACAATGAAATGAACAAAGAGTTTTATGAAATAATGACAAAAGAGTTTGAGATGATTCATATAGGTGAACTTACTTTCTTTTTAAGACTGCAAATAAAAAATTAGATAGTGGTATTTTCATTAATCAAGAAAAGTATGCTAGGGATCTAGTTAGTAAGTTTAGTATGATCACTACGAGTGGAAAACCCACTCCTATGGCAACCAATGAAGCCTTGAATAAAGAAGACATGTCAAAAGATGTTGATCAAAAACTATACAGGGAAATGATTGGATCGCTACTCTATATAACTGCGAGTAGGCCTAATATCATGCATAGTGTCTGTCTCCTTGCAAAACACATATCTCAAACCAAAGAAACCCATTTAAAAGCCGTTAAACGTATCCTAAGATAAGTTAAACACACTTTAGACTATGGCCTATTTTACCCTAAAAAAATTCATTTAATTTAATCTCATATTATGATGCTGACTATGTTGGTTGTAAATCAGACCAAAATAGTACAAGTGGAACATTTCACTTTTTAGTACATTTTTTGGTTTCCTGATTTAGTAAAAAAGAAAAATACTGTCTCACTACCAACAACTGAAGTAGAATATATCTATGCTGCTTTGGCTTGTTCTCAAGTTATCTTTATGCAACAGACCTAAAGGATTTTGGATTAAATATTTAAAAATCACCAATTTATTGTGACAATACAAGTGCAATAAATTTACACAAAAATCCTACTCAACATGCCAAAACCAAACATATTGATATCAAACATCATTTTCTTAGAGATAATATAAATAAAGAGATTATTTCTCTTGAATTTATCAACACTGAGAATTAAATAGCTGATATTCTGACCAAACCCTTGAATCAATTAGTATTTACTAAATTAAGAAGAGAACTAGGTATTTGTTCTATAAATGAGATATAGAATATAGATATAGTAACATATATATTTAAATAAATAGAGAAAAACAAAATTATCAAAATTTTCAAAGGGATGTCTACTTGCCCCTACCCCCATGTCGACATACAACGGTCAGGTTTGAAAATTTTATTTTCCCTCTAAAATCAGTTTAGTGGTTATATAACCACAATATTTCAAATTCATCTGTCTTCTCATTTCATTTTCTCTGTAATAAACTTCTGAAAATATAGAGTAATGGCCTCCTCTTCTAAATCAAACCAAAATGCAACCATTTCCTTCCCTTCTCCTAATTTTGGTCTATTCCAACGTACTACATTGGCTTGAGTAATGAAGATCGAGGAAATTATGTAGGATTCTCTGCAAATACTGACTGAATTACAAGTCATGCAAATAAGGATGGCAATGGAATAAGAGAAACAAGGCAAGGTTCTTAGAAATTTGCAAAAATTTCTAATGGATAATCATGCAGACTCAATTGTTATTAATGATAATTCCTCTAATATACATATTCATAATCCATTAGAGGACGATGAAGAAGAACAAAAGGAAGAAGCGCAAAAAGACGAGGACGGTAATGTTGTTTGCGTTGGAGAAGTCTGTTTTGAAAAAAATGGTAATTTGGTTGAACAACATGGAAACTTTTGTCTCCATTACCCTAATTGTTCGATTCACAAGTCACTAGTTGTCAAGGACTCTCGTTAGATTGTTATTATATTAATGTTTTTATATTTTGTGTACTTGTATATATTTGTGTCTATGTTCCATATATATGTGTAATGTAACATCATATATAATAAAATTAGATTTATATTTTGCTTATTGTACTTCATTATTAGAATTTAGTACCACAGTATTAGTTAAGGGGGAGTAATGTAGCTTAGGCTTAGTTTTTGTTGACGTCAAAGGAGGAGAATTATAAATATGATTAGGCTATTAGTCAGGCTTAGATAAAGGGGGTGTTAGTAGATTAAGGGAGAGTTAGTAGATTAAGGGGGAGTTGTTGGAATAAAGGGAAATCAGAGTATGGAAGAGTATATTTTATAAACATAGGTTGTCATCATTAAAAAACGGAGATTGTTAGTTCCTTAGATGATGGTTTTGATGACAACAACTTTAGGACTTGTTATAAAATATATATACTAATATCTTTGTCAAGATATATGTATATGCAGTATATATATATATATATATATATATATATATATATATATAGGTGCTGAGAATGAAGACTGTACTGTATAGAGATTCAAGACCGACAAATTCAAGATTGAAGAAATCAAGACTGAAGACTCATGAGTATCAAGAGTTCAAGATACCAAGATAAGTAATAGAGTCCAGATTTATGTTAAAACTTCATAATAGCACGAAAATCTTTATTCGGATTTTAATTATGGAATGGAATCCACCTTCTCGCTTTAATAGTGGGATGGAACCCACGGCCTCTTTAATGGGATGGAACCCACAACCTTCCCTAGTGGAATGGAATCCATGAAATTTTCAAAATGGCTTATTTTTAGATTTTTTTATACTATCTTTTTAAAAAGACATCTCTATCATAGTTTAAATATTTTAGCCCTAATTCAAAAACTATTTTTAATCATATTAATTTCAAAATCATTTCTTATTTTCGAACCATATGTTGGTTTTATTATTTTAACTT
The DNA here is from genome assembly GCA_030765085.1 of Allium cepa. Taxonomy (NCBI): domain Eukaryota; kingdom Viridiplantae; phylum Streptophyta; class Magnoliopsida; order Asparagales; family Amaryllidaceae; genus Allium; species Allium cepa. The sequence continues at coordinate 788,292,765 of CM060929.1, forward strand.
TAATCTCAAAATATTTATATATTTAGTTTTTATTACTTTTATATTTCATATGATCACTTTCCAAAGGTTTTTATAATGATAAAGTATATTCAAAATAGTTTACAAAGTTCTAAGATTGTGTCGACAAACTTTAAAAAGAAAATCTCTTTTAAAACAAAAATATATTTTGAAAAAAATACTAGGGGATGTCGATATGCCTATACCTCTATGTCGATACGGTAGCCGTAGATTTTAAAATTCAAATTTTCAAAAGAAGTGCCTATTCATCATAACCTTTCACGAATGGACATAAACGTTATTCTCCTATATATACACCAGAAGTTTTCAACGAATTTTCACTTAATATTTCTTTGTTTTCTCTCCTCTTTCTTCCATTCTTATTTTCAAACATTATCAACAAAACACTGCCAAAATCCTAAGTGAATCAAACTCGATCATTTCTAATTGTATTATTTTCCACTCTTTCTCAAAGATCTCAATGCTAATTAGAGTAATAGGATCATTTGTAATTAAAGATCTAGGTGTATTGAGTCTCTCTCTATTAAAATGTGATTGAAAACGATGTGATTATGGCCTGTAAATCAATTGGGTGTGATTGTAGCCCGTAAATCAGTTAGGTGATCGTGTAGCGTAGTTAAATTAAGAGAGTTTGCCCTAGAATTGAAGAAAGGAGGGTGTATCTAATGGCCTTGAAATCGAGGTTGTAACATTGGCATTATATTTGAAACGAAATCTGCACAAGAGATTGTGTGGGACTGGATGTAGGGCAACTCCGAACCAGTATAAAATTCCGGTGTGTTCTTTCCTTTATTGCTTTTATTACTATTTGCATCTTTTCCTAGTTCTGTGATTGTCTTTGTGTTAGTGAATTGCATCTGTTTGGGTTTAATATGAAAAAATTTCAAAAAGATTCATAAAATTAATTAAACACTATTCACCCCCCTCTAGAGTTAATTCTGCGTTTAGATCCGTAATTCGCATTTCCTACATTTGGTATCAGAGCATTTGTTTGCAAAGTTATCATAAACTGAATTTTGAAAAAGTTTAAAATGGCAATTTTTGGAGATTTTGTTAACACTAGTTCAAAACTGTCAAAATCATCAGTGTCACAAAAGTTTGCATATTGCTATTATAGAAAATCAAGTTATCCACCGAATTGGTGTGTTATGTAGGAACATATGTGTTATATGGCTTTTGAAGAATCAACAATCAATGGAATAATGTTGCAAATCAAGAAAAACAAATGGATACTTGATTATGGATGTTCAAGACACATGAATGGTAATCCGGAGAGACTGAATGACATAATTTATGAAGATGGAGGAATGGTTAACTTTGGAGACAATTCAAAAGGATATGTGATTGGCATCGGCAATGTCGGTAACTCTGAAACTCCTACTATTTCTGATGTTCTGTTAGTTAGGAATCTAAAACACAATTTACTTAGCATAAGACAACTATGTGAAAAGGGCTACAAAATTAAATTTGAAAAGGATAAATGTCACATCGAAGATAATAAATCAAATATTATTTTTGAATGTATTAGGAAAAAATATATTTATATTCTCAGTATGAAAATATCAAATGATAATATGTCTTTTAGCAAATACAAGTGACCCTTGGATTTGGCATAAAAGATTTGGGAATTTGAATTTCAAACTCTTAAAACTTGATTTAGTAAGAGGTCTTCCTAAAATGGATTTTAAAATAGATAGTTTATGTGATGCTTGTCAATTAGGAAAATTTAGGAAGAGTTCATTCGAATTGAAAGATATGATTTCAACTTCAAAACCTCTTGAGTTACTTCATTTAGATCTTTTTGGTCCATCTCAAAACGATAGCTATTGGAATTAATGCGACGACCAGTGGTATTTAAGGGAACTTCAATTGTCGAAGAATGAAGAGCAGGCAGAGGTGGTTCTATTAGACTGTTCGACGATGATTTTAGTTGTGCAAGTTGGCGGCATAAAGGGTGTGACGCGGTCTTTTGGTTTCCAGATGGAGTGGCTGAAAGGTGAAGATGTGTGAAATTACCATCTTGCCATTTGATTAATTAATATCATTTTAGTTAAATAGATTCTAATCATTGTATCATTTGCATACAAACTTCGATTCACATACGGTTTCTTCCATTGGACTCATGACAAAATTCTAGACGGTATGGCACTGGATTTGCTGAGTTAGGAGATTGTTAGCAAAACGCATTATTATGAATTACTTAATTTGATTAATTAAAATTTAAATTATAAAATCCATAATTATTGATAAAAAATCATATTCGTTGACGTATTTTATGTTTTATGGATGGCTGTTTAATTATTACAATATTTGAATGTATCATGCATTGGTTGGTTAATTATTGTTGATTAGTATTTTGGTGTTTTTAATAATAATTAACTGCTGATTTGAATTGGAAAAGTAATTAATTGAAATGAAACTAATGATAACAATAATACCTAATAAATAAATGATAGATAAGGTTATGTACATGTTTAGATGGTTTTTGTAAATAACGACGATTTAACAAATTTTAGTAAAATTAAAGTATGAAATTAAATAAAATTATTATTTATAAATTTCTAGGGTAATTCATTAATAATAACAGAAATTATATTTAATTAATATTTGGAAATTTTAATATTTATAATGAGGTTTTAAATAATAATATACTTTTAAAAAGCGATTTGGTGAAGATTATTATTTTTGATCTAGAATACGATGTTTTGGGGTATTTGAAAAATGAAGTACAATAAAGGAAAAAAAGCACATTATCATTTTTAAAGAAATATTATTGTTCTTTGATGTAATAAATAAATGGAACCTATGTAATAAACAATAACAAAATGGCTTTTATACTTAAAAGGAGAGTGGATGCAAATATTTGGATGGTTGTTAAATGTATGATTGATTGTCTATTATTAATTATCACAAATACTTAATTGTTTAAAGATGGTATCGCATTAAGATATGGATGCATTATTTTTCCATTTTTACTACTAATTGATGGGTAGTTAATTATGGTTAATTGATAATGGATGGTTATTGATGTTGGTCGATTAGTGCACATTTGATGGTTTATATTTACATCGATGATGATGTATATAAGTATATTTTTGTGTGTTGTAATTTTCTTATTTGATGGATTTGGGTTGTTGTTGAATATTGTTGATGTTTAATGATCGTGTACTATTATTGTTATGGTTACCCCGTATGATGATTTTTTGAGATGGATGAGTAGGAATATTATTTTCTGCTCTTACTATTTGCATTGATTGCAATGGTTGCATTGTTTGTGATGGTTGCAATGTTTGCATGGATGTTATGTTTAAAATGTACCAACAAGTATTTGGATGCAAGAGAAGAGCGTGAAATAGAACTATGTGGGCTTGATCCTCCAAATGGGGTACATATGCAATCTTTTCCGATGCAATAGCTATCGAGCCTATGACAGTAGTTTATATGGTTAGGCATAGTTCAAACATAGTTTAAACCTTTTTTCTTTTTACTTTATATATGTCTGTAGAGGTGTGAAGTTGAATTTAGGAGCAAAAAAGGAAGCGGAAAGGTAAATGAAGGATATATGGCACATAGCCAATTTGGTATGTTCATTTATGCTGCTTTTATATCGTTCATAAATTACCGATAATTAATGTATTGAAATGGGAATTGATGTAATAAATGTTATAGAGTGCATTATGGAGTTCATGTTCATTTATTCTGATGATAGATTCCATGGTTCCCTTTTTAATCATTGTTTTTAAATTTTTAAATTTTATCTATCCATGGTCCACTGCATTTAATATCTGAAATTATTTGTAAGCATATTTTGACGTCATTTATAATTGATTTTAGATTTTATAAAAAGTGGGTTATCGTATGTTACATGTATGGTCAACCTTCCCTTTTACCTTTCTTGGTTTAAATGCCTATTGACTCCTATCTGAATCAATTATTTAATTATATTATTCAATCTTCTATTTTAATCGAATTGACATATATCCTTTCTACATTGTTCCGATTGATTATAAGCCTCAAATAAATAATTAAGAAGCCATATCATTTTAATACAACATCTGTATTTATTTAGTATTCATTTATAAATTAATTTTAACATTGGCCAAATTCAGAAATAACTAATAATGAAACTGTTTTGACTCTCTAGTGTAAACTCGGTTCTCAAACAATATATAAACAATTCAAATACTAAAGCTTATATGGTTTTGTTGAAGTAAAATATCGGGAACAAGTTCAATGCTTATTGATCAGTTGGGCGAAATCCAATTTTAATATATATAGTAAGCTCACTATTAACGACATTTTGTGTACGTATTTATTTCATCATCACTATACCACTTAGATATCTAGAGTTTGGTCTAAGGTCAAAAACACTACCAATATTTGGGTTCAATTATGTAGACCACTTTGAAGTCCTTAGTTTAACTCAATAACATTTATCGATTTACCTATTTACTCTAGCTAGAGATTTTGGCTTCTAATTTGACAACCAATTATGGATATACTTACCTTCTACACCGAAGAAGATGAATCTTCTCTTGGATAGCATCTCACTCTAAGCAGTTCAATGTATAACACAACTATGGTCGTAGTAATGTTGCCATACCAAGTGTTTAACCTTAATCAAAGTATACATTGGGCCAAAAAATGGCACAACACACCAGTATGAACGATAGAGAATTGATCTAACTAAAACAACAAGTAAACAATAGAATACACATGAATGCTTTGGGCTAGTCTGAGGCCACTTAAATCATACTATGGAATGTTGTTTTCACAAGTACAAGGGATTTACAATTCAAAGCAGCCTAGAATGGTAAAAAGTAACATCCTTAGTGACAAACTTGGGTAAAGGAAGAAGGTAAATAATAGAATGGCCAAAAAAGCTCTCTAAGTGGCTATATGCTTCATAATAGAAGATTTGCCCAATGAAGTCGTTTGGATCACGAAATACTAGTTCAAACTTCAGATCCGAGAAAGTAGGAGGAAGACGAGGTCCCTATAGTAATTAAATAATCTTGATGCCGACCTGATTTTCTAATTATAAATTATTCCATCTTCTTCTACTTTGTCTTCCTGCTCCGATCCATCGAGTTTCTAGTACTTTGCCTTAGAAATCAAGTCTTTGCCGAGAGGTTCTGATACCTTCTGTACTTATCCTTTTCTTCAGAGCTTTTTGGGGTTGTTCACCCATTCCTTTAGAAATGGGCCTTAGAACGATCACTTTAGCCAGCCACTATTTGACCATAGCCCCAAAGTCCTTCAAAGCACTCTAAACCATATCTGTACCAACCTGCAAAGAGGTCGATACCGATCACTTCCTTGTCCATATAGCCATATTTTACACTTCTATTCTTTAAAGTCCCTTCCATTATACTTCCAAGCTTGTCTCCAAGTCCTTGAACCATTTAGTCATTATCCTAATGTCCAGATTCATTTGAAAGCTGCTTGGTCTAAAAGCCAGATAACACTTGCCCCATAAAATTTGCTTTTATTAGAAACAAAGCATGCTTTGGATCAGGAGAAGTGCATACCATTATCCATACAAGTCCATTGATCATTCAAGAGTTTTTTTTAAAGTGTCGTCTCTATTCCAAGGGCATCCGTTCCAGTGCTTTAGATAGTAGTCGTATCACTTTCCATGCCAATATCAACATCTACATTATCTTGGAGATCGTTTCTCTCTTTAATCAGATAATAGATCCTCTCCTTTTTCCTCCTTTCTTTTTTCATTGGAGTCAAAAATTCATATCGGCACCGGACCGATCAAGTCGGTATCGACTTGATTTGCCGAGTCACGGCTTCTACTTTCTTTAAGTATCAAAAATTAGCCAATTTCTCACATACTTTCATCTTTCCTTTGCCTTCATTTTCTAGTACCAAAAACTCACGAATCCAATACCCAAGCCAAAACTGTTCATCGTCCATCGCCTAGAGCTATTGCTATAACCTCTTAGCCATTGCCACTGCAAGATCTCTTATTCAACCGCCACAGCCTCCTTCAAAGAACTTGTGTTTGAATCCTCCAAGTTTTCTCTTAGTTCTAAGGCTTTAAGTGGGTGGCTGAAGTTTATTTCCATAGCAGCGATCGTAGTGTGGTCGCTGGCCATGGTCGGATGTAATTTCAACCTAGAGTCGATTCGGTTTGAATGAAGATCAATTTTTCCACCAAGACATTGAATATGGCATGAACTAGGACTTCCCAAGGTTTAATCCAAGCTTGTCCCTAAGAAAGTGCCTAAAGGCCATAACTTTGTAGTGACTCTAAGTCACTATCCCCTTTGCTTTAGGTTGGTTTTAATGCATTACCCTCTATTGTATCCAAGGAATTAAAGAAAGAATTGGAGGAAGTAGAAAAAGCATAGAGAAAAGATAAAGAACCTAAGCAGTTGTGTTATTATGAAGTGATATAAAGGAGCTCCCATGCATTAATAGTCATCACAAAAAGAACCTTAGAGTTACTGAACCCTTCATGTAATAAACTTTTATAGCCATTATGGAAAGATTTCTAATAAAGATACCCCAAAATGCATGCTTGATGCTATAGTGAAATAGCAAATAAGAGCCTTCGTGTATAAAATTCTTTGTTTGTTTGTTATGAAGAACAGTTGAGAAATGACTTCGAAAGCTAGATGAAAGTAGAGCTATCATGGGTTAATTTTCTAAGATGATTGGAAGGTAGCACTCCTTAAAGCCTTCATGAAACAATCCTCAAAGTTATTATGAAACATTCATCAAAATCATCGTGAAACATTTATCAAAGCCATTGTGGAATAATCATCCAAGTTACCATGGAACATTTATTAAACCATCATTGAACATTCATCCAAGTCACTGTCATATGTTTATTAAAGCCATAATAAAGTAGTTTCCAAAGTCATCATGGATGGATGGATTGATGTCTTCTTGGAACAATCCATGAAATCATCAATGTGAGTAACGTAGAAATTATCATGTGATAATTACCAAAGTTATAAAGGAGTACAACACATGAGGTTTCATGGGTAGATCGTTAAGGGAGTTATCGTGGGATAATCAAATATTAAAGAATGAATTCGAAAGAAAGTCGAAGAATAAAAAGGGAAAAGCCATCGTGAGGAATAGTGAAATATGCTCTCGTAAGGAATACTTACATGTGCCATCATGAAGAATGCTTAAACACACCTTTATGAAGAAATGCTAAAATGTGCCATCGTGAGGTATTCTTCCAAGTCAAATGAAATATATTTCAAAACCACCGTGAAGAACTCCTCAAGGCTATTGCGAAATGTCCTTAAGGCTACCATGAGTAAAAAAGAAAAATGACTGGGTATTCCTAAAATAAGTTAATTCCATGCCATCATGATATATTTGCAAAGCTCCATGAATGTGGCTCAATCTCCACCACTCATCCCTGCCAGATGACAGGTGGAAGAAATCTAAAGTTGGGTGATTACTATCAATAGACATGTACCCATAAGATGGGAGATGCTTTTTAGAATGGATCTTTTTTCTCATTTTAATTTTTCTTTGAATCAAATAAAAAGCTTGGAAAAGGGTCACTAATGGCCAATTAGCAAAACTCGATTTCGTGATTTAGTAAAAGAGGACTTGAACAAATGACTATTGCATAATGTCTTTCTTTACACTCAACCCTAGCACCACTTGATTAAGAATTCCATCTTATTTAAGTGCGCTCATTCTCTTGAAGATAATCACATTGTCTTAACCCAAATTAAGCATTAACATTATGTGGTACTTCATTAAGCGTTGAACTCAAGACCTATTTACAAACTCATCAATAATCATTCTTGCACAATGGGAACATCATTTAATAAAGTGAATGTTCAAGTTCAAGAGGAAGTAATACATTATGTTAGTCTTGATAATAATATAACACTTTAATATAGAGAATGTCGGAACAAGATAAACATACACTCCAAAGGAAACGCCCAAGCCAGAAAATGAACTCTTAGTTATGAAAAGGAAATTTGAAACTATGCATGAACATATCAAACAATTGGTTTCTAAATAAAATTATAAAATGTTAAAAAGGAAAAAAGAAACCGAGGAGGAAGAAGTTGAATGTCCATGGAGGATAGTAGAGAAATCAAACTTGAAAAATAAAAATATTAGAAAAAGATGGGGCCATAGAGGAAGGAAAAAATTGCTTAACTCAAAAACCAAAAAGGAGTTTAAGGTCACCATTCGAATAATCTACAAGCTCCTTTTCACAGAAGCAGTACAATCCAAAATGAGAAAATTATGAAGATAATGAAGCATATTTGAGAGATCTAGCTAATAAGATAACAAAAGACATGGCTGATCTAAAAGGAAAGAGAATGATGGATCCTAAGGTTAACAACATTTTTAGAGGAGCACCGTTTATGGAAAAAATTATGCATGTACCCTTGCGAACCTATGTTAAAAGTTCCATATATCAGATACGATGTCACCACTGATCTAGATGATCATCTAATGGCATTTAAAGCTAAATGAATTTGTATAACGCCCCAAGGATAGTGTGATGCATATTGTTCTAATCACAGTCTTTGGAGCTGCAACAAAATGGTATCGGCGCTACATGGATAAATGATCTATTCTTGGGAGAAACCTGGATATGAATTTTAAGCACAATTTTGTACTTTAAAAATAATAGATGTGAGCGTGCCAGATGACATCAAAAAAACCTTGGGAAACTTTTAAGGGATTACTTGAAGCGGTTTAATGCGAAGGCTAATAAGGCTGAGAGAGTAACTAATAGGGAAAAACTAATGGTAGTGAAATCTGGATTAATAGCATACACACCTTTCTTAGAAGAATTATGTATCCATGAATGCAAGGACTTATAGGATTTTCACTTTCAATCTGACAAGGTTGTGCAGTTGGACGAGGTATTTAGTAATTAGGGATATCAGGAGGAAAAAGGAAACTTTGCAATCCAAATAAGGAATGGATTTGGGATTATTTCACCAAAGCAAACTCTGTAGAACTAATTCGACCTATTTTCTATATATATGTTATAACCAAAGATGAAATTGATTACTCAGTATCCTTTAAGGCAAGAACGTAAACGAAATAGAGAAGGGGACTATTGTGCTTTCCACGGAGTGAACGTGTATAAAACATAAAAATATCGAGTTTTAGGAAGGATTATTCAGAACATTAGTAATAAATGAGTTCTAAAAGAGTACGTCATGATCGAACCATATCTCCCATGCAACAAAAAACAGCGAACTAACAACACTAACATCTTGGAAAATAAGCTCCCGCAAGATATGTTGTAGTTAATTAATCAGTTTAATGTTATTCATGGAGGACCACACGCTGCAAGCTTGAGTAAACGGTCAAGGAGTAGGTTTGTTGAAGAGGCCAGAACATGCATACACTTGATAAGTAAAGAGCCTCCTTCGAAATATTTCAAGGGATCCATCTCAATACAGGATTTAGTGATAACCCCAAAGGAGCTGAGAGGAGTTAAGTAGCCCCTTAATGAAAACCTTATGATAACTACTCAGATTGGGCTTTACCTCATATCTAATATTTTGGTAGACACTAGTAGTGCAGTAAACATCATTTTTAATAATGCCTTTGAAATGATAGGCATGCTCTGGTCGACCAAATCAAGTTATTCGTTCAAATTAGAACTCTGCCATGCTCAATAATGTTTGAAACCCTATTCGTAATCATGGATCAACCATCATACTATAATGCATTCTTTAGGAGACTAACAATGTATGAGATTGATGCCTTTTTTTGCTAAAGCACCTATTGGTTCAATTTCTTTCTGAATCAGGATGGAGAACCGTTTACGATGAGCAATTTAGCTCGCACAAAATGCATTTCACAATAATAGAGTAGTAAAATAAAGTGCGAGAATCGTGTTATGGACCCGGGTTAAATATCCATAACTAGAAAATGTTAAAAAGGAAAAAAGAAACCGAGGAGGAAGAAGTTGAATGTCCATGGAGGATAGTAGAGAAATCAAACTTGGAAAATAAAAATATTAGAAAAAGATGGGGCCATAGAGGAAGGAAAAAATTGCTTAACTCAAAATCCAAAAAGGAGTTTAAGGTCACCATTTGAATAATCTACAAGCTCCTTTCACAGAAGCAGTACAATCCAAAATGAGAAAATTATGAAGATAATGAAGCATATTTGAGAGATCTAGCTAATAAGATAACAAAAGACATGGCTGATCTAAAAGGAAAGAGGATGATGGATCCTAAGGTTAACAACATTTTTAGAGGAGCACCGTTCATGGAAAAAATTATGCATGTACCCTTGCGAATCTATGTTAAAAGTTCCATATATCAGATACGATGTCACCACCGATCTAGATGATCATATAATGGCATTTAAAAGCTAAATGAGTTTGTATAATGCCCAAGGATAGTGCGATGCATATTGTTCTAATCACAGTCTTTGGAGCTGCAACAAAATGGTATCGGCGCTACATGGATAAATGATCTATTCTTGGGAGAAACCTGGATATGAATTTTAAGCACAATTTTGTACTTCTTGATGTGAGCGTGTCGGATGACATCAAAAAAAACCTTGGGAAACTTTTAAGGGATTACTTGAAGCGGTTTAATGCGAAGGCTAATAAGGCTGAGAGAGTAAGTAATGGGGAATAACTAATGGTAGTGAAATCTGGATTAATAGCATACACACCTTTCTTGGAAGAATTGTATATCCATGAATGCAAGGACTTATAGGATTTTCACTTTCAATCTGACAAGGTTGTGCAGTTGGATGAGGTATTTAGTAATTGGGGAAATCAGAAGGAAAAAAGGAAACTTTGCAATCCAAATAAGGAATGGATTTGGGATTATTTCACCAAAGCAAACTCTGTAGAACTAATTCGACATATTTTCTATATATATGTTATAACCAAAGATGAAATTGATTACCCAGTATCCTTTAAGGCAAGAACGTAAACGAAATAGAGAAGGGGACTATTTGCTTTCCATAGAGTGAATGGGTATAAAACAGACTAATATCGAGTTTTAGGAAGGATTATTCAAAACATTATTAATAAATGAGTTCTAAAAGAGTACGTCATGATCGAACCATATCTCCCATGCAACAAAAAACAACGAACTAACAACACTAACATCTTGGAAAATAAGCTCCCCCAAGATATGTTGTAGCTAATTAATCACTTTAATGTTATTCATGGAGGACCACACGTTGCAAGTTTGAGTAAACGATCAAGGAGTAGGTTTGTTGAAGAGTCCAGAACATGCATACACTTGATAAGTAAAGAGCCTCCTTCGAAATATTTCAAGGGATCCATCTCAATACAGGATTTAGTGATAACCCCGAAGGAGCTGAGAGGAGTTAAGTATCCCCTTAATGAAAACCTTATGATAACTACTTAGATTGGGCTTTACCTCATATCTAAGATTTTGGTAGACACTAGTAGTGCAGTAAACATCATTTTTAATAATGCCTTTGAAATGATAGGCATGCTATGGTCGACCAAATCAAGCTATTCCTTCAAATTAGAACTCTGCCATGCTCAAGGATGTTTGAAACCCTATTCGTAATCATGGATCAACCATCATACTATAATGCATTCTTTAGGAGACTAACAATGTATGAGATTGATGCCTTTCTTTTGCCGAAGCACCTATTGGTTAAATTTCTTTATGAATCGGGATGGAGAACCGTTTACGATGAGCAATTTAGCTCGCACAAAATGTATTTCATAGCAACAGAGTAGTAAAATAAAATGCGAGAATCGTGTTATGGAACCGGGTTAAATATCCATAACTATGATAAAGAGACCTTTCATATTTGTCCTCAAGAATTGATATCCAAGGTAAATAAGTCATCACTTCATTCAAAGGCAAGTCAAGTGACTAGCAAAAAGGCCAAATTCAAAATTGGAAAAAGTAAGTGTGAAGAAGTGAACCAAGTTGATCAAGACAAAAGTAACATCTTAGAATAAATAGTATCAAACATGGATCCTAAGGATAAATGGGAGAATCCACAATCTATGGAGGTCTTAGAAGAAATAAAGCTAGATCCTCAAGGTTTGACCATGATTGTGAAAATAGGCAGGGGAATGAATAAACAAGCAAGAGGGAAATTAATTTTGTTTTTGAAAATGAACATGGATTCATTCGCATGGACTCATGTGGACATGGAGGGGATTGACTTAGCTATAATGTGACATTCACTCAACATTGATACTAAATTTGTTCTAATAAGATAGGAAAAGAGAAAATTCGACAAAAATTGAACTACGACACTAAAAGAATAAAGAAATTAATGGAGAATGGATTCATTAGAGAAGTCCCTTACCCGAGATGGTTGGCAAATCTAGTATTAATTAGGAAATCTAATGGAAAATGAGAACATGAATTAATTATACGGGTCTAAATAAGCCTTCTCTAAAGGAGTATTATCCACTTTCTAGAACTGATCAATTAGTTGACACGACAATTGATCACAAACGGTTATCATTAAATGGATGCCTATTCAGGTTACAACTAAATTCCCATGTATAAGCCCAATAAAGAGCATACTAGTTTTATAATGGATTAAGGAATATATTATTATAAAGTGATGCTATATTGATTGAATCTAGGAGCAACACATCAATGACTTGTAAATAGAATGTTCAGGGACTAGATTGGGAGAAACATGGAAGTTTATGTGGATGACATGTTGGTAAAATCCAAAGAGGAAATCGGTCATGTGGAAGATTTAGGGGAAATGTTTGAAATATTAAGAATGTATAAAATGAAATTAAACCCACAAAATTTCTCTTTTAGAATTCAATATGGTAAGTTTTTAAGGTATGTTATAAGAGCAAGGGGAATCGAAGCAAATCATGACCAAATAAAGGCCATTGGGGATATGGCACCACTAAAGATGTGCAAAGAGGTAATGAGACCAAACATATAGATTATGGTCATTAATCAATATATATCCAAGGCAATAGACAAATTTATTTCTTTCTGTGATGTAATTACAAAAATGAAAACATTTGAATGAACAGAAGAATGCCAAAAAGCTTTTAAAGAATCGAAAGATTATCTAGAGAGGCCACCTATACTTTCAAGACCCATGGAAGAGGAACACTTATACTTGTATATAGTTGTTTCGGAACATGCAATCGGCTTCGTCTCGATGAAAGAAGAAAACAAGATTCAATTCCAAGTGTACTACATAAGTAAGAGGTTAAAAGATGCTGAAACCAGGAACCTAGTCATAGTGAAGCTAGCACATTTCCAATTATTGATAACATGAAAGCTAAGGTCGTATTTTCACGCACATCTGATAAATGTTCTAACCAATTACCCATTAAGGTATTTAGAAAATCCGAAGTATTTGGAAGATTGGTAAAATGGGCAATGGAGCTTAGATAATACGACATTGAGTATTTTCTCTAGGTTGTCGACCAAAGGACAAGCCTTAGCAGACTTTGTTATGGAATGCATAGGATTTATTGAAGAATAATTAAAAAGAGAGAAGAAAATTAAACCAAAATGGCAACTATATGCGGATGAGGCGTCAAACGAGTGAGGTGCTGGACCAGGCTATGTTATAATTACTACTGATGGACATAATATACATTATGCCATGAAGCTAGGATTCTCAGCAACCAATAACGTTGCCAAATATGAGTCCATGATTACAGGATTAACTTTAGTACAATAGCTCAAAATCACAAGGATGGGAATATTTAGCGAACCGTAGCTAATGGTAAACCAGCTAAATAAAACATTCCAAACCAAACATGCATGCCTGATTCGATAATCGAAAGAATCCATGAAATACTAGTCATGTTCGAAGATTTTTCCATACACAAATACCGAGAGAAAGAAACGCATAAGCAGAGTTTCTGGCCAAATTAGCAAGCTCTTGGGGAGCACCTGAGGTCCTCTATTGGATTCTAGGTAAACCCCAGCATCGAAGGAAATAGAGTTGAACAATGGAATTTTGGTATTGACGAGATCGCAGCTACATCAACCATCAAACAGCCAAGAGAATGTTTAACAGAACACTGGTGGCAATGCAACCTCCAAAAAAAAATTCCCATAAAAGTTTGGACATGATTAGTTAGATGACACCCTTGGTCGAAGATCTCGATAAAGGGATATTACCAAAAGATAAAAGAGAGGCATGAAAATTAAGGTATCAAGCCCCTTTATATACCATAATCGGTGGGATATTTTATAGGAAATGGTACTCGATGCCTTATTTATGAAGCGTCACACCAAAAATAAGAGTGAGATTACTAAGAGAAGCCCACGAAGGATTTTTGAAGATCATTCTAATAGCAAAGAAGGTTATGAGGCAAGGATACCATAGGCCTCGAATGATGAAAGAAGCCATGAATTATGTGAAAAATGCAATAAATATCAGAATTTTTCTACATTACCATGACTTCCTACAAGCAATTTGACCACTATCGCTAACCATTGGCCCTTTGATGTATGGGGATTGGTTTGATTGGGCTACTTTTTATATCCAAGGGAGGAGTAAAATTCACTTTGGCAGCGATCAATTATTTTACTAAGTAGGTATATGTTGAACCACAACTAAATATAACTACAAGGAAAGTGTTGAAGTTCATGATAAAGAATATAATCACCAAGTTTGGGCTTCCAAATAATATTGTATATGACAATTGGACTCAATTCAAAAGCAAGGGGTTTACACATTTCTATTGAAAGAAAGGAATAACAAAGAACTTTTCATTGGTAACACATTCAAAAGCCAGTGGAGCCATTGAAGGAGCAAACAAGGCCATTAAAAACACTATGAAAAAACAATTAGGAATAGCCAAGGGAAACTGGACATAAGAAATTTCCCTTATACTATTGTGATGACCCACTTTTCGGAAGGTTTAAGTTGTTAATAAACCACACATGTCCAACTTAAAACAATCTGAAACACATATAATCAATGTGGTTAATCAAGAAAAATGAGAAAAGAAAAAAACAACACAGAATCTAGCAGTGGAATGACAAAATATAATAATCAAATAAACAGTTCATGAAGCTATTTACATTATAAATTTGACTATAATTTTACAAAATAAATCAGAGTTATACATACAGTAAGGACAAAATAAAACAATGCAGTAGAACAACATGATGTAGAGGAATAATGCTAGTAATATAATATAGCAAATCTTTGTCTCCATCCTCCAGAATAATCTAATGCATTGAAAACTCAGGGCTGACCCGAGCATAAAGTAAAACTATACACTCGAGTCGGAACTAAAATATCCTTATGTAAGTCAAATCAATATCACATATATTAGGAGTGTAATAGCGTCAGAGATGTTACGGAGTTTTACATCTCCTATCTAGTGCATAACATACGTGTAATAACTCATAAGATGTTACAGGTTTTTTCATCTCTTAAGGATCCATCAAAATATATATATACAATAGCATACACTATATATGTAATGTCTAATAAATAAATAAATATTTTTCCAAGCATTAAGGCTTTACAATAATTCCCCTTAACACGTTTTTAAGCATTGGAATACAGTTTGCATATAATACCCCAGCAGAAAGTCGAGGGATTGGGATGCGTCGTAATACGACAACACTAAACAAAACTCGTAGTAGTCTCGTATAAGGATAAAAGTACGACATGGCATGTGAGGTGATGCCCAAGGTAATAAGCTACCAATTCGAGTCGCTAGGCTGGTGGTAAGCATCGCCGCAATGACCGCCCATCACGTCCACCTATCCTATATCCACTAAAAGTTAGATTATCCCAAATCATGGTGCACCAATCAAAACCAACAACAAAGGTAATAGTATTAACCAAGTCCATAAGAAAAATCCAAGAACAGGTGTCCGCTTGGGTAAGCTAGCCCACTTGGCTTGATTCAAGCCATCCTATTTTAGTCATTTCAAATTGACACAAGTGTCGGGGCTATCCATCATCATTCTCTTTCTTTAAAACCGGAAACGTACACCAAATACAACCACTTCATTCTGAAGTCTCCTCCACGTACAGAGTTGTTAAATAGATTCCAACACTGACAGAGAGTATATAATTAATCGGTTCCGATCACTTTAACAACCAAACATCGTTTTACACATCTGTTGGTTCTTTTAGTTTCAAAATGATTCATAATTGATATCAAAGAATCATATTCACTTCAAAATATTATTCATTTCAAAAGACCATTTCATTCACCACGAAATCAATCTCACTTTGTAAAGACCCGCCATCTGTATCCACAGAATGACGCATCATTAAAAAGAAAGAAAGGGATAGAGAAGAGAAAAGAAAGAAGAGAAGAAGAAACAACATCAGAATCTAAACAGCGGGACGAATAAATTATATTACTAACATAAATATTACACAGTTTATAACCCTCATCGGAGTTACACAGATAATACAACACATATTAAACAGTTATAGACACCTGTCTAGTTATACAACTCAATACAATACAAGAGAACTACTCAGAGAAATCCACACAGCGGAATACTTTATATATCTACATGCAGAAGCCTCCTGCTCCATTGTTCCTCCACAATTCGTTAAAGCTAAACTGAATCCCTTGGCTACTCGTAAAAATTTGAGTACCCAAGAGTTTAAGAAAAACAGAATAAACTCCGGGTCATACATGGGTCTGGTGTGAGTAACAGGTTAAGGTTGCTTAATTTTCAAAAACCTTTTGAAAAGAAAGGTATCACATAAGACTTCCCACACATAAACATGGAAAAGTTTTTATCTTACGCTAACCAAAACATTCGATAGGAAATCCGATGATATTATAATAGGTCTAGGGTTTTCAAATAAATATGAAATAGCCGAAATTGTTACATCTATTAAATTCCAGCTACTAGCCACAAAAGTGGGTAATACAATCAAAACCGTTAGCACTTATTGGATTTTGGATTCCATACAATGGCAGGGCTACTGGGATACCGCCCGCCACAGTACGTGGCCTAGATCACCGTACCGAGGAGCCACCCTAACTCCCCTGCAACACAAGGCCGGACCCATTCCTTACTGAACAGTTCCGAACAAGATAACCCCGACGGTTGGAGCTCAAAACCGTCCACACAGCCGAAATAAAAGGGATCTCTAGACAGGGTAAATCTCACTTTCAAGTGGGGGCTACCCACGAAGCCTTGCTGCACCTCCCCTGTTTTAGCCATTCCCGGTTGATGAGGCTTGAGGCTACGATTACGTTTATAGAACACATCACTTAGAATGCTTATCGTCCACCTGACGATGTTCTGAAAGCATTCAATCCATACAAGTTCGTTCCGGGTTCGAATGAAACCGAAGGCATTATCTCGTTACACTCATTTTGGAATCACCCTTAGAGTTAACGACGATAACCTTTGCACTCTGAATCTCCATCTCGAACCTATAAGTACTATTCCGTCAAACTCATTACGGAATCACCCACAGAGTTATACTGACGTATAGTTCTTACACCTCGAGTCTTCACAAAGCTCCACTTTGATTCACGACCTAACGTTAATTTGGATCGATGTGGTTTTCGGATATCCAAATATGGAAACCCGATCCCGGTCTCATCGAAATCCAAAGCGTGTCTTTTAGGTCTAAGTTTAAAACAATTCAATATAGTATCTATATACACACAGATAGATAACTCACAGATCAATAATTGATAATCAGCATTATCAAATAACAGGTAATCCACATTATCAAAATCAAATAGATATTCCATATATCACCATCACAATAGATAACCTATGTTATCACAATACAATCAAGTCATTCATACCACACAATATCATTTATCTCATTACTGAGATCTTAAAGCATCCAAGACAATCAATGTCACCCATTCATACATAAGCAAAGATTCACTCATACCACAATATAATTAATTTAAAATGAATTAAATTAACCATCTCTATCTCTAATTAATTTAAAGTGAATTAAATTAATTACTTCATATTTAATTAATTTAAAATAAATTAAATTAATATCTTACCAATATAAATCTTGCTTACTCAATCATTAAATTGATTACAATCAATTAATTAATCATTCAAAATAAATTACCTTAATTAATCACTCTTGATTAATTACCCTTAATTACATTCATGTAATTATCCTTAATTAATTTCACAAATTAATTATTCTCAACCAAACAGTAATTAACCTTTAATTACTCAATTAATTAATTAATCATAATTAATTACATTTATCCTTAATTAATTACATATGATTAATTGCCTTTAATTACTTATCATTGATTAATTAATCTTAATTAATCAACTTTAATTACATCATTAATGAAAATAATTAATGATCTTTAATTATTTCTTAAATTAATTACCTTAAGTAATTAACTCATAAATATTAATCATCCCAGATTAATTACATTTAGTAATTAACTAAATTAATTACTTTATTTAAACCAAATTAATTATCCTTAATTAATTTCTTAATTAATCCCTTGATTAATTAATAAGTAATTTAATCCAAATTTCTTCATTCTTAACATCTTCATTTAATTACATTCTGTAATTATTAATCAATTACTTAACTAAGTAATTTCCAAATCATTAACAACATACAGTAATTATTTATAAAACCCAAGTGTTTAAAATTAATTAAACTTAATTAATTAAATTAAACAATCATATTTAAACTAAATTAATTACATTAAGTAATTAATTTCTTAATTACTTCATCAAGTAATTATTCTTTACAATTCACAATTGATTATTATTAAATTAATTAATCTAATTAATTATAAAAATTAATCATATTAATTAATTATTTAAATAATCCTGGTTAGTGACCTTCATTAACCCTTCTCTAATTATTTTTATTAAGTAATTAACTGAGATTAATTACAAATTTAATTATCTTTAATTATCTATAATTTAAAGTCTAATTATTTAAATAAATTAACCTTGTTTAAAAATTAATTACTTAATTAATAATTATTAAATCACTAATTATTAATTTAATTAATCTTCTTTAATTACACATTAATTTGCCCTTAATCAATATTTATTAATCCTTAATCAATTAATTAGTTAAATTAACTAATTACTTCTTAATTACCTTATTAGTTAAATTAAATTCAACATATTTATCTTAATTAAATTTAAGATAAAACATTTCTTTATTATGATTAATTTGTCATTCACAAATATATTTAAAATCAATCTACTTTAAACTTTACTTCAAATTTCATTTAAATTTGGGATTTTTAAAAAAAATGAATGCAAATTTATTTAAACAAAACCTAAAGACAATTCAAAGCTTTAATTCACAAGTTAAAGTAGTATTCATTCCATAAATAAGATCAAAAAGAAATTTTAAAACCAAGTATTTATTTAAATTCAAATCATAGTTAAAAATTCACTTTAATATTCAAGTTTGAAAAATTACTTTTATAATTCAAAATTGAAATGCATGACAAAATTTAATTCCAGATAAATTTTAAAAACATGTTTACAATTTGAAACTTCATTTTTAAATTACAACCTACTTACCTTTTTTTCAAAGTAGTAAATTTAATTCAAATTTAAAACATAACATTATTTTAAAAACCGAGACTTCAAACTTATTTTAAATTTAGGAACTAGATTTAAATTTTGTTTAAAATCTTACCTATCAATTTAAACTCAGCCCCTTTAAATTTTATTTTAAAATTTAAAACAGAGTTCCAGGTTTCTGTTGAAACCTGAAAATTTTCACCAACTCGAAGCACATTCCCACTTGCTTCGAGTCTGCAACCCATTTCCCCCGAGCAAAGCAATAGGGCACTTCAAGTAAATTCCAGCAAATCTTCCTGTTTCAAAACTTCCCCAAACTTCAACAGATACATCACATCACCGTGCATATGCACGGTGACTACGGCCATCGAAGATCGCCAACGATTATCGCATCTCATCAGAAACCGACCTAGCTACCCACCACAAACTTCAATTCAAGCTTCAACTCTCAAATTTAAGTTCGAGATTCATAAACCCCAAACCTGGAAACAGAAACAGGTCCCCCCTTCAAAACCTATCAACGACAACTTCTCTTCCCTCCGACCAGCTGATGATCAACTACTCCGCCCTCGTCTCCAACTACAGTCAAACTATCCATCCTCAAAAGATTGCAACTCTCGGTCAATTATACAAATCGAAAAGTTCGATTCTTTGAACCTCCTTAAAACTAGGGTTCCAACTTGAATTCCACTGCCGCACCTTCTCTGGTGAATTCCATCACCAAAAATCATTTTTCCCAACTTCTCCTACCTCCCCTCCATCACCAGGAAGAACCTCATTCACTCCAGATGTATGAATCACCCGAGAAACCCAAAAGATCATATGCAGTCATTCCCTTAACTGCTCCTAAACCCCTTCACTAAAAACTATAGTATTGGTTTTAAAAATCACATTATGATTTTATTATTCAATCCATATTCAAGAATTCAGTAAACATGATGTTTAAATTTCTAGTTATTTTGAACTTGCTCTCTTATTTGACTTTCGAGAGCCATTCCAGTTTATGAATATCTTAATTAAATTTTAACTTACTTAATATCTTTAAACAAACTGTTATTGTCTGTAATCTAGATTCTACAGAGATTAAATCGAAAGAATATGTATTTAAAACAAAAACAGGGTTACTAGAAAACATTGCAGAGGAGATTCAAATGACATGCATACAAATTTACTTCATATTAAAAATCAACATGCAAAACTTATTTATTTCAGTATCCAAGCATGCAACAATTTTTTTTAAATTAGAAAAAGTTACTCACCAAAATAGATGAATGCAGAGCCTCAGATTACCCTTTAAAACTTGTTGATTGAAGTGCAGGTTGAAAAATGCAGATTGTAAATTGTTTACAAGCTGTTGAAACTGGAACGTAGAACAAAGCTTCAAATTCTTGAAAGACTTTGAATTTCTTCAAACTGAAATGCCCCTTTTTGCTTTAAACTGCTTGCATGTCTCCAAAAATGCTTTTGAAACATTGCTTTTGAACATGCCTCAGATTTAAAGTTGTGAAGATTTAAAATGCAGGTTTGTTTTGCTTCCAGGTTTGAAAATAATGCAGACCCTTTTTGATTTTAGGAAGTTGAATATGCAGGCTACAAATTTTAGATTTGCACATGGATTTTGAACATGCAGTTGATTTTGAAGAGTTTACTAATTTTGGGTTTATATGTTCAGATTGTCTTGAGTATGATTTGTTTATAGTGGAGTGACTTACTGATTTTGGAAAGAATGAGGGGTTTTGATATGTAGATAATTTGAAGAGGTGTTTTTTTATGAAGCTTTTCTTTTTATTTAGGAAATGGGAAAAAAACAAAAATGAAAGATGTTCATTTATATAGGTAAATTTCAGATTTTACTAAATCAAAGAAAACAAATTTTAAAAGAGGCCACTTGTAAAGATTTTCAACATTTGTCAATTTGGAATTGTTATCTTTTACACTTGTCCCTTTATTTAAAAGTAATTTGTATTTAATTCATTAGTTAATATGTATATATTAAGTCAAATTAATTTGTTAGTTAATATTTAAATATGTGTATAAATCTTAAAAGAAATAAAAACAAATTATACTCCAAATAAAGCTTATACATATGGAAATTAAAACATTTAAAATTTACACTTTGGAATTTTAACTTCAAATTAAATTCATAATCTAATACTAAAAATCAAATTATGAATATAAATCAAAGTTTGAAATAACAATAGCTATTTTTAACCAAAAATCTATTTGTAACACAATACATTGTTAATATTGTATTTAAAATGTCTCATTATTAAATTAAAACCATTCTAAAGGAAACTATATTTTTATTAATAAATTTTCTATTTAAATTAAGCTATAAAACTCTTTTGCCAATTTAATTAAATTTACAACTCAATCTAATTTAATTTAAAACATTTAATATTTTTCTTATCAATTTTGAAATCATATATTTATTTATTAAATAGCTATGAAAACTTTATATTTAATTAAATTTAAAATTTCCAAATTATTAATGTATATTAGAATTTTTTAAAACATGATTCATTTATTAAATTTAAACCAAAATCATTTATTTATCTTTGGAAAGCTAATATTAAATAATAAAAAATTCTCAAATTACTAAAGATATTAGAATTTGAAAAATATGTTTTATTTATTAAATTTTAAACAATGCTATTCTAACATAAACTATATATTTATATTATAAATAGAAATCAATTTATTATTTTTGAAAGATAAGATAACCAATTAAATATTTATTAAAGAAGAAATTTTTAAATCAATTTGAATTATTATTAACAAAAATATCAATACCAATTTAATTTTTAATACAGATTATTAAATTGATATTGTTAAAAAATCCGGGATATTACACACTTCAAGACCATTATATTCACATTCGAAATCAATTTCATTTCAAAATCATTATATTCACTTCGAAATCAATTTCATTTCCAAATCATTATATTCACTTCGATATCATTTCGAATTTGGACTTATGTTATAACTTTATCTTAACCACACTCATATTTGAACCAACGATTTAAACATAAACAGTTCCGGCCTTAATAGCTTGAATTTTGAAAATAGTTTGATTAATTTAAATAGTTTAATTAGTTTAGAGATTAGAAACAGTTTGAGTATTGAAAATGGGTTATATTTTAAAATGGTTTGAAAATTTAAATAATTTGAAAATTTAAAAAGATGAATTTTAAAACAGTTTATAGTAAAATAGTTATAGTGAAAATACTTTCAAATTTAAAACTGTTTCTTTCCATTTCTAATAAATCTAGACTCAGTTCCGAATTTCAATCAAACTAATTTAATTTCAAATCTTCCAATTTCAAATCATCTTCAATCTTAATTCGATTCAGATTGACTCAATCTCGATTTCAATTCAAATTAACTTCAATTTTGATTCAAATGGTTTACGAGTTCAATTTAATTTGCACTTTAAACCATTTCAATTAATATAAATTTCGAGTTTGATTACGAAATACTGATTTAAATAACTTAAATCAAATTAACTTCAAAGTTCAAATTTTAGATTCAAATCTTTAAATTAATTCCATTTCGAATATTTCAATTACGAGCCCATATTTTAGAATACCAATCTAAATTACCAACCAAGATAAATTTCAAAGTTCAAATTAAAGTTCAAATTTTTTAAACAATTTCAGTTTCCATCATTCAGTTGATTTCTGAATTATAACTTCAAAATTTCAAATTCAATTCTTTAAATAATTTCTTTTAACAAATTTCTATTCCAACATTTAAAGACTCAAATTGGAAAATAATACAATTTAGATAAATATGAATTTATTTCTTTAAAACAATCTCATTTAAAGAATTTAAAATTCAAGAATTTTAAAACCGTTTAATTTTACCAATGCAGTATCCGTATATAATTTTTTATCAAGTGAATAGTTTTTTCAAATTTAATTCCAGGGATGGATATATATCATTTCAGTTCAAATCAAAGTGTCATAGAGAGATATCATTTCAACCTATTTCTTAATTTATTAGAAATAATTCAAATAGTAGTTTTATATACTGTCAATAATATGCAAGGTGATAACATGATATATTTATATATATATATATATATATATATATATATATATGTATGTATAATGAATAAACATCCAATCATCCAAAATATCGACCAAGAGCCATCCATCACAATCAACATCCAAATCAATCAAATTATCACAACAGGTATTTAGTTATCAATATCGGGTGTTTAATAAGCAATTCAATTTCAATTTCGATTCAATTGCCAATTTAAACTTCCTACCAGTTCAAACCACATGCCAATTTAAGTGTCAATTGAATTACCAAACAACGGTCAATTAAAATAAATCACTTGATGATTTCAATTTAATTAACATCAGAATATTTTGGTATTTCTTGAGCGGTTTGAAACACTCACATTTATTTGAAACTTGAAAATTTTCAAAGTCAAACAAATTTGAATCCAATTCTATGCCGTAGACGACTTTGATACGAAACCAACTTAATTTGTTTTGTTCGAATCTGATCTCGTATTAAAAGGTTATGGATTAAATAATATTCGATATAAATTAAAATTTAATTAACAAAATTATTTAAAAATTAAAACTTAACCTTCTTCCACAATTCCTTCATGCGACTTCTTCCCAGGCATGCGCTCGTTATGCTTTTTTTTTCTTTTGTACGATCGAATGCGCCACCACCTCGACCAATGCCGAACGCCGCCCCTGCTCCCAGCGCCGCCTCCGTTGCCGTTGCTGCACTCCAGTGCACTCGCGCGTGTGCGAACTGAGATAGAGACCAAAATAAACTACTGCCTTCGAATGAAATTCGCCGCCGCCGTCGTCGTCCATTTAAAGATCCACGACAATTGATCGACTCACCTCACCGAGCCCTCTAACTTTCATGTTGGAGTCGAAGCCTAAAAATGCTAGATCAGTCGGAAAAGTATGGGCCATTAATTGAATTAGCTTTAATGGTGGCTGGAAACATTTTATGGTTAGGGTTACGAACCAAAAGGGCTATTTATAGAAAATTTCCATGGCACTATTCATCCATGAAATTTTCGAACTCCAAACAAAGCGTGCCGCTTGGCGTTCTATATAATATACCCATATTTTGTACACAATGGAACATATATCGGGAGCCAATTCGATTATATCCAAAAGATAGCTTTTCAATCGAATTATATTAATAAATTCTACGCGTTTCATCCTCGCACGGCCGAACGATAAGTCTGATCGCTACAAAACTTGAAATCCTATAATAATTCACTATTACTGATCAGATGAAACTAGTTTCGTCGAAATCCGAGATAGTGCTCAAAAAGAATATTTTTACACATTAATTAAAATGAGTGATTTTCAAAAATCAGTTTAATCATTTTAAATTCAGTTTTAAAAGTTTACTATCTTCTTTCTTATTTAAATAGAATTTAAATCTACTTTTGAAATCGTTTTCATTCATATTCAATTTAGGATTCAATTATTTAAACAATTTCCAATATTAAATTGAAATAGTTTAAGTATCAAATAAATTGCTACATTTGAAATATAAGTTATTTAACTTATAAAATTTGATTTTAAAACAAATTCAAGTAATAAATCAACTACTTCCATTTTACAATAATTCACCATCAATGCAATTATTGTATACACCAAAAGTTATTCATTTCTTACCAAATAAATGTTTTCTTATTTTTGAAATTTATACTTATCAAAAATACATTATCCTATGAATAAACTTATGCTTTTACTTTTAAATAAAATTCATTCGATTCTTTATTAACTTAACATTAATTATTTCAGTTTCTATTATCAATACTTTCAATTCAATATCATTTAGTTTAATTTGTAATATAGGTTATCATCTTTTATCTTATTGAATTTTATAATTTAAATTTTATATCGAAGTTCATATCCAATAAATTACATTAATAAATCATTATTATTTTTAACCGTATTTTTTCAATAATTATATTAAATTTAATAATTTAGAATAGTTAAAAATACGGGTCGTTACAATCTCCCTCCTTCAAAGCTTTTCATCCCCGAAAAGTAACTAAGTAGAAAATCTAACATTTAATATATTTTACTCAAAATAATCAACATACAAAACAAAATCTATTTACAAAAGCTTTACCGCGCTCCCGCTATGCCACTCTGATATCGACTTATTTGCAAAATAAGTTGAAAAAAATTTAAAGTCTCAAAATTTTTCTAACACCCGGATTTACGAAAATTTTTGGCAGCGTCTCCTTTGCGTAGCTCAATCGAAAATATTTACAATACAAATATATACCACAAATATGTATCTCATCTCAATGATGAGACATCCTATAGTGAAAATATAAAATTACGGTATGTAATCCAAGATATGTACCTTATTATTCTAATATGAGCGAGTTTGCTCATATTAAGCGAGCAAAAACAAGTCGAATCACATATTCGTCCAAATAGGCTTCACATGTACCTATCTGAACTCAATTAGAATATTAGTTACTTATAATAAGATATAGGAAACATGTATGAGTTTAATAGAACTATATAACATGTATTCTTAATCCAAATCATGAGCATAAGCACTAATATACAACATAACAATCATATGTAACCAAAAACAATTATAACAATGATTTGCTACATTTAACAATTAATATTCATCTAATTAATCCAAACTATAACAATTTACATTATCCAATGTCAACAATTTATTTATACACTTCATTTCTTATTAACATCCAATTGGTTTGCTTTCAATTTATTCACATCTATTTCATTCACAATCGATTTATTTAATTTAAATTATTTCACTTTTGTTTAACACATTTCATATCAAATCATTCATGGACCATTTTGTAAATTCATTTCATTTAAATAAGTGAAAATTATTAATTTACAGAGAATGTAAGAACTAAACACTAGGTTTCTTCCCAAACCATTTTGAAATAATATATATACTCATATCTTTTATATATGTCAAATCGTTTTTAGAAATTTTAAATCAAAATAAGTTTATCGAAACAAAGGCATAGCAAAGCTGCTAAGTGGCCTCCCTACTTTGAGACACAAAAATGAATGTCGATGATGCGGTCTTCATCACCGAAATTATTTTCCAACGATAAAAGAGGAGAGTACATGAATTATTTTCTTTTTAAATCCCTTTTGAAAGAAACTTTATTCTTCAATATTTTTAAATAATACTAATGTTATTTTCAAAATATTAGAAAGCAATTTCCAAAGCATCAGGATTTAGGTTCTCAAATTCTAAGTTTAAATTCAATTCTTTTAACTTAAACTAAAATTAGATTTTATTTCATAACTCAACTATAAAACAATACTTAAGTTAAATTATTTCTTAGCACTTTTACTTAAGTGAATAAACATTTCTTGATTCAAGTCCAAACTAATATAATACTCTTCTACCTAAAAGAGTATATAGACCAATTCAGATTTATTTTACATATCCAAATTATCAAACACTTCCAAAGCCTATTTAT
Source organism: Allium cepa (assembly GCA_030765085.1). Lineage (NCBI taxonomy): Eukaryota > Viridiplantae > Streptophyta > Magnoliopsida > Asparagales > Amaryllidaceae > Allium > Allium cepa. The sequence goes on from CM060929.1 coordinate 788,319,738, forward strand.
CTACCATTTTAATAGTTCAAAAATAATAAAATTTACGAACTACCAAAACGTGATGGTTTTGGAAATTTGATTTAGACACACTTGAGTTTTATTAATCAAAATCTTGATTTTCCACTTTCATATGAAAACAATGATTATAATGGTCCATAAAATTCTTGTTTTAATGAATTCCAACTTATATTGAATCCTACACGTCCATTTAAAGCTTCAGGTTGCGAAATCGCGATATGCCAAAACGCGACATGTTTATTTTAATTCATATTCCAAACTATTATTAACAAGTTCAGACACCTTTAAATTTTTACTAAATAAGTTCAAATACCTTTAAAATTCACGTAGTCACATTATAACCTTACTCAGCTGGAAATCTCAAAATTTAAACACTTGATTTTCACTTCAAATTATTTTGAAATAATACCATGCATATTTACTTTATATATCTCATTATCCCTTTTGGAATCTAAACAAATTTGTTTTAACCAGTATAAAATTTCTTTTGGTAGCATTTCTCACTCAAAGTCGAAAATGAATACTGACGATGTTGCGGTCATACTCTGAATTATTTCCCAGAGACTAAAGTGAGTTCAATTCTTTTAATTTCTTCCAAAATCCTTTTAGAAAAATATATATTTCTAGTTAAAACACTTTCAAAATACTTCTATTATTATTTTTGAAAACTATGAAACCAATTTTTTGAAAATCAACGGAATTTAAATTCTAAAATTCTCGGCTTTTAAAATTTTTCCATTTATAAGCCATATTATAAATATACATATACAATTTCATTACTTTATTATGAAAACATTCCATTAATTTGCACCTTTGTTATTGGAAACAACTCTTATTATAATTAGATTTCAATTCAATCTAATTATCGAATGCTTTGTGAAATAAAGTTCTCAAAATAATCAATGATAACTATATATTATCATCTGCTAACAAACAACATTCATTTATAATCATACAGGTTTATGAAAGTTATCATTTTATATATAAAATATAATTTAGGTAAAATTATGTCATTTACTCGATTTTAAAACAATATTATGTCGACTTGCCTTGTTTAAGTATTTAGAAATCCCTATTCATAACATGGTGCCTCACGTACAGACCAGAATCCATAAACAACTCAACGGATAAGTAAACACAATACATACAACATTTTATAACACCAACAAGTACGTGCTTTCATAATACACACACACACACACACACACAAAGAACTCATTTTAAGTATTACTACCCAATCTCTAATGAGTACAACCCCAACGAAGCTAAGGTTATCGCTAAACTAAAGTGCTGATATCAACTTTGACGACCCACATTTCAGGAGGGTCAAGTGGACTGCAGATAATTAATGGGGTTAAATAAGAAAAATAAGAAAGAAGAAAACAACACAAAATCTCGAAGCGGAATGACTAAATATATTAATCAAATAAACAGTTTATGGAGCTGTTTACACTGCACATTTGATTATACTTTTACAACATAAATCAGAGTTATACGTAAAACAAAGACAAAATAAAACAAAGCAGCACAACAACATGACGCAGGGGAAAAAATACAATTTATATAATTTACCAAATCTTCGTTTTCATCATCCAGAATAATCTGATCTTCAATGCATTGAAAATTCAGGGCTGGCCTGAGCAAAAAGTAAAACAATACGCTCGAGTTAGGACTAAAATATCCTTATGTAAGTCAAATCAATACACATATAATAGGAGTGTAATAGTGTCAGAGATGTTTATGGGGTTTTACATCTCCTATCCAGTGTATAACGTGTGTGCAATAACCCAAGAGATGTTACGAGATTTTAGATCTCTTAAGGATCCTTCAAAATATCTATATATAGTAGCATACGCTATTCATGTCATGTCTAATCAATAAAATAAATATTTTTCCTAGCAGTAAGTCTTTACATTAATCCCCTTAACGCGTTTTTAAGCATTGGTGTACAGTTTGAATATAACACCCCAGTAGAATGTCGTGGGATAGTGATCACCGTAATATGATAACACTAAACAAAACTCGTAGTGGTCTCGTAAAAGGATGGAAGTAAGACAAGGCACATGAAGCAATGCCCAAGGTAGTATGCTCCCAGTTCGAGTCACTAGGCTGGTGGTAACACATCGTTGCAACGACCGCCCACCGCATCCACCTATGCCATATTGAGTCAAAGGAGGTTATCCCAAATCAAGGTGCACCAATCAAAACCAACAACAAAGGTAATAGTATGGACCGAGTCCACAAGAAAAATCGAAGAACAAGTGTCCGCTTGGGGAACTAGGCGCAGTCCTGTTTTAGTCATTTCAAATTGACACAAGTGTCGGGGCTATCCATCATCGTTCTCTTTCTTCAAATCCAGCAACGTACACCAAATCCAACCACTTAATTCTAGAGTATCCTCCACGTACATGGTTGTTAAAGTGGTTCCAACATTGATAGAGAGTATGTCAATAGTCGGCCTCGGTCTCTTTAAAAACCAAACGTTATTTTACACGCTGGTTGATTCTTTTACATTTCAAAATGATTCATACTTTTTATCAACGTAACATATTCACTTCAAAATATTATTCATTTCAAAATATCATTTCATTCACCATGAAATCAATTTCACTTCAAGATCATTATATTCACATTCGAAATCAATTTCATTTCAAAATCATTATATTTACTTTGAAATCAATTTCATTTCAAAATCATTAAATTCACTTCGAAATCATTTCAAATTTTGACTTTGGTTATAACTTCATCTTAACCACACTCGTATTTAAATCAATGATTTAAGCATAAATAGTTCCAACCTTAACAGCTTGAATTTTAAAAATAAGTGGAATAACTTAAATAGTTAAAATAGTTTAGAGATTGAAACAGTTTGATATAAAATATTTTGAGTATTAAAATGGTTTATATTTTAAAATGGTTTGAAAATTTAAAAAATGAATTTTTAAACATTTATAGTAAAATAGTTATAGTGAAAATAGTTTCAAATTTAAAACCGTTTCTTTCCATTTCCAATAAATCTGGACTTAGGTCTAGATTTCAACCAAACTGCTTTAATTTCAAACCTTCGAATTCAAATCATCTTCAATTTCAGTTTAATTCAAATCGAATCAATTTCGATTTCCATTCAAATTAACTTAAATTTCGATTCAAATGGTTTACGGGTTCAATTCAATTCTGACTTTAAACGAGTTCGATTTCAAAATACTGATTTGAATCACTTAGTTCAAATTAACTTCAAAGTTCAAATTTTAGATTAAAATCTTTAAATTAATTCCACTTTGAATATTTCAATTCTGAACCCAAATTTTGGAATATCAATTTAAATTGTTCACCAAGATAAATTTCAAAGTTCAAATAAAGGTTCAACATTTTAAAACAATTTCAATTCCCATCATGCAAATGATTTCCCAATTATAACTTCAAAATTTCAAATTCAATGCTTTAAAAAATTTCTATTTAAAAATTTATATTCTAACATTTCAAGATTCAAATCAAAAAATAATCCAATTTAGATAAATACCATTTTATTTCTTTAAAACAATCTCATTTAAATAATTTAAAATTCAAGAATTTTAAAACCGTTTAATTTAACCAATCCGGTGTCCGTATATGATTTTCTATCCTATGGACAAGTGAATAGTTATCTCAATTTTAATTCCAGGATGGATGTGTCATAGGTATGTATCATTTCAACCTACTTCTTAATTTATTCAAAATAATTAAAATAACAATTTTATATACTGTCAATAAAATACAGGTTGATAACAGGATATATATAAAATAAATAAACATCCAATCATCCAAAATATTAACCAATAGCCATCTACCACAATCAATATCTAAACCCATTAAAATATCACAACAGTTAACTAGTTATCAATATCGAGTATTTAAATAGCAATTCAATTTGGATTTCGACTTAACTGTGAATTTAAAATTCCTATCAGTTCAAACCATATGTCAATTTAAATCTCAATTAAATTACCAAACAACAATCAATAAAAATAAATCACTTGATTATTTCAATTTAACTAACATCGGAATATTTTAGTATTTCGTGAGCAGTTTAAAACACTCACCTTTATTTAAAACTAAAAATTTTTCACAGTCAAAATAATTTGAATCCAACTCCATGTCGTAAAAGAGTTCAATACGAATCCAACAAAACTTGTTTCATTCGAATCTAACCTCGTATGAAAAGTTACAGATTAAATAATATTCGGTATAAATTAAAATTTAGTTAACAAAATTAATCAAAAATTAAAACTTAACCTTCTTCCACAATTCCATCACGCGACTTCTTCCTAGGCATGCGCGCGTAATTCTTTTTTTGACTTTTGCACGATCGAACGCTCCTTAATGAATGTCAACTGCCGCCCCTACTCCCAGCGCCGCCTTCTGCCTCTACTGCCGTCGTCGCACTCCAACATGCTCGTGCATGCGCAAATCGAGACAATGACCGAAAAAACTGCTGCCTTCAAACGAAATTTTCCGCTGCCATATTCGTCCATTCGACGATCCACGACCATGGATTGACTCGCCTCATTGAGCACTCCAAATTTCATGTTGGAGTCGAAGCCTAAAAATGGCTAGATCAGTCGGAGAAATATGGATCGTTGATCGAATTAGTTTTAATGGCGGCTAGAAACATTTTAGAGTTAGAGTTATGAAAGAGAGGGCTATTTATAGAAAATTTCCACGGACTATTCATCTATGAAATTTTCAAACTCCAAACGAAGCATACCGCCTAGCATTCTATACGTTATACCGCTATTCCGAACATAATTGAGCATATAACGGTAGCCAATTCCTTCCTATTCAAAAGATATCTTTTCAAATCGAATAATTTAATAAAAATTCTGAAAATTAATTCTACGTATTTCATGCTCGCACGGCCAGACGGTAAGTTCGATCGCTATGAAACTTAAAGTCCTATAATAATTCACTATTATGGATCCGATGAAACTAGTTCGTCGAAATCCGAGACAGTGCTCAAAAAGACTATTTTTACACGTTAATTAAAACGAGTAATTTTCAAAAATCAATTTAATCCCATTAAATTCAATTTTAAAGTTTACTATCTTCTTTCTTATTTAAATAGAATTTAAATAAACTTTTAAAATCATTTTTATTCATATTAAATTTTTGATTCGATTATCTAAACAATTTCCAATATTAAATTGAAACAATTTAATTATCAAATAAATCGCTATATTTGAAATGTAAGTTATTTAACTTATAAAATTTGATTTTAAAACGAATTCAAGTAATAAAACAACTACTTCCATTTTACAGTAATTCGACATCAACGCAATTATTGTATACAACAAAAGTTATTCATTTCTTACCAAATAAATGTATTCTTATTTTTGAAATTTATACTTATCAAAAATATAATTTCCTATGAATAAACTTATGCTTTTACTTTTAAATAAACATTCATTCGATTCTTTGTTAACTTAACATTGATTAGTTCAATTTCTTTTATCAATTACTTACAATTCAATATCATTTAATTTACTTTCTACTATAAGAATTACTTACAATCAATATCATTTAATCTACTTTCTAATATAAGTTATCATCTTTTATCTTATTGAATTTTGTTATTCAATTTTTTATCCAAGTTCATATCCAATAAATTACATTGATAAATCATTAAAAAATTGTTATTAACCATTTTTGTTCAATGATTATATTGAATTTAATAATTTAAAATATTTAAAAATATGGGTCGTTACTTCTATAGACCTATCGAACTTCCAAAGAATAGCTACTGGATGTACAGATTTGATGAAAAGATGCCAGTTGAAATCAAGTCTCATCATGTCAAAGAATCGCTTATGCTTATGAATAAAAACCAAGAAATGAAGAAAGAATCACTCGATCCAATCAATGAATTAAGAGATAAAGCAGCTATACAGTAGCCGAATATCAATGAAGAATATCTCAATTTTTTAAATATAAGGTAAAAGAAAGAGTGTTCAAAAAGGGAGACTTAGTATTGAGGAGAGTAATGGCAAACACGAACCCCACGGATGGTCAATTGGGACAAAACTAGGAAGGACCAGTGGTCATTTATGAGGTCGTTCCTCCATGAACATATTGATTAAGTAGAATTAATAGGAATGTAATCTCAAGAACATGGAATGCCGAGTATTTAAGAACATACTTTATGAATTTGGTTGAATAAAGTGGATTATTGAAGAAAATGTGCTTAAAACGATAATACCTGGATTGACATGCATTTAAGACCAAAGGTTGATAAGATTTGTCGAGCAGAAGCACCACTCAAACCCGGTAAAGGACAAAAAGCATGTGGCCCTACCACAAAGCCAGGCCAAAAGCAACCATCCAAAGAGTGATGGTCGATAAAGCCTTTGATCCCATCGTAGGCCTAGTCAAAGCACCCATCCAAGGAAAATGGATGAGAAAGCCTTTGGTTGTGCTATAAGGCCTGCACAAAGCAATCATCCAAAGAGTGATGGTCAATAAAGCCTTTGGTCCTATTGTCGGGATTGGTCAAAGTACCATCGAAAGGAGATGGATGAGAAAACCTTTGATCCCGCCATAAGGCCTGGCCAAAGAAACCATTCAAAGAGTGATGGTCAATGAAGCCTTTGATCCTATCGACGGGCCTGGTCAAGCACTCATCCAAGGGAGATGAATAAGAAAGCTTTTGGTACCATCGTAAGGCATGGCCAAAGCAGCAATCCAAATAGTAATAGTCATCAAAGCCTTAACCTCATCACTTGGCTTGGTCAAAGCACGCTTCCAAGGGAGACTGACGAGAAAGCCTTTGGTCCTGTCGTAAGACCTGGCCAAAGCAAAAATTCAAAGAGCGATGGTCAACAAAGCCTTTGATTCTACCGTTGGGCCTGTTCAACGAACCCATCTAAGAGAGATCGATGAAAAAGTGTTTGGTCCTCCATAAAAATACATACCAAACAAAGTTATTGAAGATGCTGCCCATAAAATGAACTACCCAAAAATCAAGAAGGCCAGGGAATGCTCTAATAAAGGTTGATATTTTCGAAGCACGTTTAACAAGAGCGAAGGAAATTTCTTAAGCCAAAAATTAAGAACTTTTCAGAAAAGGATGGGGGGCAAATGTTATACCCTATGAATTCCTAAATAAAGAATAGGTGGAATTAGAAAAAAGCATAACCAAAAGGTGAAGCACCTAAGTTCTCATGTTATTAACAGCTCCTATGCATGAATAGTCATCGCGAAAAGAACCTTGGATTCACTAAAGCCTTCGAATAATTGACTTTTATAGTCATCATGGAAATATTTCTGAAAAACTACCCCAAAATGCATCCTTGAAGCTATCGTGAAATAGTAAATAAGTGCCTTTGTGTATAAAAATCTTCATGTGTTTGTTATGAAGAACAATTAGGAAATGATTTCGAAAGCTTGATGAAAGTAGAGCCATTGTGGGTTAACTTTCTTAGAAGATTGGAAGGTAACACTCCTTAAAGCCTTTATGAAACATTCCACAAATCCATAGTGGAACATTCATCCAAGTCATCATGGATGTAGGGATTAATGTCTTTGTAGAATGACCCATGAAATTATCATTAGGAGAAAAACGAGATTATCATGTGATAATTACTGAAGTTATCAAGGAGGACTATGCAGAAGCTGTCATGGGTAGATCGTCAAGGGAGTTATTGTCGTTTAAGCAATTATTAAAGGATGAATTCGAAAGAAAGTCAAAGAATAAAAAGAGAAAAGCCATTATAAGGAATACTTAAACATACCCTTGCGGGGAATACTTAAACCTGCCATCATGAAGAATACCGACATGCACCATCGTGAAGAATGCTTAAACATACCTTCCTAAGGAAATGCTAAAATGCACCATCATGAGGTGTTCTTTGAACCTAAATGAAATAGATTTCAAAACCATCATGTAGAACTCCTCAAGGCTATTATGAAATCTCCTTAAGACTGTTAAAAATCAAAATGATCGAGTCTTCATGAAATAAGTAAATTTATGCTATTATGATATATTCATAAAGCTCCATGAACGAGAATAAATCTCCACTACTCATCCATGCCTTGTGACACGTGGAAGGAATCCAAAAGTTGGAGTTTTCTATAAATGAACATGTACCCCACTAGATGGGGATTTTTTTTGAAATGGATCTTCTTTCTCATTTTAATTTTTCTTTGAAACAAATAAAAAGATTAGAAAAGGTTCATGATTGGCCGATTAGAAAAACTTGATTTCATGATTTAATAGGAAAGGACTTGAACAAATGACTATTTTCACAATGACTTTCTTCAGGCTCACCCCTAACATCACTTGACTAAGAATTTCATCTTACTCAAGTGCCCATATTATCTTTAAGATAATCACATTAGCTTGACCCAATTTTAGCACTAACACCCACTTTTCCATGGTCTCATGCTTTAACTCTCCTACGTTCTCAAACTGACATTTACTAAAGTCTTAGTCGACCATGAGTTATCATTTGAACTCCAGCGCAACGGTTCTCTTAAGAGAATGGTCGTGTCAAATTCTCTTCAATGCTCAAATAATTCCATCGCATAACACTTCTAGTCACTTCATTATCCTGTGTACCCAAAAAAAATGCCGCGTCTCTCCAGGCCGTGCTTTTGTTATCGATTACCAGACGATAATTTGTAAAATTTATCACACAGTTTCATCGTGCAATGGAGCTTGTTTTCCAACATTAGTAGCTATCTACACAAAATGGTTTGGAAGTTGTGTATAGGATACATGACACACTCTATTAGATTGGTACCTCTAATTTTGCCAGTTGACATTTAGAATCTGATTGGTCAACATGCATTAACATCCATTGGATTCTGGGCATAGGCTACATGGGTTTATATAAAATAGAATACTGAAATAAAACATACCTGGCCATTTTCATTTTCGAGTTTCCCAATTTAGAATGACTCGTCATTCAAAAAGATTCAACACCAACATTAGGCTATCAATTCCTACTAAGGCTGATTCCACCATTGTTTAAGCCTCGACGTCCACGGTTGTCGGATCTGGACATTTAATCACTACAAAGCTATAGAGGATGAAAGTTCCAGCAGCTCCAATCCAGAATCAGCCTCCTCCTCTTAATGAACAAGTTAGATTAAGATTTCTAGATGATCCTCTCGAACAAATGCTAACAATCCTAAATTCCAAGTCTTTTTGAACTATATGCCTCTAGTGTGGAATCCCTATGAGTGACGTCCTGCTACCGACTATTAACTAACAAGCACACAATCCTCCCTAGGGATGCACCGTTGTCTATAACTACATATGCCTAGGCGGCACTGTACTTCCCTTCGATCCATTTCATCGTATGTTCCTTCAAGAGCTTGGGGTTACTTCCACTCAAGTCCACCATAATGGTTATGACTTGTTGAGTTTTCTTTACGTCCTATTCATGTTACAACTTTGATGGCTTCCAACCCCTGGGGAATTGGCGCACCTTTTGAGCTCCAAGCAAAGGAGTGAGTCATCATCCTTAATGATCATCAATGCTTGGTGCCAATGTAAAGTGATCGAGAAACTTCACAACAAATTATCGTATTTCAAAAATGAGTACTTCTATGTCTGATATCCATATAATTTCAATCGGCTTTAGCTGCCTAGAAGTAAGACTTCTCCTTTTCGGTTCTTTACCATATTTGGCTCTTATTTTCCAAGTGTCTAACTTCTTATCTATGGTCTTCACAGATATTTCTTCTCAAGGCAGGAGCGTCTAGCATTCTGAAATTTTAAAGCTCCTTAAAAGACTTGATATACGATTCCAAACCACCACTTGTTTCTTGGCAAACGAGAATCATTGCCAGTGCGACTTTATACACCCCAAACGATTCGTTGTTCCAACCAAACTTCCACCAAGAGGATCTAGGTTGTCTACTTGGTCTACTGCCCTTATTCATAGCTCTTACAAAGATATCCAAGGAGGTGCTAAAGCAGCGGAAGCAAAATTAGCCAGTGAAGTGCAAGTAGAAGGAGAGGAGAAAGTTGAGATGGAAACTATTCACAAAGTAGAAGAAGGAAGAAGGAGGAGAAGAAGAGAAGAGGAAGGAGAAGGGAATGAAGAAGATCATGACGATGTGGGTCTCGACTAAGATGACGACAATCGTATGCAGGGACGTCTCCAAGGTATGCCAAGATTCATGTCCTATCATGTCCAAGCGAATAATCATCAAGACCTCCTACTAATCTACTGAACCAAGCATGACACTAACAATTGAGACGATTCCTCCAATTGGTCATTCAGAAAATATCTTTGAGTCGCTGATTGATCTTAACATCCCTATCGACGCTCTCCTTAAAAAATACCCTTTAGGATTATCTTTCTATCTTAGGGCCACCTAGCCGAGGGAGGCAAAACTCTATCCTTACGACCTTGCAAACTTAGTCCATAGAGTAATTAGACTAATACCCGCACTCCACACACTTCTAGGATCATGAGCACCCATACCTTGCATCGGTCATTATTCCTACGTTATAATGTTGATACATTTCTTTATATTTTATTTCAGGTAAGATGGGAAGAGTCCACTTCACCTACCTTCACTCTACTATTTCCGAACAAAGGAGATCAACTCCTAAACCAAGTCCATCTCATCTTAGCTCTCACCGAGAAAAGAATTAGACAAAGAGAGAGCATGGAGGAAAGAAAGTCAATGCCAAGCAAAAGGAGATAGGCAGCCAGAAAAAGGTTGAATGAAAAGACATGTTGAGGAGAAAGAGTCCTATGACCTTACGAAAATGCACAAAGACTTATATGACTGCAATGATCCTTCCTTTGGGGTTTCCTACCTCGATCTCTACCGCAAATCTCTTCATAATAGCTTCCCACGTCACTATTTTTGGCCACTACTGTTTCTTTACCCCATCAATCCAAGGAGGTCCCTATTCGCCCAATTCCACCTCTACCACCACCAAATAGATTGCAAGCCACGCCGCCTTCCTAAACCTTTGTTTTACCATAGTCAGAATTGATGACGACTTTAAAGATATTCTTAGGGAAGAGGCTAAATGTTTGATTGGAGGAATCCAGGAGCTAATAGACCAAGGGTACTAGTGAAAGAAACTTGCCTTTGCCTTCTCACCAGACCGACATCCACTCGTTTGAGTCAACAAGGAGGAGTATGATAGAACTATAAAGGAATACATGAGGGAATTGGCCGAGGCTATACAAGAAAGAAATGTAGCTCAACAATTAGTGAAAAAGCCAAATGAATTGGTCAAAGAGACGATACAAACTCACAATCAAGCCAAGATTGTAATCAAAGATCAAGTAAAGAGTACTCATGAAGAAAATGACCATCTCAAGGCATAGATTGAGATCAAGGACTATGCCCTTTAAGAAAAAAGGCAAGGTACTTTAGGCCAAGGATCCTAATATTTATAAACACTGAGCCGAGATTAAGAAGCTAGATACCACTTTAATGACAGAAAAAGTAGAAAAACTAGAGGCTTAGATCGATTAGCTAGGGTAGTGAGCGAGCTAAATGAATTAAAAGAACAGGTGCCTAAGGAAAATAAAGAACTCGATTCCACCCTTCAATAGTTCTTCATTAATATTATACAATTTAAGAACCTGAAGTGGTTAGGATATACTCACTCCATCACCCTAGCTGACGCTAAGGAAGAGATAATGCATCGAGCGATCACCTTAGGTAAAGGCTACATCAAGGACCAACTGAAAGTCAAGTACCTTGATGTCGATGACATTGAGAAGACAGAAGAGGTAAAATCAATTCTGGCTGCACAAGATGCTATTGCGACTGAAGCTTCCATTGAGGTTCCTACGGTCCAAGTGCATTGGGCTAAGTAGAATCACCAACTTCAAAAATCCAATAACCTGTAATGGATGTTCCAATTTCCATAGGGGCCAGCATTGAGGCCGTCCTTACTATAGCTTCGGCTTCCACTGCTATAGCCACTGACAAGACCTATATTCATGTCTCTATTTCTTAACATATCCAGTCGATAATATAAGAGGTAAAGTTGGTGTATCTCCTGCTAAGGAAACTCCAACCAGTGAAGGTATTTTTATAGTCTCTCCAGTGCTCAAGAAGCTTCAGTTCTTTCCTAAGACCATCACAAACCTTTAATTCACATTTTGCGAACTTACAGGTCACCTATCGCTTCCTTCTTCTTCATCACCAATTACTCAGTTCATTTTGCTACCTCTATGGAGTCTATCTCTATTAACATGGGACTGGTTGCTCAATCATTCCTTCCAACTTCATCCCTGGTCCTAATTCAGAGAAGACATGACTCTAAAGGGATTGAATGAAACTTTGTAGTCCTTGGCGGAAAATGTCGCCATCACCTACGCTACGGGCCCAACTAATCCTATTTCCATGATGGAAAGGTGGAATATTGACATCTCCAAGGTAAAAATTAAGATCGAGCTTGGGCTAGAAAATCCAGTTGGCATCGGAAACCCAAAAATTAGTCCAAGAATTGTTCTTGTTACAATTAAGCCTCCTAAAGGCATTAGTGCAAATGCCTCCGTAGAGACATCAGCTGCCACTATTGATAAGCCCAAAGATCCAACTGTTACAATCACCATAGGAGAGATGACTCCCTCTAAAGGCATTACTTCAAAGAGAAAACCCAAGGATGGCAATGACCATAGTAGACCATATAATGGTTCGGACAGTAAGGGTTGTGTTAGTAGTGTTTTTAACCCAACGGAGTTCAATAGGAGTTAGAACTTAGGGACTATGCCAGAATGACTTGAAAGTTGAACAAGATATCTAAAAGAACAAGCCAAAAGCACTCAAGAAGAATTACACAAAAATCTACTAATGGGATATAGCAATCCATAAGGAAGCTTTATGGGTTGCTCAAGCCTCGTGCATCATGAATCAATATCTCTTTTAAGTACGTTTGCTAAGTTTCATAACCTTCCAAGCAAGCTAGTTTGAGAAGAGAAGACCCATCTGATTCTAGTCATAGTTCAGTCCAACCTGTGCATGAATCATTATCAAAATAAGGAAACTAGCTACGAAATGACATGGAGAGCACCTACATAAGGCAAGGAGTGCAACCCAAAGGAAGAGGTCCAAAAATCCCCTAAATACATAGATTGCTAGCGACCCATGCCCTATGGGTCGCTAGCAATCCATTAAATAATGTTGGATCATTATGAAATTTTCAAAGCACCATTGTATCATCGAGTGTAGGCTTATGGCAAAGCAGCCTAGCCGAATAGCTCTCCAACCCCTATAAATACAATCTTACCTGCAACATAAAGATGATCTTATGGATCGGCTTTTAGAACTCTATAGAGAATATTATTCGTCTTCTCCTCCCACACAATAGTCATCTAGGGGTTCATTGTGATTCTCCAGTGAATTCTTATACTTATGACTTGAACGAACTTAGAAGATTCAATCATATTATAATCCGATCTAACTTGTAATAGCAGTCAGTTAATATGAAGTTTTAAAGTGGAGATAGGCTTCATTAATGGCCGGACCACTATAAAAATCTTCTTGTCTTTTTCCAAATTTGGCTTCTTTTACGTTTATTCTCTATTTTATTGCTCTGCAAGAACAGGGCAGGGTATTGATCCATTTTTTGGGTTAACATTTTGGTGCTTTCACTGGGAATCCAACTCAAGCTTAGATCTAGCCATCAACTTTGGATCAGATAGGTTCGGAAGTTAGATCCTTAATTTTTGCTTAGAAGATTTGCTGTTGAGAATCAATGGCACCAAGAAGAAAGAAAAATCCCTCTGGAAGATCCATAGGAGCTACTATAGCTCGAGAAGAAACAAACACTCAACAAATTGAAGTTAACAACCCCAACAACCTGTAACTTGAAACTAACCCTGGAGATCAAGTGTCAGGATCCTCTACTCAGCATGAAGTTGTGACTAAAGGAGGATTGAACCAGACAATTGATGAAATTAACCAGAAAATGGAAAACTTGCAAAAGGCTTATATGGAAAAGATGGAAGCTCTTTTAGTGCTATAGTCACTAACTATTCCCATAACGGCACCTGAAGTCGTGGCTGCTACGGAACAAGAGCTTTCTTCTATTTTTGGCTCAAGTAGAAGAAACAGAAAACAAAAGCAAAATGAAGTAATGGGTGGAGCTCAAGGCGTCACAATAGTGGAAAATGCTAGTACCCCGCCCACTGTAAAAGCGCCTACTGCAAACCTGAACTTGGGAGTGAAAGCTCCACATGAGGACATACTAGTAGCTGACACTGACTTTGAGGAAGGAAAGCAACTTAAGGAAGGAGAATTGAACTCAAATGATCAAACTCCACCAGCAAGAACAACCGCCTCCTAACGGACCTCTATAGGACTGACTTGCCCAAAGACTGGAGAGCTTAGGTTTTAGCCAGCCAGCCAGCCAAGACCATTTGCGAAGTCAAACACTTGGAGCAGCTACTAACACCTGCCCTACGTATGAATGGACAAGTGAGGCATACATTGCGGACATGGTTAGATGCTTGATGTAAGAAAGAAAGGGCAGAAAGGATGATGATTGGAGTTCCGCTTCGAGCTGAGCTTCCTTCATCGACAGTATCCCGATGGCTGAGTAGCCTTAGAAATTCACCATGCCACCAGCTATGCCCTCCTACAATGGAACTACTGATCCTCAACGGCACTTGTACAAGTAAATTTGGAATATGGATGGTGCAAGGGAAAAAGATGCAGTTGGTTGCAAATGTTTCGCCATCTATCTGGAAGGAGGTTTCTTCCATGTGGCTTATCAAACTCCCTCCATGATCTATCTCAACATTTAACGAGCTAGCCAGGAAGTTCTTAGATTAATTTAGACTACGCATGGCTCAGCCAAAGGACATGATGTCTCTATCTAGTTATTTTCAAGGACCCAAAAAATCGCTAAAATCGTTCATGAACCGCTTTAACATAGCTGTCACCGAAGTGAGAAATCCAAATAAGGATATGATTTTCCTCACTTTAGTTCGCTCGATTCATCCTAAGGCAGATTTGGAGATGGATCAAAATGAAGCAACCAACCACCATGAAAGAATTCAATTGAAAGGCTAGTCAATACTTGAGTTTGGAAGAGGAAAATATGTTAGAAGGTAAAAATACTGATATATGACCAAATGAATCAATTCAGAGTAATATGGTGGTTAATCAAAATGGCAAGAATTTTGAAGTAACTGCTAGAAAAGATAGGAATCACAAAAGAAAGAACTAGGATCTGAACATCGGCAAGGGCAATGGAGGGGAAAAGAAAGTAATAGATCTAAAACGCGGAGAATACACCCCATTAAACGGCAGCATAGAGAATATTTACCTGGCAACTCAGGGAACATAGGAGTACCCAAAGCCGCCTCAGAAAGAAGAGTCTGAGCAACAAAGGAAGTTGAGGAAGTTCTTTCAATTCAATGAAACCCACAGCCATAACACAAACGAGTGTCGTCATTTGAAGAATGTGATCGAAGAACTGATTAGAGAAAACTAGCTCCAACAACATGTGAAGAGGCTCTAAAATTTTGATCAGCTAACCGTATTTCATGCTCCTATACCTAAGCATGCTTCGCCTACTGGCCGATTCGACAAAAGTAAACCGACTCAAAATCATCCATTAGCTGCTTGGGTAAGTAAAACCGTACCCAAGCACACTTTGTCTACTCGCCGAGTCGACGAAGGTAAATTGGATCAAAATCATTTATTAGCTACTTGGGAAAGTGAAACCACACCCAAGCACGCTTCGCCTACTCACCAAGTCGACGTAAATAAATCAACTCAAAATCATTTATTAGCTGCTTGGGAAAGTGAAACCACACCCAAGCATGCTCCACCTACCCACTGAGTCAATGAAAGTAAATCGACTCAAAATCATTCATTAGCTGCTTAAGAAAGTGAAACTACACCTAAGCACGCTTCGCCCACTCGTGGAGTCGACAAAAGTAAACTGACTCAAAATCATCTACTAGTTGCTTGGGAAAGTGAAACCACACCCAAGTACACTCCGCCTACTCGCCAAGTCGACAAAAATAAATCGACTCAAACTCAAAAGCTGCGCATTTCGTAAGTCGCGCACTCTCAAAACCGCTCATTCGTAAGCTGTGCACTCTCAAAAGTTGTGCATTTCTTAAGCCGCACATTTCATAAGCCATGCACTCTCAAAAGCCACACATTTCATAGCCGCAAAAGCACTGCTGGATGTTGCCCTGGCATCATCATAAAATCGTTAAGATTTTCTATGTACTGGTATTTTCCTCACAATACCAGGAAATTTGTCCGTTGTAGGACTAACCAGGATCAACTTCCACTATCTAAAAGAATCAAAGTGAGTCTAGTAATATTGCAAAAGTAGAAATCGACAAAGAATTTTGATTGTTGATCGAAAAAATATCTAGAGTCGAGACAATCAAGTCACAAGTTCCCAAAGATCGAAACTGCAAAGTAAATTTGGCTATAGGCATCAGAGGAATCGCTCGAATCAATCGACCATTTATCAAGTGTTCGGTTTAAATAACCCAGTGAAGTAGGGGCGCACACACCATAAATTAGTTGAAAGAAAAGTACTCCATAGTCCTGTTATGCCAAACAAAGAATTCTGGCAATCACAACAGGTCTAGTTGTAAAACTGAAAAATGCATACATAATTCGTGAAATCACGGAAATAAAGGCATCGTATACAACAAAACACGACACGACAATATGAAATTTAGAAATTTCAAAACGAGCAATTGTGTCATGTACGCACATAAGTGGTATAAAAACATGCTAAGTATGTGATAAATAAGAAAGAACATAGAAGCAACAATAGTAGAAACATTAATCTTTTCATTTCTCATAACAATTTCTGTACAAAGTCAAAATGTGGGGGCCACACCCAAACAATATCAGCCAATAAAAAGAAAAGTATAGATGCTACAACATAAAAAGTGACAAGTGCAAACTCTTCTCTTGTACAAAATACATGTCAAACAAATCAAAGTACTACAAATACTGGCTCCATTGTCACTCGAGACCGTCAATGCTTCTTGCAACCACTTTCTTTCCAGCCTTTCGTTAGAAGTTTTTCTTCCCCTCAGCATCCCCACCAGGGGTCGTATCGCTTCTAGTGATATTGATTATAGGTTCCATGCCTATGTCTCCTTCTTGTTCTTTGGCCCCATTAGAAGAATCCACCTTAGTCTTGCACTTGCAGGACTTTGTGGGAGCCCCTCAAAGACTTTCTCTCCTCTACCTTCTCCTTCTTAACTGCTACCATTTACTACTCAGTTTTACCAGGCTAGCTAGCTTGGTTTGTTTTCTCTCGGATGTCAGGTGGTATTAAATCAACCTCTAGAGATATAGAGGGGACATATAGGCCATGCACATAGCGATCATCTCAGGTTCAGTCCCTGGTTGCGAGGGAGCTACAGAAACAAGCATTGAAGCAGTCGAGATAACAGTAGGCCCTAGGACTGGAGAAATTGGTAGTTCAACAGGCAAAGAAGTAGGACCTACAAGATCAAAAAGAGAAGTATTCAGTTCATTTTGTTCTTGCGGCGTGAGCTGGAAGTCCTCAAACTCAGGAGATATAAGAAAGTTACCTGCATCAGAAGTGTGACCGTGAACCTTAACCTCGTACTCCATACTATTTCCTTCTTTAGATGATTGCACAATCTTGCGCGAATTTTTTTGACTTCCCAAGGCTTCAGAGGTAGGATAGAAGGGACTGATAACAAAGCAGTACGATTCAAAGTTGGAATGATTTTTGTTTGATCATGAAGTTGTTTGGACGACTCGCCAGGCCCAGAAATTAAAGGCTCTGATATTGCTTTAGCAGCTGCAGCTACGCCAGCATCGGTGGCTTCTCGCTCCCTTTGAACTGAAATAATCTCCCAACCCACTACCAAAGCCTTCTTTGATACTTCATTCATATAGGCATCCTCCAGCTCTTGTTTGGTGTACATCCTCGTATTCTTGGAAATGGGCTAGGATTTCTTCCAAAACCACAGCAATGAGTACATGGGAATTTTGGGCCCAAATAACAGAGACAGCGTTGACACAACAAGGAGTTGACGTAGAAGTTCAAGTTGGTGTTATCCATCTTCATCATCCTCCTTTTGAAAGTATCTTGCAGCTCTAAGTAGTCCATAATCATAACGACTTTCTTAACTTTACTTTGGTCTTTTCAATGTCGAGTTGTGCAAATTTTTCTCGAAGCAAAGCAATCACTTGAGCCTGATTGGAGATGGTCTTATCCCGAGATTCCACTATTCCCGCATCAACAATTATTTTCTTATAAGCTTTAATAGTTTCATCATGACCAACAATGGTTTTCTTTTGAGCCTCGATGATCTCATCTTGAGTTTCAAGCTCCTTTTTCAACTCATCTTCATTAGTATGGGCTTTCTTGATTTCATCTCTGAACACGATTTCAACTTTTGCACGAGCCTCCTTTAATTCCTTTAGCAAACTAGTGTTGCCCTTACCATCTCGAATGGCAGCATATCTCTTTTTGTCAATTGATCAAATTTAACTCCCTTCAAGAACCACCCAAGGAACGCGACTTCAAATTCAGGTGGACCAGATGGGAGAATAAAAGAAGGCCTCCTACAAGGGCACGAAAAACCAGAAGCCGACATAGCATGAGTTGATGGAACTTGGGTTAATGGATTGACCTGAATAGTAGTAGATGGAACCTCAATTATGATAGAAACTGGAGCCAGGCAAATGTATGGTGTTCGAAAGGATGAGGATCACGATCCATTTCAACTTTTATAATGGATCCTCCCGATCATTGGGTGTCGTCCTCTTCTCATAACCACCACTATAAACTCTACCTTCTTCTAGCTTTCCAATCTTTTCTCCTCCTCAACTCTTCCTCAGTTTCTCGAGGCTGGCGGCGGCTTGAAGTCCGTTTCGACCCACATTATGCATTTGTAAATTGTTCATGATCTTCACATAGTCCATGACCCCTCACAGTAGCTAATATAAAAAAAATGAAGTAACTTTAGCAGTAGAAAATGAGCTTAAATAATGCATACATGAGTGTACGTGACTCTAATGAAGTACATAATGTGTCATAGGCGCCCTAAAGGGACTTCACAAACCACGTCTGGAAGCGGCTATACTGGAAGTCAGGATAATTCTGGAAACACCCCAACTAGAGTGAGGAGACAATCCCTCGGACTCAAAATCATCTCCCATGAGTTCTGTAATGTCCACATAAATGTTTCTCAAGTCTCTAAAGTCGATATCGGCTTCCTTAGATGGAGAACCACGAATTTGTTTATTTGTTGGGGGAGCATCTTTAGCAATAACTTCTTGGGGAGGCAAATCCAGGAGAATAGGACTCATTACTGGAGTTTCATCACATGATTCAAAATCTCCTTCGCTGGAATATGCATCAAACTCCTCATCGCTAGAGGAGGGGTCATTATCATTTCCACTCTCAATTTTGCCTTTCTCTTTTACTATAATCAACATAGCTTTGCCTTCTCATTGTTTGAACTCCTCTTCCCCTTCCTTCGAGATCAGAGGCATCCTGTTCGCACTAATAGCTCTAATCATAACGCCTTTTTCTTCATGAATTTCCTCAGTTGATCCACCAAATGAATCTTCTCCTCCTTGTAGACCGCTCTCTTTGAAATTGTGCGATGAAGAAGTGGAGCGTGTTCTAATCCTAGAACATGTAGGGGATGGAACTTCAACAAAGATGGCAGACCTCTTAGGATGTAGCAACCTGTATCGATGCAAATTCTCGTTCGCTAGCAAAAGTTTGATCGATATATCTCTAGCATCTATGGCTTCAGGATATAGAAGATAGAGTCTAGTGCTGGATCTTTATTTGGCAACGGAACAACTGTAAGAAGCATTCAGTCTATTAAAACCCTGCACCATCATAATACGTCTCAACAAGAGAAGAGAAAGCTTACCCTTTATCGTCCAAAGACGATTAAACCTTTCAGGACATCTAACAAAGAAATATTGGGTCTTGAACTGGGATAAGTTGCTTTGGAGTTGCAATACAATTTTTTAATTTCTCTAGGCCTGATAATCACAAGAGACAAACATTGCCCTCTCTCCTTGAATGAAAGGAAGTATCTCAATTCGTCGAGGCTTAGGAAACGGTTGAATGTTCGCATAAATAAAACATGAATACAAGTCAAAATTGCATAGCTGTTGGGATGAATCTAAGATGGGGCTATTCCTAAATTCATAAGAGTGTCTCTCAAAAAATGATTGAATGTGGGGCATTGCACCATTCAAGCACATGTACTGATGGTAGGCAGTGTACCTCGAAGCTGGCATGAGTGCAAAATCATTTTTCGTTAGAAGGCGCACATCATATTCCATAATACCATGCTGTAAACGGATATTATGCAGAACTTTATCATAAATGACAGTAGGAGCTCTCTTTGAAGGGTTAAGTAAAACTCCAAAGTTCGAAGGAGTTCGATCGATGACTGGACCAATTGGCACCAATTGATCATATTGATCCTGCCAAAGAAGTAGGCATTGCGAGAATCATTTGCGAAGGCATAACTGAGGTCGATTCTGCTTCCAAAAGTACCGGGCTCCCTTCACTGGATTTACATCGAGATGACGGCCACTTCATTCTATATAATAGAATTTGTATTTAACATGGTCAGGTAGCCCTGTTTTTTAATTAGAAATCCATGTATATTTAACGCCTGAATTTCGAAAAGATGTTGACTTGTGGCAACTCGTCAGATTTCAAGTGTTAACCGTGTCAAGTGCAGTGTGCTATCTATGTAAGATGGGCTCGGTGTCTTGAACACTATGAATGCTATATCTTGTGTACATAGTTCACTCGCGACAAAAAATTGAAAAAGCTTTTCATATCATTCATTAAAGTTATTCCTCCTACACTTACCCGTTATTAGTCGACGATTGATAACGGATCCGTTGTCCAAAGTGACACAAAAATCTCAGTCACTTCTCAGGCATACCGAGCATGCAATAGTAAGACTAATCTAGGATGATCAAGTCCATAGTAAACTGCCTCGTCGGAACCATTGAGGCCTCAAGCTAATTGATTTTGATTTATTAGACGAAGATAATAGAAAGAATCAATCACAAGACGTAAATCCACTATCTAGACCTAATAAATCGCAATCAACCCTCTTCATTCACTATTCTCATCGATCACCCCAAAATTCACTGACAATCACCACCAATATGGTAACCATGTCATCACCAACCTCGGATAGAAGGCAAACGTGTTCGACTTCGGGTTCATGATGATCCAAGCTAGGAATAGCAATTTGCAATGTTGGTCACGATCCAAGCGAGCGACGATTCTGGTGCTACGGTTTGGCACGGGGTGACGACGAAGGTAGCTAAGGACGACGGTAGTAGGCTACGATGGTAATGATTGACAACATCGGCAGCAAAGGCTGGTTAAGGTTAGTTGTGGTTGGCCCGAGTCATAAGAAGAAAACGAGGAAGAAGCAAGTAAGAATGGGATGAACCGAAAAGGTATTAAGTAGAAAAGTCCCATAAAAAAATCAAAGTGATTGGATCGCTTGCAATCCATCATCCCACTTTAATTTATCGCTCAATCTTTCAAACCTGAACCCCCTTGCCGTTCGTAAACACTTTGGAAATTACAGAGTCAAAATTGATATGTTTCCATGAATAATGATGATCCATATCTTAAATTCGACAAAAATTGAAAAGTAGAAAAACAATACTTCACGGTAAACCTAATACGATCGACTGGATTTCATGAAATAGGAATTCAAGGACGACCAGTTCTGGAGCATACTTTCTTTCTAAGGAAAGCATACTCTGGGGGGCAAATGTTAACCGGGTTTTTAACCCAGTGGAATTCAATAGGAGTTAGAACTTAGGGACTATGCCATAATGACTTGAAACTTGAACAAAGCATCTAAAAGAACGACCTTAATGTACTCAAGAAGAATTACACTAAAATCCACTAATGGGATGGATCGCTAGGGATTCATCACCCATGGATCGCTAGCGATCCAATAAGGAAGCTTCATGAGTTGCTCAAGCCTATTGCATCATGAATCAATGTCTCTTCTAAGTATGTTTTCCAAGTTTCAAAGCCTTCTAAGCAACCTAACTCAAGAAGTGAAGACCTATTTGATTCTAGTCAAGTTCAATCCAACTTGTGCATGAATCATCATCAAAACAAGTAAACTAGCTACGAAATTACATGGAGAGCAACTATAAGGCAAGGAGTGCAACCCAAAGG
Source organism: Allium cepa (assembly GCA_030765085.1). Classification (NCBI taxonomy): domain Eukaryota; kingdom Viridiplantae; phylum Streptophyta; class Magnoliopsida; order Asparagales; family Amaryllidaceae; genus Allium; species Allium cepa. Next base: position 788,341,933 of record CM060929.1, read on the forward strand.
AAGAAATCAAAAAATCCCCTAAGTACATGGATCGCTAGCGACCCATGCCCCTGTGCAGTTAAAGCGCTTGGCAGATTCAATGCGGTGGAGGTGCAAAAAGTCATAGCAGGGATACAACGAGAATATAGCGAGATATAGCGAATGACTCAAAAATAGCATATAAAACTCGTACTTAAAGTTTATACAAATATAGAAATGGTAATTAAATGAAAAATTAACATTCAATTAAATTATAACTAATACATAAATAATTTAAATAAAAATATGTGCGAATATATTATAAATAAATGTAAAACTATTATATAACATAATTGACTTTTGTAGAAAATTAGAGTATTTACATTTCTGAAAATATATTAAAATTCATTTAAATAAATTAATTTTATAATTTTTATAATGTATAAATGTCATTTTTTAATTCATTTACTTTAAAGAAGATATAACACAAATAGTAGAATATAGCGAGAATAATGGGATATAGCAGAAATAGCGCGGCTTAAAGCAAAAGGGCTATATTAGGCTATATGGAAAAATCATAGCGGTAGAAATTTGCTATGAGATATAGAAGGGTAATAGCAGGGCATTAACTACACTGCCATGCCGTATGGTTCGCTAGTGATTCATCAGATTATGTTGGATCGTTATGGAATTTTAGAGCACCTTTGTATCATCTAGTGTAGGCTTCTGGCAAAGTGGCATAGCCTAGTAACTCTCTAACCCCTATAAATACAATCTTACTTGCAACATAAAAGAGATCTTCTGGACTGGCTGCTGAAACTCTGCAAAGATTATTCTTTACCCTTCTCCTTCCACATAATAGTTATCTAGGGGTTCACTGTGATTCTCCATTGAACTCTTGCACTTGTGACTTGATCTAACCTAGAAGACTCAGTCATATTGTAATTCGATCCAACTTGTAACAATAGTCAATTAATAAAAAGTCATAAAGTGGACGTAGGCTTCATTAACAACAGAACCATTATAAAAATCTTCTTATCTTCTTACCATTTCTCCTCTTTTTACATTTATTCTCTATATTATTGCTCTATAAGAACAGGGCTAGTGCTTTCACACTCAATCTAGAGTGTTGATCCATGTTTTGGGTTAATAGTTGGCAAGGATGAGAAAATGAAGAAGTTAAAGAAATATATATATATATATATATATATATATATATATATATATTCCACTTGGCTTTTAATGATGATGAGACAGTTTCTTTTTGCCCCTTTTTGGTGTGCCATTTGTTTTTTCTCATTGTACATAGGCTGCGTTTATGTGAGATTGGCCCCCACGACTAATGTATAAAAATTGGTGTAACGAAAGATTGCTTTTCTTTTACAATATTTTTTCCATTTACATTTCCACATTCTTATATTATACCAGCCAACATATGATTTCCTTCATATATAATATAACTACATGCGCTCCAATTCATCCAAATTATGCATGCCTGCATCTATGCAATGCTTTTACTTACACAGCTATGTATATATAAGTAAACTCATGCAATTGCTATAGTTATTTCCATTGCTTAGTTCTACTTTCTATTGCTAAAGTATTTTCATTTTGCTAAATAAAACTAATGTTTAACTAACTCGTGGCTATTCTTGTTTACCCTCAATTGAGTTTCCCTTGACCAATAACAAGTTACAGATAAACTAAGTTTTGTGCAATTTCATATCTTCGAAGAACAGTGGTTTGGATGTCTATATCCTTACATCCTTGACCTTGCCAATAACCGGTGCCATCGGTATCATCCACCAACTATCCTCGCTTATCCTCGATCGAGCATGTCCTACAAGGCAGCAAGCACGGTCGTGAGAGTCATTGTCGTACTCTAGTTCCTATCTCTAGGAATCGGTGCTTCGGATGCCTATCTTTGGGCATCCGCTCTCAGTCTCACCTATCATTTGGTGTTGATTGAGAGTATCCTTTGACTGTCCTCGCTTATCCATGGCATAACATGTCCTACCAAGCCATAAGCGTGGTCATCAATTTTTTTTCCTACACACCAGTTCTTATCTCTAGAAGCTGTTGCACTAGCTGGTCGATTTTGAGCATCCCTTGCTGACTTTGCCTATCTCTGAGCAACACTTAAAACTGAAGGGATAAGGGTTAATTATCCGTTCAAACCTTGTGATTATTCTCCTTTGCCTGATCCTCAATCAAGGGAGTTGGAACCTATCCTTGGGTACTTGATTGTACTATTAATCATGCAGCATAAGATTTTGATTACAAAAATGTTGTTTCTTTGGTTCAAGCAGCTAACGTTATTTACAAAAAAAGGTGGCAAGTCTTGCCCTATTACATTGCACCGAATCCAATAAGATGGCTTATTTGCTGAAAATAAACTAAATAAATCTTTAAATGAAATACTGTTGCAATAGGTCGATATTGCATGTGTGCAGAATCAGGATTCTTTAGATAGTGGCTAGCTTGAAAGTTCCATCTCCAAGCTTTTTCTTGATCGCATAAGGACCTATCCAATTCGGTCCAAGTACCCAGTACCCAGGAAAATTCATTTCAAAACAAAGTCTGCCACTTCAAAGGTATGATTTTGGATTTTATTATTAAAATGTCAAGCTAATCCTTTCTTGCATGAAACTACTCTTAATCAACCTCTCCTTGCTTTTTTCGATCTAGTCGAGGGACTCAAGCAAGAGTTCGTCCTTAATCTTGGGGTTGTATTGCTTTTTCCAATGAGAAGGGACTTCCAATTTCCTTGGAATCATGGCCTCAACTCCGAAGGTCAGAGAAAATGGAGTATGCCCAATCATGGACTTATGGGTCGTGGTATAAGCCCATAAAGAATTGGAAGCTCATCGATCCAGTTGCCCTTGTCTTTAGTTAATAGTTTTTTTTAAGAAGGATTTGATGATTTTGTTCACCACCTCCACCTGTCAATTCACGTATGGGTATGTTACTACTGAAAAGCATTTCTCAATCTTGTACCAGTTGCAAAAATCCTTGAACTCGGTACTCTCAAACTGAGTTCCATTATTAGTTATAATCTTCTAAGGAACTCCAAATATAATATTCTTTGTCACAATGCTTACCACATTCCTCGTTGTGATCATGGCAAGTGATTCCACTTTAACTTACTCTGTGAAGTAAGCCACTGCAACAATAGCATACTTAGCTCCTCCTTTCGACATCAGTAATGAGCTGATTATTAAAAGTGTGGTGTGTATACAATTATATGTGCTAATATAGTATACACGGATCGTATAATATGGATTACAATACAAATGCGGAAATAGATGATAATAGCATTGTAAATAGAAAATAGAAAAATCACACCAGAGATTTTTATACTGGTTCGGAGCACCGTCCTACGTCCAGTCCCAGACTTCTATCTGGATTTTCACTATTAACTACCTCGCTTCACCCGGAGGAACAGGTTTACAATACCCGAACAACCGAACGGGATTTCATGCCTTTAATACACTGAGGACTTCAACACTTGCCTCTTACAACACAGAGGACTTCAACAAAAGAACAAATACAATTGTTGTTGACAACTTGTGTTCTTGAAAACACGGATTTGTCACTAGCAGTACACCCTTCCTATAATCTTATCCTCAAAGTATGCGATATGATGTTTTGAAAAGATTAAGGAAAGTATATTATTGAATCAAAGGATATGAAATAGTTTCAAAGATTCAATAAATAATTTAGAGCTTTTATAATACAGTATTGAGATTAGAGATTAGATTAAAAGAATATATGAAATCGTTGTAAAAACTTGTGTATGAATCAATGATTTAGATGAGTATATATAGAGAAAAATAGTTGTAACTCTTTGTAAACAGTTGCCATTAAGAGTTATGATCATTGATGAAAGATAGGAGATGCAACCTTTGGAGAAGAGAAGTGTCTTTTGGAAAAGTTGCTTTCTGTTTAAAAACGGTCGACAGGTCAAAAATGGGCCGGTAGACAGGAATTCAAATATATATATACGTTATGTGCATGTGTGCACGTTCACTGTGCAATTTACACAGGAACGGTCGACCGCACCTATACTGACCGGTCGACCGGTGCCTGTTAAATTGCACATTGAATTGTGCAACTGCATGCAACTTATAAATTATTCGTATATATATTGATTCCCTTGATATGCATGATTATTTGAGGATAGATTTTAACAAATTTATTACTATTACAACAACAAATAATCAACCTATAATCTAGAGTACCATATATAGCTTTATTGACCTTGTTTTTGTCGATCGCCTTGTTTGTCAGAAATCAATCGCCTTATTTGTCAGAAATCAAAACTTTCATAAAGCTTGTGACTCAACATTCTCCCCCTTTTTGATTGATGACAATATATATATCTGCAAATCTGAATCTCCCCCTGAGTATGTGATTTCTTTCCTGCAAGCAATTGTTAGCCCTTTCTCCCCTTTTGTCATCGACAAAAAGGAGTAACAGATCAATCGCCTTTGCCGATGATATAACCTTTTGAATTGTCTCCAAAAGTGACTGAGCCACCATCTGAGTATTTAATATTTGTTAATAAGCTCTTGTCTCCCGTCATATGCTTTGAGCAACCACTGTCCAATATCCACTTTCCTCTTTTCTTCAGTGGGACCTGCAAAAAATAGAATTAAGTTCATGGTACCCACTTTTTATAGGGTCCTAAGAGTTAGGTCTTAGGAGTCCAAACCCATTTGGGTCCGGTATCCCCTTTATATATATAATTGTTATTAAAATGTACATTATTCATGAATTGCTGAATGTATTTGTTCCTAATCAAATTATTATTTGTTTTAGGAACCCATATTTTGATAGTCTTGACATTTCTCTTTTGAAATTTCACAACTGGTTTTGGTTTGAAATATAATAAACTAAGATTTTTCTTAGCTTCAGTTTTTTGTACTTTCTTCTTCCTTTTATTTCTAAGATGTTTCTTAGTTTCATGTTTGTTATATCCCAAACCTTGTTTATCTGAAATAGATTGTGAACTTTCAATGATTTTAGTCAAATTTTCTCGACCTTTGTTAAAGTTAGAAACATTTTGAGTAATGTCATCAAACTTTGTTTGTAAACTAGCTTTTTCTAGGTCTAGAATTTTGACTTTTGCTTTAAGTTCATGATTTTCAGTAGTGAGAGCATTATTTTTCTCTTTTTGAGCTTCTATTTCTTGACTCAAAAGAGATATTTGAGAGTCAACATTAGATGATGATTCTTGAATATTTTCAAGTTCTTTTTCTAATATTTTCTTCTCATCTTTTAACATATCTCGTTCAAACTCTGCTCTACTTAAATCTGCTTTGACTACTTTTAATTGACGTTTTAAGTCTTTATATTTGACTATCAATTCAGCATTAATATCAAGTAATTCATCAAATGTAGGAATTTGTACCTCATCTTCTGTTGCCATAAAGCAAACATTAGCTTGTTCATTCTCCGAATCACTTTCACTTTCTGATGAAGATGATTCTGAATCATCCCATGTTACTGAGAAGGCTCGTTTCTTTGATTTGTCCTTCTTATATTTGAATTTGTCATTTTCTGACTTTTTCTTTTGTTCTGGACAATCCTTCTGCATGTGTCCCTTTTTATGGCAGTTGAAACATTCTATAGCAGATGAAGATGGTTTATTTGATCCAGGTTTCCTTTTATTGTAGCGACTGGCTTTTCGATATTTTAGGAATTTTTTGAAACCTTTAGCAATGAACGCCAAATCTTCATCTTCAGAATCTGATTCATTTTCATCTTTCTCAACATGAAATGCTACATTTTTCTTTTCTTCTTTCTGTTCTTTTCTAGCCTGTAAATTTGCTTCATAGGACATTAAATTTCCTATCAATTCATCTGGCTTCATGACGGAAAGGTCATTAGCTTCTTCAATTGCTAATACTTTTCCTTCCCATTCATTAGTCAGAGAATGTAGGACTGTTGAAACAACATCAAAATCAGAATACTTTTGTCCTAACCCAATAAGTGCATGGTGAATAGTTTGAAACCGTGAATACATGTCATTGATTGTTTCATTTGGTTTCATTTTGAAATTTTGAAATTGACTTTTCAGCATGGCTATTTTGGCTTGTTTAACCTTGTTAGTACCTTCATGAGTGATTTTTAGCGTTTGCCAAATTTGATATGCAGTAGTGCAGATACTAACACGGTTATATTCATTTTGGTCTAATGCACAGAACAACATATTTATTGCTCTTGCATTTACGGCTGCTGCCGTTTTCTCAGCCACAGTCCATTCTGAATAATCAGTTGTTGGATTTACTATTTCTCTTTGAGTAGCATTCCAAGCATCATAGCTACTTGATTGCATAAAGAATGACATACGTGTTGCCCAATAACTGTAGTTAAGACCATTGAAAAATGGAGGTCTTTGTGTCGATTGCCCTTCTGTGTAAGTGGTGTTTTGAGTGCTAGTACTTGCGTTATTTGCCATATTACAAGAATATATCAAATAACTGTGTTACGGTTATATGATGACCGTGCTCTGATACCAATTAAAAGTGTGGTGTGTATACAATTATATGTGCTAATATAGTATACACGGATCGTATAATATGGATTACAATACAAATGCGGAAATAGATGATAATAGCATTGTAAATAGAAAATAGAAAAATCACACCAGAGATTTTTATACTGGTTCGGAGCACCGTCCTACGTCCAGTCCCAGACTTCTATCTGGATTTTCACTATTAACTACCTCGCTTCACCCGGAGGAACAGGTTTACAATACCCGAACAACCGAACGGGATTTCACGCCTCTAATACACTGAGGACTTCAACACTTGCCTCTTACAACACAGAGGACTTCAACAAAAGAACAAATACAATTGTTGTTGACAACTTGTGTTCTTGAAAACACGGATTTGTCACTAGCAGTACACCCTTCCTATAATCTTATCCTCAAAGTATGCGATATGATGTTTTGAAAAGATTAAGGAAAGTATATTATTGAATCAAAGGATATGAAATAGTTTCAAAGATTCAATAAATAATTTAGAGCTTTTATAATACAGTATTGAGATTAGAGATTAGATTAAAAGAATATATGAAATCGTTGTAAAAACTTGTGTATGAATCAATGATTTAGATGAGTATATATAGAGAAAAATAGTTGTAACTCTTTGTGAACAGTTGCCATTAAGAGTTATGATCATTGATGAAAGATAGGAGATGCAACCTTTGGAGAAGAGAAGTGTCTTTTGGAAAAGTTGCTTTCTGTTTAAAAACGGTCGACAGGTCAAAAATGGACCGGTAGACAGGAATTCAAATATATATATACGTTATGTGCATGTGTGCACGTTCACTGTGCAATTTACACAGGAACGGTCGACCGCACCTATACTGACCGGTCGACCGGTGCCTGTTAAATTGCACATTGAATTGTGCAACTGCATGCAACTTATAAATTATTCGTATATATATTGATTCCCTTGATATGCATGATTATTTGAGGATAGATTTTAACAAATTTATTACTATTACAACAACAAATAATCAACCTATAATCTAGAGTACCATATATAGCTTTATTGACCTTGTTTTTGTCGATCGCCTTGTTTGTCAGAAATCAATCGCCTTATTTGTCAGAAATCAAAACTTTCATAAAGCTTGTGACTCAACAATTATATCAATTCCTTAAATCATAAATGGATGCGGGTTAACCCCTTGCGTAAGTTCTGCTGATGGAGCTCTCAGAAGTTTCGCAAACCTCTAGCATCGATCACACTATTTGATGTAATTAGTTTTATCTCGATTTATCGTTGGACAAAAGTTTTCGTAGCAAAGTATCTTCTTTGTTAATTTTTTCCCTGTGGTATGGTCACCACAGCTACCCTTATGATTTCCATCAGCATTTTCATAATCTCATCTTTAATCGCACACCGAAGCAGAAGGGTTGAGAAAATTCTACTGTATAGCACTCCATCTTGCATTATGAATCACGACACTTTGTGAAGGAGTTTTCATCATTTGTTCTTTCCTTTTGGGAGTTCCTTTAAGCAAATAGTCCTTGATCGGAGTCATCCACGACTCCTCCTCTTCAGCCTCTAAGATCCAGTCGACATCCATTCAGTCGATGCTTGGCACTAATAAAATCTCCACCAGAACCAATCCTATCAACTGCAAATCTCTAGGGCTTGTAAGATTGGCCAATGAATCAACCTTCGTATTCTCCTATCTGGGGATGTGCATGATCGTGTAATTATCAATATGGTTCGACAGTTCCAGTATCTTTGTCAAGTAAGGGGCAAGTCTTGCACCCTTAGCATAGAATTCCTTCTTTACCTAGCAGACCACCAACTGGGAGTCACTGAATATATGCAGCATCCTCACCCCTAGTTTCTTTGTTATCTTGAGTCCCACTATCAATGCTTCATATATCAATGCTTCATACTTAGCCTTGTTGTTTGTCATGGAGAACTCTAACTTTAGCTTGCAACAATCTAGTCATCATTTCGAAGCTATATGTACCACTCCTACCCTAAAACTATATTCATCGGAACTTCTATCCACAAATAATTTCCATTGAGTAAGTGTGATCATATCATTTTCCACTTCTCCAACCCGGATGATAACTTCAGCGATGAAATCTGCCAATGCTTTCCCTCTTATCATCCTACATGGATGGTAAGTGATGTCATACTAGCTTAATTCAATATTCCATTCCATTAACCTTCTTTAAGTCTTAGGTCGATGCAATACTTGCTTCAAGGGCTAATCCATCAACACCTTTATTGGATGAGCTTGGAAGTATGTCGTAATTTCCTTGATGCAATCAATAAGAAATAAGTGAGCTTTTCTAGCTTTGAATAATGCTTTTCAGCTCTAGTAAATCATTTGCTGATGTAATATACTGGCCTCCGAATCCTTGCTTCCTCACATTCCAATTAGGCACTTAGTGCATGAGTAGACACCAAAAATAGATGAGCAGGTCTTCTTTGTCCATGGGCTTGGATAGGTTTTGCGTAAAAAATGGGCAAACACCTCCAAGATGTTGTAGTAGGGCTATGAATACTGTTTGTAATATAAAACTATTGTTTGATGGATTTTAGTTGCGAGTGTATGTGGTAGAAGATCAATAGTCCGCAATAAAGAATAAATAAAGGACTGAAATTTAAAAAGACACAGAATTAATAGTGGTTCTGCTGAATGTGCTTACATCAACTGTTCCTCTTTTATTATCTCCTTCATATCTGATTACAAGCACAAGCTTTGTATATGAACAAATTTATTGTTGGAATCAAGGGGTTTCCCTCTCAAAGATGTCTACCTTTGTTGGTGGAAGCTTAACTTTCATCCATCCCTTTATATAATGCCACATGCCTAGTATTTATAGAGTGAGGTTGTGGGGAGAGGCAATTGAGTACATGGCTTCTAGGCTTTGGTTCAACCTTTCTTCCCTTGGAATATGGTTCTGATGTTGTTTCACTGCTCTAGGATGCTAGTTGAATACTATTCTGGTAGTTCACTTCAGTCGTCCATCCCAACCCTTTAATCTTAAATACCGAAATAAAAGTTCATCCCTATGAGTATAAAAAAGGATGGATCCAGCTCCAGAAGGGCTAGACCAAATATATTTGGTGGGTATAGCCTTAGAAGGACTGGACCAGGTGAGTCCAGGTCAAGTGGGTCTGACCTTGTGCCGGACTTGGTGGTCCGGCCCAAGCTGGACTAGGTAGGTCTGACCTGGTGTGCTGGACCAGTGCATGTTCATCCCCAAGCGGGTCTGGGATGTTGTGCCGGACTAAGTGGGTCCGACCTGGTGTGTCGGACCAGGTGTTTGGTCCGACAAATGCCAGACCAGGTGTTTCTGGCACAGTCGGACAAGGAAGCTGGTCCGGCCCCAAACCGCACCAGGTGGATCCGGCCTAGTTTTCCGGACAAGTTGGGTCTAAGAAATGCTGGACCAGGTGGGTTTGGCACTGTGCCGGATCGGGTGGGTCTAACAAATGCCGGACCAGAGGGGCCCGACTTGTGCCGGATCGGCTGTTTGGCCTTACGTGGCCAGACCTATGCATGTCCGGCCCTCGTAGGCCGGACCAGGATATCTGGCCATTCTGGACCGGACCTATGCTGGTCCGGCCCTTGTAGGTCTGGCCAGGCTGTCCGGCCCTATGGAGCCGGACAATGTTGGGTCCGTCCCTGCTGGGTCGGACTCTGCTGGGTCGGTACTTGCTGGCCGGACTCAGCTGGGCCGAACCCATGCAGGGCCGGTCTTGGCTGTCAGGCCCTATGAGGCCGGATGCGTATGGGTCCGGCCACACTGGACCGGATATGGTGGGTCTGGCACTACTGGGCTAGACTCTGTTGGGTCGGTACCTGCTGGGCCAGACTCAACTGGGCCGAATCCATGCAGGCAGGGCCGAACCCACCATAATCAGCCCAGTAGGGCCAGACCCGCACGTATCCGGCCTCGCAGGGCCAAACAGCCCAGGCTTAATTGGCTTATGCAGACCTGATTTTGTAGGGCAGTTTATTTACCGGTGTAGATGGTGTCGGGCTTGGAAGAAAGTGATCTTCAAGACTTTATTGTCGAACTGTGTTAGGAAAATCTTAAAATGATGATATCTTTCAAACCGTTGTTCGGATTGAGACGCGGTTCGGAATAGTGCTTACATCTTGACCTCATGAACATTTTTAAGCAGTTCAAAGTCTATTACAAGACTCTGAAAACTTTTCCTCTGACTTCTCATATTCACTATGCGGTGGGCGAGAATGCCCATAGCATATAGAATTAGTGGTCTTTCCATTCCTCAGTTCCTGAGCCAAAGCTTAGGCATTAATTGCTATGCATCCACATTCTTAATGCAGTGGGCTTTCTTTGCATTTTCCCCTTTCTTCCATCGCTTTTCCTCTTTGAGCTCGACGACATAACACTCTGACCAGCACTCTTGTCGCCTCGAATCAATCTGATCCCATCCTCTATGGAAAAATTCACTATTAAGCACCAAGCATCTAGTGCTATTCTTAAATCAGCAAGAGCTAGTCAGCCAAAAAAGGCATTATACGTCCAAAATTCATCCATAATCATGAACTTCTAAACCCAAACAATCTCGTGGTCTCCATCTCCCAACTCCACGGACATATCAATGGTCCCAATTGGTTCCTTCACCTCACCATAAATCCTTGAATCATTGATTTACAGGGCTTGATGTCCTTTAAACTTATTCTTATCTAACCAAAAGTCCTTTTGAACAGAATATTTACCGAGATTCCATAATTCGCTAAAACTTGGTGCACAAAAGTAGGGTATACAATAGCCATCATCGTCATGGAATCAAAGATGGCGCTTTGATCTCATTGAAATTCCTATTTTGGAAGACTATGTCATCAGTTATCAACCTTTGCAACTTGGCAGGAGCTCTATCCTTAGTGGAAATGCAGCTCTCCTGTGGTACATGGTTCAACGAACTCGCATGTCATTCCATTTCACTACATCTTTTCTCCATTGGATGAGGTCCTCTAATTATTGTATTAATAATAATCCTTCCATCTGGCAACCTGGACCCCTCTCCATTTGGGCCATGTTGGTTCCCGTGGACATTTGGCCCTTGGGGTCTAACATTATGTCTGCTATCCTAGGGGTCTCTAAAATATTATTGTAATTTCTTTTTTCATATTAACTCATCAATGAAATGTTTAAGATGCCTGCACTTATTCGTATTGTGCCCATGAGTTTCATGGAAGCGACAAAACTTACCACAATGCTTTTCTACTTCTATTGCTTCTCTTCTAGATGGATTCTTATACCTTTCTATGCCTTATGTGACAAGGTATATGTTCTTGAGTGTATCATTCAGAGGCGTGTATTCCTTTAGGTTCATATTCATTGGATTTTTTGGCACCATTTCGCCCGCCCCAGTGCCATGATTTATTTTCCTCTAGTTACTAGAGTTCCTAACATTCACAGCTATATTAGTGGAGCTCTTACTGGTCTGTTTAATAGCTACACTGCTTTGAATAACCTCCTTTAATTTTGCAACACTAATCTTTCTGGCAACCTGGCTTGCCTCTTCTAGATGCAAGAACCGATTAGCCTTTCTGTGAAACTCCTCCATAGTAGTTGGCTACTTCAACCTCGGCTATTTTCCAAATCTATATCCAGATGTACCCCCTGGGCCAAATCCATCAACAACTTATCATCACTTGAATTATTCACTATACTAATAGAAATATTAAATCTGCTTTGGAAACCCTTCAACGACCCTTTTAGGCTGTGAGAAATACCTGACAAGGACATCACATCCTTAGGCCGAACAGTGTAGAGCATGAAATTCTCTTAGAACTTCTGAGCTAACTCATCAAAGTTGAGATGGACTTTGGCACAAGCCCAGTGAACCACATCGATGCAGCCTCGTCTTTAAAGATAAAGAAACACCTACATCGACTGGATCTATCACTCTAGCCCCATCCATGGGCTACTTATACTTGAATATATATTGCTTGGGGTCAATTGTCCCATTGTATGATGAAATTAAAGGCATCATAAACTTCCTGGGATATTCTTCCCTCAATATGTTTTTCGTGAATGGAGTTTTACTAGGTGTTGAATCCCAATCTTTGTTCTTCCTCCAATAGTTTTGTTCCATCAACCATTTTATTATATCAGGAATATGCTCCTCGCTGGCCTAATAATCTGAAGGACGACTATCAGGAGCTGCGCCAAATATTTTACTCCACAAAGTTCTTTGTTTTCTCATTGATGTCTAAGATCTTCGGTCTTTTGAAGAACCACTCCTTTGGTTCTTCTTTAATGTCATGTTGGCTATGTACTGGTCGTTAGAACATTGCATCTAGAACATCATCTTCTGGTCCAACTTCATTGCCAACGTCTTGCATATCATTCTCGGAGTCTGACAAATTAACTGCTTTGGGTCTCTGCCATTCTAGGGTTCCTAAATGCAAACCGCAACCGACCTGATTCTAGTCAATACCAATGTGAATTCTCTTAGCAGGAGTTTGCTACTTTCTCCAATGTTCCTCCCTGCTACTCCAATAGTCTGATCCATCATTTTTTGCTTTCCTTCTTTTCGGTTATGTTCAAAAGCAGATGATTCCTCTTCTGAACTAGAAGGCAATGCTTCAATCCTCTTCCTTCTAGGTCTTTGATATTGTTGGGGTAGTAAGGCCATGCTAGCATCCATCTTATTAATGAGAGCCTTCTAAATATCTATCATCTTTTGATTCAACTCCTCCATCATCCTATCAAATTCCACCTTTTCACCATCTCCTAAGGGGAAGATCTTCTAGGAAATGCAGCTGCCAATTGGCTAGTCACCTTATCATTAAGCTTTGCCTTCTCCACCAGCCACTACTCCAGATCCTCTTGGTGCCATTGCTTCCAATATGAAACTCCTTCAGACTTCATATAAAAATCTTCCGAATCTAACCCATGGATGCTCTAATCCATGATAGATAGTTAATTCTACGCTTGAGTAGCTCTTTTCATAGTGAAAACACCAAAAGTATTAGGCCAAAAAGTGGCACAAGACAGTGATATGAATGATGGAAAATAGATCTAACTAAAACAATAAGTAAACATTAGAAAACACACAAATTTTGCAGTGGTTTGGGTAGTTTGAGGCCTACATCCGCTTTAATCTTATTACAGAATGTTATTTTCATGAGTACAAGGGATTTACAGTTCAAAGCGGCCTTGAACATTAAAAATTAACCTCTTTAGTGACAAATTCGGGCAAAAAAAGAAGATGAATAATAGAATGGGCATCTCCAAGTTGTTATAGGCTTCATATTTATAAAAGATTTGCCCAACAAACTCGTTGGATCATGAAATACCATTTCAAATTTCAAATCCACAAAAGTAGGATGGGAGATAAGATCCCTAGAGTGATAAAATCATCTTGGTACAAACCTAATTTTCTAACTATAAATTATTCCATTTTCTTCTGCTTCATCTTTATGCATTGATCTATCGAGTTCCAAGCAATTTTGCCTTAGAAATCAAGTGTTGCCAAGAGGTTCTGACACCTTCAATACTTGTCATTTTCTTCAAAGTTTTTAAGGGTTGTTCAACCAGTCCTTTAGAAATAAGCCTCAGGATGATCACTTTAACCAACCACTCTTTGACTATAGCCCCAAAGTCCTTCAGAATGCTCTAAATCGTATCAGTACTAACCTGAAAAGAGGTCATGGTACTGATCTCTTTCTTAGCCATATTTTACACTTCTATTCTTTGAAGCCACTTCCATTATCCATCTAAGCATGCCTCATAGTCCTTAAATCATATTGTCTTCATCCTGATGTTTGGATTCGTCTAAAAGCTGCATGGCCTAAAAGCCGAATAATAATATAACCTACTTACTTAAGATTGGTAGCACTCTCAAGTTAAAGGAGTTCTATACATAATTGCCATGAGATCTTATATTTTGGTTTAGTTATATTAACTTACAAATAACTCTTGTTGAATTGTTTTGTGATTGTGCCAAATAACAACAAGCACGTAACCTCTTGGTGCCCAATGGTCATAAGTAAGTCACTGCCCATCCTATGGAGAGCATTGCATATAGTAGTCTAAACATATGTATACACCTTGACTAGGAACATTTAAGGAGTTGGTGTTTATACAAACATACATGTTGGTTCTATACTCTGGATTTTGAACATATTCGTAACTACATTCGATAAAACATTTCTCTTAAAGGTTTTCTACTTAATATGTTTAATGTACTTAAATACATTTTTATATCACTATATAACCCACATATAATAAAAAATAAAACCACAAGAATACTTCATTTCAAAGAAGATTGTTTACAAAGTTAAGTTTATATAACTATTTACATAATTGCCCATAAAGCTCACCCTTAATTCTATCAATCAACCACACATGAGTTTGAAACACTTACTTGCTCAAATATATAATTCAAAAGAAGATTACCAAACCATGCTCATTAACTAAGATTTCAATTTAGTAATGGAACCCAATAGTTGCTCTATGTGCATCTTTATCGCTCCAGTAGTTGTTTTCACTTCTACACCACCAGTTATGGCTTCAAAAATAGCACTGAATCCATTCTGCGACGGCCTAGTCTTTATACCACACCATTCTAATCTACCTCCTATCGATGTGGCTTTGGTAATAGAGGTGCTACGCAATAAGATCCCTATAAATGGTAACCTAGATGGGATCATGGTCTTAGGCAACCCACTAGATTCTCCTACCTCTCATCTATCCACTATCGAGTTACAAAGAATTCGCAATAGATATATGATTCCCATGAATTAGTTAGGCTCCCATTAGCATGTGAGTAGGATTATTGCCCCATGCCGGTTACACGGCTTGTATCAGGCACATATGTTTATTTGGGCTTGTGCCTCCTTTTAATCCATTTCCTAGATATGTTCCACAGTCGATGAGGCTAGCTCTATCATAGCTGCATCCTAACTCTTATATAATCATGTTGTTCCTATTTATGATATTTGCCCAATGGTTGAACAAAGATCATTTGTTAATATTCAATATATCTACAACTTCAAACATTGCTATTCTTGTCCTTCAGTCACATCTTTGAGGTATTTAGTTAATGTTGACTTGTAATTGACCTCCATAATAAGAAGAGCTGTTTTAAAGACAAATGCTTCTTTGTCCACTACCTTGTTGGCTTTATAGAGAACTGGCTCTCCGAATGTAAGTCCTATATCTCACATCAATTTTTCGCCTTATCTTGATTCACTTCATCCAGCTTACTAATCCATTTCTTCTTTATTGCAGATATCCCTTCGAGAATTGATAATGGAAGTTTGAGGAAAATTGTCACACAAATTCAAGCAATTTCCAAATACGAGCATAGAACCACCCGTCTCATAATTGGTTTATGTCTTTTCCATTTCTTCCTTCTCTACAATGGCCGTAGAGTTCACTTTGTATCTAATGCATATGCTACTTCATAAGTCACTCCATAGGTCGAAGTTCCTCCTCTAGCTATGGTCTGCCATGGAATAATCAATAATGATGAAGAATTTGAATTCATCGACAAAGAATCTAGTAAAGAAGAAGAAGAAGTTGAATACAAGGAAGAAAGAGAAGAAGAGGAGGCAAAAAATGAACATGAAGGAGAAAACAAAGAATTTGGTGAAGAATCAACCAGGGAGAACGTCAAAAAGGAAGGCTCGTCTTCTCTGCTCCCTAGTTCAAACACATAAGGTGGGGGATCTCACAGTCAAATTGATGAATCAACCCTCATCCCATTTGATGGCGATGATCATGGGCCACTATATGACCTTAGGCCCTTAGACCTTAAAGGCCTTAACTTTGACCATCCCGTGTTGACGCAATGTTGCATGGAATGGACAATCCTACTCTCCTTTCGAGGGTGTAACCCCCTTCCCTACCTATCAAACATGATCCATCCTATCGAACATGATCCATAAGATAGATAGGATTGCACCACACTCACACCACTTAGAATCACTTCCTAGTGCATTTGAGGTAATTGTCTTATCCAGCATTCATTAATAATCCTCCGTTTATTTTTGTTTTAGGTACAATGGGCAAGTAAGATTACTTCCAAGATCTTGGCCAAAGATTATCCCCACACATGCCTATCTTTAAATTTCATGAGTGTTGTGATTGCTATTCATCTAGTGAAGGAAAAGAGGGAGGAAAGTTAATTCAGTACAAAGATGAGTGCTGAGACTACAAGTGGGATTAACATGAGAGTCTGCACTTTTCCTAAGGTTTTGGCTCATACCATTCCAAGCCTCCGTCCACTTTTCAACTTCCAAAAGTTCTTGTTCTTATAGGAGAAAATCTTCATCAAGGAAAATTCCTCTACCTCTCGCTCCGTCTTCTTATGCTCCTTTCATGATTTCCTTTCCATTCACATCCATTGCACTTATCCAAACATCTTTGGCTAAGAAAATTCCTGTATCCACTCCTAGCCCTTCATACCAGAAGTCCATGACATCTCTTGCCACCAGGTTCGCTTCCTCTATCAAAAACCATCAAAGGCAGGCAAGGAGACTATCATTGTTGTTATCACATCTTTGTTTTCCACCCTTGCTCCACCACCTCTATAACTCAATTACTCAGGTCAGGATCTTACTTGGTTGTCTTCAACCAAAATTTAAAAACCATCCCAAATGAGAATATTTAAAAATCCTAATCCACCTATGATACATTGGTATAAATATATCAAACTTGGAGGAAGTTGGCGAAAGGCCTTAGTGACATTAATGCTAAAAATCACCTTCTTATCCAAGAGAGTGAAAAGAATGAGATTGAGAGTAAGGAAATCATAGAAATGTGAAAGAAGGAAATAACCGCTACGAGGAAGAGAAAAAAAGATGAAGTCCTTGAATAAGAAAAGGAAAGACATAAGAGTTAAATCCAAACACTTAAGGGTAGAGTAAAAATGAAAAATGAGCATATCGACCAGGCTCATATCCAAAATCTTAACTAGCTAAAGAAATAGAACAGACAAAATCTAGCATTGACACTACTAATGCCCAACTCATTGCCACAAACACAGAGATTGCCCTGCTAAAAAATATAACAGATAAACATAGGTGAAGCATGAGAATTTTTGTAATGACTTGCCTTTTCGATCCTCAGATGTCAACACTAATACATCCATGGTATTCACATGCCGAACATCCAAGTGCTGGAAAGACAGATTGTTGGGGTGAGAAAAGAAAAGGCAGAACAAAATCTCACAACATGACGAGTAATATATAATATACCAATAGCCTTTGCAAAGAATAACTATGATATACATACATAAATCAGAGTAACTAACATATCATTAGCATGGGCAGTTGTAACAACCTATCCTCACAAATGTAGATAAATACAAAACAACAAATGTAGTGGAAATAAAGATACGTATGTCTTGGAACCATTTAGCTCATCTCCTGAAGCTCCAAAAGCATCCATAACTAATCTAGAAATTTGCTCGGCTGACCTGCGCATTATAAGAAAATAATGCTAGGAATAGTCTTGTAAACCAGCGTGAGAATACAATCAATGGATTCTTAATATTATAAAACCTTTCAAAAGTAAAGATATCTCGCAAAACCATGCCACACATAAACACAGGCTGGTTTTTACCATACGATAACCAAACCTTTTTATTAGAAAATCCAGTGATACTTTAATAATAATGTCTAGGGTTTAAAATATATACATAACGTAGATGAAAAGCTTGCATCTCACATTCTAACAGTTGGGCACAAATAAGTCCGTAAAGGCACGTATTGGAGATTGGATTCCAACATGACAAGGTAAAGGACTACCTTTCATATAGTACACTTTTAGATAAAATATACATGAGGTGAAGCCTATCGACCTCTGCGAACACGGAGCCGGCTACCCCTTTAACATGACATATCGGATTACATAATTCCTCGAGCACCGAGGTTATAAACATTACCCTACAGTCGCCCCATGCGCACACCAAATCCCAAAAATCTTGGTCTAGATTGAGGAATGATGCTCCTAATGGTAGCTCACCACATAGCTTTACAAAAAACCCCTATTTTATCCATTACCGTGTTATGAGGATTGTAAGGATATGCTTTTACCTTTTCCTCCTACCACTTTCCACGTGGAATGCAAATACTGCCCTCCAAACAATAATGCAATGCTAGCATTCATCCATACAAGTTGTTTGAAATATGAACAAACCGAAAGCGTTACTTCTACTACATCCATTTCCGAATCACACTCTGGATTTGTAGCAAGTAGCCCTTGCACTTTAAAGAACTTCCTTTTCGATCTCATCATTTTGAACCAGTCTCGAACCACTTCCAAAGCGCATAAAATGCATATTTTTTTTGAGTGGTTACGATTTCGAGTCATCACATATAAGTACACTCTCCCAGCTTACCAGTCGCTCCAAAACCAAATCAATAGTTCTGATAAACTCAACTCCGGTTCTTTTGAAAATAATCAAACAATACATAAAAGCGGAGATCACCTTCTAACTGTTTAAGCGAGCGGATTTTCTTATCATTTTTCCTAGGAGAACAAAACGAGATTTATACGCACATTATAGCATCATCGAAGATGGTATGCCATGTAACTCCCATGCTTTTCCTCGATATTTCCAAAGTTATATTTGATCAAGATTTTGTTATTCGGTTATTTAACTATAAAATAAAAAACCATTCAAATTAGAGATTAAATTCCTACAAAAACCATTAAGTCTCTTTAATTAATCCTTCAATGAATTAAAATTACTCTATAAATACTTGCATTAAAGTACATTTACAAAAATATACATAAGTATACTGTGCAATCACTATTAATTTATACTCTTTCAATACTTGAAAAAATATCTATATACTTATCTCAATGGTATAGGTATATTCACAAAATACTACAATTCTGATACTTATAAAATTTATCCATATTCTTATTCCAACAATATAAGTATATTAACAAAACATAAGGAAGATTACCTCTTTTCTTCAAATTAAATGGCCAAACAAATATCATTTAAAACATTGCTTACTCTAACCTAAACCACTTTCCCTTAATTGGTAAGTATGGAAAGAATGCTTCCATACTACCATAATTAAGAAGAATCATTTATCAAAATCAAATCTCATCCCTTTTATAAAATTTCCTTTTATATAACCATTCCATGTTTACAAACCCTTTTATAAATCTCCAAATTAATCTATAAAACTTCTTTTATAAATCTCTAAAATTATTTATAAATTCCCTTTCTATTTATAAAAATCTTTTCTATTAATAAAATGCTTTTCTATTAATAATAAATGTTTTCTATTAATAAAACTCTATTTTATTTATAAACTCTTTTACAAATCTCCCTTTATAAACTCCTTTATGAAAGTCTTTTATAAAATCCTTTATAAAAATTCTTTATAAATCCAAAACACGTTTCTATAAATCTTATATATTTAACACAAATTGTAACGACCCGAAATTTTTGACCTCAAAAATTCGACACTAATATGTTCACTGTAGAAGTGCAGAGCATCTAAACGCCGGAAATTCCAGATTGTTAGGGTTTAGAAGAAAAGAGGTAGAAGAAGAAACAGAAAACAAAACACAGAATCTTACATTCGCAGCGGATCAAAATATAATATAACATAATATTATTTATACATAAAAAACTGTATCTGTCAATTTATATACAATAAATCAGAGTTACAACCATACACAATAACTTGGACAGCGATAATTAACTTGTCCCAACTTCAAAAAATATAACACAATGGGATATACTTCATACGTTCCTGCCATCTAGCTCTCCACCTGAGCTTCAAACCATCCTGACCTGAAAGACTTGTAATATTCGGTCTGACCCAAGCATTACAACAAAATAACACCCGGGTCAGGGTGGAATCCAACTTGAGTAAACCCATATAATGTGAACATACTGAGTTATAAACATATTTAAAACCTGGGGTAACTCGTACCTCACTACGAGTTCTTAACTCGTTATAGTCATTCACTTATTACCAAGCAATATTTAAGAACTGTTACTCAGTTTAAATGGCCATGTTACCAATTTATTCCCTTCCAGCCTATTAAATTTTTAATCAAATTTATAAGGAAGTATCGTAGATTACTATTCGAAGTGGTTTCGGGAATTTGCTGATACCCGACCCCGGTCTCTTCGAATCCAATGTCATCTTTAATCCAAGTTTTTTAAACGAATACAATTAAATTTTAAATACAGGATGTCACATTTACACGGCAATTCCTCATAGATAGATAACTTACACCATCACAGTTCAACCAAGCATTACATATCATAGAGTATCACAAATCACATATCAGAGATATCAACAATCCAAGGCATTCAATTTTAGCTTATCACTTATAAGCAAGATTAAATAGTCATCCAATTCCTAATTAGTTTAATTTAACTACCAAATAAATTAAATTAATTATCTTTAAATCCTGCTTAATTAACCTTACTAATTATCCTTAATTGCTTTAAGTAATTAATTTACGTTAATTAATTATCCTAAAATTGCTTAGTTAATTAATTAACCCTTAATCACTTAAGTCCTTAATTAATCTAAGATATACCATTATCGTAATTAATTACTTAATTGTCATTTAAATTTTATTTAAATGTTTGAAATTAATTTGTAGAAAATCACTTCTTTGATTATTTATAAGCTTAAACCTTTATTTTCCTTAAACAACCTTAGGAATTAATTAATCAACCTAATATATCATTATTTCAAATCAACAATTTAAATTAAAAAACATTTGACTTTATAATTTAACTTTATGAAGCTTGTTTGAGAACTTGTTAAATACCTTTGCCTTGGAAACTTGCTTCATATTTTCCATTCTTTCTTTACTTTTATTTTCTTTCTTCTACTACATTTTCCTTTATTTCTCTTATTCCTCCCTTACCCTTATTTCTTTTATTTATCTTATTTTTTTTCCATTCAGGCCCAAACCCCGGCCCATTCCCTTTCTTCTTTCTTCTCTTTTTATTTGAAACTTAGTTAAATTTATTGGTGATATGGACCCAAGCCAAACCCGAGCAAATCCCTGTTGTAAACCCGAGTCCTACCCTAAACTCTCCCTTCTCTCTCTCGAACCAGATCCTTACCTCCACTATAATGCTACAACCTAACGTATCTGAACCTCGTGCACATGCACACATGGTCGGAGGTGCTCTCGGATCCGCCGCCACCACCACCCAGTTGCTCATGATCCCATCTATCGCCAGGCTACCCAGTTCCACACAAAAATGCTCGAATTCAAATTTTGACATTTTCATCACCAGTAGAAAGAAAGCCCGGCCCACAAACCGCTTGCCAAGATCAACCATGACACCATCCATCACTAGCTTCCACCCCGAGTTTCGCCACGAACTACTCTTCACTCTCCTCCAGGTGCACAGCCCCTTCTCGACGCCTTGCCGTTGATAATCATGCCTGATCGAAACCCCTAAATATCCTACTACTAACCCTACTTCAACCCTGATCGACCACCATGACCATCTAAGAAATGCTATTCCATTTCCCCCAAATCACCATCTAGTGACCCACCTCTGGCTACAATCCCGAAGCCAGCTTCCCACATGTTCATCGGAATTTGACAAAAGAACCCATTCCGTTAAACTCACCATTTCTCACGATTTCCAAGCTTTAGAATTTTGATTTCATTACCAATATTCATTATTTCCAAAAGCGAATCTGTTTATAAAATCAACATGAAAATTTAAACAATGCACTTTCTGTCTTGATTTGATTTCCACTGTATCTTTCATTTTTCTAACTAATTACTTAATAAATTTTTTTGGGTTTTTAAAAAAAAAAAATAGTATTTCATTCATACAAACAACTTCTCTTTTCTGACCATAACCTATAGTGGCATATATGAAGAGATATGAATTTATTTGGGCGATTTTGAACCTGTAAAGTAAGAATCAGAGACATGCATGGCTAAATTCAGATATGCATATATATACACTGCAAATCACCATTATGCCAGACAAAACCCATTTATTCATCCATATAAAGCATATTGAATTTATTTCTATGAATATTTGTTGCATGCATAAACTATAGGATGATCTAGCTTCAGAAGGATAAAGTTTACTCACCCTAAATTGTGTTGAACGGAGAACAATAACCAGATTTTAAAAGTTGCTAGCTTTCCCTTTGCTACAGGCTTTTGCCTTTGATCTGGAATTGGTTTATTTTGTTCTGGATCTTGAACTAGTTGTGTTGAACTTAAGTTGCCTTTAGTTTTGGAAAACTTGAAAAAAGTTTGTTTAATTTATTTGCTTATTCCTCTGGTTATTGGCTTCTCAGGTTTTGGATCTGAACAGAGGCTGTTTACTTTTGATTTTTCTCAGATTCTTTTTTTGAAATGTATAAAAAATGAGAGTAGAAGTAGATGTGTAAATATATACAAAAGTCATTTAAAAAGAAAGCTAACACTTGTTAAATCTTATACTATATGTTTTACACTTGTTAAACTTCATGCTAAAATACTTACACATGTTTAAATGTATGTTAAAATCTTCTACACTTGTAATTATGCATGTATTAATGATTTTTAACATGTTTTTCTTTTATAATCTTATATTATATTTATTATTTAGTTATATATATATATACATATATGTATTTTCTATTTTCTTTATGTTTTGTTTTCATGCTTTAAATTTTTATATATACAACCATATTATCTCATGTGTAATGTAATCAATAAAAGAAAGTATATTAACTCTTTTTACTAAATTTTATTTAAGCTATTATACTTTTAAAAGAAATAAATATTTATCTTTAGAATTTAAAAGAATATAGAGTTTAACCTTAAATAACCTTTAAAAATTATTATATTGAATTTAAACCAATGCTTCCAAATCACCAATATATGTGTATAGATATATATATTGTAATTTGAAACATATTTTTATCAGTTTTGAAAAGATAAATTTGCCAATTAAATAATTATAGTAGGAAAATTATGAAACCAATATTTATCCAGATACATACATACATACATACATACATATATATATATATATATATTATCAGAATTATTTATTCAACTTATAAATTAGTGTTTAAAATCAGTTATTTATCCAATTAACAGATGTCCAAAAATCCGGGTTATCACATTCCTCCCCCCTTTGAATCTTTTCGTCCTCAAAAAGGAACGAAGCCAGAATTTATTAAAATGCGTATTATCTATTAAATTACTCTTTGAACATTCTTAACCGTATACTCTTTTTATTTAAAATCAACTATGATGACCCGCCTTTCATTCCATATAAATACGTATCATCATTAAGAAAGAAATAGGTAGAAATAGAATAGATAGAAAGAATGAAACAACGATCATCAGAATCTCACAACGGAAACGGGAAAAATATAATATATCACATAAATATTACATAGTCATTATACATCAGAGTTACATAGTTACAAAACATCATCACATTAGACAGCTGTGAAGACTTGTTTATCCATTACATTCCAAAATATAACAGACAAAAGACTCCAATACAACGGAAATAGATATATAGATACACCAAGACTCCTGCACCAAGCTTTTCCAAAATTCGTCAAGCAAACCTGATCACTTGGCTACTCATAAAAATTTGAGTACCCAAGAGTTTAAGAAAATAGAATAAACTCTGGGTCAGACATGGGTTTGGTGTGAATAAACGGTTAAGCTGTTTAACTTGAAAAACTTTTGAAAGAAGGCATCTTGTAAGACTCTTCGCAAATAAACACGGACAAGTTTTCCCTTACGATAACCAAAATATTTGATAGGAAATCCAGTTAAATTAAATAGTGTCCAGGGTTTTCAATATGAAGTATGAAATAGCTGGAATGCTTACATCTCACGTTCCAACATAGTTGGGCACAATCAAAACCGTACAGGCACTTATTGGAGATTGGATTCCATACAATGGCAGGGCTACCGGGGTACCGCCTGTCATAGTACGTAGTCTAGATCACTGTACTGAGGATCCACCCTGATTCCCTGCAATATAAGACCGGAGCTACCCCTTACTGGATAGTCCGAATAAGACAGCCCCGCAGTTATGGCCAAACAAACGCCCACACAGCCGAATAAAAAAGGACCTCTAGACAGGGGAAAATCTTATCCCACTTGGGTTCTACCCACTTAGCCTTGCGTGCAGCTCCCATGTTTTATCCATTCCTGGTTGATGAGGCTTGTGGCTACGATTGCCTTTTAGAACACTTAGCTTGGAATGCTCATCATCCTCCATTGACGATGGTCTGATAGCATTCATCCACACAAGTTCGTTCCAGGTTCGAACGAAACCGAAGGCATTATCTCATTACACTCATTTTGGAATCACCCTCAGAGTTAACGACAGTAGCCCTTGCACTCTAAAACTTCATCTCAATCTTCACATGAGATTTCACGGCCTATCGTTTAACTTGGATCGATGTGGTTTTCAGATAACAAATTTTGTATCTGATCCCGGTTTATCACAGCTATCACATAAATCACAGCTATATTCAAAGTATATCACATCGCGGAATATCACAGTTTATCATATTATAAATATCAATCAATCCAGACATTCCGTACAATCAATCATCCATAAGCAAGACTTATTTATCCATAACTATAAGTAATTTAACTAATTTAAATTAAATTAATCACTTTAAGAAATAATTATCTAATCCTGCTTAATTAATCATTAATTAGTTACAACCATTTGAATTAATTAATCATTCTTTAATTACTTTTATAAATCAATTAATTAATCTTTAATTACTAATTAATTATTAATTAATAAACCTTAATTTTTAATTAATAAAACTTAATTACTAATTAGTTAATCCTTAATTACCAGTTAATCAATCCTTAATTACCAATTAATTAATATCTAATTACTTAATTAATTAATTCTTAATTATAAATTAATTCATCTTTAATTACTTAATTAATTAATCCTTAATTACAAATCAATTAATCTCTAATTACTTAATACTTAATTACAAATTAATTAATCTCTAATTACTTAATTAATTAATCCTTAATTACAAATTGATTAATCTCTAATTAATTAACCTATAACCCTTAATTATTAATTAATTAATCCTTAATCATTAGTTAATTAAATTAATTAATTACTCTTTAAATTACTTCGTTAATTTAATTAATCTTAAATTATTCAAGACCTTAATTAACTTAAAGATAACCCATTTATCTTTGTTAATTACTTAATTATCATTAACATATAAATTTAAACATTTTATCCTTTAGTTAACTATTTAATTAAACCATTTAAGTTAAGTTTAAAATAACTTAAGAATTTAACTAAATTAATTTAAGTAGAATAAATCATATAACTTTCTTAAATCAACTATTTAAAAACATTTATTATATAAAGAATTAGATTTAAGAAATAGTTTAAACTAGATTCATTTTAAATTTTAAAACATGCTTATATTTAAAACTTAAAACTGTTAAAATACTTACTTCGGGTTCAACCCAGATCTTACCCGAGTCCAACTCCGAGACAATCACCCTTTTTCTTTTAAAAACTTAGTTTTAGTTAAAAACAATTCTAAAACCTGTTACATGCAAAACCACTCGAGTCGACTCGAAGATGAACCCGAGCTGCAGCTTCACTTCCATGAGTATTCCTTTGAGTCACACTTCCTTCTCCAAACACTGACACCCAGGCCTTGCACTGTAGATCGAGGCGACTCCAACCACCGCCGACACCTCCAACACATCGACATTCGCCTACACATTCGATCCCGACCGCCCAGACTTCCACCTAAATCCTCAATCGAAATCGAGCTACAGGATCGAACTAGGACAGCAAAACATCAACCAAGAACCACCTCGTCCTGACGTTGCAGACCACCAGGGATCACGAACCTCCGTCCACACCTTCGCCGACGGACCTTGCTTCTTTTCCACCACCTTTGATCTACCCCGATGCTGCAGAGATGACGCAGCAATCAAATTTTCCAACCTTGACCAATCCTGAACCTAAACTCTACTTTGACCAAGAGTCGCTGCTACAGTGATCAATAAAACCCATGACTAATTTTTTCGAGACCACCTAACTTCCCGCTACGTCCAACAGAGATCCCGACCACCCCGAGCACTCTGATCACCGAAAAAGCCTCAAAACACCAAATCCGATCAACCCGAGATTCCACACACGATGTAGCACTAAAAATCTGGATTTGACTCTTAAAATTCATGATTTTTGGAAACAAAACAGATTATATACCTGAAAACATAAATTATTTAAGTCAAGATTTTGATATGTTTTAAATTTCAATGTCTTTCTTAATTTTCTAGATAATATTCAAACTATATTTACTTATAAATATTTTTAAAACTTAAATCTTGTTAATCTAAAAACTTTTTGTTTAAACTACACCAGGAATAAGGGATTTGGGAAAAAGATTTTGAATTTATACTTGTTTCAAAACCCTGTGAACTAAGAGCAAAGCAACCAGACATGCACACTTATCATACATATACACAGGAATCACATTTATACATACATGCAAAGCATAATTCATACCATATATTCCAAGAAATTCACATGCAACAGATTATCATTAACTTAAGCTTTTAAGAAAAATGTTTACTCGCCTAAAAATATGTTGAACACAGAGCTTTTGAAATAGTTTTGTACTTTGAAAAAAAAAACTTGAATGCTTTTGATCTTTGAACTGAAAACTTGAAACTGGAAATCACTTATGCAAACAATTATCACATCATTATATAATATATTCATCACATGCAAGGAATAATTAATTAATTAATGTAATTAATTTAAGATAATTAATTATTTTAATTAATTAAGGATAATCACTTATGAAATTGATTAAGTACAATTAATTATTGTAAGTGTAAGTAATTAATGGATAATTACTGAATGTAATTAATTAAGAGTAATTATTTTATGAAAGTAATTAAAGGATAATTACTTAATGGAAGTAATTAAGGATTAATTACTTTGTGTAATTAATTAAAGAGTTGATTAGTTAAGGTAATTAATTAAAGGGTTAGTTAATTAATGAATGTGATTAATCAAAAGATAATTAATCAATGTAAGTGATTATAGAATAATTAATTAACGTAATTAATTAAGGATGAACGTAATTAATTATAGTCAATTAATTAATAAAAGTAATTAAAGGCTAATTAATGTGAATAGTTAAAGTACAATTAATTTGTGTAATTAGTTAAAGGGTAATTACTTAATGTAATTAAAGAATAATTAATTGAGAATGATTAATTTAGATTATAATTAAAGGATGATTAATTAATTGGTTTGTAATTAATTAATGTTAAGTAAGCAGTAAGTGATTAAAGTAATTAATTTAATTTATTTAATTTAATTTATTTAAATTAATTAGAAAAGGTGAGACAAATTAATCAGAAATGGTGTGACAAATTAATCTTGATTATGGATGATTGAATGATATTGAATGCCTGGGATTATTTGATATCTCTAACATGTGATATGTACTGCTCTGTGATATAAGGTGCTTTAGTTGAATTGTGATAATATGAATTATCAATCTGTGATAATGTGAATTATTCTATCTATGTGCATATGTTATTCTAAATACAAATTAAATTGTTTTAACTTAAACAACTTGGCCTTAAAAGACGGCATTTGGATTTCGATGAGAGCAAGATCGGATTCCCAAATTGGATATTCGAAAACCACATCAATCCAAATTAATCGATAGGTCATGAAATCTCAAGTGATGTTCAAGATGAAGACTCGAAGTGTAAGGGTTATTTGTCGTTAACTCTGAGGGTGATTCCAAAAAGAGTGTAATGGAGATAGTGCTTTCAGATTCGAGATGAAGATTCAGAGTGCAAGGGCTATTGTCGTTAACTCTAAGGGTGATTCCAAACTGAGTGTAGTGAAATAGTGACTTCGGTTTCGTTCGAACCCGGAACGAACTTGTATGGATTGAATGCTTTCAAAACATCATCATTGGAGGACGGTGAGCATTCCAATATATGTGTTCTAAAAAAGATAATCGTAGTATTAAGCCTCATCAACCGAGAATGGCTAAAACATGGGAGGTGCACCAAGGCTAAGTGGGTAGCACCCAAGTAGGATAAGATTTCCCCTGTCTAGAGGTCCCTTTTTATTTGGCTGTATGGGCAGTTGGTCACGGCAACTATTGGGTTGTCTTATTAGGGATTATCCAGTAAGGGATGGTTCCAGCCTTGTGTTGTGGAGGATCAGGGTGGATCCTCGGTACTCTAATCTGGGCTAGATACTGTGACGGGCGATACCTCAGTAGCTCTGCCATTGTATGGAATCCAATCTCCAATAATTGCCGTACGTTTTGATTGTGCCCAACTATGTTGGAACGTGAGATGTAAGCATTCTAGCTATTTTCTATTTTACTTGAAAACCCTAGACACTATTATAATATCACTGGATTTCCTATCAATTGTTTTGGTTATCATAAGATCAAAACCCGACATGTTTATTTGTGGCATGGTCTTACGAGAGACCCTTTGTTTTCAATGATTTTTAACCCGTTTACTCACACCAGACTCATGTCTGACCCAATGTTTATCTTCTTTTTTCTTAAACTCTTGGGTACTCAAATTTTTACGAGTAGCCAAGGGATTCACGTTAGCTTTAACGAATTCTAGAGGAGATATGGAGCAGGAGGCTTCAGCGTATATAAATATTGTGGTTCCGCTGTGTTAATTTCTGTATTATATCTTGAGTTGTATGATAGACAGGTTTTCATAACTGTCTATTATGTTTTGATGTCAAGCTGTGTATCTCTGATAGATGTTGTATATTATGTAATAACTATGTGATTAATATATTTTATTCATTTCGTTGTAAGATTCTGATATGGTTTAGTTCTTTCTTTCCTATCTTTTCTCTTTTCTTTCCCTTTCTTTCTTATTGATGATGCGTCTTTCTGTGGAATGAAAGGCGGGTCGTCACATTTGCTGTGACGAACCGCCTTTCAACCCATAGAAAGATGCATCATCAATAAGAAAGAAAATGATAGAAAAGAGAATAGATCGAAAAGAAAGAACTAAATAATATCATAATCTCACAGCAGAATGGATAAAATATATTGATCATATAGTTATTACAAAATATACAACATCTACCAGAATTATATAGCTTATACATCACATATTAGAAAGTCTTGAAGACCTATCCATCAAACAACTCAGAGTCCATTACTATTCATCAACAGAGCAAAAACACTATATCTATATACGCTGAAGCCTCCTGCTCCAAATCTCCTCCAGAATTCATCAAAGCAAACCTGAATCCCTTGGCTACTCGTAAAAATTTGAGTACCCCAGAGTTTATTAACCTGAAAAAATAATAATGAAGCAGGCTATGTTCTATTTGAAATGATCTGGATATGTTTCGAAACTGATCTGATCTTGATGTTGTTTTTGAATCTATTTGAGTTGAATTCTGCTTGATTTTTTTGAATTTGACTGTTTTAAGTTGAATCTGAAATCTTTGCTTGATGTTGAATTTTCTTTACTTGATCAGGATAAAAAGAAGCTGTTGTTGCCATTGTTTTGATTTTTTTTAGTTTTGAAAATGAAAGAAGATTGAGAAAGTTTGAAATGAAATTAAAAATGGCCAGGTTCTCTAAACTTTTGCTATATATATCTTTTAAACAATGTCACAACCCATTTTTCCGTATCGATTTAAAACTGATTCTAACCAACACCAGTCAGCCAAATCACACGGAAAGACGAATAGTGAAAGAAAGAAAGAAGGTAGAAATAGAAAGAAGATAGAAGAAAAAGAACAATCAGAATCTCACAGCGGAACGAATAAACTATAATACAAAAAATCTTTACACGAAACCAAAATTGTTACTTTAATAACATATACAGACTTTAAATTAGAGTTTACATCCATTTAACTTGGACAGTTTATAACAATTTGTCCTTACAACTTGTTAACACACAACCAAATACAGATGGAATATAAGCATCTACGAGAGTACGTTTTCTGATTCCAGCTCCTCTCCTGAAGCTTCCAGTCTTCCAGCTAAACCTGGAAATATGCTCGTTCTGATCCAAGCATATAGGAAAAACACCAAGCCCGGATCAGTCTGGTAAACCAGCGTGAGAAACACACTCAACTTGATTAATTAAATTTTAAAAATCCTTTTGAAACCAAAGGTATCTCGTAAGACCACGCCACAAATAAACATGTCGGGTTTTTATCTTACGATAGCCAAAACATTTCTTATAAAATCCTCTGATATTATAATAGTGTCTGTATACAAATACTTATTCAAATAGCTGAAATTGTTACGTTCATTAAATTCCAGCATATTAGCCACAAAGTGGGTTCTACAATCAAAATCGTGAAGGGCACGTAGGGAGAATGGATTTCCAATGAATGACTAGGCACTGGGGTACCACCTATCACAGTACCTAGTCTAGATCAGCGTACAAAGGACCCCTCCGTTCCCCTGCAACACAAGACCGGACTGCCCCTTACTGGATAGCCTGAGTAAGATCATCCCGCGGTTGGGATCAGCAACTGCCCACACAGCCGAATTAAAAAGGGACCTCTGGATAGGGATGACCTTTCCCTACTTGGATGCTACCCACTTAGCCTTGCTGCATATCCCCTGATTTTCAGTCATTCCCGGTTGATGAGTTTCGAGGCTAAGCGTTACCATTTTAGAATATATCACTTAGAATGCCCGCCGTCCTCCTGACGATGTTCTGAAAGCATTCATCCATACAAGTCCATTCCAGTTTCGAACGGAACCGAAGGCACTATTCCTACCACATCCATTTTGGAATCACCCTCGGGATTAGTAGCGATTAGCCCTTGCACTTCACTGCTCCATCTTCGACTCCAGGCTCTTGTCTTCATCACAAAAACATACTCATTAGATCGAAGTGGTTTTCGGATTATATATCCGATCCCGGTCTCTTTGAAATAACGTTCGCTATTTCCCAGTAAACTCTACCCCGGTTCTTTAGGAAATACACCGACAAAATATAAGATCGGAGTTCACCTCCTAACCGTTAGTGGACGGATCTCCTTATAATTCGTCCTAGAGAACAAACGAGTTTATACGTATGGTATAACACCTCGAATGATAACCGTACCATATAATTCTCGAGTTTCCTCTAGATATTTCCAAAGTTAAGTTTTGTCCAGATTTGATAGTCAGTTATTTAACTATCAAAACAATCAACAAATTCAACCAAGTTATTTCAAAATTTATTCTTTTACTTTATTATGAATTTACTGTTATCAATCAATACGTTCACTGTAGAAGTGCCGAATTTTCGAGGTCAAAAATTTCAGGTCGTTACACAAATATTCGTTATTTTTTAAATATCACTTATAAATCCATCTTTTTTCTAAAGTTTCATATTTAAACAACTCTCACAAATACCACCTATAAAACTCCTTTACAAAATGTCGTTGATAAATTCCCTTTACAAATTTTCATTTTTAAATCCTCTTTATTAAAATATCATTTATAAATCCACTTCAAATAAATCCTTTTTATTAAATAAAATCCCTTTTATAAGCCAATTTATTATTTATAAACACCTTTATTGAATTAATTAATTACATTTAAAACATCATAATTAAATGATTAATTAACATTAAACATCACTAATAAAATAATTAATTAACTTTAAACATCATTAATAAAATAATTAATTAAGTTAAACACAATTAATCAAAATAATTAATTAAATTAAAAAAAATTAATAATATAATTAATTAACTTAAAACAACATTTATAATTAAATAAACACTTAATTTCCACTCGTTATAAAATTGAAGTTAATTTTGATCCATATCCTTTCAGATTAGGAAAGAAGCTTAGTGAACACTATGGTATTGAACAAGCTACCATTTATTTTTAATTCACTTGCCAAGTCATATCACTAGTATTTACATAAGCAATCATATATGTAAATAAAATCAACAATTAAACTCACTAGCTAACCCATCACTAATCCAATATTATTTAGTCCACATATTAATTAACTGGCATATGAATGAATGTCCAAATTAATATAGTAGCAGAACGGGAATTTATTTTACTAAAAAGACATCATTAATAATCTATTCAATTTAACTATAGAAGAACAACGTTTTATTCTGCTAAATAGATATCAAAAATAATATATTCCATTTATAATAGTCAAAGAGTGCTTTATTTGGCCAAATAAACAAGACTAATAAAGTATACTTAATTTAATTATATTATTATTTAAATAATGTAATTAAATTAAAAAACTATTATAATATCATAAAATTATACTTCATCCAAACTACCAAATTTTTTTATCATAGTGTTGTACTTGTCAATATGAATCTAACGCATAAATCCATGGGTTACACGGATTTAAGACGAATGAGATATGGCTTCACGAAGTTAACATACTTAGTTATGAAATTAAAATAAACAAGCTCAAATGCTTCTCACCCAAACTCGCAAGCCCAACCCACTATCCTTCTAACCCAACCTTATATCAAAATGCACAGACCTCCCTCTCCAAAATTCAAATTCACGTGCTCCTGCAACCAAAAACAAGCC
Organism: Allium cepa; assembly: GCA_030765085.1. Lineage (NCBI taxonomy): Eukaryota > Viridiplantae > Streptophyta > Magnoliopsida > Asparagales > Amaryllidaceae > Allium > Allium cepa. Next base: position 788,374,966 of record CM060929.1, read on the forward strand.
TCGACCAACTCATGACTACAGCCACCAGAGCCATAACTTCCATCACCAATCAACTCGCCACATACCCCATCACCACCAACCACATCTGCATCGAACTCGATGCTCTTGATCACAGCCAGCAACTAAAAAGGTTGAACCCAAACCAAACAATGGAAAAAACCCTAATTTCACCTCGACCCAACGTCTCCTACCACCAAAGTTGATGCTGCCACCTCCATTGCAACCACCACTAACCCCTGCATCTTCCATCGAGCCCATGCCAAGCTCGATATTGCCAAAACCCACTAGTGATGAAAACCCTGAACCCACAATTTCCTTCCTCCATGGGTAGCATCGATGCATAACGCTCGAGCAATACCACCATGCATATCCATATCTTAAGATGAAGTTACAGGTGCAACCCATACTAACTTTAAAGATGACCATCTCATGACCCTTAGGCATGGCCGATATCTCCATTCATCCCCAGTAGCTGCTAAAACTGTCATCGCCTTCCAGCACAATCATAACACACCTTATCTTGAGCAAACTGCAGTACCATGCACAAGCTTGGAACTAATAATACCATTAGTTTTTGTATATATTTAATTTAGAATATAGTGTGTGTTGTGTGTAAGGAAGGAGGTTTCAGCAAGTATCTAGGATGAGAGTTTATATGTAAGTTTCATTCCACATCTAAAGAAATCCGCTATGCTAGTGTGTATGGATGTGTGCTTATAACAAAGTAAACCAAGTTACTTGATAGCAGAGTAAACCAAATCAAAATATGCAAGCCACCCATCAAAATGAAGTAAATCAAAGAAGTGAAAGATGTGAAGTGAGATGAGTGATGTGTTGATGAAACGATGAAGTATGATGAGTGCACGCATATAACAAAACCTATTGCTCAACTTCAAACTTAAGTAAACCAAAACAAAAAAATCAAACTGCCCATCTCATCAAGTCAATCTACATTAAATCTTGTTTAAAAAAATGGTTTTGATTTTTTTTTAAAATGTTTTGAAAATAAGATTTACGGCACTCCGCTACATAGTATCATATTCATGTACAGACCATGAACGACATAAAAATACGATCACGCATAATAATGCGACATGATCCCAAAGAGCAATTTAATACACTAGTTGTTTAATTCTGTTTTGTTTCTAAAACAAACAACATTTATCGTAAAATACATGAAAGATAATTCAAATATTTTCCCAAATTAAAAATTAAGGAAAAATCCTATAAATCCATTTAAATATATTAAATTGAAAATCAAGTCATTTTATTAAAAATTTATTTTTTTTATTATTTATTACACTTGAAACAAATCTACATATTTAAATAAATTAAATATTCAAATTCGAAACAATAGAAATTTTGGATTGTTTCCATTTCATTTAGCAATTCCACTTGGAATGCTAACATTGTCTTCCAAGCGACAATGCAATGCTAGCATTTGTTCATACAAGTTTTCAGGATATGAACAAGCCAAAGGTACTACTTCTACTACATCTATTTTGGAATCATCCTCAGGATCATTAGCAAGTAGCCTTTGCACTTCAAGATCTTCGTGTTAGATTTTCATCATAAGTAAATGTTTGAAAAATTTACTCAGGATCAGTAGCAAGTAGCCTTTGCACTTCAAGATCTTCGTGTTAGATTTTCATCATAAGTAAAAGTTTGAAAATTTTATAATTTGTTTTTAGAAAATACATAAGTAAAACAAGTTCAAAACCAAGGGATCTCGATGTCACAAACAATCAACTTCAAGCATTAACTTTCTTTAGCACACACAACCATATACATGAAACAACATATATACAAATGTAAAACACTTTCATGAAAAAGTAAAGGTAATCACTTTTCAACATCACTTAACATTCCAACTATACTTCCAAATCCGTAGCCAAATATTAAATATAATCACACATATGTACGGCACAAACAACATTATTTTCCAACCAACAATCAACAAAATAAAGTTTAAAACTTTGCTTTAAAAGGGTGAATTTTACTCACCAAAATCAACCAAAATCAAATCAAACACCACCACGCTTAGAACCGACACCAGAACTTTGGATTTTCTTTGAAATTTTTTGGATTTTGGACTTGGGAAGTAGATTTCGGTTCGGCCTATAGTGGAGGAGGGCTCGACCTTAGGTTTGAGAGGGGGTTTGGGTTTTCTTTTAGAGTAAAAGAGGTGTGGGAAAGGAAAGAATTAAAATTTAGCTTGGTATTAAGGATTTAAAGTGAAAAATGATATGATTTTTAATTTTGAAAAACTTTGGAAGCCGTTAAAAAGGAAAGGTGGAGTTTATGAAAAAGAAATTAAATTTTAAAGTAAAGAAGTAAGAATAAAAATGAAATGGAAAAAGAAGAAATAGTTTTTATATAAAATGAAGTAAGGGAATTACTCTTTTACCCTTAGGTTACTTACCCTCCACACTTCTTTCACCATATCATCACCTTCCCCCCTTAGCCTAGTCTACACACAACAACTACCCCCATCACATTATCTCACTTCATCCCATGATGTTAACTTTTAATGTGACATCTCCTTTTCATTTTATTTTTATTTTCTTTTTTTGTTCTTGAAAAAAGTCACATCTTTCTTTTCTTTTTACTTTAGTAAATAAAATTTCATCATATATACTTTGACCATATATATGCTATTAGTATATGTATGTGTATATGTATACGAGAGTGTACATAACATTTCTGATAATTTTTAGATGACGAAAAGTCAAAAATCCAAAAAATGATTTTCAGTCACATTTTTTATTTTTCTCCAAACTAATTGTTTTTGTAAACCAATTTTGAAAAAAAATTCATCATCACTGGTTATTATTTAAAAGAGGTATATTTGAGTTCTAAAATTCATTAATTAATTATTTCAAATTATAACAAATATCCAAATTCAAAGTGATTAAATTCTTGGTGTTTTCTCTCCTCTTAAAAGAATTTTGTCCCAAAATTAACACACAAGGAGATAATTCAAAATAACTCAAAAGTGCATAAATTATATATCATGAAACCCATACAAAAGCTACAACTAAGCAACTACTTCACAAATAGTGCATTCACAATCCATACAACAAGCAAACAATTATCCTAGCATCAACTCAGGATAAGCTTCCCTCATACCGTCCTCTATCTCCTAAGTCAATCTCTAGGATCTTCACTCCACTGAATCTTAACCAATCTCACTAATTTATTACACAATCTCTACTTATCTTGATCCATAATGTGAACTGGATGTCTGATCACAGTCAGGTTTGGTTCTAACTCCAAATCCTCTTATGCAGATGGCTCTACAATCAACGATGTGTTATGCACATACTTCCTCAAATGGGATACATGGAAAACATTATGGACCCTCGATAACTTCTCTGGCAACTCAACTTTATAGGCACACGACCCAATCCTCTTAAGAATTTGAAAAAGTCCAATATACCTTGGCATCAGCTTCCTAGCTCTTCCAAATCGAACGGTTCCCCTTAGTGGCGAAATCTTTACAAACACAAAATCTCCAACAGCAAATTCCAAATCCCTTCGCCTTTGATCTACATAGCATTTTTTCGATCTTAAGCTTCTTTCATCCTCCTCTTGATCAACGCAACCTTCTCCATAGCCTCCCGAATCATATTAGGTCCAAGTACTAGTCGATCTGCGGTCTTCACCCAACACACTGATGATTTATATGGTCATCCATAAAGAGCTACATAGGGAACCATGTCCATGCTTTCTTGATAAATATTATTGTAGGGGAATTCCACCAACTACAGATGATCTCCCATGATCCTCCAAAATCCAAGATGCATGCTGTTGAAAGATCTTCCAAGATTCAATTAACCCTGTCATTTTAACCATTGGTTTAAGGGTGCTAGGCGGTGCTCGAACTTAGCTTTGTTCTCAAAGTAACTTGTAATGCTTCCCAGAACTGGCTAGTGAAGATAGGATCTCAGTCACCTAAAATGCATAGCAAAACTCCATATAGTCGGACGATCTCTCTCATATAGATCTATGCCAATGATGTTGCAGTCCTCTTCGGCTTGACTTGAACAAAATGAACACTCTTAGTTAGCCGATCCACAATGAATCAAACACCTTTATTCCCTTTCCTTGATCTAGGTAGTCCATCAATAAAATCCATGGATACCCTATTTCCAATTGGGAACCTCCAATGATTTTAGTAGCCCATCAGTCCTTTGGTGGTTGACCTTGATTTGTTGGCAGTTTACACATCTGCTCACAAAGATAGAGATATCCCTCTTCATTCCCTTGTACCAAAATAGTTGTTTCATATCATGATGCATCTTTGAAACCCTCGAGTGGATACTCAACTTGGATTGATGACATTCTGATAAACCTCCTATGTAAGACCGTCCACATTAGGGACACATATCCTTCTATTCATATGCAACACACCACCGATGTTCTGTCTAAATGCTCCAACAATTTCCTTTTTTCACATCCTTGACGATTTCCGTTAAGCGCCTATCTTCCCTTTGATTGCTCAAAATCTTTTCCAGAAGAGTTGGAGTAGCTTCCAAGAGAGCCAAAACTACCTTCCTTCTTAGAGCATCCGCCGCCATATTTGCTTTTTCTGGCATATATATAAAATATCCAAGTCGTAGGCTGCCAGAAATACCAACCACTGTCGCCGCCTCATATTCATATTTTTTTATGTGAAAAGATACTTTAGGGACTTGTGATCCATGAAAAGCTCGAACTTCTCACCCAAAAAATAATGGCTCCACTTCCTTAAAGCAAACACCACATTTAATAGCTCCAAATCATGCATTGCGTAATACTTCTCATGAGGCTTTAGTTGCCTATAGCATACACAATAACTTTTCCATGCTGCATCAAAAATGCACCCAAACCCACTCCACAAGTATTAGTATATGCAGCCAACCCTTCCCCTCCATACGGAATAGCTAAAACCTGAGCACTGGTTAACCTCTTCTTTGATTCAACAAACGCTTCCTCACACTTTGGGGTCCAAACAAACTTTTCATCCTTTTTTGTCAACTTGGATAGGTGAGAGGTGTTCTTTGAGTAGTCTTCGACGAATCTCCTATAAAATTCGGTCATGCCTAAGAAACTTTGAAATTCTATAAGATTTTATGGCCTCTTAAAATCTTGAACAACCGCTACCTTTGCTGGATCGACCAATATGCCATCCCCCATCACCATATGCCAGAGAGTCGTTACTTCTGACCGCTAAAAGCGGCACTAAGAAATTTTTTCCTTTAGAATGTGCTTCCGTAACATTTCTAACACCACTTCCAAATGGTTTTTCTGCTCTTCCTCGGTCTTAGAGTAGATAAGGATATCATCTATAAAGACTGACACAAACTTATTGAGAACATCCCTAAAAATACGATTCATAGGATCTACGAAATACGTAAATGCATTGATTTGTCCAAAAGGCATAACCAACTGCCCAAAGAAAAAGTATAGTCCTCTAAATGTCGTTAGGGGTATGCTATCCTCTGCTACTCTTAACTGGTGAAATCTGGTAGCCAGGTCCATCTGCAAGTATACTCGAGCATCGTGGTGTTGGTCAAAAAGCCATCTATGCAGTGCAAGGGATACTTATTTTGAATGGTCTACTTATTTAACTCCCTATAATCCAAATACAATCTTAATGAACCATTAAGATTTTCCATTAAAACTACAACTGATCCCCAACTTGAATGACTTGTCCTTATCAGCCTTCTTCTCGACAAATCATTGGTTTGATTTATTAGCTCCTTCCTCTCTCTCGGAGCCATTTTACGCATGGATCGAATAACAGGTCTCACACTAGGAATTAACTCAATACGGAACTTAATCTCCTAACTTGGAGGTAGACTATTAACTTCTTCGTAGACATTAGGAAAATCCTTAACAATTAAAATAGACCATGACTCTTCTTGGGATGATTCTAAAGCATACAAGAGACTTCTCATACTCTTGGAGGGATCCTCACATGATACCTTAATAGTTCTTCCCAATTTGGACGCTAAATATATGGTATTCCCACCACAGCCTAAGATAGCTCCATACTCTAATAACTAATTCATACCAATTATAATATCAAATCCTCTAAAATTCAGAACAAACAGGTCTCAAAAGAAATGGTGTTTTAGGTAAACAATTTGTACTCTTTCACAGATCATACATAGATTAGTTGCACCACCTATGGGGTTATACATACAAATAGGGTTCCTACGAATTTAGGGGAAATTTGCAATCTGTCTACAAATTATAGAGAAATAAAACTATAGGAAGTCCCAATATCAAACAGTACTCGAATTGAGATGCCATTAGCAATTGGAGTACCTTCAAGATCTCCCTTTCCTTTCACATCTTCCGAGATAGATGGTTCATCCTTAATTGTGTAAACCTTGACATATCGTACCTTCTTTATTGGTGGGCAATTCTTCACCATATGCCATGGTTGGTGATAATTGAAGTAGAGTGTTTTTTGAACCATCGAAGAGATAGGTCCTGCCTGTTGTTTCAAAGCTTCAGAATTCAGACGGAATCTTTCAATATGGGCTTTCTACTTGCAAATAAAACAATCACCATCTTTAAACTTACCCCTTTGATCCCTAGTTGATTTTTCTTCTCCCTGCTTCTTCTAGTTCAGGTTAAACTTCCTCTTGTTCGGATTACCATTATTGCCACCAAGTGCGATGGTCGACTTCTTTTTCTCCAAAATTTCATATCTTAAAGCCATGTCTACCAAATCCACAAAAGAACACTTCAAACAGGCGGTCATCCTTTCATGGAAACCTTCCCTCATTTAAACGTTTCGTTCTTCTTCAGAAGGGTATTAATCAACTCTGGGCCAAATCATGACAGATCATTAAACTTAATTATTATGACACCGACATTTCTCCTTATTTAAGATCAAAGAAACTCCTATACATGTGGGTCATTCCTACAGCGGGCATGAACCGATCTTCAAATGCTTCACTGAATCTAGCCCAAGAAAAATCATCTTCTGGCACATTAGCTTTAATAGAGTCTCACCATGTTGCCGCTCCATCTTGAAGCTGCCAAGATGCTAAATACAGCTTCTTCTCGTCGGAAATATCTAATTCCTTGAAATCTTTTCATAAAAACGAAGAAAAGCTTGAACTTCAATGATGGATTTCATTCCCTTAAATGGCTTTCCTCCCAGATTTGTATAATCCATGCATAGAGCTACAAAATTCACACAGGTTTGTGTCAGTGTTGCCTCTTTAACAATTCCAACTCTTTCAACATTCGAGCTCCACCATTGGTGGTCGTGGTGCTGTTAGCTCCTCGACCTCATCTTGTGCTATTGCTAATTCTAACTACCTGGATATTGTAAGATAACCCTTTTAGAATACTTTGATGAGATAAACTTAAGGAAAAAGGGTACCAGTCAAACATATCAAAGTTGATCGAAATAATTCGAATAAAAATTACAAGTACGCACTCTTATAGACAAAATTCATTCTAGGGTATTACTAACCCTATCTCTACAACCAAAGCCTAGGTGTTTTCTCAACCTAAGCTTTGATTCCACTTGTAACGATCCACCTTTCTTACTCCTAAAGATGACATATGAATACCGTAGGTATATTAAGTGTTGCATTTAGGAGTAAGAAAGGTGGATCGTTATAGTTACGGTTTCGAGTTATCTTATATAAGTACAGTCCCTCACTTGCTTGTCGCTCGAAAACCAAATCAATAATTTCGATAAACTCAACTCTGGTTCTTTTGGAAATAATCAGACAATATATAAGATTGGAGATCACCTCTTAACCATTTAACCAAACGAATTTCCTTATTATTTGTCTTAGGAGAACAAAACTAGATTTATATGAATCGTACAACATCATCGAAGATGACTGTACGATATAACTTCCGTGTTTCTCATAGAAATTTCCAGAGTTATATTTGGTCATGATTTTGATGGTCAGTTATTGAACTATCAAATAAACAATCATTCAAATTAGAGATTTAATTTTCCATGGAAACCACTAAGCCTCTTTAATTAATTCTTCCATTATTTAAAATCATTTTGTAAACACTTGCATTAACATACTTTTAAAAAAATATACATAAGTATACTACATAATCATGATTCATTTATACTCTTTGAATGCTTGGAAAAATATCCATATACTTATCTCAATGATATAAGTATATTCACAAAACACTACACTTCTGATACATAGAAAATATATCAATATAATTATCCAAACAGTATAAGCACATTAAAAAGACTTAAGGAAGATTACCTCTTTTTCCAAATTAAATGGCCAAACACATATCATTTAAAACATTGCTTAATCTAACCCCAACCACTTTTCCTTCAATGTTAAGTATGGTAAGAATGCTTCTATATCACTATAATTAAGAAGGATCATTTATAAAAATCAAATCTCATTCCTGTTATAAAATTTCCTTTTTGTATACCCATTAAATATTTACAAACCCTTTTATCAATCTCCAAATTAATTTATAAAACTTCTTTTATAAATCTCTAAAATTATTTATAAAATTCCTTCCTATTGATAAAACTATTCTCTATTAATAAAACACTTTCTATTTGTAAACTCTTTTACAAATATCCCTTTGTAAACTCCTTAATAAAAATCTTTTATAAAATTCATTATAAAATCCATTTATCAATCCAAAACCCTTTGCTATAAATCTTATATATTTAACACAAATCTTAGTTAATTTTAAAAATATCACTTATAAATGCATTCGTTTTTTTCTAAATTATCATTTTTAAATCTCTTTTACAAATATCACTTATAAAACTCCTTTACTAAATATCATTTACAAATTCCCTTTACAAAATCGCATTTTTATGTCCCCTTTAATAAAATATAATTTATAAATCCCCTTTAAATGAATCCTTTTTATTATGTAAAACCGCTTTTTATAAAAAATTTATTATATATAAAAACCTATATTAAGTTAATTAATTACATTTAAAACATCATAAATAAATAATTAATTAACTTAAAACATCACTAATAGAATAATTAATTAATTTTAAAATATCATTAATAAAATAATTAATAACTTCAAAGCATCATTAATAAAATAATTAATTAACTTAAACCCTATTAGTAAAAATAATTAATTAACTTAAACGTAATTAATTAACTCAAAAAAATTAATAAAATAATAAAATCATTTATAATTAAATAGATACCTAACCGCAAATTGTTATAAATTTAAAGTTAATTCAAGTCCATGACCTTTCAGATTCGGAAAGAGGCTTAGTGACCAACTATGGTATTAAAAAAGTTACCATTTATTTTTAATTCATTTTCTAAGTAATTTCATTGGTATTTACATGAACTAGCATATATGTAAATAAAATCAACAATTTAACACTCACTAGCTAACCCATTTCTTATCCAATATTAATTAATTCACATATTAATTAACTGGCATATAAATAAATGTCCAAATTAATATAACAGCAGAACATGAATTTATTATGCTAAACAAATGTCATCAATAATCTATTCAAGTTAATTATAGCAGAACGGTGTTTTATTCTGTATAATACATCTCCAAAATAATCTATTCCATTTATAATAGCTCAACAGTGCTTTATTTGGCCAAATAGATAACACCAATAAAGTATACTTAATTTAACTACATTATTATTTAAACAACGTAATTAAATTCAACAAATTTATAATATTATTAAATTATACATCGTTCACACTACCAAACTATTATACCATAGTGTTGTACTTATTAGTATGAATCTGATGCAAAACTCCAAGGGTTAAACGGATTTAAGATGAATGAGATATGGCTTCATGCCATTAACATATGTAGATTTGAAATTTAAACAAACAATTTCAAATGCTTTTAACCCAAACTCATAAGCCTAGCCCACTTTCCTTCCAACCTGACCCGCTACACAAAATGCACAGACTTTCCTCTCTAAAATTCAAATATGCATGCCACAGAAACCACAAAGATGCCTCGACCAACTCACGGCTACCAAAGCCACAGCTAGCCACTGCCATCCCTGCCAATCAACTCACCGCTTACCCCAGCATTATCAGCTATGTTCGCATTAAACCCATTGCTCTCGATCACAACCAAAAACCAAAAAAGTCGAACCTTAACCCAATAATGGACGAAACCCTTACTTCACCTTGACCTAATGTCTCTGACCACCAGAGTTAATGCCACCACCTCAATTGCCACTTCCTCTGACCTATGCACCTTTCGTCGAGACCATGCCATGCTCGATGCTGCCAGTACTCGCTAATGAAGAAAAAACCGAACCCAATATCAATGTCGAGATCAAATTTCCTTCCTCTATAGCCAGCTTTGATGCCTAATGCTCATGCAATACCACCATGCACTTCCTTTTCTCGAGATGCAGCTGGCGGTATAACCCATACTAGCTTCGAAGATGGCCATCTCAAGACTAGCTTTGTCATCTCCTTCCAAGACAATAATAACATACATTATCTCAAGCAAAGTGCAGTGCCATGCACAAATCTAGAACTAATGATACCATTGATATATATATATATATATATATATATATATTAGAATATAGTGCTTATGTGCATGTGTATGAAGAAGGAAGTTTCAGCAAGTATCTAGGATGAGAATTTGTATGTAAGTTCAATTCCACGGCAAAGGTAATCCCACATGCTAGTGTGCATTAATGTGTATTTATAACAAAGTAAACCAAGTTACTTAATAGCTAAGTCACCCAAAACCAAAAGTGCAAGGCACCCATCAAAACAAAGCAAATCAAAGATGTGAAAGAAGTAGAGTGAAATGATTGAAGTGTTGGTGAAATGATGAAGTATGATATGTGCACACATATATAAAAAAATATTACTTAACTTCAAATATAAGTAAACCAAAACTAAGAAAATCAAACTACCTATCTTATCAAGTCAATCAACATTAAAGCTTGTTTAAAAAAATTATTTTTATTTGATTTTGAAAAGAAATTTTGCGGTACTTCGCTATATAATATCTTGTTCGTGTATAAACCAAGAACGACAAAAATCAAAATACGATCACGCACAGCAATGCGTCACAATCCCAAAACAATAATAAAATACATTGGTTATTTTATTCTGTTTTGTTTGCAAAACATATTTACCCTAAAATATGTCAAATGATGATTTAAATAATTTCCCAAATTAAAAATAATGGAAAAAATCTTACAAACCCATTTAAAAATATTAAATTGAAAATCAAGTTATTTTACTAAAAATTGATTTTATTATTATTTATTACACTTGAATGAAATCTAAATATTTAAATAAATTACATATTCAAATTTGAAACACTAAAAATTCCAAGTCGTTACATTTTTCTAGTCTCTGATTGAAAAATGAGAAGCTATAGGCTAGCATGACTAATTTGGAAAACCAACTAGCCCAAGTAGCTGTAGAGATAGAAGCCAATGCAGATAAAGTTAACCAGACAATCTTCCACTTTCATGTTAGTGTTTTTAAATCAAAAGATCTGAAATGGCTTGGTAATTCTTATATGCACGTACTAGCTGATAGATCAAATCATAAAGGAGGGAAAGAAAAGGTTGAGGATGAAAGGACTCCATTTAATAAAGCAGACATCCTAGTTGATTTATTTGGCGATGAAGATATGATCACTCTAGATTAGGGTGGAGCATAACTCCTTATTACAGAGGCCTTGCAGACTCCCACGAAGGATCTTGATGATCCCTCGACCAAGGAGGCAACCAAAGTTTCTCTCGCTCTAGCCGCTTAAAGGACTACATCGAAGATTCTGTTCATCATGGCGACTGAGTCTTAGGCCGTCATTGCTTCCACACTTGCACTTTGTACTTTAGTTGCTCCTTCCTCCACTAAAGAATATATTCCTGAGTATGTGTTTATTAACATCTCTTCCTTGCCAATCATGCACATTCACCTGTCGTTGAAGAGGGATAGGTTACTTTTGAGTCTCCCCCTTTTAGTTGCTCAACCAAAGGTATCTTACTTAATTACCCAATCCTCGAAAGGCTTCAGATGGCTCCTAAAGCCATGCCGACCTATATCATCATCTCTTACTTGTTTTAGGTCAACCTAAATTTTTTCCACTTCCTTCAGTATCCATGATCTAGGTCCTTCGATTGGAGCCAATTCTATGGTCGCTACCACCTCTAACAGTCCGGCCCTGTCTAGTTGCTAAGAAGATTGATGCTCTATCCGACGGTGATGACCAATTTGCATTTTTGGATAAGGAGGAGGAGGTCGACATTAGTGGTATATCCGTCCTAATTCCTCCATTAGTTGTTATGCTTATGGGGTAAAAGACCACACTTGTTTCATGTTGAGATTGAAAATGGCATTGATCTTCCTCCAATCTTTCGAGTTATCGCTTCTTTACCCTTGATTCTTCCCTTGCATGTATCCGATCCTTCAACAATTAGGATGACCCAATCCTCCTAATGAAAACATATTATTCAACAGATAAGTAATCAATCACAGAAGAAGGAGTCAGCACACCTAAAGGTTGTACTCCTACGAAGAATCGTAAGAGGAGTAGCTAGCAAGCCATCCAAAATGTAAAGAAGTAGATTTTATTTCCTGTTTTTCCTTAGCTTTGTACATAGTCCATGGATTTGTATAGGTATGACCTTCGAACCTTTGTATACAAATAAGGGAAGCAATGAAAAGATTATTTTTGCCAAATCTGTGTCACATACTTTTATTGCACTATTATTTTCCTACACCAATACACTGTTCCTACAAACATGGGTATATGTATAATTTCCCATAATGATTTACTTACATATATCATACCTTCTTGTGATTTCCATATGCGTACTGCATTTACATACTATAACTATATACACATAAATTTCACTTACAGTGCTTTCCTTTTGCTTAGGTTTATTTATTTCTATTTAAACTTGTTTATGTTAACCATAAATATAATTGTAATGTCTTGTTCAGATTTGCATGGCTTTCCACTCATGTCCACATAACACCTATATAATTTTTGTTGCTTGTACTTACATAGATATAATCATACACTAATAGTTATTTCTAATTATTGATGTCCATAATGCCTATCTCTGGGCATCAATCCCTAATGTTGCATAACTTCGCGTGTTCTTCAAAGATTATATGTGTAGGGCGAATTATCCAATTTTCCCCTTGTCTGCTTATATTCCAAAGAACTGGTCATGGTTTGAAGAAGTACGTCATTACCTATCTACAGGCGCCTAGACATCTAATTTTCAAAACACACGATGCCTTTCTGTTTCACTGTTTCAATAATATAAAGTTAAGCTAATGCATACAGTTTCAATAATGAATCTTGCTTTAAAACATAAAATCTAATCCAAAGTATTTCCAAATGAAAAAAAATGCTGAAATTAAAAGACATCAAGTTAAATAGCGATGCAAATGCTCACTATTCCATGCATGCGGCATTAAGTTACCATCAAATGATGACAGTTTGAAAGTGCTACCTCCAAGATTTTGCTCTATCACATCATTACTTCCTGTAATAGTCCGCCTTTCTTACTACCAAAGATGACACTTAATACATTCTCAGTATTTGTGTACCGATCATTTAGTCGCCATAAGGATGGATCACTAGGGGTAAAAGGAAGAAAAGATTGAAGAGAAGAAACTAAACAACATAGAATCTCACAATGCAATGGAACAATATATATTACTCAGCATAATATATCACAAATTCATTTCAAAAGTGTTATATCGAAGTCATATTAATACATATTCTATCCTAGGACAGTTAAAATAGTTTATCCCTACATACCATATAAAATACACATATAATACAGCGAAAACATGGTAATAAATAGCTTCGATGACGCCACCTGCACCAAGCTCCTCCGAAATGAAACTGTAGAAAATCTTAACTACTTGGCTGCTTATTCAAATTTGAGCATCCAAGAGTTTAGGAAATGGGAAAATAAACTCTGGGTCAGACATGGGTCTAGTGTGAGTATAGCATACATTTTAACTTTATAAAAACCTTTAAATTAAAGGCATCTCATAAAACCACGCCGCACATAAAAACGGATAATTTTTTACCTTACGGTAACTAAAAATTTTTTTATAGAAAATCCATTTATATTATAATAACGTCCAAGGGTCAAAGTAAAATATGAATATAACTGAAATGTTTGTGTCTCACATTTCAACATAGTTGGGCGGAACTAAGTATGTATGATGCTTATTGGAAAATGGATTCCATATAATAACTAGGCTATTAGGGCACCGCTCGTCATGGTGCATTAGATAAAATAGCACCGAGGACCTCGCCAGGATCCCCTGCTAGCACAGAACTGGCCTATCACTTGAGTAGAAGTACCGAATATGATCACCCCTCCGTTAATGGTCCCCGAAGCTTACAAACGCGAGAGAATATCGACTCTAGATTGGGATGATCACACCCTACTTGGAAGCGACCTACTTACCTTATTGCATCAATCCTATTTTAGTCATTCCTGGTTGATGAGGCTTGAGGCTACGTTTTACCTTTTATATATCACTTCCCACTTAGAATGATGGCACTGCCCGCCAAGCAGCAATGCAATGTTAGCATTCATCGATACAAGTTGTTCAGGATATGAACAAACCGAAAGCACTACCTCTGGTACAACAATTTTTGGAATCACCTTCAGGATTATTAGTAAGCAGCCTTTGCACATCAAAGAGCTTCGTCTTCAGTTTCATTATCTTCTAGATGTCTTCACTTTAAAATACTTGAGTTGGATATCAAAGTGGTTTTCGGGTAACGTATCCGATCCCGGTCTCTTCGAAAATAATAATCGATGTTCATTAGGAAATAAATAGTCAATAATAAGAGCGGAGATCACCTCCTAACCATTAGTGGATGGATTTCCTTATCATTTGTCCTTAGAGAACGAAACGAGATTTATACATATAGTAAAACATCATCAGAGATGACTGTGCCATAAAATGGATGTGCTTCTCCTAGATATTTACAAAGTTACCTTTTGGATCCATATTTGATAGTCGGTTATTTAACTATCAAATAAACAAACAATAACCAATTTCATTTGAGATTTGTTTATCTATAGCAACCACTAATCCTTAAAACAAATCTTTATTTAATAAATCTCTTTTCAAAACATTTGTCTAAAACATTCATATACCTATCTCTCTAGCATAAGTATATACATAAAACATTTGTGAATAACTTCTTATTTCCAAATCTGGTTAAAAACAATTAAACAAATGTTGTTTAAGTTAAAGGCAAGGACAACCCTAAACACTATTTCCTCGGCGTTAAGCGTGGAATGGATATTCCATAGTGCCATTTTTAAAAGTTCAGTTTTGGAGAAACCTAGATTGTAACGACCCACTAATTTATCACTTGGATAAGTTGTATATATTTTTAAATTTATGCAAATAAAAGGATGATTATACATACAATATTGTTTCAAGAGAAAAAAAGTAATATTAATCTTATTTGAATAAATATTTTCCTTGAAACTTATATCGATGAGATAACATTGAATTTAAATAAAGATTTATAAATTTAATTTGAGATTCAATGATTTAATTATTATTTTAATTATCCAGATAATTATTTTAAATGATGATAATTCATTTTGAATATTTATAAAGTGATAATGAATCATTTTTAATAGTTTTATAAAAATATATATTTAATTTGAAACTATATGGAAAAATCAATATCGCTTTATCAGTATAATGGTAATTTTTGTAAATAATTTTTAATATTAATTTATATTGTTTTATAAATGAAATGTGATCATTTTAATTATTTTAAAATGATAAGAAATTTATTTTTGAATTTTGTTTACAAATACATATAAGTTAATAAATAAGTGAAAATGTGGCCGATAGGCAGTTCTTTAGATTTCAACGATTTAGCGAACAAAAGTTGTTCGGAGACGTTCGAAGTGTTATGCACCTACATGTACATACATATATATGTAAGATGCAACTACATACATACATACATACATACATACATATATATATATTACAAAAATGATTTCATAATTCCTAAGCTTAACCTTTAAGTAACCATAAAGCAAACATTACTTCATTGTACCACACCATCACCTCACATCAACCATCACATGGCTTTGTAGGGGAGTCATGCGCTAGAGGCTAGGGTGTGGGCTAGAGGTATTAAGTTAATTATGAAATACAATATTTATTCTAAGGTTTTTCTATAAATACCACCCCTCTTCTCACAAAAATCCTAATACCATTCCACTTCTTCCTTCTCTTCTTTTCAAGATTTTTAAGAGCCACTTTAATAGCTTCTTATTCATAAAAAATATATTAGAAAAGTTAGAAAATATATCAAATAAAAGAGGAAAATGTTTACACTAGTTTATCGATCCACTTCAAAACTAGTTCTAAACACCTCCTCTACTTTTCTAAAGTCCATAGCCGCCACTCTATACCACCTAGGTGGTGAGCACCATGACTACGCCGAGCCACTTCAAGGGTCCAAAGCTCGATTTCATGGAGTTTAATTTCATGATAGCAAAGTCATAGCCGATTTTCTATTGGCTCGAAGGGAAGACGAAGGTGAGAGCTCATAAAATATTATATTAAATTTTTGATGATGATATGGTGTTTGCAATGGATTTTTATTCGATCATCAAGTTTGATTGTTTAAATATGAATGTTGAATATATATGTAAGTTAAGAAAATACACGTCGAAAGCACAAAGAAAATAACTTTCCTCTATATTAATGAATTGGTGTATAAGGAATGTAAAACCTCATTAAAATTTTTAAAATGAGTTTGAAACGTTTTATAAACATTCAAAAGTGTTTTTGGTGAAGTTTGAAATGAAATGGGAAATTTAGTCAAAAATAGGCACGTCGCATAATGGTAGTTCGCGGTTTTACACCGTAAAAGTCAAACGAGTGTAAAAGATGGAATATAGCTCAGAATTCTTCGAGATAGAATTTTCCAAACTATTATTCCATAATTTTCCAACGAAGAAAGAAATTCGAGATTTCGATAAGTAGATTTTGAGATATGAGTAAAACAAGCTTTTTGAAAAATCACGGTTTTGCAGTTCAGTATCCAAAACCGATTTCTTTGGAAATGGTGTTTTAATATTTTTAAAAATATGAAATAGATCTTACAAATCTTTTAAAATGTTTTAAAAGTTACTTGAGTTGTAAAAATGAATTTTCAAATGATAGAAAAGTCGTTTTGATCGATATAACTTAAAAGAGAACTTTTGTATAGCACTTTTCTATAACCTTTAAAATATAGCCTTAGACTTAACAATTCTTTTCCAAATATTTTAAGAATGTTTTCAAAGGATAATTAAGTGTTTTAATAATGATAGATGGTTTTCTAGCTTATTGAAGAAAGTTTAGATAAACGGTTTAAAGAAAAGCTATTATGAATTAAGTGGTTAAATCTTGGCTCTAAAAGCCAACGAGTAGACTGGATTTTTCTATTCATGAGATCCAGACATGAGGTGCTAAAACTAAGGATATTTTCAAGAGCAACCAGTGCTTAGGCTCACTTGGCCTCTTCCCTGGGCGAGGGATATATAAGGTCAAACTGTCAAAAATGAGTTAAGTATAAAAGATTTAAATTTTCAACTTTGATTTTATATAGATAATCTTTTTATACTCCGTATTAAAGCGTGAAGAGGGAAATCACACTATTTGTGGAATTTAAACGGCGATTTCACTGTTATTATGCCCATAGTGTTTGTTGAATATGGGAATTAATATTGGATAGAATTAGATGATTTTTATTGATTCCGCTCACTTAATATTTATGGTTTTGGATTGATATCCTAGATAACATTGTTTTAACTCAATCAAAATTATGAATTTTTGAATTAAGAAATCTTTGTTAAGATTTAAATGAAATGATTTGAAAATATTTTCCTAGGTGAAAAATGAAACGATTTCAAATTATTCCAAGTTTAAAAGGGTTTATCATTAATCAAAATATGTGATAAGAGAGGTTTAATTATTCTGTATATACCCGAAAGAATGTTTTAAAAATATATATCTCCAAGAGTGATTTTGATGAAAAGAACTTAATCAATTAAAGAATGCTTCCCTATTCACAGAACCTCTTTTTTGTTATCGATGATTGGATCGAAGGAACTAGGGTCGGATCTAGGTAATGCCTATCCGAAAACCACTTCGAACTAATGTATGCATTTGAAAAATGAAGACTTGTTAAAGAAAATGAAGGATGTAGACCGAAGATTTTCAGGGTGAAAGGGCTGCTTGTTGATAAATCTGGTTAGCTCCCAAATACTAAAGTAGTAGTGGTCCCTTCATTTCTAAAACTCTTTGAGTTACAAGGACTTCACACTACTAATCCTACGGTTAATTTTTGACAAGATGTAGTAGTAGGGTGCCTTCGGTTTCGTTCAATCCCAGAACGAACTTGTATGGACATATGTCCAACATTGCATTTCTAAGATCACAACGTTGACTTTATCAACATACATCGGTTTAGTGGCAGAGAAGACTTCTCTTAGCTTAACACCCTCCTTTGAGACATATGAGTTCAGAGGTTGTATGTTTATGGAAGTCAATAGGGGTCGATGGAATGGCAGTGTGGCATTCAAAGGAAGACGATGTGCAAAGTAAAAAGGTAATCTTTATCTCAAGCCACACACCCAGAAATGGCCGAAACAGGGTAGATGTGGCAAGTCTATGTGATTTGAAACCGTTAGGATATGATCATCCCCTTCTGGATATATTTATTACTACTATGACGTTCGATACTTAAATTATTATGGATGTATGCTGCGAGGGCCCTTGGATAGATCCGTAACGGCTTTGCTGATGACATATTCGCTACTATCTAGAAAGAGGCAGGCTGGTTTGTGTTGGTAAAGGGCCATCAATTGGGCTACAATACATTCCTCTAGAGATGTACTGCCGGAAGGTGGTCACTTCACCTAGTCATTGTTATGCAAATCCATTCTCTGATAAGTGCCTGCCATTTTGTTTGCAAAACCCGCTTTTGTGGCTAGTATGCTAGAATTTAATAAGCTAACAATTTTGACTATGATTAATAAGTTTACATGCAAATGTTTTTAAAGGAATGTCATTAAAAATAATATCCCTTATTTTTTCGTAATAAAGATTAGGTTATCATAAGGTACAAACCCATTCTGTATTTATGTGCGGTATGGTCTTATGAGATACACTTTTGTTTTCAAAACACGTATTTTTGAGTTCTCACACCAGCCCCATGACTGACCTGTAGTTTATTTTCCTTTCCCTTAAACTCTAAGTGTCCTAATTTTCCCAATCATCCTAGTAGTTCGGTTTAGTTTCGAAGAAATCTGGATGGAGCTCGAAGTATGGAATTAGAAGATTTTTCTGAAGATTTTGGTCTATTTCTACCACACTCTTGTGCTATAGTATTCCATATTTGTAAGAAAATGAATTTATAACTCTCCATGTTTTTAACTTTGATAAATGTATTTAAATTTCTGCTGTAAAGATTATTTGTTGAAATAATATATGTGATGTTCTATTTTGTCTTTATTTTTATTTCTTACCCTTGAGAATCCGCTTCTACGGCACTTGGGTTTACGGCACGTGAATAACGAGGATGTATTAGTGTCAATTTTCGAGAGTTGAAGAAACGAGTCCTCACAATGTTGTATCAGAGCTTTGGTTGAGCGAATATCTGAGCTTGATAGGGGTAAAAGACTCATCAAAGATGAGGTTAGTAATGCCCTAGGATGAGTAACTCATTAGAGATAGGGTTAGTAACACCCTAGAATGAGTTTGAGTGTGTGTGTGTGTGTGTGTGTATGAGCAAGTATATACAAATGAATTTGGTTGTATATATATATATATATGTATGTATGTATGTATTTATGTATGTCTGTATTTGAAAAGGAAAGAATATTTTCGTAAAATTTTCAAAGAGTTTCAAAATAATAAAATTTTTGTACAAATAATCTTAAAAACTATCTTTAAACATAAATCTCGCAACATTTTCTGTGTATTGACCAAACCTCTCTACCTAAGAATATGATAGCAATTACCTACTACTTTTGTCTAAAATAATGATTGTTTGGCTTGTAGAAACTGTATGGGGGAAGTTACGCGAAAGGGGAGTCCTCTAGAGAATTTTGGGGCGAGAAGGATAGCCTCATTATTCTCTCTAGCAACAAAGAGGAGCAGCCAGAATATCCGCCTATCAATTGTGGGTTTCCAATCGAGGAAGAATATTCCCTATACACTCTTATGGATGAAAATGGATACCCTATACCTAGAATGCTTATACCGCCCCCAGCTCCAGAAGTAATTATGATCTCTAGCGACGATGAACCTGGGTAGGTCTCGGAAGGAAATTGGGTAGTAGATCCTGCTAGCCACATTTTAGAACCAATAGAAGAGATTGAGCCAATGGAAGAAGAATCGTAACCCGTGGAAGAGGAAATAGAGCCGATGATGGAGGAACCAAAGCCAAGAAAGACCCTGATGCTAACATATCAAGCGAATGTTGCAATGTTATATGGGATATGGACGAGGAACATGTCGTATGGTAGAAGGAATCATCCAGTTAATGCATAAGTTGGAACGAGTTAAAAAGCAATAATAAAGAAGCAACAGAAGAAGAGGAGGAGGAGGAGGGGCCGAAGAATTTGAGAACCCCTAGGAGGAAAACATGCAAGGCTTGGAGTCAGAAGAAGGAGAAGTCATTTCTAGAATACTAGTCGACGCGGGACATGTCCCACGGAACCAGCCATGGCTACTCTAGGTAATGGTAGAGATATCGAAAGAGGACGACAATGAGACAGACGACGAACTGGATAGAAATGAAGAAAGAGGAGGCGAAGTGATGATTGGCCAGAGATGTTAGAGTCCACCATTATCTTCAAACTTCGAAGAATAAGAGTAGTGTTTTGGGAACTAAGGATAATTCTAGTATGTATGAGTATGGATGGGATGTTTATTTTTGTTTTGGTGCTTTGAATTGAATTAGTGTTAGGAAGGGAGGGTGCCGACCAAAAAATGGACCAACACCCTGGTTTGAATTTGAAAGCACCAGCCTTGTTCTGACAGAGCAATATCATAGATAACAGATATCAAGAAAGAGCAATAAAAGAAAGTAGATGATGATTTTTTATAGTGGTTTGGCTGTTAATGAAGCCTACGTCCATTTTATAGTTTTATTATAGACTGATTTCCATTACAAGAGATGTTTGATTTCAAGGCTTTGATTATTTCCTAGCTAGACTGAATCTCCAGAGTTGAAATCCACTGAAGAATCATAGTGTATTTCTAAGGAGATTGTTATGAGGGAGGCAGAGAATGAAGGATATTTGCAGTAGAGCTTCAGCAACCAGTTTGAAGAAGCTCCCTTTGTGTTGCAGGTAGGATGGTATTTATATGGGTCAAAGAGCTTCTGGGCCAGGTATATCTTTATCAGCTCGCAGTTAGGTAGAAAACGACCCAGGAAAAATTTGGCTCGTAAAATAAGGTAAAGCTATGGGTCACGGGCGACCCATAGCCGATGGGTCGTTGGCGACCAATGGCCTATGGGTCGCTAGTGACCCGTAGACTTGACTCGTTTGCAAGCCAAGGTCTTGGCCTCCTTTCATAGCATTCTTTAGCTTGTTTATTAGAAGATTTGTAGAGAGATATGGGTTGCTAATGATCCAACCACTTAGGATTTTTTGGAGTTTGGAATTGGGGATGTTTCCATAGCCTTTTATCTTAGTTGTTACGTTTTGATAGCAATTCACTAGCTATTTACATTCAGCTGCTGATTGGACTAAAAGAATACCGATCTCTCAGCTTCGTTTGTCCTAGTTGTTGTCTTAGCCATATAGCTTGGCCCTTGTCTCATATTTTTCGGTTAAGCCCCAAACTATCCTGTTTGCACGAGGTTTTTCTATTTTCTTATTGGTTTCTTCTGGGTTAAAAACCTAGATAACTTTTGCCCCACAGAGTACGTCTTTATTTTAAACAAGGTGTCTCTGTAAGTTATTGCTCTCAATATCCATCTGTTGATTTCCAAGTGATTGCATTAGAGCTTTACGAATATGCTAACCCAATGTTGTTGGTTGTCTTTCAATAGTTCTGACTACTTCTGCTTACCAAAACATATCACATTTCTACACGTAGTTTCCCGGCATGCCTTGGAATGATGAACAACTGTAAGAGATCGAGTTTGAGAAGAATAGGTGAACATATCACATTTCTACACATAGTTTCCCGACAACCCGGTGACTTAGCAAAAAAATTTCTTCTGCTTGTCTATTAACATACGAACCGACCCTTCTTCATTCATACAACCTTGCTATCTTTGCCCCTTCAAGCGATCAATCCTAACACAATTCAGTATCAAGTGATCCAAGACCTTGCTAGATCCAACTCATCACTACACATGCATTCGTTTGCTGCTGATTTGATTCAAGCACTCGCATATTTCATGAAACCCTAGCCGACCTATCACCTCGCTTGAATCCAAGCCCTATTGGACTGTAGCCGACCTACCACCAAATCACTACCTTCTTTAGTAGCCACTAACCGTCAAACTTGCCACCGATCCATTCAAAGTTCGTTGCATTTAGTTCTTGATTCTTCCTATGCCTTAAAAATCAGTTTGAGGTGGGTTTTCTCATTTGATTCACTAATTACTACCTTCATGTAATGACTTAATGACTAAGTCCATTTGCGATGTTGATTACGAGTAGTTCGAGTTGATTATGATTTGATGGGTCGAGATAGCCAAACGAGTCTTGAGTTTCTTCCTGAAACAACATTTGGGTTGTGGTCCAATACTTGATGCATTTTGCTATCTTCGCCCATTAGATCAGATTCGACTTGTGCCCAGTTTTATAAACGTTACCACATGACATATTACCGGTCTATCCAGATTCTTCTACAGACTTTGGGCTCATCCTGCTTATTTATTCCGCACTCGGTGTTCATTTGGTGAGAAGAATTTTCCATGTCGCTTCTAACAATGGATTCGTTTTCGATCGATAATAGGTAAGTGTACAAGGAGTAGACATAAAAGCAGGAAATGAAGTAATATGGGAATTTTCTTCTTCCACTGTAAGTGAATTATCCGCACAGGATAGAGCGTTTGTAGTGTATCGAGCAACGAGTTTATCCAATGTAGATAGTACACTACACTTCCCCCGTCCACACTTGAAATCCGACATGTCAATTACAAGTTAATGTTTCTTCGGAATTCAAGTGTGGTAGGGGAAACTTATGAAATTAGGATAGATTTACCAGACCATTTTCAGACGTGAGTTCTGTTATATAGAATAAAGCAGCCATCTATATGCCATAATTCAAGCGGCTGGAGCCCAGCGCTCTCAAAAGCCGAGTCATCGTCCATTTCCAAGTTTAATACGACCAGTTAGTCTCGGTTGGGCCAATCGTGGATCATACTCCCCCAGCTTTTGAGTCCTACTTTATCTTTCTATTCATATATGTTCTTTGTACTTGTGCTTGTTTCATTTCATACTTCTCTAATTCGGTGATTATAGCCACAACCCTTCATTCGAAAGAACTTAGAGATTATCAGCACTTTGGAAGTTAAATAGAACTTTATAAATTAACAGAACTTAGAGAATGTTTGTTTAGAAATCATAAAAATCCTACAAACTCTAAAAATTTGAAATTATTGTTTAGAATTTTAAAACAGATATAAAACTTTGAGATGAAACTTAAGGACTTTTTTTGAACCTTTGAGACAGAACTTGAGGATTTGTTGTTGTTTGGAGTAATAGAACTTGTGAACTTATTGTTTTCACGCGTTTTTATCTCCGTACAGATATATGCCCCCTAGTTCACATGGCTGTTTACTTCAAAAAATTCTCAAGTAGTTGATAACTTTAGGGTTTAGATAATTTTTATTGAAAATTTGGCCAAGTCACAACTTGATTCTCCTTTTTTTTACTTTTGGAAGTTCTGCAACTTTAGCACGTAACCCAAGCTCCTTGCGATGTTTCAGCGAGTATGCAATATATGTGTATTTCCAATGCGCAAAGTGCATAGGTTAGGCAGTTTTAACCCTTAAGTGTCCATAGTTGAGGCTTTTCATTTGGTTTGTAGCATTCCAATTTTGTTGGAATTGCGTTCATCATTCCCTGCTACGGAAGGAGTTGACGCTGATTGTAAAATGCACTGTTTCTTGCATTCCTCGGCGTTACCTATCTTTGGGCAGTGTGAGGAGTTGGTATTTTGGTGTGCGACTCATGAGGTGTAGGGCTTTTTGTTTCTCTTTGGCGTTTCCTATCTTCGGGAAACACCAGAAGTTATAATTTTTGTGTGTGACTCAGGAGATGCACGGCTTTTGTTTTTCCTCGATGTTGCCTATCTTCAAGCAACATGAGGAGATATTATTTTGGTGTGCAGTTTTATGAGATGTGTGGGTTTTAGTTTTCCTTGGTTTGCCTATCTTAGGGCAACACGAGAAGTTATTATTTTGGCTCTCCTGATGCTGTCGGTGCAGCACCGATTTTAGAAGGTAAAATTGGGTTCTGTCGATCCAACGGTTTGAAGCGATTTGCTTCTGTCGACTCGGTAGGTAATTATTACGAACACAGTTTAGTTAGTTCAAGAAGAAATATTTATTAAGGTAAGCATGGAAGATGCCTTGCCTATTTACAATGCCTCTAGCATTTTCGGGATGGCCTATTTGCTGAAAAATAGAAAATACATAAAGTAGTTTTTTAAATAAAATAATGGCGGAACGATTTGCTATTCCAGGCTCTTGGAATTGCGACCTCATTGATGGTTGTTAGCTTGTAAGTACCATTCCTGAGCTTTTGATTAATGACATATGGCTTTCCCAGTTCGGTCCGAAGGCCCGTGGAACTGGGTAAACTCGCTTCAGCACAAGATCTCGGACTTCAAAGGTTTGGCCGTGAACTTTAGAGTTGAAATACAGTGCTACCGTTTTTTGGTGGGCAGTAGTTCTCCACTCTACTTTTTCTCTTTGTTCATCAACCATGTCTAGCAATTCAAGTAGGAGCTACTCGTTTTTCTTTTCATTGAAATTATGTCTTCGGTGTGAGGGGACTTCTAATTTGACAGGAATCATTGCATCTAAACCCTTTGCTAGGGCGAACGAAGTGTGGCCAATTGCCGCTTTGTGTGTTGTCCTGTATGCCCATAGTGCGAGTGGAAGTTCATCAACCCAATTTCCTTTTGCTTTTGTCAATCTCTTTTTGATGGTGACTTTGATGATCTTTTTTATTGCTTCCACTTGCCCATTTGCTTGTGGATGAGCCACCACGGAGAAGCTTTTTTCGAATCTAAAGGGCCTGTAAAAGTCTTGAAACTCGGCACTTTCGTATTGTGTTCCGTTGTCAGTGATGATTTTTTGCGGCACATAGACCCAACAAATGGTGTTTTAGTAACAAAGTTAATAAATTTCTTTGTGGTTATGGTGGCCAGCGGTTCCGCATTGGCCCATTTTGTGAAATAATCCACTACAACTATAACATATTTGGCTCCTCCTTTTGCGATTGGAAGGACGTCGAGAAAATCGATCCCCAATATCGCAAATGGCCACGGGCTAACCATCTACGTTAGTTCCATTGAAGGAGTCCTCTTAATTTTGCTGAAACTTTGACAGTGATCACATCTTCTGGTTACATCTATGTCATCGTGATTTATTGTTGGCCAAAAGTATCCATATCAAAGGACTTTCTTTGCCAGGGTTTGTCCCCTATGTGGTTTTCGCAATTGCCTTCATGTACCTCCTTCAGGATTCATCGTGCCTTAATATCATTCACATGCCTAAGAAGAGGGTCGAGAATCCTATTCAATAGACTATCCCATCCTATATCATGAACTATAGCGCCTTTGGAGGAGCTTCTTCCGTTGATTTCGGTCAGTTGGTAGGGTTCTTGCAAGTAGATAGTCATGTATCAGTGTCATCCACGTATCTGGCTCGACGGTGGTCTCTAGAAGACCAGTCTACGTCCATTTTGTCTACGCTTGGGTTGGTTAGTGTTTCAGCCAGAAGCAACCCCAATGATTGGGCTTCTCCGTAGCTTGCCAGCTTGGCCAAATAATCTGTCTTGGTGTTTTACTCCCATTGGATGTGAGTTATGGTGTAGTGCTCGATATCGCTTAACAGCTCTTGTACTTGGACACCTATAGGGCGAGGGTTTCTCCACACGCTTGGTACTCCCCTTTCACTTGACAGATGACCAGTTGGAAGTCTATGATGACCCGCAAATCCATACCCTTTGAATCGAAAATAATCCATATATGTCCGACCCAAAAAGCACTGAATGATGGAAAAGTTAAGAGAAAGAAAAGAAAAGAAAAGACGAAAAGAGAAGAAAGAGAGAAGATAGAAACAAAAAGAACAATACAAAATCCCACATTGCAGCGGGAAACATAAAATAGCATATCAATGATCTTTATAAAGCAGAGACTGTATATACACATACATCAATCAGAGTACAACAACCAAACAATAGTTATCAGCTATGAAAATTATAATAACCTGTCCTCACAATTTCCAATAATATAAACAATAACTAAGCACAGCGGATAATCAATAACCAAACCGGATACGTGTATGCGTAAATGAAGATCTCCAGCTCACCTGCTG
This sequence comes from Allium cepa, assembly GCA_030765085.1. NCBI lineage: Eukaryota > Viridiplantae > Streptophyta > Magnoliopsida > Asparagales > Amaryllidaceae > Allium > Allium cepa. The sequence goes on from CM060929.1 coordinate 788,401,552, forward strand.
AAGCTCCAAAAGCATCAAATCTAAACTTGTAAATATACTCGGTCTGACCCGAGCATTGAAAAGGGAGAACGCCCGGATCAGTTTGGTAAACCAACGTGAGAAACAAACTCAACTGTATTTATTAAATTAACAAACTTTTTCCTTAACAAAACAAAAGTATCTCGTAAGACAAGCCCACACATAAACATGGACATGTTTTTACCTTACGATAACTACAACATTTCATATCAAATCACCTGATATTATACTAGTGTCTAGTATACAAATAATAGTCAAAATTGCCGAAATTGTTGCCATTATTAAATTCCAGCATACTAGGCTCTACAAATAAAATGGTAGGTACGTAGTGGAGTTTTGATTTCCATACAAATGACCAGGTGAAGGGACTATCTTCCAGCAGTACATCTCTAGAGGAATGTAACGAGGACCATCACAATGGATCCTCTACCAACACAAGACTGCCCACCTTTATAACTAGATGGTACCGAATATATCATCCTCCGATCGTTACCGACCTTTTTCGAGGGCCCTCTAGCATACAAACCACAATAATCAGATACACGACGTCATAGCATGTAAAGATATATCTAGAAGAGAATGATCATATCCTACTTGGGAATGACCCACTTAGCCTTGCCACATCTAACTCTGTTTTGGTCATTTCCGGTTAATGAGGCCTGAGGTAACAATTACCTTTCACAAATCACAATCACATCACTTTGAATACCATATGGCCATTTTTGTTAACTACGAATTGCCTTCCACAAAAATACAACCCTTAAGTTCATACGTCTTAAGAAGGGTGTTAAGCTAAGAGAAGTTGCCTTCTCCGCCACCAGTGATGTACGTTTGTAAAAAGCAAATCTTTAAAAATGCAATGTCAGACAAACATCCATACAAGTTGTCCTGAAACAGGACAAACCGAAGGTACTTTCCTACCACATCCTGTCGGAAAATCCCTATGATTAGTAGTGAATAGTCCTTGCATTGGATATTTCATAATGAAGGGACCACTGCTACTATATGTATATTGGGATTTTAACCCCAAACGATCAACAAGCAGTCCCCTGCTGTGAAAATCCTGAATATCAATATCGTCATAAGCAACCTGCACAATCATCGCATATACGTTGGACCAAAGTGGTTTTTGGATAAACCGATCCCGGTCTCTTCGCACCAACAACGCAAAAGCGTTTCTCAACCTTACACAGAAACTATGTCTCATAGACTTATCACGTCTCCAACTTTCAACTTGCTATCTTTCGGGCCAAGAAGGAAGCTCGATAGATTGAGTAATACTCCGCACTATACGAATCAACATCCTCAACACAAACGATAATCAAGCCTACACAGAAGGCTACGTACCAAGTATAAGACTAAATAGTTCCCACATCAAGTTGAGGAACTAAAATGGCCAAATTTGATAGTTGGTTATTTAACTATCAAATCAAACAAACAAATATTTAGCACCGTAAGCAATCACTGTGCCCTTTCAATTAATCTTATATTAATTAAATCACTTGCTAAATATTCACTTCAAATTATCTTCAAAAAGATATATTCTCAAAACCATTTCAACATTGGAAAACTTTTCCATATACTTATTGAATAATAAGTAATTCACAAATCAATTTATTTTCGACACTTAGAAAATATTACACATACTTAAATCACGATTAGGTATATATTTAATTCTTTAGGGAAAACATTCTCTTAAACATCTTTATTTTGGTTCAAAACGAATGTTGCTTCAAACATCGTTACGACAACCCAAAATCACTAGTATAGGGATTCGAAAATTAGATAGATATATAAAATATACTATACAAAATATTTTCTTTCGAAAATCATTTACTATAAAAACAGTGTTATAGTCCATCATTTCCTTATTTCACTAAAACGTCTGTTTCAACAATAAATATTGAAATCGATAGTTTTGATACTTAACACATTTTAAAACATCTTCCACATTTAAATTCACTTAAAATATCACTTTTCAAAACATTCATTTAATTTCAAAAGATTATTCACCGTCCAAAATCGTGAACATACTTCATTTACCAAATCCAATAATTCTACACATTTATTAAAGGATAATCCACTGTCTGAAATCATGGACATAGATCCTTTTACCAAATTCATTAATTCTACATATTTATTAAAGGATTATCCACAGTCCAAAATCATGGATATAATACCTCTAATAAGCTTCTATATTGTACTTATAATATTCAATTGATTTCGGATTTATAAAACAATATTTATAAATTCACATTTTTATTTATAAAAACTTCAACTTAAAAAACCCCTCAATTAACCGATTCCATTTATATCCCATTTACATTCCATAGTCTAATTTATAAGTTAATTATTTATAATTCTCTTATTTCCAAATTCATTCATTTTTATAACTTCACAAATTTATAAATCTTATTCACCTATAAAATCCATTTATAACTTCATTTAAACACTTTCAAAACTCCTTTAAAATTCCATTATTTTTATTTATAAAACCTCAATTTTATAAATCTCAAATTAACTTGTTTAACTAATTAATCAACTTCATATTTCAAAAATCACATTTCCATTATATTTCACAAAAACCATAATTTTTATAGCAATAAAAATTATAACATTTGTTATTTAAAAAAATCCATTTCTTTAACAAATTCAAAAATCAATAAAACATCTATTTTCAAAGTCACTTGAAAATCCTTTTCAGTTTGAAATCATCACTCTAATATTTTTAAATTATCAAAAATAGGCCCAATGCTGCAATACCACTAAATACATCAACCACGGCATCCAAAATCATCATATGTCACATGATAACAGATATATGTCAATATTTGTCAATAAATCAAAGTGGTGAGAAACCCAGTTGGATACCTCCAACCGTCACTTGCAACAAATATACATATTAAAATATGTGTACAATGTCTGCTTCGAGGCAGACGCGCATAAAGGGTCATCCGCTCATATACGGGAACGTATAGGGTCTTATCTGCTCCATTAGGCATGAATATATCCAAATACTAATCAACATATATAGATAATATACTATATATCATCCAAACAATCATCAATAATCATAAATAATATTTATTCTCACTTATATAAAAATATCAGTGAGTGAGAAAGAGTGAGTTGTACTCAGTTTGGTTCCTATAGCAGTTGCAGTGTTTTATTCCGAATAAAACTAAACAACCATTTAATTTTATCCAAAATTTACAATAGCTCCAATCAACTTCAAACCAGCTCTAAAATGTAGAGCTTGTTAATATGGACCCAATGCAATTCGTTTCATCAAAAATGAACCTCGTATGAAGAAGATATGACGTTTTAAAGATTGTACAAATTAATGTAAATCAGTTTCAATTTTATTTTTTATTTTTTTAAATCTAGATCAATTGAGCCGTTCATTTCCTTGCATCTAAATTTTGGTTGATGCCTTCTTCTTCTTCTCCCACTTGTTCCTTTTTCAGCCGAAAATAACCCATAGCTCACGAATGTTGACCGACCCAAGCTCCTCCCACGATCGCCATGAACCCGATCAAACACCACCGTTCCTTTCGACTACGCGTGCTGCACCCCAGGCCGTAGAACGGTCGAACCATATTTTTGTTGAAAATTGTGCTCGAACGCCGAGCATTCATGCCCGATTTGTCGATGATCCACGCACCCAAATTCGATCACAGCCGTTGGATCGATAGATCTCGTGATGCTCTACATTTTCGTAGTTGAAGATTTTTCGTATAGATCGATGGATTTGAAGAAAAAGAGGGAAGAAGGTTGTTATTTGCCGACCATTGAAATAGAGGGAACGATGGTTGTAAGCATTAGCTAGGGTTTTGGAAAAGCAAAAAAAACGTGTCCTTTTATAGAAAATTTCGCGACACCATTCACTCGAAATATTTTTGAACTCGAAACAAAGCATGTCGTCGGGCGTTTATAATGTTTTACCTCTATTCCAAACACAATGGAATATATATAGGAAGCCAATTCGATTGTATATGGAAGATAGGTTTTCGAATCGAATTATTTAATTAAAAATTTACTTAATTCTGCGCCTTTTATCTTGTCCCAAACAAACCGTAAATTCGATTGATATGAAATTTGAAATCTTACAATAATATAACATTATGGATCCAATGAAACTAGTTTCATAAAAATCTGAGACTGTATGAAAAATGGCTATTTTTACATGTTAATTAATATTAAAATATCCAATTTCTACAATTTGACTTTTGATTCAATTTTAGAAGTTCTCTAACATCATTATAATTCAACTAGGATTTAATTCAACTTTATAAATCATTTTTGTTTATATTAAATTCAATTTCCAATTATTGACACAATTTCAAATATTAAATTAACAATTTAATTATCCAATTAAATCCTAATAATTCAAACATAAACTATTCAGCTAATAAAATTAACTTCTGAATATTAAAATCAATTAAATATCCGAATTTCAAATGAATGAAATTCTAGGTCATTACATTCTCCTGTACTTAAAATAATTTCATCCTCGAAATTATCAAGTAAGAAAAAGTCACAAAATCCATTAACTTTTCAAAACAATTCGTTCAAATTAGATATCAAATCTATTTAACCTTTTAAGTTTTCCAAAATCTATTAGTTAAACTTCTTATAACAACTTTTCTATTCAAATCCATTCACAATTATCTTTTCAAAACCAACTAATATTTTTTCACTTTCAACTCAAAATCAAAATTATAGTTATCACAAAGTTTTCCAGAAATTTTCTAACGCCTTAAATTTTCACAAAAAATTTGCCAGCGTCTCCTTTGCGCGGTTCGGTCGTAGTAGGATCACAACATATATATATCATAAATATACATCTCATATTCGGGGATGAGGCATCCCATAGGGAAAAAAGTGTAAAAGTACGATATGTAATCTGAGATATGTACCTTATATATTATTAGCGAGCATATACGGCTAACATAGCACGAAAGCAAGCTCCAAATGCGAAGCAAACGCCATCCGCACCTACTAAATACTCAACAAACAAAAGAAAACATGTATAGATGAAAGTGATATCAATATACAACATATACCAACATAACAACTATATATGCCAATATAGCAAATGCAATCAAAAGCAACAGAGCCAATCATAAAACAACTATCATCCAACTAACATTGAGCAAACCAATATCTATCCAATCAATCCATATTTTATTTACTAATCTATTTTGTTAGTCCAATTCAATACATTTGTTAATTCAATAGCCAATTCATTACATTTCAAGTTGAGTTTCATTAAATAACTCAAGTTCATATTCATCACTTCACTTTACTAATTCATTTTGATATTAAAATCAATTTCATTTAACATTACTTAAGTTATGTTTCATTTCATTCTCACTTGCATTTACTTTGACTATACAACTTAAGTTCACCCTTAATTTAATTTTACTTCTATTTTGTTTAACTTTTACTTAAGTCAAATTTCACATGACTATTCAAATTTATTTATTTTTGTTTTGCATAACCAAAAATGTTTAACCATTTCAATAATTGGTTTTACTTAATTTTTCTCACTTTATAAGTTATACAACTTATTTATCTAAACTTCCAAATTCATATTATATAATCACTTACCACTTAAGATTATATTCTTACTTCAATAACTTATCTAATCTGGTTCAAATCCAATTAAATTTATTTATCCTTCCTTTAGTTAAATTTCAAATCATATATTATTATGCTAGCTCAAATTTATTTCAACTTGGATTTTAAATTCAAATTTGTTTATCACAAAAAAACTTCAATTTTTAATTTACTATTGGTAGCAAATCCATCACATAGAAACTCGAAAATGATACTAATGATGCTGCAGTCATCACCCTTGTTATTTTCCTAGCAACAGCAGTAAATTCAGTGCTTTATATTCTTTTAAAAAAAGTTCTTTTATTTATAAATCACATTTATAAATCTTACGTATATAATTTCAATATTTTACTTTACTTATATAAGATTCTTTTAAAAATTATTTTTCTTATTTAGATTTGCAACAGTATAATCTCTTTAACTTTTGAAAAATAACATCCAAAATCAACCGGATTCGAATTCCCAAATTCTCAGTTTAAATCCATTTGTATTTACAACTTACATTTATAAATATACTCAGGTTGTTCCATTTCTTATATATAAGATTATTTCACATTTGTAAATCATATTAAGTATAATTCCATACTTTATAATTCATTCGCTTATATAATATATTCTTTTACAATTGTTGTACTTATTTAGATTATTCAACTACCTTTTATTAACTTATATATATTTACATTTTCAAAACAACCAAACAATCAATTTATTTACACTTTAATAATTTATGAAAAATTAGTCCTTTATACATATAATATAATCGAGGTAAAATTATTTCATTTAGCCTGTTTAAAATGATATTATGTCGACTTGCCACGTTTAAGTGTTTAGAAATCCTTATCGGTAATATGGCATCCCACACATTGATCAGAATTCACAAAAAGCTCAAGGGATAAGCAAACACAATATAAAACATTTTATAATTACTAAAAAATATGCACTCATATGTATACTACACACAAACTCAGTCTAGGATGCTACTGTTCCTATCTATACTGAATACACATCAAAGCTTAGGAATATACAAAATCTAAGCTCTGATACCAAATGGGACGACCTGTAAATCCATACCCTTTGAATCGAAAATAATCCACATATGTCCGACCTAAAAAGCACCGACTGACGGAAAGTCAAGAGAATGAAAAGAAGATAGAAGAAGAGAAGAGAAGAGAGAGAGAGAGAGAGAGAGAAGATAGAACCAAACAAAACAATACAGAATCTCACATCGCAGCAGAAAACATATAATATCATATCAATGATCGTTATAAAACAAAAACTGTATACATACATACATCAATCAGAGTACAACAATCAAATAATAGTTATCAGCTTGGATAGTTATAATAATCCGTCCTTACAATTTTCGATAATATAAATAACAACTAAGAACAGCGAATAATCAATAATCAAAACTGATACGTGTATACGTAAATGAAGATCACCAGCTCGCGTGTTGAAGCTCCAAAAGCACCAAATATGAACCTGTAAATATACTCAGTCTGACCCGGGAATTGAAAAGGGAAGAACACCCAGATCAGTTTGGTAAACCAGCATGAGAAACACACTCAACTAAATTTATTAAATTACCAAACTTTTTCATTATCAAAACAAAAGTATCACATAAGACAAGCCCACACATAAACATGGACATGTTTTTACCTTACGATAACTAAAACATTTCATATCAAATCATCTGATATTATACTAGTATCTAGTATACAAATAATATTCAAAATAGCCGAAATTGTTACCATTATCAAATTCCAACGTACTAGGCTCTACAAATAAAATGGTAGGTACATAGTGGAGTTTGGATTTCCATACAAATAACCAGGTGAAGGGACTACCTTCCGACAGTACATCTCTAGAGGAATGTACCAAGGACCATCACAAAGGATCCTCTACCAACACAAGACCGGCCCACCTCTATAACTAGATGGTACTGAATATATCATCCTTCGGTCGTTACCGACCTTTTCTGAGGGCCCTCTAGCATACAAACCACAATAATCAGATATACGACGACAAAGCATGTAAAGATATATCTAGAAGAGGATGATCATCTCCTACTTGGGAATGAACCACTTAGCCTTGCCGCATCTAACCTTGTTTAGGTCATTTTCGGTTAATGAGGCCTAAGGTAATGATTACATTTCACAAATCACAATCACATCACTTGGAATGCCACATGGCCATTTCCGTTGACTTTGCCTTCCATAAAAATACCACCCTTAATCCCATACGTCTTAAGGAGGGTGTTAAGCTAAGAGAAGTTGCCTTCTCCGCCACCACTGATGTACGTTTGTAAAAACCAATGTATGTAATCTTTAGAAATGCAATGTCAGACAAACATCCATTCAAGTTGTCTAGAAACAGAACAAACCGAAGGTACTTTCCTACCACGTCCTGTCGGGAAATCTTTAGGATTAGTAGCGAATAGTCCTTTCATTGGATATTTCATAATGAAGAGACCACTACTATATGTATATTGGTATTTTAACCCCAAACGATCAACAAGCAGTTCCCCACTATGAAAATCCCAAATATCAATATCATCACAAGGAACCTGCACAATTGTCGCATATACGTTAGTCAAAAGTGGTTTTCGGATAAAACCGATCCCGGTTTCTTCGCACCAACAACACAAAAGCATTTCTCAACCTCACACGGCAACTAAGTCTTATAGACTTATCATGTCTCCAACTTTCAAATTGCTATCCTTTGGGCCAAGAAGGAAGCTCGATAGATTGGAGTAATAGTCTGCACTACACTAATCAACATTCTCAACACAAACGATAATCAAGCCTACACAGAAGGATACGTACCGAGTGTACGACTAATAATTCCCATATCAAATCGAGGAACTAAAATGGCCAAATTTGATAGTCGGTTATTTAACTATCAAAGCAAACAAACAAATATTTAGCACCATAAGCAATCACTAGGCCCTTTTAATTAATCTTTTATTAATTAAATCACTTGTCAAATATTCACTTCAAATTATTTTCAAAAAGATTTATTCTCAAAACCATTTTAACGTTGGAAAACCTTTCCATATACTTATTGAATAATAAGTAATTTACAAATCAATTTATTTTCAACACTTAGAAAATATTACATATACTTAAATCACGATTAAGTATATTTTAATTCTTTAAGGAAAACATTCTCTTAAACATCTTTATTTTTGGTAGAAACGAATGTTGCATAAAACATCGTTACGACAACCCAAAATCACTAGTATAAGGATTCGAAAATTAGTTAGATATATAAATCCCATACACTATACAAAACATTTTCTTTCAAAAATCGTTTACTATAACAATAGGGTTATAGTCCATCATTTCCTTATTTCTCGAAAATGTCTGTTTGAACAATAAATGTTGAAATCTATGGTTTTAATACTTAACACATTTTAAGACATCTTTCACCATTTAATTTCACTTAAAATATCACTTTTCAAAACATTCATTTAATTTAAAAAGATTATTCACTGTCCAAAATCGTAAACATACTTCATTTACCAAATCCAATATTTCTACACATTTATTAAAGGACAATCCACAATCCAGAATCGTGGATATAGCTCCTTTTACCAAATTCATTAATTCTACATATTTATTAACGGATTATCCACAGTCCAAAATCATGGATATAATACCTTTAATAAGCATCTATATTTAACTTATCAAATTCAATTGATTTTGGATTTACAAAATAATGTTTATAAATTCACATTTTTATTTTATAAAAACTTCAGCTTATAAAATCCCTTAACTAACCGATTCCATTTATGTAATGACCCATAATTTTCGATCTCGAAAATTCCAGATAGTTATGAAAAGAAGAAAGAGATAAAAGAAGAAGAAGATCAGAAACACCAACATTTCACATTTGCAGCGGATAAAATATAATAACAAATAATAACAGTTTACAAAAGCATTCTGTATCTGTCAATTACATTTATAATACATCAGAGTTACACTTTTATACAGACCCTGGATATACACAATTATCATGCCTCAGATTTACAATAATATAATACAGCGGAAATACTCTATACGTTCTTGCCATCCAGCCCGTTTCCCAAGCTCCAGAACGTCCTTACCTAAAAATCTACAATGCTCGGTCTGACAACGAACATTACATCAAGTAACACCCGGGTAGGGCTGGAAACCAGCGTGAGTAAACCCATCTAACATGGAATACAAAGCATACAACTTAAATAAAACCCGGGGTAACTCGTATTAATTCACAAATTCACAATTTGTTATAGGCATCACCTATTTCACACATTTTAAAATGGAATGTAATTGGACCTAGTAAATAAAAGTATAAATTTATTGGAAGTAAATTTCTGGGAGAACAAATTTATTTAAATTTTTTGAATAATAGAACTATAATTAAAGTTGAATAATGGAATCAATTTGAGTTGTGTCAAGGAAAGTGAATTGTAAATTTGTTTGAAGGAACGAAAAGAATTAAAGGTTTAGAAATAAATTTTTTATTTAAAATTGAAATTTGTAAGATTCAACTTGAAAAGGGAAAATAAAGGTAAGTGTGACTAGAGAATAAATTTAGAAGGATTGGCCAATTAAAGAAGGTTGGTAAATGGAATGGAAATAAAATTGTGGATAGAAAACTGAATTTGCATTTGTAAGAAAATAAAGTTGAAACTGAATATTGGGAATTAATTTAAACTGTGTGCAATGGAAGTTAGTCAAGATTTGACTAAATAAAATAAAGGACTGAAATAAAATTAGTGAGTAAACTAATTAATTCAAGAGGGTAAGCAGATTAATTGGAATTGTATGTTGGGATGATATTTAATTTAAAATGTGTAAAATAAATTGAAGTTATAAAATTAATTGGAAGTGAACTAAAATTATAAAAGTTTGGAAATAAGAAATTGTTTGAGATTTGAAATAAATTAGTAAGTGGAACTGATTTAAAATAATGATATGAACTAGTTGTGAATGGAAGATAGTTGATAAAATTCAATATCCAGAGTTTGAAGATGAATTGAATTCAAGATGGATTGAAAATGAAAATTTGGATGAAAATTTGGAAAAGGTATTGAGATTTGAGATTAATTAGCAAATTGAAGCTAAATTGAATTCTTATGGGATTGGAGATCCGGTTTAAAAATATGTGGATATAAAGGCTAAAGTAGTAGAGTAATAATATAAGAGTATATAAAATGCCTATATTAAACTTAAGAAATGAATGGTGAAATTCTTAAGTAAGTTTGGAATTGGAAATATACTAAGTAAATTTAGAACGGAGATTAAGTAAAGTTGTGAAAGGAGATAACTGTTAAGTGAATAAAAATCAAAATAATGTGAATAAAAGAGAATTGATATAGTTAATAGTCAATGTATATATATACGTAATATGTACATATATTTATTTATTCGCATAATGATTGGATCCAGATTCAAGCACTGAATTTCGAGGTAGTCATACCGATCCAGTTGGGATTTTTCACTCGATTTTCGATGGCGAACTCTGGATATGGATTTTTGATTGATTCTGGATATTCTCTATCATAGTTTAAGGCTATGCAAGGAGCATGACGGTTTTCGATCAAGAAACCAAATCTGAGTTCGCATTAGGAAGTCGGGTGGACGATACTACGGAAGTAAAATTGTGTGATCGATTGAGTGATCGAATTGGGTATTGCGTACGGATGATATATTTGCATCGTATGGATGTGAATGAAATAGATATGAAACTTTTGAAAAGAAATGTATAAATTGGTTTTTGAATACTGTGATTAGACATTATTGCTAAATAGTATACAGGTATTTGAAAAGCAAAAAGGAAATTGGAATTTTTGAATTTAGAAGATAAATTGAATTGCTCGACAAAAAGGTATGTGTTTAAATTTCTATATGAAATTTAATGATTTTCTAGTCTAGTCACTTGGTTTTTTGTTTTCTTTTTGAATTTAGGATCCCGTTGTAACGACCAATTAAATTTTAATAATTTTATTTGTTTTAATAATATAATTAACTGATATTTTGCGAAATTTTAAACATTTGATTTTGAAAATAAGAATTTAATATTTGAAACGCGTCTAATTAAACATAGCAACTGGTAAATTTTCAATTAATTATATGAATGTTTATTTTATTGTGCAATTCTATTTAAATTTAAATCAGCTAGAATTTGATGATAATAAAATATTTTTCAAACCTGAATATTTTTCTATAGAAAATTTCTAAATCTTCTTCTGAGTGAGACGTCATCTTTCATTTTTTCAAATTTGGACTTCTATTGCTCCGTTTATCTTAATTAGCAGCATTTCTGGTACCGATTATCAACTTTTATCGGATGATCGTACCACCAATATCTATGTACCGTTCTAATCGTCACGTTATGCTGATCTCCGTGGTATATTCATTTCTGTATTTTGAGGTCCGGTATGCGACGGAAGCGATAAAACAGCCTGTCGTCGCGGTACCATTTTTGATGTCCTTCCAAATTTCAAATGGCTGGAAGCATTTATTATCAGCTATTACCTTTCCCTCTTTTCAATGCATTGATGACTGCCTTTATTTCCATCGGTTTGAAAATATATATATATATGTTATATTAGTTATACGCTTTACTTTCATTTACCTCGAACAGTCCATTACCTTTCTTTTGAATTGTGTATTATTTGTTATGTTTCTTTTGGACTCACCTGCTTATATTCCACCTGGCTTTTCATTTTGGGTTCGCGTGTCTTCGCCTCTTTGTTTTCTCTAACATCTATTTCGAATAGAGTACGGTTACTTTTGCTCTCTCTTCCGTTTGCTTTCTCTTTTTTTATATAAACTAAGACAGCTAGCCTATTTAAGTTTCCTCTGAAACAAAACTTACCCACCTGCAACTATATCAAGCACCCTCCCCCATTCCTTTGATCGGCCTCCCTGCACGCATGACCGCCGTCAAAGCCTCCACTGCCTTCACCTCGTCCAGTTATCGCCACCAGCGCCCTTAGCCTCGTCCCTAGATCCACGCAGCCCTCCACATCAAGGCCGAGTCTCACCACCTCCAACGCAAAACCCTACAACTCCACCTTCTTCCTCCACCGTGTAGTAGCATCGGCCCCTCTTAGCACGAACCCCATTCTCCGCTCGACCGCCATCACAAAACTCGACCGCCTGCACACGTCTTATGGGTTGATGCGTAGATAGCTTGTAGACAGGGGATTTGTTATATATTTATAAGTTATTTTATTTATATACAAGAGTCAAAGTTTATATAAGATATTATACTAGGCATTTCGCATATAATAATAAGATGTTTATTGTAAGTGTTTATATATATATATGTGTGTGTGTGTGTGTGCGCGTGTGTGTTTATAATACAGTACAATATCCATTTTGCTTATACACATATATATAGTCTACTTATATTTGGCTTTCTGAGGAATAGTTGCATATGGTCCGCATTTTATATTCAAAGTTATAATTATATCTAGCAGATGTAGTTTATACATATGTAATAATGTTAGAAAGGTGAATAGTGCGTCCCTGTTTGTGCATGTGTTGCGTGTACAGGTCAGTTTGCATGTGCATTAGTTTGTTTGATTTCCCTGTTTTGTATTTTTGAAAAGAAAAGTTTAAACTATATTATTGTTGTGCTTTCAAAAATATTGAAGATTTCTTCACGTGTTTTAAAAAGGTATTGATCTTTAAATAAAATAACAAAGTAAGTGGGTAAATATAGTGATTTGCATTTGCTGTTTTGAATTTCATATATTTTGTCTGGATATGTTTTATAATAGTATCTATATTAGGACCAGTATGTGTGAAAAGTGAATTTAATGACCTACATATAAGTTATGTTCAAAAATTTAAATTGAATACGTGTTGGTTATATAGAGGATTTTCATCTCGGTACATTTATATCTAATATATGTTAGTAAAATATTGTATGTAATTATCTATATTGATTTTATAACAAAGTAACTATTTCATACTTTCATTTGTATGAATATACTGTAGTAAAGTAAGTTATACGTACGTGCTTTAAGAATTTTCATTGATTTTAGAGAAGTATACATATGACTATATAGCATTCATTTCGTCTCAGTATATCAAAACTGATTTGATTTGTTTCATCGATTTCTGTTTATCAGCTTTGTCCATCGAATTTGTATCCATCGTGCTTTGCTTTGAAATTCATGCTTGGATTCGTAACTCGTCTCAATCTCGTTTGTCTGTCTAGCCTCGAAAGGTGAGTAATCATTCACGATTAACTTTCTTGTATTTATTAAATTTGATTCCAATTGAAATGACAATTGAAATATGCTGCTTTAGTTGTTTAAATTGTTATATATGCTATTATCTGTAACCGTTCACCTGTGGGATATGACACCGTATCCTGTTGTTTGTATTATATTGTTATTGATGATATATGCCTGATGTTATATTGTATATTATTGGTTATCACTATGCAAGTTCCCTGTTAGTATAGAATTCACTATGGATTGAAATGATACATACTCGAACGGACTTTAGAATAGGAAAATTTAGTTATGGGTTGAAATGATAAACCCAAGCGATTTTCATTTGAATTGAATTTAGGATTGCGGGTCGAAATGATATCTACCCGTATATATTTAAATTACGGATTAAAATGATAAATATCCATACCACTTGACCATTTGATAGGAAATTATATACAGACACCGTTGGTTCCTATATAAATAATTTGAAAATAAATTCTATGGGTTTGGAAAGAAATATATAGTTTAACAAATGTTGATTCTTAAATTTTATATATAAATGGTAATGATATATATATATATATATATTTAATAGTAATATTTAATTTAATTAAGGCTGATCTAATACATAGAATTTGTTTAAGGGTTTAAATTTATATTTCAAAATAGAATTTGGTAATAATTTGAATAAGTTAAGGCTGGGAAGATAATTTGAATTTAGTTAAAATTGTATTCAATAAAGAATTTTATGTAGTTAAACCGATTTGAAACTCATTGAATTTGAGATTTAAGATATGATTTAAGGTCTTGATTTAAGTAATTTAATGAATATTCTCGTTTAAATAATTTTGAGGAAATATATAGTAAAATGTAATTTAAGGCTAGTTAAATGATATTGAATTTATTAAAGTAAATATTCCCTGGCTAAATAAAAAAGAAGTTAAATCAAGATCTATAAGAAACTATTAAATTTAACTTTGAAAAGATTGGATATTAAAACTTTGAAATATATTGGAATTTAAATGGTTTATTTTGTGATTCAGATCTGTATTCGGAAACAATATAATTTGAAATTGTTATTTAGAAACTGAATTGAATTAAAATGGAAAATTTTAGATTGAATTAAATTGGAATTTGGAACTCGAGTTGATTTGAATCGAATTTTTTTGAAATTGAGGAAATATGTATATAATTGGAATGGAAATGATACTTTGGGTTTGAAGTATAAAATATTTTGAAAGGACCACGGTGATGAAGTGACGATTTGTTGTTGATAGCTCATATTTATACATTGTAGATAGTTCTAGGAACCCTTAGAGGATGGGTCTCCCAAACATCCTTTAAGTTAATTATATTTCAGTTAATATTTCACTTTTAGTTGGATTTATTGATATAAGAATGTTAATTTTGACTCGAGTGTTTTGTGTTTTGTTTTACGCTTGGGTCAGATTGAGTAATTCAGCATTTGAGACTCACCTCTGGAGTTTGGAGCTTCGCTTGGAGATCCAAATATCGATCCAGCTTTCAGCTTTTCCAGTTGATTGGTTCAGAGAGGTCATTTGTTTGTACTGGAGGCTTCACTGTGTTTGAGATATTCTGTTGTATTTTATTTCTAGCTCTGATGTTTATATAGTAGCTTCATGAGCTACTATTTATCTATTCCGCTGCATTGTTTTATATTACTATGTGTCTGTGATTTTGTGATTGATTTATTTACTGTATATACTGAGTTTTTCCAAATTTAAATTAACATCGGATATTTTGAGCAATTCAAGTCTGACGTATGTGGATGCGAATGGTTGAAAATATCTAGTCGTTACAGTTGGTATCAGAGCTTTGGCTCTAGATGAACCTACCATATATGGTAAACTTATTTGCGGAGTCACTTTCGTTTGATCCTATCTTCGAATCAGAATTCTAACTGATTAGATTTCCTCTAATTTGAAATCTCTATCTTTTTTCCAAAATTCGTTCTAGCTCCTCCATATATATATTCTTATATGAGTATATCTGTCTTCTGTTTTGAATTTTAATTATCTCATCTTCGTTCGAGTCCTTTCCCTTTGTTTTGATACTCCCTTTGATTAAATTTCCCCTTAAATTTTGAACTTCTATCTTGTTTGATTTTGACTCATTGAATGATAAGAAATTATTTTGTAAATGGCAAAATCGGAAGAGCAGAAAGCAGCCCGTCGAGCACGAAGAGCACTGGCCCGTAAGGAACGGAGGAAGCAATCGAGGAGCAAGACAGGCTATGGAGAGAAAAAGCAGAACCTGGTCCTTATGACCATGTCATTTGTTATCGGTGTCAGGAAAAGGGGTATTATGCAGCCATGTGCGGAAATAGAGATAAAGGAAAAAAGAAGGAGGGCAAGCGCTTTCGATCCGAGATTTTCTGTTTTAAGTGTCGTGAGAAGGGACACTTCCCAAGTCGCTGCCTGAAAGTGAAGAAAGTGAAATCGGCACCCACTACATCAACCGACAAGTCAACCCTTTGTTACCACTGTAGGCAGACTGGACATATAGCCAGAGATTGTACTGAGAGACGGTGCGGAAGGCAAGCTGTGGTGCATCTTGCTCGAGCTGCTGCGTTCCTAAAGTTCATTAGGGATGATGGGAGAGTAGTGTACTCATGTAAGAATTGTAATAGTTGGGGGAACCTTGATGTGGAGTGTACTGGACCCGTTGAAGCACCACCCGACAGAAGAAATACCGATGCATTGTTCTTGTAGAAGTAAGGATCAGTGGAATCTGTTTGTTATCAGTAGGATATGTTAAGATGTATTAAGAGAACTCTAGTATATCCTTTACCAAGTAAAAGTCGATGTGTCGAAATTAAGATATACAATTATGCTTTAGCATTTCGCTTGATGAGAATTTGTGATTCTTCACTAATGAAAGAAATTCCTTTGAATTGGTATAGGTTAATATACCTCGAAATCTTGGTTAGGATTCACATTGAGTAGGATCCCTTTTGAATTTGACTTCGACCTTTATCTCGTTTCGAGATTCATTCTTGAATCACCCTTTGAAAATTGGACTTGCTTGTATTTTTAGAAATTATTTTATGTATCGAACTTTTTATTTTGATAAGTATGATTTTATTATATATATAAAAGAGAAATGTTTTCAACAAGGATTATATACCTTTTTAAAAATGAGAATTTGAAATTCCGAAAGGATCGGAAGTTTTGAAATTTTATAAGATATTTGATTTATATGGAAATGGTATATAACTGAAGGTTTTAAATTTGAAATTCAAGAATTGACCTCTGGTATTTTGAAATTGATTTTAAGATTTTGAAAATATATAATAATACGATTTGAAATTATTTTTCGAATAAGAAATGTTTCAATGAATTCAAATGAATTCCAATGATTTCGAAGAAATTTCAAAGAAGTTTTCAAGAAAAGGGAAGTCAAGAACTCACTTGTGTCGTTGGAAAATAAATTCGGTGATGAGTGTATGCATCATTGACATTGATTTTTGAGTTTCAGAGTGGGGGAGAGGCCACTTTAGTAGCTTTGCTATGCGAGTGATTTTGTGAAACCAATTTTGATTTCAAATTCTTAAGGATGTTATTATTTCCGAAAGACATATGTATATATATTTTGAAACTATCTGAAGTGAACCGTTGTTCAGTCCCCGAGTTTTGGATTTGTTTTGGTGTGACCCTATATATATATATTGAAATTGGGAACCTTGCTTTACCAAATACTTGATTTGGGAGTTGTTGAACTTATATAAAATGGATTTGTATAAGTATGAAGTTGATTCGAAAATTATTGATTTGAAAGGTACTCAATTTGGAAAGAGAAATCTTATATAATCGAAGTCTATATAAGTATGATTTGATATACTATTGATTTTGGAAAGTATTCGATTTCAAAATGGAATCTTATATATAATGGACTTTTTATAAGTATGATATTTGAAATTTGATTTGAAAGGGTACTATATGATACATATTTTTGAAGTAAAGATATGGAAAGTGCCTTCTGCTTGATATTCGCTTTGTGGCCATATTGTGGATTCATTCTGTCGATATTATTCTCTTTGATTTTGGTTTTCCAGATGTGATACTCGAGTGTCCTACTATGGCGTAACCCATGGTCTCTTTTTTGGGTAGCGTAATCCGCAAGGCAGAGATTGCTTAAAGGGTACAGATGTTTCCCTAGGGATCCAGGCGTAACCATTGTTATGTATCCTGCAGTCTACTGGTTGATGTCGTGGTGTAATCCGCAAGGCAGAGATTACTTAAAGGGTATGGATGTTTTTTGGGGGATCCAGGCGTAACCATTGTTATGTATCCTGCGGTCTATGGGTTTTGGTTATAATGGCGTAATTCGCAAGGCAGTGATTGCTTAAAGGTACAGATGTTTCCTGGGGGATTCAGGCGTAACCATTGTGTGTCTGCAATCCAGGTGATTTGTTTGGATTGTACTTTCCATATCGGTTTTGAAGGTTTTTCAAGTATTTTTACTGGGTTTTGAAACAGGTCTACTAAGTACTTGAAGAATTCTAGCTTTACGCCTGATCAACGCATGGCCAGAGTCTGCAAGAACAAGGATAAACTTGTTGAAGCATCGAGTTATAAAAGTAT
Source organism: Allium cepa (assembly GCA_030765085.1). Lineage (NCBI taxonomy): Eukaryota > Viridiplantae > Streptophyta > Magnoliopsida > Asparagales > Amaryllidaceae > Allium > Allium cepa. The sequence goes on from CM060929.1 coordinate 788,420,017, forward strand.
TTTCGAAAGGAAAAATTGGTTTCGATATAAAAGTATTTTATTTTAAAAGTGTTTTATTATAAAGGTATTTTATTATAAAAGTATTTCCAACAAAGAAATTCTGTATTAATATTCAAAATTAAAATTCTTATGGTTCTAAATTAATTATTCGTGCCCGATACTATTCTTGGAATCCACCTTATGTGCTCAGCTTTATTTATTCACCTATATCCTGTTTTCCGAATCCATCCCTTTCCTTGTTGACTGTATCCTTTTTAAATATTGTTTATTTATAAACTACATGGTTTAATAGAAAGTTTTTAATATTTTAGAAGTTATTAATTAAATACAACATATTTAAAGAAGTGATTATTGATTTATCAATAATATGAAAGCATCTTAAGATAAATTAATAAATTTATGGATTATGGATTTAATGTTTTCAATAGCTTCTTTCTAAATATAACTAATGATGTGAATAATTTTTTTCAAATGGTTTTCACATATTTATAAAGGTGTTACTTAAACATATAAATGGTATTTACAAAGGAAGCAAGAAATTTTACAAGTGGGTTTGAAAAATATTAAAGTATAAAGGATAATTGAATTGCAAACGAAGTTTTCAAATGAATATTCCAAGTAAAATTAATATAGTTTTAAATTAACTGTTCATCCTTGTCTTTGAATCTACTTTCTTTCTGGTTGTTTCTATTCTCCTATCTCCTTCCTTTTCGGGGACGAAAAGTTTGAGTGGGGGAGAGTGTAACGACCCGTAAAATTTTAATAATTTGATTTGTTTTAATAATATATTTAACTAATATTTTGTGAAATTTTAAAAATTTGAATTTGGAAATAAGAATTTAATATTTGGAATATGTCTAATTAAACATAGTAACTGGTAAATTTTCAATTAATTATATGAATGTTTATTTTATTGTGTAATTCTATTTAAATTTAGATTAATTAGAATTTGATGATAATAAAATATTTTCCAAACCTGAATATTTTTCTATAGAAATTTCTAAATCTCCTTCTGAGTGAGACATCATCTTTCGTTTTTTCAAATTTGGACTTCTATTGCTCCGTTTATCTTAATTCTAATAAAATAGCAGCATTTCTGGTACTAATTATCGACTTTTGATCGGATGATCGCACCACCAATATCCGTGTACCGTTCTGATCATCTCATTGTGCTGATCTCCGTAGTATATCATTTTTGTATTTTGAGGTCCGGTATGCGACAGAAACGTTGAAACAGCCTGTCGTCGCGGTACCATTTTTGATGTCCTTTCAAATTTCAAATGGCTAGAAGCATTTATTATGAGCTTTTACCTTTCCATCTTTTCAATGCATTGATGATTGCCTTTATTTCCATCGGTTTGAAAATATATAAATTTTATATTAGTTATACGTTTTACTTTCATATACCTCGAATAGTTCATTACCTTTCTTTTGAATTTTGTAATATTTGTTATGTTTCTTTCGGACTCACCTGCTTATCTTCCACCTGGCTTTTCATTTTGGGTTCGCGTGTCTTCGCCTCTTTGTTTTCTCTAGCGTCTGTTTCGAATAGAGTACGGTTACTTTTGCTCTCTCTTCTGTTTGCTTTATTTTTTTTTATATATAAACTAAGACAGCTAGCCTATTTAAGTTTCCTCTGAAACCAAACTTACCCGCCTGCCACTATATCAAGCACCCTCCTCCATTCCTTTGATCGGCCTCCCTACACGCGTGACCGCCGTCGAAGCCTCCACAGCCTTCACCTCGTCCAACTGCGCCACAAGCGCCCTTAGCCGCGCCCTCAGATCCATGCAGCCCTCCACATCAAGGCCGAGTCTCACCACCTTCAACGCAAAACCCTGAAACTCCACCTTCTTCCTCCGCCGTGTAGCAGCATCGGCCCCTCTAAGCACGAACCCCATTCTCCGCTCGATCGCCATCACAAATTCGAATGCTATTCCTCCAACACATCGGCATCCCAATCTCCTTCATTTTTCCATCTCCTCCTACCCACTTGGTCGTAGGGTGCTCTTGGTTTAAATATACATGGTACGTGTGTATGTGTATATGCTTGCTCTCTCTGTTTTCCTCTGTACGCATAAGTATATTTTAAAATATACGTTCAAACTAAACATTGGTCTGGTTTGCTATATATGTCTATTTTATAAGTATATACATCATTCCATTATATTATATAACATATGGTTTTTAAAAGTTTTGTGGTATTTGCCCAGAACCTGCGCACGTCTTATGGGTTGATGCGTAGATAGCTTGTAGACAAGGATTTGTTATATATTAATAAGTTATTTTATTTATAAACAAGAGTCATGGTTTATATAAGATATTATACTAGGCATTTCGCATATAATAATAAGATGTTTATTGTAAGTTTATGTATGTGTGTGTGTATATATATATATATATGTTTATAATATAGTACAATATCCATTTTGCTTATACACATATATATAGTCTACTTATATTTGGCTTTCTAAGGCGTAGTTGCATATGGTCCGCATTTTACACTCAAAGTTATAATTATATCTAGTAGATGTAGTTTATACATATGTAATAATATGATGACCTGAAAATCCATACCCTTTGAATCAACAATAATCTACACATGTCCGACCCAAAAAGCACAGAATGATGGAAAGCCAAGAGAAAGAAAAGAAGAGAGAAGAAGAGAAAAGAAGAAAGTGATAAGATAGAACCAAAAGAACAATATAGAATCTCACATCGCAGCAAAAAATATATAATATCATATCAATGATCTTTACAAAAACGAAACTGTATATATACATACATACATCAAAGTTCAATAATCAATCAATAGTTATCGACTTGAACAGTTATAATAACCTGTCCTTACAAATGTCGATAATTTAAAACAACTAAGCAATGCAGCGGATAATCAAGAAAATACGGATGTACAAAAATGAAGATCTCCACCTCGCCTGCTGAAGCTCCAAAAGCACCAATCTAATCCTGTAAGTATACTCGATCTGAACCGAGCATTGATAGGGAAGAACGCCCGGATCAGTCTTGTAAACCAGCGTGAGAAACACACTCAACTGAATTTATTAAATTACCAAAACTTTAACTTTATCAAAACAAAATGTATCTCATAAGACAAGTCCACACATAAACGCAGACATGTTTTTACCTTACAATAACTAAAACATTACATATCAAATTCGTGTGATATTATAGTAGTGTCTACTATATACAAATAATATTAGTCATAGCCGAAATTGTTACATTGATTAAATTCCAGCATATAGCCCGATTGGGCAATACAATCAAAATGGCAAACACATAGTGGAGTTTGGATTTCTATACAAATGACCAGATGAAGGGACTACCTTTCGGCGGTACATCTCTAGAAGAATGTACCGAGAAACCATCACAAAGTTCCACTACCAACATAAGACCTGCCTATCTCTATAACTATATGGTACCGAATATGTCACCCTTCGGTCGTTACCGACCTTTACCGAGGGCCCTCTAGCATACAAACCACAATAATCAAATACACGATGTCATAGCGTGCAAAGATATATCTTGACGAGGATGATCATACCCTAAAGGGAGCGACCCACTTATCCCTGCTGCATCTAACCATGTTTTGGTCATTTCCAGTTGATGAGGCCTGATGAGGTAACGATTACCTTTCACAATCACATATCACATCACCTAGAATGCCACACGGCCATTTCCGTTGAGTACTAATTGCCTTCCACAAAAATACAACCCTTAAGCTCATACATCGCAAGGAGGGTGTTAAGCTAAGAGAAGTTGCCTTCTTCGCTACCATTGATGTACGTTTGTAAAATCAAATGTATGTAATCTTTAGAAATGCAATGTCAGACAAACATCCATACAAGTTGTCCAGGAACAGGACAAACCGAAGGTACTTTCCTACCACATCCTGTCGGGAAATCCCTAGGATTAGTAGCTAATAGTCCCCCATTGGATATTTCATAACGAAGAGACCACTGCTACTGGATGTATATTGGGATTTTAACACCAAACGATCAACAAGCAGTCCCCCATTATGAAACTCCATAATATCAATATCATCACAAGCAACCTGCATAATTCGTCGCATATACGTTGGTTCGAAGTGGTTTTCAGATAAATCTGATACCGGTCTCTTCGCACCAACAAAGCAAAAGCGTTTCTCAACCTCACACAGAAAATAAGTCTCATAGACTTATCATGTCTCCAACTTTCAACTTGCTATCTTTCAGGACAAGAGGGAAGCTCGATAGATTGGAGTTATACATCGCACTATACGAACCAACATCCTCAACACAAACGATAACAAAGCCTACTTAGAAGGCTACGTATTAAGTGTACGACTAAATAGTTCCCACATCAAGTTGAGGAACTAAAATTTGGAAAAGTTTGATAGTCGGTTATTTAACTATCAAAACAAAAAAAAACACTCAGCACTATAACAATCACTGAGCAAAGAAAAATTACCTAAAGCTAGAAAAACTAACATATTACCTTCTGATTGCGTCTAGGAAGCTACGACCGTATTTCAAAGCATATCCAATCAAAGTGCTGATTGATCAGCCTCTGAAATAAGTACTTTACCGACTTGAAACTTTCGGACGACTTCTTAAGTGGAACATCGAATTGAGTCAATATGATATTACTTACCATCCAAGAAAAGCTATCAATGGGCAAGTGCTAGTAGATTTCATCGTCGATTTTACCATACGGGATGACGAAGAAGAAAAACACTATCTGGAGTGGAGACACAATGGAAACTCTTTATTGATGGCGCATCTAACAACCTCTGTTTGGGGGCGCGGGTGTGCTTGAAACCGTTGAAGGACGAGCCAATTGCTACTCCCTGTGATTGGAATTTCCTACAACAAATAACAAAGGGGAATATGAAACATTAATAGCAGGACTGAAAGTCGTGAAAGAACTCGGAATAAAGTCGATCCACATTTATAGTGACTCCTAGCTAGTCATCTGCAAGTAAAAGGCGAGTACTAGGCTCGAAGGGAGAACCTTGTACCATATCTGTCTAAAGTACAAGAGTTGCTGAGTGACATCGAACATTATAACATAACTCATATTTCGTGGGAGCAAAACATCAAAGCTGACTACTTAGCTAAGCTGGCAAGCTTTGGAGAAGCTCAACCGTTGGGACTAGTCCCAGTTGAGACTCCGACTGTCCCAGGCATAGACGAAATGGACATCGACTGGATTCTTGAGACCACCACCGAACTGGAAACATGGATGACGCCAATCAAGGATTACTTTCTTACAGGAACCCTTCCAACTGACCGAAATCAACAGAAAAAGCTTCTCCGAAAGGTAATATGATTCATGATACATGATGGAATACTTTACCAAAGAGGATTCTCGACCCCCTTCTTAGATGTGTGAGCGATGATGAAGCTCGGTGGATCCTGAAGGAAGTGCACGAAGGTGAATGGGAAGACCATACTGGGAGTCAAACCCTTGCAAGGAAAGTTCTCTGGTATGGATATTTCTAGCCGACAATAAACCACGAGTAGTAGACTACACCAGGTGATCTGATCATTGCCAAAGATTTGGCAAAATTAAAAGAACTCCCTTAACAGAATTAACATGGATAGTCAGCTCATGGCCATTCACAATATAGGGAATCGACTTGATTGGCATATTGCCATTAGCTAAAGGAGGAGCCAAATACGCTATAGTTGATGTTGATTATTTCACGAAATGGGCCAAAGCAGAACCGCTTGCTACCATTACTACAAATGAAGTCATTAATTTTGTTACTAAAAACATTATTTGTAGGTTTAGTATGCCACAAAAAATAATCACTGATAACGGGACCCAATTCGAAAGCGCTGAGTTCAAAGACTTCTGCAAACACTTTCGAATTGAGAAGAGCTTTTCCACAGTTTCTCATCAGCAAACAAATGGGCAAGTGGAAGCAATAAATAAGATCATCAGGTCCACTATTAAAAAGCGACTAACTAAAGCAAAAGGGAACTGGGTTGATGAACTTCCACTCGCACTATAGGATTACAAGACAACTCACAAAACGGCAACTGGACACACTCTGTTTACCTTGGCACATTGCTCATGAGCAATGATTCCTGTCGAACTATAAGTTCCCTCTCACCGAAGCCAAATTTTAATCAGAAGCAAAACGAGTAGCTCCTACTCGAATCACTGGATAAGATTGACGAATGGAGGGAAGAAGCCGAGTTGAGAGCCGCTGCCCACCAAAAAAAAGATCGTGCAATACTTCAACTCCATGGTTTAGAACCAAACCTTCGAAGTGGGAGACCTCATCATCAAACGAATCTATCCCATGTCGGGAGCCTTCAAACCAAACTGGGAAGGGCCGCATGCGATTAGTCAGAAGGGGATGGAGCTTTCAAATTGAGAACCGTAGATGGAATCCAAATTCCCAAAGCATGGAATAGTGAATCGCTGCGCTGCTACTTCACCTGAAAACTACCTTATGTACTTTCTATTTTTCCAGCAAATAAGCCATCCTGGAATGCTAGGGGCATTGTAATTAGGCTGAAATTTGCCCAACTTCTATTAATAAAATTAATTCACTTTTTGAACTAACAAAATTGTGTTCATAATAGTAACCTGCTGAGTCGATGGGTAAAATCGACTCAAAACCATACAATTTCTACTTAAGAAATGGAATCATGCTTAAGTATGCCTCACCAACGCACCGGGTCGATGGAAGCAAATCGACTCAAATCGTTAGATCGGCGGAACCCGATCCCCACCTTCTATGAACCAGCATTGCCTCGGTAATGTCAAGAAGGCTTTAATAAAAAGCCGCGCATCCCATAAGCCACACATTAACTCTAAAAACACAAACTACTCACATTGCCCGAAGATAGGCAATACTGAGAAGTATCAAAAGCCATGCATTTCATAAGCCGTGCATTACTCTTCGAGCCGTGAAATCATGCTCTTAAAACATGAACTCCTCACATTGCCCAAAGAGAGGAAATGTTGAGAAGTATCAAAAGCCATGCATTTCATAACCCGTGCACCAACTCTCCAAGCCGTGAAATCACACTCTTAAAACATAAACTCCTCACATTGCCCGAAGATTGGCAACATTGAGAAGTAGTTTTAGTAGAATTGCCCCAGTAATACTGAAAAACTCATCTATCACAGGAATTTCGAAGATCAACCCACTCTCATTATCGAGAGTAACAGGTGCAATCAGAGTGCTTTGAACTAGCATAAAACTCCAATTGCTAACACCCCACGATAAACTATAACATCTAATGTGAATAAGGTTTAGCTGCTTATAGGTAATTCGTATGATGTACACACCCAGGGCAATGAAGTGCATATTGGAAGATTGAAAAAATCCAAAGAAATAATACTCATGAGTAGCATCTCACATTTGTGAGAAGTGATGAGTGGTTTAACTTCCAAAAATTTAGAAAGATTGTTCATTAAGTTAACATCGTAACTGTATACCTATGAATTTTCTAATAGTTAATCTCATAACTATATGTTATTCACTAAGTTTACGTCTTCGTGCACATTTTAAACATGCATATGTTATATTCTTTCCAAAATCGCATAAAAACACAATTTGCAAAACTTGTAAAAGGAAAAAATTGAATTGTGACTTAGTTAAATTCCGAGTTTTGTCATGCAAACTATTCGAACCATAAGTTATCAGTCATTTGTCAAGTGTTTGAAGTAAACAACCATGTGAATTGGGGGGCATACACAGGCACTTAAATAAGTTTGTTATGCTTAAAAACTAAAATTTCATATTTCACAAGTTTTATTACTGCAAACAAAGAGTTTTGATGGTAACCGTAGGACTGGATAAAGTGAAAAGGAAATAAAAAAAATAGACATAAGTGCACAAAACACATATGAGCAGATAAGTAAAGGTACAGTCAAAATATAAGTAGTATATTATTTATAATTTTCTTATGTACAGGGTCAAAACGTGAGGGCCGTACCCATATAATACCGGCAACCAAAAGGAAAAGTACAAATAGCACCACAAAAACACTAAGTGCGGAATCTGCACTTGAACAAAACAATGCAAAATGAATCAAAACCAGATCATCTACCACCCAAGCTTCTTAGTGCTTCTTTCCACCTCTCTCCTTCCCACCTTTTGTTCAAAGTTTTTCTTCACCTCGAGAGTGGTGTCACTGCCAGTGATGTCGACAATCTCCTTGGTGCCGATGTCCTCTTCTTGCTCTATGACTTTTTCAGAAGACTCGCCTTTCGTTTTAGTCTTTTGATCACTTCAACTTTCTCCTTCTTAATGGCGACTAGTTCTTCTTGAGATTTATGTGGCTACTTAATCTGAGTTTCATACTCCCTAATTTCGGCCGCCATGAAGTCACCTTCCAAAGATACGAAAGAGTCATCCAGCACATGCGGTGCAATGATCTTCGTAGATTCCACCCCGGCTATGAACCAGACATAAGACACGTCGACTGAAGAAGGTAAAGAAACGAGCACGGAAGCGGTAGAGATAGAAACAGGTCCAGGCATTGAGGAAACCGATGGATCGACAGATAAGGAGGACGGACTTATAAGATAAAAAATGAAAGCATTAAATTTGTCATGTTCTTGCAGTGTGAGTTGAAAGTTCTCGAACTCAGGAGAATCAAGTAGATTACCTGCACTGGAAAAATGACTGAGAATGTCAACTTCGTATTCGCCGCCTTCACCCCCTTTGACGGCTCCAAAATCTGAGGGGAAACTTCAAGCCCAGAACATGCTGATAGATCGCAGGGTTTCCCTGATGGTTCGCCAACACCAGAAATAAAAGGCTCCAGAAGCGCTTCGGTAGTTGCTATCATGGTAGCATCGGCGGCTTCCTTTTCTCTTTAAATCCACAAAATCTCCCAACCCTCTAGCAATGCTTTCTTTGATTCTTCATTGAGTTATGCATTCCTTAACTCTCGCTCCGCATAAATGTCCCCACTATCATAAAAGCAGGTCAAGATCTCCTCCCAAACCACAGCGAAAGTGCGTGGGAACTTAGAGCCTAAGTAGCTAAGACTCCTCTAGTGTAGTAGAGAAATGACATAAAAATTGAAGATGGTCTCATCCATCTTCTCCATCTTTCTCTTGAAAGTATTCGAAAGCTCCAAATAATCCACCGTAATGGTGGCCTTCTTAACTTCATCAAAAGTTTTATCGACGCTATTGCATGACTTGATCCTGGGGCATGGCAATCATCTCAGCATGGTCGGATATTGTTTTGTCATGCAACTTCATGACTTCTTCATATTCAGTGATTGTCTTATTGTGATTTTTATATTCATCCTAGTCTTTCTCTGGGTTTCAATGATCGTATCACGGGATTCAAGTTATGCTTGTAGTTTTACTTACTCAGCATGCGTTTTCTTATTTCATCTCTTGGGATGATCTCATTCTTCACATGCTCCTCTTTTAGCTCTTTTAGCAAGCTGACGTTGTTCTCGCTTTCTCAAAGCACCGCATCAGTTTCTTCATCCAACTGTCTGATTCGGACATTGCACTCCGCTAATGCTCTCTCGAAATTATCCGTCTCTTATTTGAAGAAGTGAATTTCTTAATCGCTGTTGTGGTTTATGTCCGCCAGCTGTTTGCATAATTTCTTCCACTCCTAGGCTTGCTCTAAATCATTCTAGATAGCCTGAAGATGGGGCATGTATGTATCTCTATGAACCAGATGAAGACCATGATCAAATTTAACCTCCTTTAAAACCATCCAGGGAGCGCTGCCTCGAGCCTGAGAGGACCAAAGGGAAGGACATAGGCAGATCTCTGGTAGGGTAGAGAAGAGCAGGGGGCGAGAGCCACATGAGATGTTGGGACCTGAGTCGAAGATGGAATGTGTACAAAAGAAATTAGGACTTTAAAACCAATCGAAGCAGGGGCCTAAGCGAAGGCCTGTTGTTCAGAGGAATGGGAACCATGATCAAATTTTGACTTTTTCCGTAGCTCCTCTCTCTCATCGAAAGTCGTCCTATTTACTACCAACCTTCATATACTCGGGCCAATTCCTTCTTGTCTTGATGACGAGTTTCAGCTCTAAATCTTTTCTTCTCCAATATTCCTCCTCTATTTCTCGAGGCCGGTGATGGCTGGAAGACCATTTCGACCAGTGCTGAGAGTTGATGAACTCTTTGAGATCATCATAGTGACCACGTCCTCTCATGGTACCAAACATGGAAGATAAATAAAGATCCTTTGAAATGGAAAATAAACATGAAAAGTATGTGTATAAGTGTGTGTAACCCTAATGAATCGTGTAATGTGTTTGGGTGGAGAGCCTAAAATGACGTCACAAATAAGATCGGGTGGGCATCACGGTGGGAATCAGACTAACTTCAATTGCAACATGGCCCGAACGATAAAGCATCTACTCAAACTTGAAATCTTCCGCCATGAGCGCGTCAAAATCGACGTAAACGTTGCTCAAATCTCCAAGGTCCACGCCAGCGACTTTACTCGAAGAATCCCGAATTCATCTGATTTTTGGAGCATCGTCTTTACCACTCATGTCTGCAAGAGTTGAGCTTGGAATAACGGGACTTATCCCTGGAGTCTCATCGCATGATTCAGAATCCCCATTATCGATTCTGTATAGAAATCATCACTAAAAGTGGACTCATCGTCACTACTCCCAATATCTTCCTCCCCATTTTCTATATCCATCGTGGCATAGCCTTCCCTCTGATTGAACTCATCTTCCTCTTCTTTTGGAATCAGAGGCATTCTAGCTGGACAACTGGCTTCCGTCGTGGCATCTTTTCCTCGTGAGTCTCTTCAGCCGACTCGTCGGTCGGCCCTTCCCGTTCTTAGAAAGAACCATCTTCTGAACCATAAGATAAAGAGGCAGATCGTGTGCTTACCCTAGATCGAGAAAGGTATGGAACCTCAACTGGAACTGCAGATCACCTTGGATGTAACAGTCCGCACTGAAGCAAGTTTTTGTCAATCAACAAGACTTAGCTGCCTTTTCACCAGCATCGTTAGCCTTCAGGTTTCGAAAAGCCCTATCGAGAGACAAGTCCCAGTTCGACCTCGGATTAACTGTAAGCAGTATTAGATTTGTTAGAAATCCCATAGTGACACATCGGAACTGAATGAGTAAGAAAGGGAACTTACCCCCCGTTGTCCAAAGACAGTTGAACCCATCAGGGCATTTGACAAAGAAGTATTAAATCTTAAATTAGAAGAAGTTGCTCTACAGTTGCAATATAATCTTATGAATTCTTTGAGCCACGATCGCAACTAAGGAAGGACACTCATCTCTTCTTTTGAACGAAAGAAAGTATCTGAACTCGTCAAAGCACGAGCTATGGCTGAATGTTCGCATGAAAAGGATGTACAGACATGTTAAGGTGGCGTATTCATTGGGGTGAATCTAAAATGAAGCGATTCCTAAATTCTATAGGGTCTACCTTAAGTAACCGTTAAAAAGGGGCACAGCTCCATTTAAGCACATATACCGATGATAAGCGGTATACCTCGGGGGTAGCATATGAGCAAATTCATCCTTCTCTAAGAGGCACAATTCTTCCTCCAGAATGTCGTGTTGCAGGCAGTTATTGTACAAGACTTTAGCAGAAATCATGGGGGAAGCTCTCTTCTGTGGATTGAGAAGAACTCTAAAGTTTGGGGGACTTCGATCCATGATCGGATAAACTGGAACTAATTGGTCGTACTCAGCCTATGAAGCGGACAAAGAAGGGGCGTTAGAAGATGACTCGGCCTTCGAAAGTGCAGGTTTTCCTCCGCTAGACTTACAGCGAGAAGACGGGTACTTCATTCAAAACAATAGAACTTACGTCTGAAACGGTCAGGTAATTCTACGTTAAAATAAGTACTCCCCGCACTACACTCTAATTTCGAAGAAATATTGATTCACATCGCCATGTCGCACTTCAAGTATGTACCGGTGTAAGCGCTCTACAAACGCTCTATCCCGTATAGATAGTACGCTCGCAGCTGAGAGGTAAAAGACTTCCTGTGTCACTTTCGTTTTGAAATTACTTTCCCTACACTTGCCTGTTATCGATTAACGATCGATAATGGATTTTTTGCTCGAAATGAGTGGAAAGTCCCTTTCAGCACATGCACACCGTGCATGCAAAAGAAAGCAGAATCAATCTAAATCCTTCAGAAGGACGAAACTAATTCATGATGTGTCATGTGGTATCGTCTATGGGACCTGGCACAAGTCAATTCTGGTTTAATAGACGAAGAGATCAAAACATGTCAAGCGCCGAGGCAAGGCCGAATGTCATTCCGTGAGGAACTCAAGACTAGATTTACTTTCTTCTCTATTAAGCCACAATCAACTTGAACTCTTCACGAATAAGACCATGAATACAACATCATCACCTAAAGGACAAACCAACGTCATGATCAGCAAACTCACAGAGCTATGCAAGTCACAGAGCTAAGAGATGGATCGGCGGTGATCTAATGCAGCGGGCTAAATTAAGGATTGGTCGACGGCGACAAAAGAGGAATAGAAGCTATGGAGAAATGGCGAAAGGAAGGCTCGAAAGTCGAAGGCAGTGTTGGAAGTTTGGATGAACGTGGGGATCGATCGGTCGAATTGTTGGATGCTTGGATCAAGTCATTGAAGGGTGCTCGAATCATTGGAGGAAGGCGAAGGCTCGGGTCATGGAATAGGAATTAGGAAGTTCGGTTGGAGAGTTTAAGTAGGAAAAGAAAACTTGGCAAAATATTGCTAAGTAGCAGGTCGCTAGCAATCTATCTACTACGGTTCGCTAGTGATCCATAAAGTTGCATGCTTTTTTCTTCGACTTTCCCTAGCAACATTAATATGCTACTTCGAGACATGTTGGGAAGTTATAGAGTAAAGATCGATCTTCTTTGACAAGCAATGGTAGTCCAGGGAAAAACTTAGCAAACGACAGTCTGGTCAAATTCAAATTCATGTAACTCTAACACGACTGCTTGGAATTCAATAAGCAGAGACTAGAAAGTAATTTCCAGAGCATGCCTTGTCTTCAACAAAGAAGTACTCTGTGAGGCAAATGTTATCCGGGTTTTTAATCCAGCAAGATCCAAGAAAAGTGAAACAACTTGGTCGAGTCAGAATAGCCAAAAATTCAACCAAAAGAACTAGAGTAATAAGCCAAAGGAAGCCATGAAAAAAGAACGATAAAATCCACTAAGGAAATGGATTGCTAGCGATCCACAGAGTTGCTCAGGGTCAACCAATTCTCTTGCATTATGATCCAACACATATTCTAGAAGTAGGGGCTGATTTTGACAAGATTCCGAGTTGGTTAAATCAAAAGACAGGCATCCTCTAGCCCAATCAGTAGCAAAATACAACCAGCAAGTAAACCGTCTTCAAAACAAGGCAACATGCAACAAGATTACATGAATAACATCGACACAAGACGATAAAGGCACTCCAGACACTAAAGTCCAAAAATAGGCTAAGTGTATGGATCGCTAGCGATCCATACACTATGGATCTCTAGCAATCCATACATCAACATAGGGTCATTGCGACTCACACAAAACCAAGCAAAGGGTAAAAGTTAAGGGGTTTGCTTGTACTCGGGCATACAATATGGATCGCTAGCGATCCATGATTTTGGCTCGGGTCATGAGGCATAATCTTGTGCTCCCTCCTATAATCATTTGTAAGTGGTTGGAAAACAGGCCTGGCCCAGTAAGTCTCCAACCTCTATAAATGCTCTCGTACCTACAACATAAATGGGATCTTCACCGGACTGTTTGTTGAAACTCTACTAGAAGCTTTCTTCACTCCTCACCGCCCTCACCACGGTCTGCAAAGGAGTTCACTGTGATTCTCCAGTGGATTCCAACCTTGGAGATTCAATCTAGCTAAGGGTATTCAAGAGCTCTGTAATCAAATACAACTTGTAACGGCAATTAATCAATAATAAAGAACTATAAAGTGGATGTAAGCTTCGTTAACAGCCGAACCACTATAAAAACTCTCTTGTCTTCTTTCTATTTCTGCTTTTTTAAATTTATTTTTTATATTATTGCTCTATAGAAATAGGGCTGGCGCTTTCACACTCAAACTAGAGTGTTGATCCATTTTTTGGGAAGTTGCGAGTCACATCCATGAGCCATTTGAGAGAGGAGTCTTCTCCGGGTGAGTTTATACCCCAAGTTCAAATCAGTTATTATCATTAAGGAAGAAACAAAACCGCAACATGGTGTTGGATGCAAGAAGAAATGGAATGGAAAGAGAGAGCATTCTCAAGAAAAGAATGCTACGAAGAAAGGTAAATGGGAACCTATCTATTTTGATTATGGAGATAAGGTTCACATAATTAGAGATTGCAAAGCTGATGGGAAGAAGAAGTGTTACAACTATGGCAAGTTTGGACATATGCAGAAAGGTTATCCAAAACCAACGCAGCAGAAGCAGGTGGTGAAGGAATATGCTTTGGATGTTGTTTCAACTTTATCTAGTGCTCTCTCACGAAAGAGAAGGGGAAAAGCATTGTTATTCAAGGTATGCTTTCCATTTATGACGTTCCCATACATTTTTTATTGGATACCGGGGCTTCCTCTTCCTTCATATCTAGTGACCTAGTAGATATATTAAGAGTAAAAGCCAAAATAGTTTACTAACCTTTGATTATGATGAAACTTATTAGAGGCTCCACAAGCCCGGGTTTTGTTTGTCGTAGTTTGGTCTTATCAAACCATGGATGCTCTTTTGCATGCGATTGCTTCATTTTGAATTTTGTTGGGTTTGGAATTACCTTGCGGATGGACTAGAAAAAGAAGTATGTAGTAGTAGTGAATTGTGAGGGTTATCGGTGACAATTGGGCCTGTAGAGGGATGAATGGTAGTGATTGGCTTTCTACCAAAGGATGGGTTTATCGTTAGCTTTCTATATTCGCTCAAAGATCAACATGATAAGTTTTCATATATGCCTATTGTCTGAGAGTATTCCGATATGTTTGTGGAGGTGACTAGATTGCTACCACATCGAGAGATTGAGTTTCGTATAGACTTGGTAAAGGATGTCGGACCGACGGTTATGCCTTTAAGGGTAATGGCACCTACAGAGTAAAAGGAGTTGGAGATGCAAGTAAATGACCTATTGAAGAGAGGGTTCATTCATAGGAGTACATTTATGTGGGGGTACACATGTAGTATTCGCCATTAAGGTGGATGGCTCACTGAGGTTGTTTGTAGATTACCATAAGATGAATAAGATGACAAAGAAGAATAAGTATGCACTCCTACGTATTGAGGATTTTTTCAGTTAGCTCTATGATGCGAATGTGTTGTCCTCATTAGATTTAGTGATAAGAATTCACAAGTTGAGGGTAGCGAAGGAGAGTGTGTCGATAACCATGTTTTATATGTCGTCTGGTTTCTATGAGTAGTTGGTTATGCCGTTCGGGCTAACTTGTGCTCCAACATACTTTGTTGATCTCATGAACTGCATTTTGGGGATCAGCTGAACATCTTCGTACTTATGTTCATGGATAATATTCTGGTCGATTCCAGGATAGTGGAGGAATAAGAGGCGCACTTGGGACTGTGCTTGAGATGTTGAGGAGGCATAGGTTGAAAGGGAAGTTCTCAAAATGTCACTCCTAGAGAGGGGAAGTGAGATTCTTGGGTCATGTCATCTCTAAGCACGGCATCTTATTAGATTCGGCCAATGTGGCAACGGTTTAGGATAGGAACTAAACCAAGAATGCTATAGATGTGAGGAGTTTCCTAAGATTGGCAGAATACTATAGACATTTTATTAGGGAGTTCTCAAAGATAGCAGCACCATTGTCCAGTTTGACGAAGAAGAATTGAACTTTTGTTTAGGAAGCGAAGTATGAGCATGCATTTATGTTTTTGAAGAAGAGATTGATGAGTGCATCAGTATTGACCAATCCGAGTGAGAGTAAGATTTGAAAGTATACATGGATGTTTGTGGTATTGGATTTGGTGCAGTATTGATGAAGAAAGGGAAATTTGTTGCATATGCTAGTTGACATCTGAAGCCACACGAGAGGAAGTATCCAACTCATGATTTAGAGTTGGCAGTGATAGCAATTTGTTTTGAAGATTTGAGGCACTACTTATTAGGAGAAAGGTTCGAGCTATTCATGGAGCATAAATCCTCAAAGTACCTTTTATCCTTGAAGGACCTCATACTACTCTGGCATTTCCTATAAGCCTAGTAAGAGAAATGTGGTCGTCGATGTGTTAAGTAGAAGACATGCCAGTTTGGGAGCGACATTTATGGAGTAGATGCAGTTGGGGTATACTGTTGGTTATGACTTCATACCTTATTACGAGTTGAAGCCAAAGATAGTGGCTGGTTTGATGATCAGACCTACTTTGATTGAGTGGATCGGTAGTAGTCAGAGGTGAGATGTTAAACCAGTAGAGAACATTGTGAAAATCGAAGGAGGAGTGGAATCTGAAGATATGAAAATTCGACTAGAATGTTGGCTCTATAAAGATGGGAGATTGTTTGTTCCTAATGTTGATGGATTGCAAGACGAGGTGCTACGAGAGTGCCACCATTCTAGGTTGATCGTGCATCTCGATGGTAAAAGGATGTACCATGATACGAAGCAAGTGTGCTACTGGGAGGGGATGAAGAAGGATGTCAGGCATTCATCTCAACTTATATGAACTGCTAGTTAGTAAAGGAAGAGCAAACGAAGACAAGTTAGATTTTTTAACCACTTGAAGTTCTCGAGTGGAAGTGGGAGCAAGCATCGATGGATTATATTGATGGACCGCCAAAGACTTGAGCAGGTTATGATAGCATTGCATCATAGCCAATTGATTGACCAAGAGCACTCGATTTATACCCATTAAGTCAAGTTTTATGTGAAATGAGTTGTGCGATTTCATCCCATGTCGAAGAGTATTGTGAGCGACAGAGACATATTATTCACTAATGGGTTTTGGAATAGCTTACAGGAGGCAATGGGGACCAAGCTATATCTTAGTAAGGCTTACCACCCAAATATCGGTGGGCATACTGAGATAATGAGTCGTATATTAGAAGATCTCTTATAGGCTTGCGTACTCGATTTCGAAAGTTCGTGGACAATCACTTGCATTTTGTGGAATCCACAATAATAGCTATCAGTCTAGTATTGGTATGGCACCGTATAAGGCATTATATGGCCAACTATGTACCGCCCCTTCATGTTGGTCGGAAGCAGGCGAGAAACTGATACTCGAGCCATGTATGATTAGAGAAATCTAAGATAAGATAGGAATTATTCGATAACGAATGAAAGCTGCTTAGGACAGGCAGAAGAGCTATGTTGGTAGAAGGCATAGAGACTTGGAATTCTCCATTGGTGATATGGTATTTGTGACTATATCTCCTTTAAAAAATTTATTCGATTTGGTAGTAATTGGAAGTTGTCACCGAGATTCGTAGGTCCTTTTCTGATAGTAAAGAGGAATTGTAAATCTAGACTATAGGGTTGACTTGCCTCAAAAGATGGCGGGTATTCACAACGTCTTCCATGTTTTCCAACTGTAGAAGTTTGTGCACGACTCAGGTGTAGCGATTGTATCAAATCAACTTAATGATATCGAGGTTGAAACTGAAGCTTCGAGACCTCATAGATCGGTTCGTATTGTTGGACGCGATAAGAAATAGCTTAGGAGGAAGATTGTAGAGTTAATGAAGGTTCAATAAGGTGAAGGTGAAAGTAAGGTGGAAACCGAGGACAGCATGAGGACCACACATCCAGAGCTCTTTGCATGGTAAGCCCTATTGTTTGTCATATTTACTTTCACCTTTGATATCATATAGGGTAATTTAGTATCTCGGATGCTAGGGTAGGTTCACCTATACTGTTGATTGCATGACTGCTTGTTTAATATGTTTGATGGTTGCACGTGATTGTTAGGCATGCAGGGTAACTATGATTGATTATCCTTCAGTCCATTTGTGGATTTCTGGAGCGAAAATTTTAAAGAGGGAGAGTGCAACGACCTGTATTTTATATATCAAAGAATCATAAAATATTTTTATTTTATCCACATGAGGTCATTTGACACTAAAATTTTGGAAAATGACTCTTAGTGACATTTTCCACATCCACGGTTGTTGGCAAATTTCTATGTGACCATTTTGACCCTTAAAGTCTTATATGGACTATAGCGTTTGATAGAAACCGAATTAGGATCCTAAACCATTTTAGTTGCTTCAGAATGATAGTTTCCCATTCAGTACAGTGGTCATTAATAAACGGACTTACTATTTGAAATTTATAGTTGTTTTAAGTTTTGGTTGCTGTTGGACTGCATTAGTGGGTAATTAACTAAGCCCATACTTAGGCCCGCTAACCCATCTCGAAAATTGTGTTAAGGAAAAGCTGTAGGAACTGATCTAGGTCATTTCCATCTTCCCCAAAATAGCTCTAAACATCCATTAATCCTAGTTTCATCAAAAATCGCACATTTTCCTTGATAATATTAGCCCAGATCATAATTATTGGGGTAATTAACATCTAGAGTTTGAAGATTACCATTTTTTTCTAATTTGTGTTTATCTCCTTATCTATCCAACTAAGATCCAAGGAGAAAATTTGGTATTTTAGCTACTTGGTGAGTGGTTCTTGACCTCTCGCTATACTATGCATGTTTATATAATAAAAATTAATATTTTTAACATGTTTTTTTTACTTTAAATCATTTTTCTAACTTTAATCACATATTAACATACATTTATGGATGAAATTTGAAAATTTAAAGTGATTTTCAAAATGATTTTTGTAATCCCTTTTGTTCGTATTCATTTCTTGTATAAAAGTTAGATCTAGGATACGATTCATTTGATTATCATGTTCTTACGTATTGCATGTAAGAATGGATGTATATGTATGATATTTTATGTTTATACATCGTTCTTTGATGTGATTTTTCATGCTTTTAGGTAGTTAGGGAAGAGGTTAGCGAATTTGGAAATCGAAGGAAATGATGGTCGGAATTTGATGAAACTTGAAGGAGGGTGCTGGAGCATGGGAGGAGCCCAGGATTCAAGTTGCACCAAAATTGGAGCTAAGTAGAGAACTCGGTACCGAGAGCTTTTATGGAATCGAGAGCTTATTATTGGTACTGAGAGATTATTCTTCGTGGAAATCATCTCAATGGGATGTGCTGTTTCAGGTCAAGGCTATGGTAATGAATGAAGGTCAATTGCAAGAATTTAGCTAAGTATAGGACTTGGCACTAAGAGCTTTGTAGGACATGGAAACAAGAGCTTTTGGAATTAGTACTAAGAGCTTTTGGATTTGTGCCGAGAGCTTTTTGGAGGAGTTTTTGAGGTCCAAGTTCCTAGAGGATGAAGGTCTAAGAGAGGAGGAAAGAACTTAGCCAAAATTAGCCAAGTATAAATATCGTTACCAAGAGCATATTATCGGTACCAAGAGCTTATTATTCGTACCGAGAGGTTGATTCTTGACAAAAACCGAGTGGACCTTCCAAAAGGGGAAGCTTAGGCTCTACAATTCATGTTAAAGGTGTTTTTTATTCTTTAGGGTTCAATGGTGATATAGTAGAATGACGATAGTTCGAGACTTCAGAGATGGTAACTCAATGGTGAACGGAGTTAGGTTCCGATGATGGCAACTCGATTTTGAAAGGAGTCAGGAGAATGGTTATCTACAAAGGGCGGTATCTAGGAAGGGTGACCCATGGATAGGATGTATGAATGTTTCCTTGAGGATAATGGAAGCTGTATAGAGGAAGAAAAATGGCACGAATGTGCATGCTAAGGGATCGTTGATACTCAAAGTGTTTTCTAATGTATTTGATAGTAAGGGTATTATGAGTGCACTCATAGGTACTTTGAAGGCTACCTCGGATCTTGAGAATAGATCCATATACCCTGGACCATGCGAAAGGGTCTAGCATTAGCTTTGGGCTAAAGATGATTACACTGAAAATTGGGATTTCCATTATTCCCTGGCATGAGAAAGGCAATACAGGTTATCATAAAGCTCATTAAGTGATAGTGAGGATTATTTGATAGATGTTGTGGTTGCTTTGGTTGTTTTCTTCTATAGTCTATTATTCTAGGGATATCCTTAGGGATAGGTATTGAGTATAGGGATACCTGGACACCCTTCATTATACTTAATTTGTAGTATACCTTTATGATATTCGTAAAGTAGCATATTATGTTTGTTATATGTTAACCCTTTGGTTGTAGGGATATGTCAGGTATGGTTCATATACCTTTGTTCCATACTATGTTGACTTGTATAGTATTTTGAGATTCATTTACCGCTCAGACCAGACTATTGTTGAACTCAGGGTTTTATGCTTTGCTTCTTATTATCTCAGATACTCTTAAATGACTAGACATGATAGCAGGTCCGGGTGCAATGCAGTAGCTGTGTAGAGAACAAGCTAGATAGTTCTATCTCGTATTATATACGGATTTATATTCTTACTCCACTATATAATATTTGTGGAGCCTTGATGGTACTTTCTTATGATTATTATTGAGAGATAGTTATTCGATTTTATTTCCTTTTTGTATAAACTCTATTACTTGATGTATAACTTTATGGATTTATATTTGGATATTTGGATCACTTAGTTATTACCACCTCTCTTATTTTATATCTGTGATGTATATTATATTTTATTCCATGTGATATGAGAAATATAATAGGTTTTATGATATTTTATTTCATTTTTAACCGTAGATGATTTCCCTATCGGTCGGGCATGTTAGCAGCTCACTATTTAGTCAAATTGGGTGTAGGTGGTGTAAGGCGGTCGTCATAGGTGAGGTTTCTAAATAAGGGATTTAGCAAGTATAGTAGTATCCTCTCTTCCAAGGGATGGTTTTCACAATGTGAACCAGTATGACCAAAGGAGTGACAGAAGGAACATATCAGAGGAGACTGTTGTAATTAATGTCAATGTGACTAATGTTATCCCCAAAAGAGCACCATAAAGGTAGGAAGGTAAAAGATAGATAGGGTAATCTCAATAAGTGCCTTAGCAAACCCCAACTTATCTTTGCACTTAGCATTCTCATCAAAATATGTATGCTCACTAGTATAAGTAGCCAACCAATTAAGACCCTCCAATAACTGAAGAGATCAAGGGACGTTCAAAAACTTAGCCCAAAAAGGAACGGACAAAACATGCTCTGCAGCAAAATCGACAGGACTCCACTTAGTGATAATAAATACTTTACCGGGTATAACACATAAAACAGCTTGTAACGCCTTCCTTCTCTCATCCAGATTTTAAAAATATATAATGGAGGTATCTTTATCAAATCTAAATTTCAAAGACCGTTGATTTTTCATTTGTTCCTTAAGTAACTTTTAGCAAACAAATACATTTGTAATGACACATATTCTACGTATCAAAAGACCATAGAATATTAATATTATTTTTATTTTGGGTCATATGATTCTATAATTTTGAAAAATGACTAATAGAGATATTTTCCATCCTTAAAATTTCTATCAAATGATTTTGACCCAAAAATTTTTGTATGGCCTATAACTTTTGATAGGAGCCAAATTGAGATCTAAAACCACTTCCACCAAAGAAGGATAATGATTTCTCTTTCCATAGAGTGGTAATAATAGGAAAACAGACTTACTGTTAGAAATTTATAGCTGTTTGGAGTTTCACTTTATTTTGGATAGTTAATGCATAATGAGTGAGTTAATGGTGCCCAAAGCCCATTTTTGGATTATCATGAGGATGAGGCTTATGAGACCCTATCCATCATTTCACACTTCCAAAAAATAGAGAGAAATTCCCCATTAACCAT
This sequence comes from Allium cepa, assembly GCA_030765085.1. NCBI lineage: Eukaryota > Viridiplantae > Streptophyta > Magnoliopsida > Asparagales > Amaryllidaceae > Allium > Allium cepa. The sequence goes on from CM060929.1 coordinate 788,441,793, forward strand.
TTTTAGATAGAAAGCTACCCCAGTCCCTATTGATAATTAGCCAAGACATGTTATTATAGGAAGTTTAACGAGATTAGAACGTTGGCTTTGGGATTTTCTATTGGAAGACCACTTGGAGCGACTGTTCATTTCATGGTTCATGCACTCTTGGACTTTCTTAGGATTGCTTTGGCCTTAGGTAAGTAGTTTCAAGGCTCTACTCGCTAATTAGCCAATATATGATTTTTGATGATGTGTTTAAACGATTTCAAGCTCTATAATGCGTTTTAAACCTTCTTTAATTACATATGCAAAATTTATGAAAAAGATTTGTAAAATTAATGTTCTTATGGATCTCCGTTGTTCTTATGGTTCTATCATTAGATTTAGACTTCATTTTGATATATATAGATGTATGCTTACTAGGATATAGTATATATGATGATTGCTTGAATGTATGATGTTTGTTTGGTTGAAAATGCTAATCTAATAGCCATTTAGTTTTAGGAACGAGTCATGGATCAATATGGATCGATCAGTGATGATCCATATTATTGACTTGACGCAAACTTCGCTTAATCAGTAAAGGGCAACAACGAAGTCTGTATATGACTGCATTCCATGTTTCAAGTCATTTGGAGTTCGTTTGCTCGAGTTATGGAAGGATTGGTGGCTATTTGAGGACTATGGATCAATATAAGGTTAATTTGAGGCATGCATGAGTCATGGGATGGATCACTTCGAGTTCTTTGAGGGTTTGCTTAGGTCGCTAGCTTGCATGGATCGGTAGCATGAAGAGATGGTGAGAAGTCTAAGGCATGGATCGATACTATTGGTAGCAATTGATAGGGTTATGTAGTCCATGCTAGATGTTGGTTCATTGGAGAAAAATGGAATATTTTACCGAGTTTGGATCAGTAACCATAGGTCGGTACCGATCCATGAAGCATCGATTGGTGAAGGTGTCGGTGAAGGGGAGTCTCATGTGATGGAGTATGGCTTAGTTATGTGAAGTGTTGTATCAAGGTAGGCATGGATTGATGGCGACTTCGAACGATTGTGATGTTTCGAGTCTTATGAATCAAGTTTACCAAGTTTCATTTTTGGAAGAAAGAGGTTAAGTTTCTTGGTTACATGGTTTCAAAGAAGGGCTTGTCAATTGATCCAGATAAGATTGATGCTATGAATAATTGGAAGAGAACATAGAGGATGATCGAGATTAGGAGTTTTCTTGGACTCGTTGGCTACTATCGGAGATTCATCAAGGATTTCTTGCGGATAGCAGCACCTTTGACTAAGTTAACTAAGAAGAAGGTGAAGTTTATCTGGTCTGACAAATGTGAGTAAGCATTCCTTAAGTTAAAGCATTTGTTGACAAATGCACCAGTCTTATTAGTTCCAAACAGAAACCGTGGGTGGGTGTTATATACTGATGCATACGGAACTAGATTAGGAGCGGTGTTGATGCAGAAGGGAAAAGTTATTGCCTACGCTTCATGATAACTTAGACCACATGAAATGAGATATCCTACTCCTTATTTGGAGTTGGCCGTAGTAATATTCGCATTGAAGATATTGAGACATTATCTCTTAGGGGTGAGGTTTGAGCTTTATACCGATCATAAGTCTTTATGGGATTTATTCTCTCAAAAGGAGTTGAATATGAACATCAAAGGTGGTCGGAGTTTTTGGCTGCTTATAATTTTGGTATAGAGTATAAACCAGGGAAAGGTAATAAGGTAGCGGATGCTCTTAGCCGAAGACATTGGAATGTGGTGTTAGCTATGTTGGCGGAGTGGAAGGATTTAGAAGCTTTAACTAGTTGTAGAGTGCATTTAAGGTCGACTACTAGTTCTAGTCAGAGTACCACCATGATATCATGTTTAGAAGTTCGATCGGTGCTGATTGAGAGGATTGCTTCTAAGCAGAAGGAGGATCCAATATTGGCCGAGAGGATTAGATGACTTGAGGTTGAACAGAGATCGATGATCTAAAGGATTTTAGCCTTGACCGGAGGGAGTGGTTGAGAAAGAAGGGATGATTGTGTGTTCCGAATGTGGAGGACTTGAGGAAAGAAGTTCTTGGAGATTGTCACTGATTCAAGTTTACAATTCATCCTAGAAGGATCAAGACGTATCAAGATATGAAGAGGAGCTTCTATTAGAAAGGTATGAAGAGGGATGCTGGCTTGTTGGTTAGGTAGTATGCAAACTGTCAAAAAATGAAAGCCAAACATCAAAAGCCGAGTGGTTTGCTTCAGCCTTTAGAGATTCCAGTTTGGAAATGGGATTAGATATCCATGGATTTTATAGACGGGTTTTCAAGGTCAAATAGGGAAATGAAAGTATGTGGGTCATACTGGACAGATTGACCAAGAGTGCTCATTTCATCCCAACTATGTCAGCCAGGACGACACCTATAACAGCTAAGTTGTTCATGTAGAATATAGTTAGACTACATGAAGTTCGTAGTAGTATAGTCGGCAAAAGAGATGCCTTGTTCACCAATGAATTCTAGAAGAGTCTACAAGAAGTGTTGGGTACCAAGCTTAATTTGAGTAGTACATATCACCCTCAGAAAGATGGGCGAACAGAGAGAGTCAACAAGGTACTCGATGATTTGTTAAGATCTTGTTTATTAGACTTTAGTAGATCTTGGGAAGATCACCTACATTTGGTTGAGTTTTTCTATAATAATAGTTATCAGACTAATATAGGAAAGGTGCCTTTTGAGGCTTTGTATGGAAGGCCATGCAAATCATCGGCGTGTTGGTTGGAGACGAATAAGTCTTAGGTCCAGATTTGGTTAGAGAGACATCAGAGAAGATTGAGTTGATCCAAGGAAGGATGAAGGAAGCTCAGTCTAGACAGAAGAGCTACACAGACAAGAGGCATAAAGGCCTAGAATTCTCAATTGGAGATAAGGTTTTTATCAAAGTATCACCTAAGAAGAGTGTGGTGCAATTTGAAAAGTCAGGGAAATTAGCCCCGAGATTTGTTGGTCCATTTCAGATTATAGAGAGGATTGGAAAGCTCACATATAGAGTAGAGTTGCCAAGCGGTATGGCAGGTGTCTATAATGTATTTCATGTGTCTCATCTTTGCAAATATTTGCATGATCTAGAGACTACTATTCCTCGATAGGGTTGGAAGACTTGGTAGTAGAGCATAATTTGACTTTTGTTAGACAACAAGTTCTAGTTGTAGCGCGAGATGAGAAAAGATCGAGGAACAAGACAGTCTGGTTGGTGAAAGTTAGAAGGGCTGTACCTGGGAGACAGAAGACAGGATTCAAGATACTTATCCTGATCTGCTTTAAGGGTATGTCTATATTATATATATATATATATATATATATATAATGGTTGCTAGTCATGTAGGCTAGTATGGTTGTTAGGAGTTGTTATAGATAATTACTTTGTTTAGTATTTAGCCCTTACTAAACTTCGAGGACGAAATTATTTAAGTAGGAGAGCCTATCACATCCCTAAGTTTGATAACATTATTCAGGATATTTAATTAGATAAATTAAATAGAATAAAATAAGAAAAGAAATGATTAGGAGATTGAGATTTAAAGAAATCATGTAGGGTTGTGCTTAATCAATTAAATGGACTTTAATTGTCTTTTATGTATTTAATTAAACATGGTATGTTAGTAAACACCCGCACTATTATTATTCATGGTTATACATTTCACGTTCTTGCCCATTCGCATACATTTTTCATTTTCACAAATGCAAATCAAAACTAAGAAGAGCCGGCCATTAACAACTAAAATGAGGAAGAAAAATTTAATCCAGCTAAAGGATTAAAGCTATGGGATTTAATCAACAACAAATCTCAAAGTCCTTATCATATTCAAGGTGAATAATTAATTTATACCATCTCTATTTTATTCTATGATTATATGTTTTCAGATTTATGATTAAATTCATTTTTACGACGAAGATATGTTTGAACTATTATATATTTGATTTAAATCAATTCATTTACCTATGAATTTGCATGATTTTAGGGAAAAACCATTTGGTAATGATTTTAGAATGGCATGGAAAAACTATATGTTATGAAAAAAATATGATTTTAGAGATGGGTTTCGATTTTTATAATTTCCAAGCTATGGAAAATTATTGTAAATTTTCAAAGGAAAATGTGATGAAATTTGGTTAAAGTTAATGTCGATTATTTCATGAAGAATTTGGGTCCGAAATTTTTATATGTTAGAAAACATGATGAATGTGAATTTCTATGATTTTTGGGAATTTTTCCTAATTGATTTGCTATGGAAAATAAATTATCTTAAATGAAGACATATTTGCAAAATTGGTTTTGCTTAATGGAAGGGCTTAAATGGAAGGGAAAACAATTAGGCAGGTTACTCATAACGCAATTACTAAAATTAGCATGATTTCAGCCTTTATTCAAAAAAGCAGGTTCTACCTCCTTTAGTAGTGCTTTTCGACTTCACTGCTCCCGCTTCGACTCAATCGAAACCAACCCAGCTAAAACCCACCTAGTCGAAACCAATATACAAGATATCATTTAGATGGTACGTAGTGTATTGGAGGAAAGGCATAAGCCACGGTGTCGAAAGCAATGCTTCTGATAGGGTTTAAACCTTAGTTTTGTTTTCAATTGTTAAGTGCCTGCTTTGTTTTACTTAAAGCTTTCGAAGTAGTTGAAACATATTTTTTTGAAAGGGGTTTTCTAAATAGCTTTCGAAAGAGGTTGCCATACTATGTTTTAAAGTAGGAGCTTTCGAATGAGTTCCTTTTTTCTTAAATAAGACTTTCGAAGATGATGGTACCGATCTAGTCGAAACCTCACTGTCGTTTATGTGCCTTTTGAGTGTATTGAAGTCATTAATGCCTTTGAAGGGTGCTTTTGTTTTAAACTTATACTAAATCACTTCTTAAATGCTTTCGAAAGCGTTCAAGAGTTTTGTAATAGCCCGGTATTTTCAACCATTCGCATCCGCACATGTCGGACTCGAATTGCTCAAAATATCAAATTGTTAATTTATATTTGGAAAAAACTCAGCATATACAGTAAATAAAATAATCACAGACACAGATTAATATAACAACAAGCAGCGGAAACAAAATAATAGTAGTTCATGAGGCATATATATATATATATATATATAACAGAGTTAAACAAGATACAAAAGAAGTCTCAAATACACAGAAGTCTCAACACAATAGTCAAATACAAGATCAAAATATATCACTGGAGTCAACTGAATAACTGAAAGCTGAATAGATATAAATGGATCTCCAAGCGAAGCTCTAACTCCAAAGATGAGTCACAAATGCTGTAACACTCAGTCTGACCCGAGCGTAAAGAAAACACAAAACACTCGAATCAGGATTAACATTCTTATATCAAATCCAACACAAGTGAAATATCAACTGAAATACAAGTAATTTAATGGATGTTTGGGATAACCATCCTCTAAGGATCCGTGGAACTATCTACTATGTAGTAATATACGCTATTATAATAATGTCTATAGTAAAGTAAACTATTAAAATAGCGTTAAGGCATTACCCATATCCCCTTTAACACATTTTTATATATTCCCATAGTCTATACAGTACCGTAACTTCTCGTAAACTGGGCTTATCAGAGGGCACTCCATGGGTATGGTACAAAACAAACTCGTAGAGGTCTCGCTAAGGTAGCTGACACGGCACAACTAGGCAATGCTAGGGTAGATATACCAATTACACTTCCAGTCTGGTGATAACGCATAACAACTACTACCGCCCACCTTGGAACACACTCCCAAATCAAAAATCAAGGGTGGCCAACAAATCAATCACAATGTCGGAATATAGTATCGAAGGAATGTGCCCGATCGAAGGTATGACCTCACTTGGGCCGTTGATTGCTCCTATTTTAGCCATCTTATGCCAACTCATGGCAGTCGGGCCTACGTATATACTTGATATAGGATCGTTGCCAACATCCTACTTCATTTTGGAATCTCCACCGTGTACACGGTTGTTAAAGTGTTTTTCGGTATTGGCAGAGAGTATGACAATATCTAATCCCGGTCTCTTTAACAACCATTCGTTATTATAACACCGCAATCATTTCAAAATAGTTCATACTTCAAAACCAAAATATCATAGCCATTTAAAACCATATCAATACGATATCATTTCCATTTCAAAACTAAACACGATATCATTTACATTTCCAAAAATCATAGCATTTCAAAGTTATAACACTTTCAAAATTATAAAGCTTCTAAAACCATAACACTTTAGAAATGATAACTTAGAAATCATAACACTTTGGAAATAATAACACTTCCCACTTAACCGGCTTAGATATTATAATAGTGTATAAAATAATATAGTTTATATAAATTTTTTTAGGTTAAAATAGTTTATTATAAAATATTTAGAATACTAAAATAGTTTATATATAAAAAAATAGTTTATATTAAAATAGTTTATATGAAAATAATTTATAAAGTAAAATATATAAATAGTTTTAAATATAATTTAAAGGTACTTTATAAAATAAAATAGCTTTCTCAAATTTCACAAATCAAATTCCAAATCAATTCAAATTCCAAAATTCAAATTTAATCCAATCTCAAATAATCAATTTCAATTTCAGTTTCTTAATAAACCATTTCAAATTATATTAATTTCAAAAAAACAGATTTGAACCATAAAATAAACCATTTTAATTTCAATATATTTCAAAGCTTTAAATATTCCACAATTTCAAAACTAGATTTGACAATTTCATGTATATAATAAATTCACTTTACTTTTATTTAATTTGAAATATTTACTTAATCGCTTCAATAAAATTCAAATAAAGCTTTAAATTACAAATTAACTGAATATTTCTTTCAATTTATTTAAAATTGAAATATTCATTTCATCACCTTAAACCAAAATCAAGTTATAAAATCATATCCTTTAAAGATCTCAAATTCAATAAGTTTCAAATCGATTTAATTAAATAAAACTCTTAATTAAATAGAATTTAAAAACATAGAATTTTAAAATCAAGAATTTAAAGCTTTATAGAATACATTTATATAATATCTCAAAAATAAATATTTATTAAACCATATATTTCTTTCCAAAACCATAGAAATCAGTTTCAAAATATTTCTATATAGACAACGGTGTCTGTATATAATTTTCTATCCTATGGTCAAGTGATACAAATATTTATCATTTCAATCTGTAATTTAAAATATATATGGGTATATATCATTTCAACCCGCAATCCCAAATTCAATTAAATGAAAATTGCTTGGGTTTATCATTTCAACCCATAATGATTTTCCCCTATTCTACAGATCATTCGGGTATGTATCATTTCAACCCATAGGTTATTCTATACTAACAGGGAACTTGTAGAGTGATAACAGATATGATAATAATATAACAGGCATATATCATCAATATAAATAACAGATAATGGTGTCAGATGTTACATGTGAACAAATATAGATAATAGCATATATATAGCAATGTAAATAACTAACAGCAACATATTTCAATTGTCGCTTCAATTGAAATCATATTTAATAGATATAAGAATGTTAATCGTGAGTGATTTCTCATCTTTTGAGGCTAGAGATGAACAAGAAGATGACATGGATACGCACACCGATACAAACACTGAATTTGAATTACGAATCCAAGCAAAGCGAAATCGACACGAATTGAACGATTATAGCCGATAACATGAATTGATGAAAATAAATCAGAACTGGATCGATGATGATAAATGGTATAAGTGAACTTGTTATTTATAAACACTTTATATATAAAAAATCATATTTTAGTTTAAATACACATATAGGATCTGTATGTGTAAGAATTTTCTTCCAAGAATCAATGTTAATTTTAAATATATAATAAATTAAATATATATATATATATGGTTTTCAAAAATCATAGTTTTAAATTAAAACACATATATAAAATCAAACATATATACATTATATATTTTGATATATATATATATATATATTTATAAAAAATAAAAAATGCTTACATATATAGTGTATATTCATTACAACATATCAAATACCGCCTATATAAACTTATATATATATAGTAACTTTGATATATATAAATACAACATAAACAACAACTTATATAACTTAAGATAAACCTATTATGAACTTATATTTCAACTAATCAGATCATATAACTAACATATTCAAAATTCATATGAGTTAACATAATCAACAAATTTTTAAATATATAAGTTTCACTATAAAAAAAACTATAAATACTTAAACAATATACAAACCAGCATCTAAACATTTATATATAAACAAGAAATAGAGGCTACATCATTTACAACCTGAAGTGAAAATATATATACTGAAGACTCATATAGATAGATACTGTAACATATATAGTTTTCATAGTATATATCAATTAATAAAATATAGATACATTATATATATACGGTCTAATATATCTAAGATATTATATAAATTTTGAATAAATACTTATAACAAATCTATATATTAATACTAGTCTAAATCGCATGTATATGCATTTAATAGCTAGAGATATTTAATTTTTATTTAATAAAACATTAATATATGGATATCTAATATAAGTACAAAATCTTTGGTGGTCACGACGCTTTTCTTTCAATAGTGATAGTGAGATCTGTTAGTGGTGTTGGTCGCAAACTGATAATGAAATCCATTGGAAAGTGATTGAAAAGAGAATGCTGTTGGCGATTGTAAACCAACAGTAAGATTCTGTTGATAAGAGAGGGTATTTTTGAAATTTCAGAAAGTCACCGTGTAAATTATATTCATTGAATTCTCTTTATTAATAGTATAGATACAAAAGCAGGCAAAGTAAACCATATCAGACCTATATATATATATATAAATAAGTATATATATACACAACTAATATATATACACTAAAATAAATGCTGTAGCAAATATAACTTGTACAAACGTTTTATAAAAATATATACATATTAACCAAAACATATATATATATATATATTAACATATATTACAATAGCCCACGTCTATTATATATACCTGAACAACATTGTATACTAACCGTAAATATAATACTCATATATATATAACTAATATATAAATTAACTTATAATTATACTTATTATAACAAACACAATGCAAATCAATATATACCAGTACATGCTATTGCAAACGATGAGAGGAAGCAGGCTCAAGAGGAAGTGGCACGAGAGGGTGGCGGGGTAGATGAGGCTGGAGCTCGGTTGTGAGAGGTTTGCAATGGCTTGTGGGTAGATGGTTCAGTCAGGGGAAGGTGGGGAGATCGGCACTTGCTGGAGGAGCTCAATGATGGGTTCGACGGTGGAAAGGGGTCGGTTAGGCTGATGGCCACGTGCTCGGGGCTTGGTTGTGGAAATAGAGAGTATGTGAGATTGATGACAGGTCGCTGATGGTGGGTGAGCATGCAGAGGCCTGGTGAGCATGATGGATGGGCGGACCGTGAAGGGACAGGGAGAGGAGAAGGCGGAGATGATGGGTGCTTGAGCAGGCAAATTGAAAAGGAGATGAACAGTCCAGAAAGAAGAAAAATGTGTAGCGTGCATAACTGTTTAAATTATATCAGAAAATTTCTTCTTCCGAATAAAGAAGACCATAAAGTAGATGAAAGAAATAAATGTCACAAAAATAGATGGTCATTATAATTTCTCTGTGAATGTGAAATGAAAAGGCTATTAGTTAAAAGACGGTGGAATATAAAAAGCAAGAAAAACCAAAAGGTTTTAAAATCGGTACCGATATGAAATCATTTTTCGCAGGTTCCACTGCGTACCATACTTAAAAATACAGAATTGAATGTACCATAGAGAACAGCACAGCGAGACGATCAAAACGGTATACGAATATTAGTAGTACGATCATCCTATCAAAAGTCGATAATCGGTACCAAAAATGCTGCTAAAACGCCGGAAATAAGGGAAACGGAGCAATAGCAGTTCAAATTTGGAGAAATGAAATATAACATCTCACTCCGAAGATGATTCACAAATTTATTGTATATAAAAAAATTCAGATTTGGGAAACATTTTATTATCATCAAATATTGACTGAATTAAATTTAATTAAAATTACACAAGGAAATAAGCTTCAATATTACCAAATAAAAATATACCATTTGTTATGTTTTAATGGACTTAATCCAAATATCAAATTTTTATTTGCAAATTCAATTATTTAAAACTTCACAAAATTTCAGTTAATTACGTTATTAAAACAGTTAAAATTTATGGGTCGTTACAGGTTTCGAAGGCAAAGGTGTTAAAAGGGGGTTTGGTATTATCCTTCAAAGTTTTACTCAAGGTTTTAAGCTTTCGAATAGATGGTTCCGACACCATCAAATTTCCCTAATTATTTTATTAAAGGTTTTGAAAGAGATACATTCGTATGTAACCACTTTGACCCAAAAGATATTTTAAAATTAAAACCCAATACTTTCGAAAGGGGCACTTTCATTGGTTTTGAAGCTATGTTTTAAGGTAATGTTTGATAATTCGAAAGGTATATATTGGTTTCTAATGGAATGAGTTAAAGAGCTTCGAAGGGTATATTCTTTGTGTTTTGAGAAGGAATTTTCTATGCTTTCATAGGTGGGTATCTAGGGGTTTCGAAAGTGATGTTTTAAGTTCAAAACCAATAACCCAATCTCATTTTAAAGGAAAAAAACCTAGCATAACTAAAGAGTTTTGAAATGAAGTTTTTGAAGATCGTTGATTAACAAGTAAAAGGGATTAACAAAGTTTTATATAAATGATTTCAAAGATATTTAACCACATGTGTTGATATTATTATGTTGTTATGAATGCTTCTTCATATATTAATTCACATTGTTATGAACCCATAATGGTACATTGAGGAAGGGCAGAATAACCAGTTAGGTTAACCTAGTAGTGTATATAAGTTAAGGATGCGAAAATATTAATTAAAAATATTAGCAGGCGCCAATAGGTCCACAGTAAGCCCATGAAAACTGAGAAAAGGAAATGATATTGGCATGGGCCAATAGGCTCATAGACAGTCCATGGAAACTATGATTTGATATTGGCAGGGCCAATAGGTTTGTAGTGTAGAATACGAGAGTATATGATTTTTGTTTGATGATAATAAACATATATATATTAGTTTAAACGTATTTATTGTTGTACTATTTTATTTTTCACATAATTAAATAAAATTTGTTGAATAAAATAAATAACTCAGAATTCGTATTTAAACAAGTATTTTATTCAAATAATTTTTTTACAAATTCAAATAGTACAAATTTGAGCTCTCGCCACATTTTAACATTTTCAATTACAAAGCAATTTCAATCACAACACAATTTTCAGTTTACAATTTTCACCTCACTATATATTCACTCTCACTCGTATTTGATCGTCAACTCTGGTCCGGTCTGAATCCCACATCTGAGTTATCTGCAAAATAAACACTGACACAATAAAATTGAAAATGAAAATATTTTGCAGTGCATAATAAAGTATGTGTTTTTGAAAATATTGTTTGCCTTAGTTTTTTGGGCTGTTCGTCATCATGTATTTTGAATTCAACTTACACAAACAGCTTGTAACATGCACAGTGTATCACTGTACATGTCATAAGGCCGTGCACACCGACATACACTTGCATCATAAAATTACAGGGACAGGTGAGTACAAGGTCAAACCCAACCAAATGGTGGATTCAACTCAGACTAGACCCCAAGTACAAAGCAGCATGCATAGACTACAAGACCACATAATAATGCAACTTAGACTCAATTCAACAAACTTGACTCATGTGCACCAAACATATGCAACAAAGAGGACAGTGCAACCAAGCGCACAAATCAAAGAGAAAAAATATGAAAGTGAGGGGGAAACAACAAATAAGCCAGCAAATCAGTACAATTGAGCTCGAAGCGAATGAAGACCAGACAAGAGTGTCAGCCAGCACAACGTACAACAACCCAGATCAACGAACATACGAAACCCCCCCTCCCCTCACACACACACACATGGATGCAAAGCAATCACAGTTTTAAGATGAAGTGAACCAGACTAAGATCCATACCACAATGCATTCAATCGGACTTCAAACATACAAACTAAAACTCTATGATTCAACAACACATACTGATTTATACATATGAATATGGTCAGATACAAGGCAGCACATGTAGCAACTCAACGAACCAGTGGAGCATGACTTCATCATGAAACCAGACCACTACAAAATGCACAAAAAGTCCAGTTACAACATGAACTAAAATGGTATGCACATGCATAAGACAGAGCAATAGTGGTACAAACTGTGCGTACAAGCAAACAAATGGTCAGGTGCAAAGCAATGGAGCAACAAGTAAATGGCATGAACAAATGCATTCACATGGGTCGGCAAGCATAAACAGGCTCACAAAAACACATATATACATACATGTATGAAGAAAATAAACCATTAAAACTGCATGAACACAGAGACAGGCATGGCCAAATAAGATGAACTCAACAAGAAAATAGGTCAAAGACAACATTCAGGCATGGACTCAACAAAGCACCATACCTCAACTGACCAGAACAAAGCACACAGTGTAATCAGACCAAACCAGTACCAACCATAACCACAAACTAGATTTCAAGTGGAATAAAATGCAATTCGAATGGAACTTGAAGCAATAAGCTAGTGCAATTAGAGTGCAGACTCAAAGCACCATAAACAGACCAGACTAAACAGAAGTCAGAGGCATGAACTCACAAACTCAATTAGAACCAACATACAAGTGAATGAAACTCCGAGGAAACATGAAATGCAAGTATGAGCAAGCAGTTAAACATGGACTGATACAAGTGCACTCGTCACAACAATATGCAGTGACAACCAGTACAATGCAAATCAGAATGGTGCAACCAAGACATATTAAGCACAATGACATGAATAGGTGAAATATAATGAATAAATACAACATGACAATAGGTACAAGCAACATAGGGCTAACAAGACCAGATGGGTCGAAGTAAATATCATTTGAATATGAAGTAGTTAACATTTTCTACAAAACAATGAAGTAGCAGTTCGATGAACAAGTCAAGGTCAAAAAGAATGGAGCTAATTTGAATTCATGGAGTAATTCGAACAATTCAATCAAAATTTACCCAAAAAATTATCTCCAAAAATTAAAATGCCAAACTCATAGGAAACGGAACAGAACTTACTTAAAAATTATTCACGCAAATTCAACAATGAACAAGTCAGAGATCACAGCACTCATTCGATCAAAAATCAACGCAAGTGTCAAAATCGTGAATTATTCAAACCAAAATTAGAAGACTGTAAATATATGACTATCAACCCTATAAATTAAACCCAGTATCATCATTGGCAAAGTGCGATTCAAGTTCAAGAAAAGTTCCAGAGCAATAAATCACAAAACTCGAATCGAGTCGAGTTCCAGCATATCAAACTGAGGAATCAAAGCAAAATTCACACACCAATTTCTATTCAATCGAACTCGACAAGGATTGTAGCAACCAAAAGCAAATCGAAGCCAGGATCGATTGACAATGCCGAGTTGAATTCATCACTCAAGCGGTTACAACATCAAGACGGCGGCTTCAATTCCCTAGTTTCAAAGAGGAACGTAAGAACCAGCCGAAGCCAATTCATACACAAAAAGAGGCGGCCACGAGCGAAAATTAAAAGGGGAAGACATCTTATTTTATTTTACTTGGACTGGCCTTTATTTTGTATTGGGCTGAGTTATTTATAAGTTAGGGTTTTTTTTTTCTTTATTTATTTTATTTTGTAATTTTTCTATTTTAAATTATGTAAATTCAAGTCGTGCGACTGGGGACGAATTGCAATGATGTAGTTCGAGAATTCGCAACTCAATGGCTGAGTTGTGGCAGGGTTTTGAGCGTAGTGTTAGGTTATTCATTAGCGGATGTCGCAAGTTAACGTGTGTAAGCGTCCAACTACTTAATTTCTAGTAGAAACCTTGGAGGCGGCACATAGGTAGGGTTTTGCCGAAGCTGGGTAAATTTGTGTGTGATCTCTTTTGCATTATTTTCTATTTTATTTCCGCATTGATTTTTATTATTATTAGTATCACACTATTCACCCTCCTCTAGGGTGAAAACGATCCTACAAGTGGTGCCAGAGCAACGTTAATAGCGTAGATGTTTAACCCTAGTTGCAAATCTAACGAGAGTCTATCCAGTATTATCCCCCTTATTTTTGATGGAACGGATTTTTTCAATTGGATATTAAAAATTGAATTTTATTTAAAATCTGTCAATTTTAAATGTTGGGATACTATTGAAAATGAGTGTGATATAGTAGACAAGAAAAATACTTCGATCAATGCTTTTTGCTATGCACATACTATATTCTCATATTAACCAAGATAATTTTAACCATATCTCTCATTGTGAAAGTGCATGGGAAATCTGGAATAAATTTGATGCAATATATGGTGCAAAAGTCAACATCTAAGAAAAATCCACCACAATCAACTCAGTTAAAGAAACATGCTTGACAGGATTTGCAAAAGACAGCAGTGATGAAGATTCAATAGCCGATGAGATAAGTGATCTTTCATTCAATGTTTTAGTTCTCTTGTGCCGAAAATTAATTGAAAATAATGAAGCTCTTAAGATGAAAAATAATAAGTTAAAAAGGGAACAATCTAAACTACGTCATAAAAATAATGATTTTGAAAACGAGCTTAAAAATATTAAGAAAAATGTAAATTCTAATTGCAAAAGGTATTTGGACTATGAAAAAGAATTTGTCTGTTTTAATGAAAACTTTCAAAAGTTAGAAAATGAAATTTTAATTTAGGACAAGAACAAATCTGAGTTGATTTATAAAAATAATATTTTGCTAAAAGAGTTGGGTTGTTTTAAGAGGTCGAAAAGTTCTAAATATGCGATTTTTGAAAAGAAATTAAACGAGGTCAACGAAAATTTCAAAACCCTTGAAAAAGAAAATGTGATTTTGAGCAAATCTGAAATTATTCGATTAAATCACGAGTTTGAAAAGGAGATTAAAAAATCAAGGATTTTGAAAAAAATGAATTAAAAAAACTCCAACTCTCTGAAACTGACATGCTAGAAATTAAGACTAAAATTAGAGAGCTTAAAAATGAAAATATGGGCTTGAAAATGAATAATTTTGAAAAGAGAGATAGTACCATTAGTTGTTGTTCGAAGCTAATAAATGAAAATTAACTATAGTTGATTACTCAAAAAAAATTCCCTAGAGAAAAATCATTTTATGTGTTCTTAGAAAATCTATTCTTCATGAATAAAAGAAAAGGATTTGGATTTGCGAAAGTATCAAAATACGAACAATAAAATAATATCGCAGTTAAGGGGGAAAGTGCGATCCCCAAATGCATAAAGTATGGAAATATTGGACATGGAAAGAATAATTATCGAAATATATACAAACACAAATTCGTTAAACAAATATGGATTCCAACAAGTACGAATATAAATGGTTTGAAATTTAAACAAATTTGAATTCCCAAGGGTACAATTGTAGATGCTAACAGTTTTTTATATAAACAAATTTAGGTACCAAATATTTCAATAGATAATAATAGTGGTCTTACATCCTTAGTTAGACCACTTGGCTTCTCCAAAATTTAGACACATAAGTGGGCTAAGAAACAAATTTGATGGAGATAGATTTCGAGTTATTCTAGGTGATTGATAAACTAAAATTTAAATGTTCCTTAGCCTATAAAGATTAGATGGAGATCATCGCATTTCGGATGTCACGGCATCGAAGGAAAGTGAGGTATGATCTCTTAATTCAATTTTGTTTACATATTGTTAATTATGTTTTCATCCACACTGTTGAAGTATTTCTGCCATATCTTGAACAAATCAACTTTGATTTTTGAAAGTCTTAAAGTTCTGGAAAGTTAACCAATAACGCTACAACTTTGCTGTTTTTAGTTTTTATTGATTCACTTTGGAATTTCATGAAAAACTGCTTTGATGAATTTTTTGAATGTGTGTTTTTGCTCAATATAGATTACTTTACTTGTGCTTGATATAAATGGATATGCTGAAAAAATTAAAAAAAACAAATAATTTAAGTGTTAAGGAGTACATGTTTTTATTATATACCACTTTATATCACAATGTATACCTTAAATACAAGTGGTATCTGATATCATCTCATGTTGAAATCATTTTTTCAATTATTTAATTATTTATATATTGATTTTCAACTAGAAGCCATTTTCACAAAACCCCCTTATAGAAAATTGATTTTCACTTATTTTAATTTTTGAAACTTGGGTTTTCATTATGTTAAAAATAGTCTAGTTTATTGGATAAGATATGTACTCTAGAAAAGGTAATCATTGACTAATTAAATCTTTTGGAACTCATCAAAATTATTATAGTGCTTGAAAAGTGATGGATAGTGATTAAATTATATTTCCTAACAAGAGGAAGTATTTTTTTAATTTGTGATAAATTTTATAATATTTTTAGATTAGTACTTATTCCACGATCATTTCTATCACTTTCACCTTTCTGTTAATCCATGCATTATAATATAATGTGCAGAATTTGGTATTTCAAAATAAGGAATTTTTTTTAAAAATAATTATATCCTAAAGTATTCACTCTCATTTAAAAGTCCTCGCGGTTATGCAGGGATGGGTTACTTGAATTTCAATAAATGGGCTTCCATTCTCATTTAAAAGTGGATGGGACGCATATAAGAAAGGGATAAATATCAAGTATATTCTAATCTCATTTAAAAGTCCTCACGGTTATGCATGGTTAGAAAATACTTGACATATTTTTTTAAAAAAAAGGTACCTACTAACCTCATTTAAAAGTCCTAACGGTTATGCATGGTTAGTAAGTGCTTTACAATTTTGTATAATATTTGAAAAGAGAGAATGCACAAGTTATTCCTTTATTGAACAAACTCTTGTCACTATAAAGTTTTCCACATCCTACAATTTCTCTAAAGTGGAGTTTGTTACTAATTAATAAAGTATTATGATTTTTGTTTGATTAATTGGAATTTGAAATTAATATTTCCCTCTTGATTTGATTTTATAGTTTTTATCAAAATCTTAGTTATTTCAATTACTATTATTATTTTTGATAATAACAAAAGGAGGAGAGAAGTTAAGATTTTTATTTTTGAGCAATATTCTTACTAATATTCGAGATTGTTTTTATTCAAAGTTACTTTTAATTAATTTTTCAGTTTTAACTACACGCATCTGTGTAGTGGGAGTTTTGTTGTAGGGGGAGCACTCAAATAGGGAGCGCTAATAGAATTCATCAAAAACAAATACATCTAATAGAGTCAAAATCTTAATATATGTTTGTTATCATCAAAAGGGGAGATTGTAGAATATGCTAGCATTTGATTTTTTTTATGATAATAAACATATTTATTCGTTTAATTGTATTCGTTGTTGTTCTATTTTATTTTTCATACAATTAAATAAAAATTTGTTCAATAAAATAAATAACTCGGAATTCATATTTAAACAAATATTTTATTCAAACAAATATTTTATTACAAATTCAAATAGTACAAATTTATGCTCTCACTACAGTTTCACATTTTCATTTACAATACAATTTCAATTACAACACAATGTTCAATTTACAATTTTCACCTCACTACATATTCACACTCACTCATATTTGATTTTCAACTCTGGTCCAGTCTGAATCCAGCATCTGAGCTACCTGCAAAATAAACACTGACACGGTAAAATTGAAAAAGAAAATATTTTACAGTGCATAATAAAGTATGTGTTTTGAAAATATTGTTTGCCTCAGTTATTTGGGTTGTTTGACATCATTTATTTTGAATTCATCTTACACGAACAGCTTGTAACATGCACATTGTATCATTGTACATGTCACAAGACCGTGCACACCAAAATACACTTGCATGATAAAATTTCAGGGACAAGTGAGCACAAGGTCAAACCCAACCAAATAGTGGATTCAACTCAGACCAGACCCTAAGTACAAAGCTTCAGGCCTAGACTACAAGACCACATGACAATGCAGCCTAGACTTAGTTCAACAAACTTGACTCATGTGCAACAAACATATGCAACAAAGTGGAAAGTGTAACCAAGTGCACAAATCAAAGTGACAACATATGAAAGTGAGGACGCAACAACAAAGAGACCAGCAAATTAGTACAATTGAGCTCGAAGCAAATGGAGACCAGACATGAGTGTCAAACAACACAACATACAGCAACCCAGATCAATGAAGATATGAAACCAACCACATACACATGGATGCAAAGCAATCACAGTTTCAAGCTGAAGTGAACCAGGCAAAGATCCAGACCATAATGCATTCAGTTAGACTTCAAGCATACAAACCAAAACTCATGATGCAACACCACATACTGATTTATATATATGCATATGGTCAGATACAAGGTAGTACATAAAGCAACTCAACAAACAAGTGGAGCATGACTTCAACATGAAACCATACCACTACAAAATGCACAACAAGTCCAGCTACAACATGAACTAGGATGGTACATACATGCATAAGACAGAGCAATAGTGGTACAAACTATGCGTACAAGCAAATAAATGGTCAGGTGCAAAGCAATGGAGCAACAAGTAAATGGCATGAACAAATGCATTCACATGGGTCAGCAAGCATAAACAGGCTCACCAAAACACATATATACATACATATATGTATGAAGACAATAGACCATTAAAACTGCATGAACACAGGGGCAGGCATGACCAAATAAGATGAACTCAACAAGCAAATGGATCAAAGACAACATTCAGGCATGAACTCAACGAAGCACCTGACCTCAACTGACCAGAACAAAGCATGCAATGCAATCAGACCAAACCAGTACCAACAAGAACCATAAACTAGATTTCAAGTGGAATAAAATGCAATGCGAATGGAACTTGAAGCAACAAGCTAGTGCAATCAGAATGCAAACTCAAAGCACCAGAAAAGACTATATGAGTCGAAGGAACTAACATTTGAGTATGTAGTAGTTTATAGTTCTACAAAATAGTGTAGTAGCAGTTCGATGAACAATTCAAGGTCAAAAAGAATGGAGCTAATTTGAATTCATGGAGTAATTCAAACAAGTCAATCAATATATACCCTTAAAATTATCTCCAAAAATTAAAATTCCAAAGTCATAGGAAAAGAATGGAACCGACTCAAAAATTATTCAAGAAAATTCAACAATGAACAAGTCAGAGATCACATCACTCATTCTATCAAAAACTCAATGCAAGTACCAAAATCAAGAATTATTCAAACCAAAATTATACAAACCAAAATTATACAAACGTAAATATTGGATTTTCAATCCTATAAATAAAACCCAACATCGTCATTTGAAAAGTGCGATTCAAGTTCAAGAGAAATACCTATGCAATAAGTCACGAAACTCAAATCAAGTCGAGTTTAAGCATATAAAAGAGAAATCAAAGCAAAATTCATGTACCAATTTCTATTCAGTCGAACACGACAAAAATTGTAGCAACTGCAAGCAAATCAAAGCCAGGATCAATTGAAAAGGACGAGTTGAATTCATCACTCAATCGATTATAACATCAAGGTGGCGGCTTCAATTTCAGAGCCCTACTTTCAAAGAGGAACGAAGGAACCAGCCGAAGCCATTTCATAGAGAAAAAGTGGCGGCCATGAGCGAAAATACAAAAGAGGAAGACATCTTATTTTATTTTACTTGGGCCATCCTTTATTTTGTATTGGGCTGAGTTATTTATAAATTAGGGTTTTGTTTTGTTTTGTTTATTTTGTAATTTTTTCTATTTTAAATTGTGTAAATTCTAGTCGTGTGATAGGACGAACTACGGTGGTGTAGTTCGAGAATACGCAACTTAGTGGCTGAGTTGTGGTAGGCTTTTGAGTGTAGAGTTGAGTTAGTCATTAGCAGATGTCGCAAGTTTATGTGTGCAAACGTCTGACTACTTAATTTCTAGTAGAAACCTTGGGGGTAGCACGTTGGCAGGGTTTTGCCGAAGCTGGGTAAATTTGTGTGTGATCTCTTCTGCATTATTTTTTGTTTTGTTTTCGTATTAATTATTATTATTATTATTAGTATCACCTTATTCACCTCCCCTCTAGGATGAAAACGATCCTATAGTAGTTAGCCATGAAAACTATATCTGGATTAAGATATTCAAAGAAGTCAATAGGTTCCTAGAGAGCCTATGAAACTAGGATAAGATAAAAGATATTGGAGTTACCAATAAGTTCTTAGTGATTCCATGAAAACTATGAAATCAAACGCGGAGTCCGTAAACATTTCACATGTTATTAGTAAGTCTATGAAAACTAATAGGTTAATAATGACCCTAAAAACTATAAATGAGACAGATAGTCAGAATGAAGGGGGATGGGTAATACAGAATTAATTTACTTGTTTGCATATCATCATATTGTTTTGAGTTGTTTTAACCATTGTGGATGAGCACATATATGGTTTTATAAAGGTTTTAGGATACTAGTGAGGGGAGAACCTGTTCCGCTAAGCGGTGTGGTCTCACTAGATATCTAAATGGTTTAAGATGTTAGATTATTATTCATACAAGGCTTTATGTCTGACACGAAGTTTTTGTCTTCACCTTAAAATCTTGGGTACTCAATTTGTTTTGAGTAGTTTGAGGGTTAAGGTTTCTAGGTTTTCTTTTAAATAAATAAAGCTTCCGAAGACGTGCAGGAGGCAAGCTTATTAATATGAGTTCTTTTATTCCATTGTGTATTTTAGGTTGTAATGGCAAATCCGTTTTATTTCCTTATTATGTACTTTGATCAACCAAGAAAGCATCTTCATATGACACTCTTGGCGTATTTTCTATTAATTATATGCTATTTGAACATGGTCTGCATATTGGGATTATGTAATGAATTTGAAAGATTCTGAAGTGGAATCTGGAATTTGTTTATTGCTTAAATTTTTTCCATATTCATGTGTTTTTGTATATCAATGTATCTAACATTCCCGTATTTGGTCATCGAGGATTAATAACTATGGATGATTGCAGTATCCATAGCTGTTAGTTTTGGGCCTCCAAGTAGGAGGATGTTACATGATGAGGCTTCTGATGGTAGAGTGCAACAAGGTGAAGATGTAAGGCAAGATCGGTGTTGTTTGGGAAACGATGTGGTAGTGGCTATGTTGTGTTGATGATTGGGCTGAGATGAAGTTGTTTCATGATTTGGTAGTTCGTGTGTTATTCAGTGAGTTTTATCTCGCTCACAACTATATCTCTTTTATTGTCTGCTATTATATAATTATCTCGATTGTTAATTGCATCACTAGATGAATACTGATTGATTGGATGAAGGTTAATCGTTTGGATCGATTGAGAGATTTTGTGTACGTTGGATGTCCAAAATTCAAAGGATATGATGTTCATTTGCTTTTCGATTTGTGTAATTTATTTATATTGTATATACAATGTATCGATGGTCAAAATTCGATGGATTTCGACTCGGCCACATGATAAAATTTACATTGATGATTTGTTGGTGATATTAGATAATTTTTCTCCATAACTCATATTTTTGGACATTCAATTGATTTTATGGTTTTAATTTTTTTTTAAAGCTTTGGTAAATAATATTTGTATTTCAAATTTAATTTGTGGTATATTTGTAAATAAATCAAAGTAGTCGTGGAATAAAATGAGTTGATGGAGATTGTTTTAGAAGTTAAGTTATTCAAAATGGGAGTAGAGGCTTTCTATAGTAACTAAGTTTATGGAATTAGTTTATTTTATAATTTTGTTTAGTTGAAAGGTTTAATGATATGTTGAAAAGTAATTTATACAAAAAAATGATTTTGAATGTTATAAATATTTATATCTGAACATTTGATTTAATTGTTAAAGAACTTTCTATTTTCAACGTTTGAAATAAAATTAGGATTTAAGTATGATTTTTATGTCTTTTGTTTTCTTATTTCTTATACAGATTGCAATATTGCGAATGATTCACCATTGATACTGATTTGAGTTATATTTTAAGATCATATGGTGATGAAATCTTTTTGGTTGGTTTATTGATATTTATTCTATATGACGAGAAATTTGAAGAAACGGTTTAGTAATGTCATATGGTATGTAACTTTCAAAAATACTTCTTCGGTTATTCTTTAAACTTGTTATATCAAATATCGAAGGAGCGAGTGTGATATGTGAGCATCAAATAAGTAAACCAGTGACACACGGCGATACGGGATGCCATTGTGTTATTTATTCAATTATTCTTTGCTCATGGATGACACTCATACAAGGGTATGTAGTTTTTATGCGACTCGCTCCGGTGAGTACGTATGGAGGCTACTTCTTAGCCATATAGTTTGTGTATATTATATGTCTGGCTACCTTTATTCAGCTCCCTTTATGTTTTGGGAGTGGACGAGGTCGGTCGATATCTATCCTAATGGCCTGAAAGAGGAGGCGCGCCCTCGATTACAACATTGTTGTTGTATATTATATTTGATGCCATCATGAGATTAGAAGGATGTAGCCCCTTGTTTCACATAGACAAGCATTTAGTTACCATAAAGGCACAAATCCGTAAGCATGGCCGAAGAGACTACGCATTGCTGAGCATATTGTGCATCATTGTCATGATACCAAGAGGGGAGAGGTTATGGTACCGATGACTTTAGAATTCGTGTCATATCGACCACGTGTGGCTCCTTGAGTAAGAAGATGTGATGCCAGTCTCCCATCTAGTTTCAATGTAGGTGTATGTATGTGGATGGTAGATAGACATATACTATGTATCGATGAGATTATACCTGTGATTGTGTCAAAAGTATGGTCAACCTTGTATCCATCTTAGGCAGACGGCCTTTTCTTTACAAGCAGATGACCTACCTATTATTGATTATATTTGAATATTATTATTAGCCAGCTCAAATCTTTCTAGTTTATTTTTGTGATTTGATGATGATATTTTATTATGTGATATTGAGGGATATATTTAAACATTACTTCGTCCTTACCTACCTTTACTTGAGGATAACTCCTTATTGACTATTTCTAGACTTTGATGATGATTTCAGATATGGATGATTCACCCACTTGTTATTGTTTAGACGAGATGATATTTGATATGATTTATATAGGTGGTAACATCTTTATATTGGGTTTTGTGGCTGTTGTTATTTTGTTATACTATTGTTTTATGTCATCACAATTTAGTCATGCATATTTTATATCTATATATATGTAACCTTTGATTTAGATATAGTCAATAATAATTGGGTCAGCCCGAAACATTTCAAGTATAGGGACAATGAGACCAGCTTATTTACTGGTTATAGTAGAGGCTAATTATGTAGTTTATTTGTATGTTATTATATATATGATGTACCTCATGGATGTATATTCTTGAGGTGTATTTTGGACATGCATTGTATATTATATTTTATCGCTGCGATTGACTATGTGATCTCTGTTATTTACTACATATTGTGTGTTTTTCAATTGCAGAGGGACACGTGTTTATTGCTTTGTGTCGATACTGTACATTTGTTAGTGAATTATATTTGATGTTTAAATACATACTAGTGTTATCCGAAGGGAATATTCATGTATGTATTATATATCACCTTATTCTCCATATTATCCGACGGTATTACTTTATAATGCTCTTGGATAGTATGGGTATGTTGGTGGGGTGTTACAAAATGGTATCAAAGTAGGTTCAGAATAATGCATTGTATATAAGAGACACTAGCCCAGACCTTAGATGAGATTTAGAGTCCTTGTTCCCTTGGTTGTGTTGTAGATTTTTTTTTATACATAAATAATAGTAGAAGTATATGATGATTGCTGGGGTAATATCTGGAGACGTACTTTTTATTTTGCCTATTGTATATAGATATATTCCTTACCTTTACCTCTTTTGTATGTGTTTGTTTTCAAGAAGGTGTTGAGGGAGGTAGCAAAGTAAGAAGTACTTAGTCCGACGAGCAGTGTTGGTATTGTTGATGATGAATAAACCTCTATATGGTTTGAATATGAATGAAGTGATCTATTAGTGATTAGAGTTGCATAACATAAATTGATAGATAGTTTTTTGCTGAATGCGTTTTTTTTTGTTTGAGTATGTGTATATTGTTGTATTGATACTTAATTGATTTTATGGATGGTGTGTGATAATTTTTATTGTTGTTGATAAACGATGAATTAAATATATATATGGATTTTTGAACATAAATAGCTTTATATAAACAAGCAAATGATTTGGTAAAATATGAATTTGATTTTTTTTTTGCAAAATGATTTAATTTTTTTTAATATGTGTGAGCGCCAAAATTGGTCTCTAACACCCAAATCCAGATAAAAGCACCAAATCACATTTTTAGATCACAGACGGATTGTATGTAGAGAGTATAAATATGAAGAACGGTAAAAATTTAAAAGAAAGCAGTAATAATAGAGGATTTATAGTGGTTCGGCTAACTCTAGCTTACGTCCACTTCAGAAATTTCCTTTTTATTGATATTTGAATCGATTATAGTTACAATCCAGAGCTTTTAAAGCAAAAATGCCAGAGTACCCTTAATAGGGAAGATGAAGGGAAGCAGAATGAAGATCCCCCTTTCCTAAGTCCCACATGCTGTATTTATAGACAAAACTCGAGTTACTGAGATTCCTGAGTGATCCAGGCCCATTAAGACTATAACCGAACGTACACCCTTCATTGTGACCGATCCCAAGTTATCAATAAGCCGACCCGAAGTAGCCAGGGTATTGACCCAAAGTGGCCCTAACCTCGACTCGAAGTAAAGTGCTCAACGACTCGAAGCAGCTCCAACAGGTCGATCTCTAGGAGTGCTACCCTACCTTTATGCCGACCCAAATACCAGCTACGGCCATACCATGTATGGCCGAACCATATGCTCCAATCCCCTTGAGGCCAGAACCATTCAAACCAAACAACTTTGTTCTATCCTCCCTGACCATCCTTATGTGACCGAGTGACACATACCGAACCATGCACGACCGACTTACCTTAGCTTTTACACCATGACCGAACGAAATGGCCTTCCTTCCTTTGTCTGACCGACCCTCCTTAACCGATCCACTCCACTATCGACCTACTCCAATGTCGACCCACTCAAATGCCGACACATTCTACGCCGAGCCCTAGCCTTCCTACCGATCCACACTATATTGACCCATATCCTTCTTGCCAACCCGAACCTAGCCTAACTCTAGCCTTCTTATCGATCCGCTTCAATCACCGATCCACACCATCCTGCCGACTACTTCCTCGGACTGACCCTATATAACCAATCTATTCCATTGCCGATCCCATCGAGGCCGAACCACCAAAGTCGATCCACTCCAATGCCGAACTAGGCCCGGCGGAACTATCTTGGCCGACCCACGCACGACCTTTCTTCCTTGAACGAGCGGCACCTGCCGACCCACCTAGGCCGAGCCATGCACGACCTTTCTTCGTTGATCGAGCGGCACCTATGGTCCACCTAGGCCGAGCCATATATACCAAATCATCCCTGATTGACCGTCTATCGATCCAGCGGGCTCAAACCCATGGTATTCCAGTCTCGATAAACGAGCAGTCGATTTGAGTTGAATCCGCCTGTATACGACCTTACCAAAAGGTAGGTTAACATTTTCCCCCAACACATGCCTTGCTATTGGAAGTTGTATTTTGAATAGTCTTAAATCTGATATTCGAAGTCCATGTTACATTCACTATCAAGCAACTCCATCCAATCTGATAGTATACTCTACGATCGTTCCAAGTCGTTATCCAATTCCGAATCCATTAACCAAATCCACGATCTTTTCGGATCATTTTATTCGAGTCTAGCACCACTTCGGGTCCTGTAGTCCAAATTGAGGACCTTGCTGGATCCAAATCCTAAGTCGGGACCTCACCAGGTCCTGAAACCATATCCAAGACCTCGTCGGAGCCATATCCAACTCTATACCTGTTCGAAACCACTATCTGAATCCATTTGACACCTTGGAAGTCAGTAATCAAATCCTACGATATCTCGAGATCGTTGATGGCCACTCCGGACCCTTGCTAAGCTCGATCCAAACTTAATAATTGAATAGGTAGATCCTATCGCGTTCCGACGAAGCAACCTATCCCTTGCACTCCTGTTCAACATCCCTGAACATTAAGAGATGCCTTGATCCTCCTAGACTGTCATCAGCCTCTCCAGGCTTTTATTGGATCCCATCCCATCACTCTCTGGTGAAAGGTAAATAACATTGATTGAGCCGATCCTGTCGCTCTCCGACGAAGCAGCGTCACTCGCTGCACTCCTGTTCAATATCCTTGAACAGTAAGCGATGCCATGGCCTAAGTCCTAGATCGATTGTAGCATCTCCGGGCTCTCATTGGATCCCATACTGTCACACCTCGATGAATGGGAAATAACAACGAGAGAGCCGATCCTGTCGCTCTCCGACGAAGCGGCGTCGTTCCTTACACCCCGGTTCAGTGTCCTTGAACATAAAGCGATTAATTTCCAACTGACATCTAATATACGTCCCATAACTCTCCGGTTAGGTATTCATTGCATAAGACCAAAATCCATTTATCTAATCCAAGGTCCAAATGTCCAATAAGAAAAACACAAAAAGCTAAGGGCTTCCTCTCCGAGCAAAGTAGCCTATTACCATCTTAGAGCATGCCTGGGGATCACTCTGGCTCCCTTACATGTGTAAGTGGCATAGTTGCTGTTTACTTTTTAAACAAAATTCGAAAAGATTATTCGATGACCAGAGTCCAAATCCTGAACTCGGTCCTTGCCATCGCGATCAGCGGATGACGAGTCGTGACCCCATTCCAGGGTCGCTCCTATTTGATCCAAGCGGTAGCTGCTCGTGTTCTGCTGCTCTTGTCTGATTCCTCACATACTGTGGAAACCTGCCACTTCTAACATGTTCCTCCACCACATCCTTCAGGTGGCGGCATTCATCTGTTGAATGCCCTTCAAGCTCATGGAATAGGCAGTACTTCCTACTCCTACGTTCCCGTTCAGTGGGATTCCTCCTGGGTGGTTTTCGATAGGGGAGTTGCAACCGAGTGTCCAAGTAAATCCGTTCCAAATTATCTGTTAAATCCATGTACGTCTCGAATTTGGGTTCTCGACCTCTCCTTCATTTGTCTGAACCACCAGGTACATCGTCCAGCTTACGTTTCCTTTATCTAGTCTTCGTCCTTCATCAGGCGTTCCTTCGCCTTGCACGGTGTTTATCTCCTGCCTTTCGGTATGTGAATCCTCTAACCGAATGATTCTTTCCGCCTCATGATAGAACTCTCTAAGATCCTGTGGTGGATCCCGTGCTAATGAATCCTTGAGTTTCTTACCTTCCGCAATCCCTGCTACCGCCGCCATCAAAATCATTGATGGTTCCGAGCAATCTACCGAGGCTACAGCCACATTAAATCACATTAGAAAACCTCTCATGGACTATCCAATCCTCTGTTTCATCGATGCCAATGTCATTACATTCTTGGGTCGCGTCACGTGGACCCTGAACTGTCTCATGAAGCGTTCCACTAGCTCGCCTCATGTCCTGATCGAACCCTCCAGCTTCCTAAACCAAAGCGCAACCAAATTCGTCAAGTACAAAGGGAAACATCTTGCCATCACCTCCTCAGATGCCCCCAGCACTTTCATATGTCTGATGCATCTGGTTACATGCATAGTTGGATCCAATTTTCCATCAAAGGCCTCCAGTATTGGCAGTTTGAATTCTAGAGGGTTCCTTGCATTCCTAATATCCGGAGTGAACAGACGTCGACTGACTTCCTCCAAGCCTTTGTTTGGTAGTCCTCCTCTCATAATCCTACTTATTAATCTAGCC
This sequence comes from Allium cepa, assembly GCA_030765085.1. Lineage (NCBI taxonomy): Eukaryota > Viridiplantae > Streptophyta > Magnoliopsida > Asparagales > Amaryllidaceae > Allium > Allium cepa. The sequence goes on from CM060929.1 coordinate 788,469,708, forward strand.
ATCTGCTCATCTCCATCCGGGTGTAGTCCCTTGTTCGCATCTCCACCTTGCCCCCATGTCTTGGAGGGTACTTTGGGTAGTACTTTTCATGTTGCCATTTACATTCATGTTGGTCCCTACTCGCTGAGCTTCATTCATAGCTCTCCCAGTATCCAATCCGAGGGTCTGCCCCCAGACATTTGCTGATTTCCTTCAATCCCTTCAATCTGGTTCTGGTTTTGACCTTTAGAAACTTCTACAGCTCTGATTCCTTGTCCTGCGTTGCCAGCAGCTGCGGTTGTTCCATTCCCTTGACTTTATACTCCAGCTTGTCCAACATGTCGAAGTAGGTTCTGCATTATCTCCTCTTGTCTTTTCGGCAATTTTTCCTGCATAGCTCCCATCATCATCTCGTCCCTGAGGTCTAATTTGCTCTTAAGGAAGCCGCTTGACTCCCTTTGTGTTGACTTCTTTCCGTCCTCTATCTCCTGGTTGATTTCTTTTCCATAGTCTTCAAAATCCAAGTTCCTAAGCATTTAAATCCAAAATTCAAGCTTTAGTATCCCTGATTGCTAGCTTTCTCAGTGAAAGCACCAAAATGTTAGTGCCAAAATTGGTCACTAACAACCAAATCTAGATGAAAGCACCAAATCACAGTTATAGATCATAGACGGAGTGTACATAGAGAGTATAAATATGTAGAACAGTAAAAATTAAAAAGAAAGCAATAATAATAGAGGATTTATAGTGGTTCGGCTAACTTTGGCCTATGTCCACTCTAGAAATTTCCTTGTTATGACATCCGAATCAATTACAATTACAATACAGAGTTTTCAAAGTAACAATGGCAGAGTAGCCTTAATAGGGAAGAAGAAAGGAAGCATAATGAAGATCCCCTTTTTCGAAGCCCCACGTGCTATATTTATAGGCAAAACCTGAGTTAATGGGCTTCCTGAGTGATCCGGGCCAATTATGACCATAACCGTACCCACACTCTTCATCATGACCGAATGACATGGCCTTCCTTCCTTTGTCCGACCGACCCACTCCAATGCCGACCCACTCCAATGCCGACCCATTGTACGCTGAGCCCTAGCCTTCCTACCGATCCACACAATATCGACCCATATCCTTCTTGCCAACCCGAACCAGGCCAAACCCAAGCCTGCCTACCATTCCGCTTCAATCACTGATCCACACCATCCTACCGACTACTTCCTTCGACTGATCCATGCCATTGCCAATCCCATCGAGGCCGAACCACCAAAGCCAATCCACTCCAATGCCGAACCAGGCTCGACCGAACTATCTTCGTCGACCCATGTACGACCTTTCTTCCTTGACCAAGCGGCACCTGCCGACCCACCTAGGCCGAGTCATGCACAAATTTTCTTCCTTGATCGAGCGTCACCTGCCGATCCTTCTAAGCCGAGCCATATATACCGAACCATCCCTGACTGATCGTCTATCCATCTAGTTGGCTCAAACCCATAGTATTCCATTCTCGACAAACGAGCAGCCCATTTTAGTTGAATCCGCCTGTATACGGCCTTGCCAAAAAGGCGGGCTACCATTTGCCCCCCAAAACATGCCTTGCTATTGGAAGTTGTGTTTTGAATAATCTCAAACCCGATATCCGAAGTCCATGTTACAGTCACTATCAAGCATTCCATCCAAATCTGATAGTCTGCTTCGCGACCGTTCCAAGTCGTTATCTTACTCTGAATCCATCCCAAATCCATTAAATGAATCCACTATCTCTTCGGATCATTTTATTCGAGTCTAGAACCTCTCCAGGTCCTATAGTCCAAATCGAGGACCTTGCTGGATCCAAATCATATGCCGGGACCTCAACGGATCCTAAAACCCATATCCAGGACCACGCAGGGTCCTTATCCAACTCTTTACTTGTTCGAAGCCACTATGCAAATCCATTTCACACCTTGGAAGTCAGTAATCGAATCCTACGATCTCTCTAGATCGGCCTCTCCGGACCTGTGACAACCCGGAATTTTTAAGTGATTTAAATCGGAATATTTAATCGATTTTAAATATTCAATGGTATAATTTTCAATTGAATTACGAATATCACAATTTATTTGATAATTAATTATCGAATTAAATAACTTGAATTTGAATAAAATGTTGAATTTGGGATTTTAAGCCTGTTAAAAATAATTTGAAGACTTATAAAATCTATATTGATAATATTGAAGATAATGAAAGTTTTAAAATTTAAATTTAATGGTGATTTATTCGGTTTTAAAATTTCATTGTTTAAATTGAATTTAAAAATAGCCTTCCGAGGCACAGTCTCGGAATTCGACGAAACCAGTTCCATTGGTTCCGTAATATCGAATTATTACCGGGTTTCAAATTTCGTATTGAACGAAGTTGCTGTGTGCGGATACGGCGTATAAACGCGCTGAAGTTTATTTGAAAATAGGAATATATTGTACTTGTTAGTCAAACTTAATTTACATCAGAATCTTTTCAGTTCCTTCCCGTGCACGCTTCCTTTGGCTTTCCAAAGACGATTCTTCATCCTCCTTTCTTTTATACGAAACCTATTCTATCTCCAGTGAAATTCAGATACTTAAAAAAAAAAACATGGCCGAACCTTTTGAATTGAAATCACGATCATTCGTTTCTATTTCGTTCCCCTCTCCCATTCTTCTTTGGTTCGCAAATATATTCAAAATCAAAAAGGGGCCGCACCCCCAAATCGAATCGAATCAGTTTCGTAAAAAAAAAAAATGAAACCATCTCCTAAATTCGGTTCTTCCAAAGGGCTTTGATCTGCTATATTGATTGGGGAGGGGGTGCGACGTTGTCGAGTAACTCGACAGTGAAGGGTCGAACACTGTTTGGAGCTAGGGTTGCGGTTTAAGCTCTTTGTAGGGATTGGTGTTTGAATCTGAAGCTGGATTCGAGTTCGTAGAGGTGAGAAGCATCTCAGGTGGAAGTTTGGAAGGCCGCGTCGTCTTGGGGAGGAGTGCGACATAGTTGTACGGCCAAGCGAAAGCAGAGAGGCTGCGTTAACGTCGGCATCCTAAAAGATGCTGGATTTTAGGCTTCTTCTTGCTGTGAGTATCCTCTGTCTCGATTAAATCTTCTATGTAAATATATATATACAGGTTTCAGAGTACATGTGTATATGTATATTATAATTGAAGTTGAAGTTTTAAAATACAGTAAGATATTTACAGTGAGGTATTTATTCATTTAAATTTTTGAATTACTGAATATATATAAGTATATATATGTTTTAAAGAGAAGTTATCAGTTTAATTAAATGGTTAGTTTTTGAATGATAAAGTTTTTGTAGAATTAGACTTGTGAAGTCTATAAATTATTTAGGAAAATATGAAGGGATTTTGTATGTTGAAGTTAGTATAAAAATAGATTTTTAAATCTATGTAAATAATTTTTATAAGTAGATAAAATAATTTCAGAAGAAATAAATATAACAAGTACACATTTTGAAGTTACTAGTTTAACTTTAAAGTAATATATTTGTTTAGTTGACTTAATTAAAATCTATTTTAGTCATTAAAGGATTATTCAAAGGGAAATTAGTTCGAAATTTAATTTTCCATTAAAAATTGCAAATCATTGGTTAAAATTAAATGAAATTGTAAAACGAAAATTTATTGTTCGATTAATGCAAAATATTAATAAATTGAACAATGTTATTCAAGGTCAAAATTGGGAAGAAACTAATCGAGAATGAAATGGATTTGCAAATTCAAGGGAGTAAAGGTGAGTTAATCTCGCTCAGTTAATTTAAATTTAAAGGTTAAATTTAAATAATTGTTGGAATGGTTGATTTGATTGTTGTGCTTTTGTATGATATATTTTGGATTGATGTTTATGTTGTGCTAACATCTGTGGATGCAGAGAAAACAGGTTGGAGGGATCCAACTGGGTCCTTCAACATATATATATATTGTTTATTATTCTCTGACATGCTTTGTGGATATTCTGTGATGAATCATATTGAAATATTGAATGCTATAGCTGTTTGGATATATTCTTGAACTCTGAGTTATCAAATTATATAGCATTGGATTCTTGGAAAGAAATAATAAAAGAAGTAAATTTTTAAGAAAATAATTATAAAGAATGTAAATAAATTAAAAATGAATTGATAAGAATATTAGTGTTTCCAAAATGCTAATTAATGAATCCTGCATATGGAAAGGAATTTTTGAATAAACAGAAAGTTAAGAAAACTTAAAATTTCAATGTTACTGTTTAAAAGAATAAAACAATTATTTCAAATTTAGGATTTAAATTATTCTAGAAGAATAAAGAAGAAATAAATAAAAAAAATATGAAATATGTATATTTCAGTTAAAGATGTAAAATAAAAGAGAAAATAATAACAATTATAATTAAGTCAATAATTAATGAATTTTGAAATGAACTGAATAAGTGAAGAAATTTATTTCAAATAAAATAAGTTGAAAATCAATTTGGAAAATTGATTCAATTGATTGAAGTTGGAAAATTCTCCTCGAATAACCAAGTATGTTTTCAAAGCGAGTTTTTAAATATAAGTTAAAAGGGTTTTAAAGTTGTTTTAAAAAAAAAAGCAAGTTTTGAAAAATTTATTATATCCAATATTTAAAATTCAAAGGGTAAGTATTTTCTAAAAATCTAATATAGTAGTAATTACTTAAAAGATGACCTAGTATTTTGTTTTCAAAAGTGAAATTCTAGTTTTATATTCTATTAAGTAACTTTATTTTCAAATACTCATATAGTAAATATTTTTACAAATATTGAAGAAATTTAACTTAGCTGTTTAAAAGTATATATATTTCAAAGTAAAATGTTTTAAAATTCATTTTTAAAATCTAGTTTCATGCTTGGTGATATCAGAGGAGATAGAAAATATTTGGAAAAGTTTATTCTGGGAAGAAAGATGGTTTGAAACTGTTTTCAAAGGATTGAAAATAGAAATATATCTTCTGAAGATATTTTTGGAGATAAATAATTTGGAAAATTATTTATTGGTTGATGGTTGTTTGTGAATATTAATTGATAGTTAAATAACCGACTATCAATATTGGCTAACTACGTTGATCGTTTCGAAGAGACCGGGATCGAGATTTATTTCTCGAAAACCACTTCGATCCGGTTTGTACGTTTCGTGCGAAAAACGTGTTCGGAGTCGAAGATGGAGCAGTAAAATGCAAGGGCTAGTCGCTACTAATCCTGAGGATATTTCCAAAACGGATGTAGTAGGAGTAGTGCCTTCGGTTCCGTTCGAACCCGGGACGGACTTGTATGGACGAATGCTTGCGAAACATCGTCAGGTGGACGATGGGCATTCTAAGTGAAAACGTTCTAAAGGTAACGCTTAGCCTCAAGCCTCATCAAATGGGAATGACTGAAAATCAGGGGATATGCAGCAAGGTTAGGTGGGTCATGCCCAAGCAGGACAAGATAATTCCCCTGTCTAGATGTCCCTTATATATATTTCGGCTTAGTGGGTGGTTGGTCGCGCCAACCACGGGGTTTATCTTGTTCGGGACTGTTCAGTAAGGAATGGTTCCGGCCTTGTGTTGCAGGGGATGAAGGGAGTAGTCCTCGGTACGGTGATCTAGGCCCCGTACTGTGACAGGTGGTACCCCAGTGCCTAGTCATTGTTGGAAATCCATTCTCCCTACGAGCCTTGTACGAGTTTTGTTTGTATTACCCACTTTTGTGGCTAGTAGCTGGAATTTAATGAATGTAACAATTTCGGCTATTTTATAAGTATTTGTATATAGACCCTATTATAATATCAGAGGATTTCTATATAAAAATTGTTTTAGCTATCGTAAGGTAAAAACCCGACATGTTTATTTGTGGCGTGGCCTTACGAGATGCTTTTGGTTTTCAAAGGATTTTTGAAACTTTAATAATCAATTGGGTGTGATTTTCTCACTCTGGTATTCCAGACTGACTCGGGTATTATTTAACTGTAATGCTCGGGTCAGACCGAGTATTATAGGATACAGGATATGATGCTGTGGAGTTCAGGAGACGAGCTGGATGACGATACGTATTCTCGTACTTGTATATATATATTCCGCTGTTTGAGTTGTTGTGTATTCATTGTATGTTATTGATGTGAGCTGTGACTGATGTACTCTGATGATGTAATATATGTAAACAGATATATTTGATTTTGAGTAAAGATTATTTACCACCTATTATAGTTTATTCCGTTGCGATGGTTAGATTCTGATGTTGATTTTTGTTTTCTTCTCTTCTACCTCTTCTTCTTAAACCCAAATGGTTCGTATTTCTGTGCAACTTGGGTTGGTTGTTGTAGAATAGTGTTGACTCAAGGGGTACGGATTTGCGGGCTGTTACACTTGGTATCAGAGCTTAGGTTGGTGATAACCTTGGCTCTGGTGGGAATTACTCATAAATTAGAGTCCGTAGTACTCTATAATGAGTTTGAGCGTATTAATAGATATGAGCGCGTATTTGTTAGTGAATATAAAATGGTTTTATATTGTGTTGATTGGTTTATTGAGTGGTATATGAACCTTCGTCGGCACAGCCTCGAAAACTGTATCGTAGGGGTTTCTAAACACTTGAATAGAACAATTGACACAATATTGTTTTAAATGTGGGTGAATGAAATAATTTTACCCAAAATATATTTTGATATAAAAGAAATATTTTCTTAAATTATACATTATTTGGATGTTTGGATGATAATATTTTGAACAAATAAAAAAAAATGAAATTTCAATTAGAAATTGAAAATATAACCAAAGATTAAGAAAATAAATTCAAGTAATAAATGAAATTTATAAATATGAATTATAAAGGTAATTTATAAATTGAAATAAAAACCAAGTGAGAATTTGTATAAGCATAAACTGTACAAAAGAAATATAGTTAAAACTTATTTAAGCAAGATTTGGAAATTTAAATCCCGGGGATTTGGAAGTATTTTTAAAGATAAATGATGGCATCATTGTTTGGTGGTATTTCTGAAGGAAATTTGGTTTGAAATGGATTTTGTAAGTGATATAGCATTGAAATCACTTGGATGATTGGAAAATAATTCTGATGATGACGGCCGCATCATCAGTATTCATTTTCGAATTCCTAAGTGACGGATTGCTACCAAATTGACTTGTTCAGAAAGCTAGTTTTTGAAAATTTCTGAGGAAATTTGTTGGGAGTAAAACCAGGATTAGTTTAAATTTTTGAGAAATGTGGTTTGAGATATTGGAGATTTCAAAATGTTTTGAAACCAAAAGCCGGTATTTTAAAAATTCTGATAAGATGGGTTATAAGCTTATAAGTTAGGATATTCTTTTAAATCAGGAAGGATAAATAAGCTTTGAATATTGGAGTTTAAATTTAAAAGAAAAGTTGAAAATGAAATTAACTTGGATTTGAAAATAAAAATTTGACTGGATTGAAATAAATTGAATAAGCTGAAATAATATCTAGTTATATTCAGATTAAGTTGAAATCGAATTGGATTAAATAAATCTGAGTTAAAATTAAATTGAAAATGGAATACAATGCCCAAAATCAATATTTTGATAAATTGAAAAATGAAATGAGGATCCAAACTTGAAGTATAAAATAAATATTGAACTTAAGAAATTAAATGGAGTGATATTTTAAATAAAATTTCAAGTGTTGGATTATGAATAATGGGAGAACTAATTGGATAATAAATTAGTTAATGAAATTGAATTGTGAGTTTATGATGAGGTTTGAAAATAAAATTCAAGTTATAATTAAATTCGACTTACATTGTCGATGAAGAAAATATAATGGAAAGTGGCCTTGCAATTAACTAATTGATTTGTGAACCAAATTGCAATGTAAGTTAATCAATTGGATGGTAAGTTAAAATGTAAATGGTGAAATCAGAACTTGAGTTATTAATTAAAATTTAACTTGAAGTGTTAACAAATTAAAAATAATTGGGAATGTATCGAAAAAAAATGGATCTGGATTTAAAATAGTAATGGTATGAATTGCAAATAAAATCCAAATATGTGGAAATAAATTGGATATGGCTCTGTAATAAATTGAGTCAAGCTGAGTATAAAAGAGAAAATATACTTGTAAGATGGAAATGAGCTTAAGTATAAAATTCGAATAAATTGAAGTACATTGACTTAAGCTAAATGAATGGAGGAGAGTTGAATTGAATTCAACTGGAACCAAGTTTAATGATATTGGGTTGGATTGAAATTAAGTGAAAATAAATTGTTAATCGAAGTAAAATTCGATGAGTATTAACTAATATTAATGGAATGGAATTCCAGAATAAATAATTGTAAACCATTTAAAAATTATTATTAAGGAATTGAAATAACTGGAGACAATAGGGAAAATAGAATGTTTCAAGTTTATTAGAATGGTTTAAGTGAATGTGGATAAACTAATTATATTGAATAAATAAATGATGGAATAAATAAGTATCAAATGAAATGTGGTTAAATAAGTTGAGAAATGGTTATTAAATGAAATAGCTTGGATTATTTTTGAGCTAAATAAAGTAGTTCGGAATAAACAAATATGGAATGAAATGTAAATAAATGAATTGTAAATAAAATTTAAATGGAATGTGTCGAGCTAAATAAATGATTGTGAATGGATTAAAATAAAGGGGAAGCTTAATTGGTAATGGAGATGAAGCCTAGATTGTTAATGGTTTTGAATGGGCTAGTTTGGTCAATAAAATTTAAATGCAATAAAACTGAGAATATGTGGATGGTGAATAAATCCGAAATGGAATTGAACTAAGTGTAAGTTGAGTTGGAGTTAATTTAAATTGATTATATAACTCAAGTGCTTATTTATTCACATAAATCTCGTCGAATTTCATAGAATAAATTGTTATTTGATGTAAATGGAAGTAATTAAAATTCTATGAGTCGATAGAAGTAAAATTAATTAATTTTGAAAGCAATTGAATTAAATATGAGTTCAGTTTGCTTAAGAATAAATTAAATATAAGCAATTGAGTTTTAAATTATTCAAATTGATGAAGCTGTGTACGAATAGATGGAAGACCATCCAAATTTAATGAAAATGGTTTGTAAATAAGTTGAAACAGTTGAATTTGCTTGGAAACTATATAAATAGCTTACGGAAAATGTTTGGTATGAGTTTCTTTTAGAATTCATATGTTTTAACTATTACAAATAAGTGATATGCTGTTAAACTTCATATATTTGGCACTTACATGTTTAAATTGAGTAAGTACAGGTACCTGGAAGCCGTATGGCTGGATTTGGTAGTGCTATTTGCTAAAAATAATAAGCCGCTTGCTTAAAATGCTAAATAAGGTACGCCTACGCAATTAAAATAGGAAATATGAACTGTTTTTGGTTTTTCCGACCGTGTGGGTCGATGTATATATATTTATCTCTTTTGTCAAATTGCAAAAGCTCCTCCGTACAAAGGGGACTCTGCCAAAAAATTTCAGAAATTTTGGGAGTTAGAAAATTTTTGAAAATTTTGGAAAATTTTGTTAACGACAAAACTATTTAGAATTGGAAACTAAAATAAGTTAGTAAATGAAACTAATTAAAGTAATGACTTAAATTAGTTAAATGAAGGGTAAAATTTAAAAGTTCAAAGTTGAAAATAAATGGAATACATATGTAATGTGAAAATCGATTTGAATAGAAGTAAGTATAAACTAAAAGAGGTAAAGAGAAATAAAGATAAGAAACATATAAAATGTTTATATTAATTTAAGAAGGGAATGGTGAATTCTTAATTGGAAATCGATGCTACAAATGTATCCTAAGATAATATTAGAATGAATAGATATTGGCGTTTTGTGAGAAAATCGATAAATTGTTTTGGAATATTGTGATTGGATATTAGTACCAAGCAGGTTATGCAGGTATTGTAAAAAGGGGAAAAGAGAATTGGTTTTTGATTCAGAAGATAAATTTGAATTGCCCGACAATAAGGTATGTATTTAAATTTGGTATGAAAATTGATTGGGATTTGGATTTGGATTGAGCCACTTAGCTTTTCATTTTCTTTTTGGATTTGGGAGGCCGTAGAGCCATTTTGTAGTTGTACTGAGCTAGCCGCGCAAAGGAGACGCTGGCGAAATTTTTCGAAAATCTAGGGAGTTAGAAAAATTTTGAGAAAAATTTGATAATTCAAAATTTGGTTTTAAATTAAAAACTTGAATGGTTAAAAAAATGGTATGGTTTGGAACTAGAGAAAGGTTTGGAAGTTAGTAAGAAAGATAATGAGTCTTTTATATAAAAGATAATTGGTAAGATGTTGAATTGTTAGAAAACTGTTTGGTTTAGGGAAATAATAAACGGGTATTGAATTATTCTTCCTAACTAGTAATTTCGGGGACGAAATTCTTTTAAGAGGGGAGGAATGTGACGACCCAGAATTTTTGTATAGCACTTTTCTATAACCTTTAAAATATAGCCTTAGACTTAACAATTCTTTTCCAAATATTTTAAGAATGTTTTCAAAGGATAATTAAGTGTTTTAATAATGATAGATGGTTTTCTAGCTTATTGAAGAAAGTTTAGATAAACGGTTTAAAGAAAAGCTATTACGAATTAAGTGGTTAAATCTTGGCTCTAAAAGCCAACGAGTAGACTGGATTTTTCTATTCATGAGATCCAGACATGAGGTGCTAAAACTAAGGATATTTTCAAGAGCAACCAGTGTTTAGGCTCACTTGGCCTCTTCCCTGGGCGAGGGATATATAAGGTCAAACTGTCAAAAATGAGTTAAGTATAAAAGATTTAAATTTTCAACTTTGATTTTATATAGATAATCTTTTTATACTCCGTATTAAAGCGTGAAGAGGGAAATCACACTATTTGTGGAATTTAAACGGCGATTTCACTGTTATTATGCCCATAGTGTTTGTTGAATATGGGAATTAATATTGGGTAGAATTAGATGATTTTTATTGATTCCGCTCACTTAATATTTATGGTTTTGGATTGATATCCTAGATAACATTGTTTTAACTCAATCAAAATTATGAATTTTTGAATTAAGAAATCTTTGTTAAGATTTAAATGAAATGATTTGAAAATATTTTCCTAAGTGAAAAATGAAACGATTTCAAATTATTCCAAGTTTAAAAGGGTTTATCATTAATCAAAATATGTGATAAGAGAGGTTTAATTATTCTGTATATACCCGAAAGAATGTTTTAAAAATATATATCTCCAAGAGTGATTTTGATGAAAAGAACTTAATCAATTAAAGAATGCTTCCCTATTCACAGAACCTCTTTTTTGTTATCGATGATTGGATCGAAGGAACTAGGGTCGGATCTAGGTAATGCCTATCCGAAAACCACTTCGAACTAATGTATGCATTTGAAAAATGAAGACTTGTTAAAGAAAATGAAGGATGTAGACCGAAGATTTTCAGGGTGAAAGGGCTGCTTGTTGATAAATCTGGTTAGCTCCCAAATACTAAAGTAGTAGCGGTCCCTTCATTTCTAAAACTCTTTGAGTTACAAGGACTTCACACTACTAATCCTACGGTTAATTTTTGACAAGATGTAGTAGTAGGGTACCTTCGGTTTCGTTCAATCCCAGAACGAACTTGTATGGACATATGTCCAACATTGCATTTCTAAGATCACAACGTTGACTTTATCAACATACATCGGTTTAGTGGCAGAGAAGACTTCTCTTAGCTTAACACCCTCCTTTGAGACATATGAGTTCAGAGGTTGTATGTTTATGGAAGTCAATAGGGGTCGATGGAATGGCAGTGTGGCATTCAAAGGAAGACGATGTGCAAAGTAAAAAGGTAATCTTTATCTCAAGCCACACACCCAGAAATGGCCGAAACAGGGTAGATGTGGCAAGTCTATGTGATTTGCAACCGTTAGGATATGATCATCCCCTTCTGGATATATTTATTACTACTATGACGTTCGGTACTTAAATTATTATGGATGTATGCTGCGAGGGCCCTTGGATAGATCCGTAACGGCTTTGCTGATGACATATTCGCTACTATCTAGAAAGAGGCAGGCTGGTTTGTGTTGGTAAAGGGCCATCAATTGGGCTACAATACATTCCTCTAGAGATGTACTGCCGGAAGGTGGTCACTTCACCTAGTCATTGTTATGCAAATCCATTCTCTGATAAGTGCCTGCCATTTTGTTTGCAAAACCCGCTTTTGTGGCTAGTATGCTAGAATTTAATAAGCTAACAATTTTGACTATGATTAATAAGTTTACATGCAAATGTTTTTAAAGGAATGTCATTAAAAATAATATCCCTTATTTTTTCGTAATAAAGATTAGGTTATCATAAGGTACAAACCCATTCTGTATTTATGTGCGGTATGGTCTTATGAGATACACTTTTGTTTTCAAAACACGTATTTTTGAGTTCTCACACCAGCCCCATGACTGACCTGTAGTTTATTTTCCTTTCCCTTAAACTCTAAGTGTCCTAATTTTCCCAATCATCCTAGTAGTTCGGTTTAGTTTCGAAGAAATCTGGATGGAGCTCGAAGTATGGAATTAGAAGATTTTTCTGAAGATTTTGGTCTATTTCTACCACACTCTTGTGCTATAGTATTCCATATTTGTAAGAAAATGAATTTATAACTCTCCATGTTTTTAACTTTGATAAATGTATTTAAATTTCTGCTGTAAAGATTATTTGTTGAAATAATATATGTGATGTTCTATTTTGTCTTTATTTTTATTTCTTACCCTTGAGAATCCGCTTCTACGGCACTTGGGTTTACGGCACGTGAATAACGAGGATGTATTAGTGTCAATTTTCGAGAGTTGAAGAAACGAGTCCTCACAATGTTGTATCAGAGCTTTGGTTGAGCGAATATCTGAGTTTGATAGGGGTAAAAGACTCATCAAAGATGAGGTTAGTAATGCCCTAGGATGAGTAACTCATTAGAGATAGGGTTAGTAACACCCTAGAATGAGTTTGAGTGTGTGTGTGTGTGTGTGTGTATGAGCAAGTATATACAAATGAATTTGGTTGTATATATATATATATATATATATGTATGTATGTATGTATGTATTTATGTATGTCTGTATTTGAAAAGGAAAGAATATTTTCGTAAAATTTTCAAAGAGTTTCAAAATAATAAAAATTTTGTACAAATAATCTTAAAAACTATCTTTAAACATAAATCTCGCAACATTTTCTGTGTATTGACCAAACCTCTCTACCTAAGAATATGATAGCAATTACCTACTACTTTTGTCTAAAATAATGATTGTTTGGCTTGTAGAAACTGTATGGGGGAAGTTACGCGAAAGGGGAGTCCTCTAGAGAATTTTGGGGCGAGAAGGATAGCCTCATTATTCTCTCTAGCAACAAAGAGGAGCAGCCAGAATATCCGCCTATCAATTGTGGGTTTCCAATCGAGGAAGAATATTCCCTATACACTCTTATGGATGAAAATGGATACCCTATACCTAGAATGCTTATACCGCCCCCAGCTCCAGAAGTAATTATGATCTCTAGCGACGATGAACCTGGGTAGGTCTCGGAAGGAAATTGGGTAGTAGATCCTGCTAGCCACATTTTAGAACCAATAGAAGAGATTGAGCCAATGGAAGAAGAATCGTAACCCGTGGAAGAGGAAATAGAGCCGATGATGGAGGAACCAAAGCCAAGAAAGACCCTGATGCTAACATATCAAGCGAATGTTGCAATGTTATATGGGATATGGACGAGGAACATGTCGTATGGTAGAAGGAATCATCCAGTTAATGCATAAGTTGGAACGAGTTAAAAAGCAATAATAAAGAAGCAACAGAAGAAGAGGAGGAGGAGGAGGGGCCGAAGAATTTGAGAACCCCTAGGAGGAAAACATGCAAGGCTTGGAGTCAGAAGAAGGAGAAGTCATTTCTAGAATACTAGTCGACGCGGGACATGTCCCACGGAACCAGCCATGGCTACTCTAGGTAATGGTAGAGATATCGAAAGAGGACGACAATGAGACAGACGACGAACTGGATAGAAATGAAGAAAGAGGAGGCGAAGTGATGATTGGCCAGAGATGTTAGAGTCCACCATTATCTTCAAACTTCGAAGAATAAGAGTAGTGTTTTGGGAACTAAGGATAATTCTAGTATGTATGAGTATGGATGGGATGTTTATTTTTGTTTTGGTGCTTTGAATTGAATTAGTGTTAGGAAGGGAGGGTGCCGACCAAAAAATGGACCAACACCCTGGTTTGAATTTGAAAGCACCAGCCTTGTTCTGACAGAGCAATATCATAGATAACAGATATCAAGAAAGAGCAATAAAAGAAAGTAGATGATGATTTTTTATAGTGGTTTGGCTGTTAATGAAGCCTACGTCCATTTTATAGTTTTATTATAGACTGATTTCCATTACAAGAGATGTTTGATTTCAAGGCTTTGTTTATTTCCTAGCTAGACTGAATCTCCAGAGTTGAAATCCACTTAAGAATCATAGTGTATTTCTAAGGAGATTGTTATGAGGGAGGCAGAGAATGAAGGATATTTGCAGTAGAGCTTCAGCAACCAGTTTGAAGAAGCTCCCTTTGTGTTGCAGGTAGGATGGTATTTATATGGGTCAAAGAGCTTCTGGGCCAGGTATATCTTTATCAGCTCGCAGTTAGGTAGAAAACGACCCAGGAAAAATTTGGCTCGTAAAATAAGGTAAAGCTATGGGTCACGGGCGACCCATAGCCGATGGGTCGTTGGCGACCAATGGCCTATGGGTCGCTAGTGACCCGTAGACTTGACTCGTTTGCAAGCCAAGGTCTTGGCCTCCTTTCATAGCATTCTTTAGCTTGTTTATTAGAAGATTTGTAGAGAGATATGGGTTGCTAATGATCCAACCACTTAGGATTTTTTGGAGTTTGGAATTGGGGATGTTTCCATAGCCTTTTATCTTAGTTGTTACGTTTTGATAGCAATTCACTAGCTATTTACATTCAGCTGCTGATTGGACTAAAAGAATACCGATCTCTCAGCTTCGTTTGTCCTAGTTGTTGTCTTAGCCATATAGCTTGGCCCTTGTCTCATATTTTTCGGTTAAGCCCCAAACTATCCTGTTTGCACGAGGTTTTTCTATTTTCTTATTGGTTTCTTCTGGGTTAAAAACCTAGATAACTTTTGCCCCACAGAGTACGTCTTTATTTTAAACAAGGTGTCTCTGTAAGTTATTGCTCTCAATATCCATCTGTTGATTTCCAAGTGATTGCATTAGAGCTTTACGAATATGCTAACCCAATGTTGTTGGTTGTCTTTCAATAGTTCTGACTACTTCTGCTTACCAAAACATATCACATTTCTACACGTAGTTTCCCGGCATGCCTTGGAATGATGAACAACTGTAAGAGATCGAGTTTGAGAAGAATAGGTGAACATATCACATTTCTACACATAGTTTCCCGACAACCCGGTGACTTAGCAAAAAAATTTCTTCTGCTTGTCTATTAACATACGAACCGACCCTTCTTCATTCATACAACCTTGCTATCTTTGCCCCTTCAAGCGATCAATCCTAACACCATTCAGTATCAAGTGATCCAAGACCTTGCTAGATCCAACTCATCACTACACATGCATTCGTTTGCTGCTGATTTGATTCAAGCACTCGAATATTTCATGAAACCCTAGCCGACCTATCACCTCGCTTGAATCCAAGCCCTATTGGACTGTAGCCGACCTACCACCAAATCACTACCTTCTTTAGTAGCCACTAACCGTCAAACTTGCCACCGATCCATTCAAAGTTCGTTGCATTTAGTTCTTGATTCTTCCTATGCCTTAAAAATCAGTTTGAGGTGGGTTTTCTCATTTGATTCACTAATTACTACCTTCATGTAATGACTTAATGACTAAGTCCATTTGCGATGTTGATTACGAGTAGTTCGAGTTGATTATGATTTGATGGGTCGAGATAGCCAAACGAGTCTTGAGTTTCTTCCTGAAACAACATTTGGGTTGTGGTCCAATACTTGATGCATTTTGCTATCTTCGCCCATTAGATCAGATTCGACTTGTGCCCAGTTTTATAAACGTTACCACATGACATATTACCGGTCTATCCAGATTCTTCTACAGACTTTGGGCTCATCCTGCTTATTTATTCCGCACTCAGTGTTCATTTGGTGAGAAGAATTTTCCATGTCTCTTCTAATAATGGATTCGTTTTCGATCGATAATAGGTAAGTGTACAAGGAGTAGACATAAAAGCAGGAAATGAAGCAATATGGGAATTTTCTTCTTCCACTGTAAGTGAATTATCCGCACAGGATAGAGCGTTTGTAGTGTATCGAGCAACGAGTTTATCCAATGTAGATAGTACACTACACTTCCCCCGTCCACACTTGAAATCCGACATGTCAATTACAAGTTAATGTTTCTTCGGAATTCAAGTGTGGTAGGGGAAACTTATGAAATTAGGATAGATTTACCAGACCATTTTCAGACGTGAGTTCTGTTATATAGAATAAAGCAGCCATCTATATGCCATAATTCAAGTGGCTGGAGCAAAGTGCTCTCAAAAGCCGAGTCATCGTCCATTTCCAAGTTTAATACGACCAGTTAGTCTCGGTTGGGCCAATCGTGGATCATACTCCCCCAGCTTTTGAGTCCTACTTTATCTTTCTATTCATATATGTTCTTTGTACTTGTGCTTGTTTCATTTCATACTTCTCTAATTCGGTGATTATAGCCACAACCCTTCATTCGAAAGAACTTAGAGATTATCAGCACTTTGGAAGTTAAATAGAACTTTATAAATTAACAGAACTTAGAGAATGTTTGTTTAGAAATCATAAAAATCCTACAAACTCTAAAAATTTGAAATTATTGTTTAGAATTTTAAAACAGATATAAAACTTTGAGATGAAACTTAAGGACTTTTTTTGAACCTTTGAGTCAGAACTTGAGGATTTGTTGTTGTTTGGAGTAATAGAACTTGTGAACTTATTGTTTTCACGCGTTTTTATCTCCGTACAGATATATGCCCCCTAGTTCACATGGCTGTTTACTTCAAAAAATTCTCAAGTAGTTGATAACTTTAGGGTTTAGATAATTTTTATTGAAAATTTGGCCAAGTCACAACTTGATTCTCCTTTTTTTTACTTTTGGAAGTTCTGCAACTTTAGCACGTAACCCAAGCTCCTTGCGATGTTTCAGCGAGTATGCAATATATGTGTATTTCCAATGCGCAATGTGCATAGGTTAGGCAGTTTTAACCCTTAAGTGTCCATAGTTGAGGCTTTTCATTTGGTTTGTAGCATTCCAATTTTGTTGGAATTGCGTTCATCATTCCCTGCTACGGAAGGAGTTGACGCTGATTGTAAAATGCACTGTTTCTTGCATTCCTCGGCGTTACCTATCTTTGGGCAGTGTGAGGAGTTGGTATTTTGGTGTGCGACTCATGAGGTGTAGGGCTTTTTGTTTCTCTTTGGCATTTCCTATCTTCGGGAAACACCAGAAGTTATAATTTTTGTGTGTGACTCAGGAGATGCACGGCTTTTGTTTTTCCTCGATGTTGCCTATCTTCAAGCAACATGAGGAGATATTATTTTGGTGTGCAGTTTTATGAGATGTGTGGGTTTTAGTTTTCCTTGGTTTGCCTATCTTAGGGCAACACGAGAAGTTATTATTTTGGCTCTCCTGATGCTGTCGGTGCAGCACCGATTTTAGAAGGTAAAATTGGGTTCTGTCGATCCAACGGTTTGAAGCGATTTGCTTCTGTCGACTCGGTAGGTAATTATTACGAACACAGTTTAGTTAGTTCAAGAAGAAATATTTATTAAGGTAAGCATGGCAGATGCCTTGCCTATTTACAATGCCTCTAGCATTTTCGGGATGGCCTATTTGCTGAAAAATAGAAAATACATAAAGTAGTTTTTTAAATAAAATAATGGCGGAACGATTTGCTATTCCAGGCTCTTGGAATTGCGACCTCATTGATGGTTGTTAGCTTGTAAGTACCATTCCTGAGCTTTTGATTAATGACATATGGCTTTCCCAGTTCGGTCCGAAGGCCCGTGGAACTGGGTAAACTCGCTTCAGCACAAGATCTCGGACTTCAAAGGTTTGGCCGTGAACTTTAGAGTTGAAATACAGTGCTACCGTTTTTTGGTGGGCAGTAGTTCTCCACTCTACTTTTTCTCTTTGTTCATCAACCATGTCTAGCAATTCAAGTAGGAGCTACTCGTTTTTCTTTTCATTGAAATTATGTCTTCGGTGTGAGGGGACTTCTAATTTGACAGGAATCATTGCATCTAAACCCTTTGCTAGGGCGAACGAAGTGTGGCCAATTGCCGCTTTGTGTGTTGTCCTGTATGCCCATAGTGCGAGTGGAAGTTCATCAACCCAATTTCCTTTTGCTTTTGTCAATCTCTTTTTGATGGTGACTTTGATGATCTTTTTTATTGCTTCCACTTGCCCATTTGCTTGTGGATGAGCCACCACGGAGAAGCTTTTTTCGAATCTAAAGGGCCTGTAAAAGTCTTGAAACTCGGCACTTTCGTATTGTGTTCCGTTGTCAGTGATGATTTTTTGCGGCACATAGACCCAACAAATGGTGTTTTAGTAACAAAGTTAATAAATTTCTTTGTGGTTATGGTGGCCAGCGGTTCCGCATTGGCCCATTTTGTGAAATAATCCACTACAACTATAACATATTTGGCTCCTCCTTTTGCGATTGGAAGGACGTCGAGAAAATCGATCCCCAATATCGCAAATGGCCACGGGCTAACCATCTACGTTAGTTCCATTGAAGGAGTCCTCTTAATTTTACTGAAACTTTGACAGTGATCACATCTTCTGGTTACATCTATGTCATCGTGATTTATTGTTGGCCAAAAGTATCCATATCAAAGGACTTTCTTTGCCAGGGTTTGTCCCCTATGTGGTTTTCGCAATTGCCTTCATGTACCTCCTTCAGGATTCATCGTGCCTTAATATCATTCACATGCCTAAGAAGAGGGTCGAGAATCCTATTCAATAGACTATCCCATCCTATATCATGAACTATAGCGCCTTTGGAGGAGCTTCTTCCGTTGATTTCGGTCAGTTGGTAGGGTTCTTGCAAGTAGATAGTCATGTATCAGTGTCATCCACGTATCTGGCTCGACGGTGGTCTCTAGAAGACCAGTCTACGTCCATTTTGTCTACGCTTGGGTTGGTTAGTGTTTCAGCCAGAAGCAACCCCAATGATTGGGCTTCTCCGTAGCTTGCCAGCTTGGCCAAATAATCTGTCTTGGTGTTTTACTCCCATTGGATGTGAGTTATGGTGTAGTGCTCGATATCGCTTAACAGCTCTTGTACTTGGACACCTATAGGGCGAGGGTTTCTCCACACGCTTGGTACTCCCCTTTCACTTGACAGATGACCAGTTGGAAGTCTATGATGACCCGCAAATCCATACCCTTTGAATCGAAAATAATCCATATATGTCCGACCCAAAAAGCACTGAATGATGGAAAAGTTAAGAGAAAGAAAAGAAAAGAAAAGACGAAAAGAGAAGAAAGAGAGAAGATAGAAACAAAAAGAACAATACAAAATCCCACATTGCAGCGGGAAACATAAAATAGCATATCAATGATCTTTATAAAGCAGAGACTGTATATACACATACATCAATCAGAGTACAACAATCAAACAATAGTTATCAGCTATGAAAATTATAATAACCTGTCCTCACAATTTCCAATAATATAAACAATAACTAAGCACAGCGGATAATCAATAACCAAACCGGATACGTGTATGCGTAAATGAAGATCTCCAGCTCACCTGCTGAAGCTCCAAAAGCATCAAATCTAAACTTGTAAATATACTCGGTCTGACCCGAGCATTGAAAAGGGAGAACGCCCGGATCAGTTTGGTAAACCAACGTGAGAAACAAACTCAACTGTATTTATTAAATTAACAAACTTTTTCCTTAACAAAACAAAAGTATCTCGTAAGACAAGCCCACACATAAACATGGACATGTTTTTACCTTACGATAACTACAACATTTCATATCAAATCACCTGATATTATACTAGTGTCTAGTATACAAATAATAGTCAAAATTGCCGAAATTGTTGCCATTATTAAATTCCAGCATACTAGGCTCTACAAATAAAATGGTAGGTACATAGTGGAGTTTTGATTTCCATACAAATGACCAGGTGAAGGGACTATCTTCCAGCAGTACATCTCTAGAGGAATGTAACGAGGACCATCACAATAGATCCTCTACCAACACAAGACTGCCCACCTTTATAACTAGATGGTACCGAATATATCATCCTCCGATCGTTACCGACCTTTTTCGAGGGCCCTCTAGCATACAAACCACAATAATCAGATACACGACGTCATAGCATGTAAAGATATATCTAGAAGAGAATGATCATATCCTACTTGGGAATGACCCACTTAGCCTTGCCACATCTAACTCTGTTTTGGTCATTTCCGGTTAATGAGGCCTGAGGTAACAATTACCTTTCACAAATCACAATCACATCACTTTGAATGCCATATGGCCATTTTTGTTAACTACGAATTGCCTTCCACAAAAATACAACCCTTAAGTTCATACGTCTTAAGAAGGGTGTTAAGCTAAGAGAAGTTGCCTTCTCCGCCACCAGTGATGTACGTTTGTAAAAAGCAATGTACGTAATCTTTAAAAATGCAATGTCAGACAAACATCCATACAAGTTGTCCTGAAACAGGACAAACCGAAGGTACTTTCCTACCACATCCTGTCGGAAAATCCCTATGATTAGTAGTGAATAGTCCTTGCATTGGATATTTCATAATGAAGGGACCACTGCTACTATATGTATATTGGGATTTTAACCCCAAACGATCAACAAGCAGTCCCCTGCTGTGAAAATCCTGAATATCAATATCGTCATAAGCAACCTGCACAATCATCGCATATACGTTGGACCAAAGTGGTTTTTGGATAAACCGATCCCGGTCTCTTCGCACCAACAACGCAAAAGCGTTTCTCAACCTTACACAGAAACTATGTCTCATAGACTTATCACGTCTCCAACTTTCAACTTGCTATCTTTCGGGCCAAGAAGGAAGCTCGATAGATTGAGTAATACTCCGCACTATACGAATCAACATCCTCAACACAAACGATAATCAAGCCTACACAGAAGGCTACGTACCAAGTATAAGACTAAATAGTTCCCACATCAAGTCGAGGAACTAAAATGGCCAAATTTGATAGTTGGTTATTTAACTATCAAATCAAACAAACAAATATTTAGCACCGTAAGCAATCACTGTGCCCTTTCAATTAATCTTATATTAATTAAATCACTTGCTAAATATTCACTTCAAATTATCTTCAAAAAGATATATTCTCAAAACCATTTCAACATTGGAAAACTTTTCCATATACTTATTGAATAATAAGTAATTCACAAATCAATTTATTTTCGACACCTGGAAAATATTACACATACTTAAATCACGATTAGGTATATATTTAATTCTTTAGGGAAAACATTCTCTTAAACATCTTTATTTTGGTTCAAAACGAATGTTGCTTCAAACATCGTTACGACAACCCAAAATCACTAGTATAGGGATTCGAAAATTAGATAGATATATAAAATATACTATACAAAATATTTTCTTTCGAAAATCATTTACTATAAAAACAGTGTTATAGTCCATCATTTCCTTATTTCACTAAAACGTCTGTTTCAACAATAAATGTTGAAATCGATAGTTTTGATACTTAACACATTTTAAAACATCTTCCACATTTAAATTCACTTAAAATATCACTTTTCAAAACATTCATTTAATTTCAAAAGATTATTCACCGTCCAAAATCGTGAACATACTTCATTTACCAAATCCAATAATTCTACACATTTATTAAAGGATAATCCACTGTCCGAAATCATGGACATAGATCCTTTTACCAAATTCATTAATTCTACATATTTATTAAAGGATTATCCACAGTCCAAAATCATGGATATAATACCTCTAATAAGCTTCTATATTGTACTTATAATATTCAATTGATTTCGGATTTATAAAACAATATTTATAAATTCACATTTTTATTTATAAAAACTTCAACTTAAAAAACCCCTCAATTAACCGATTCCATTTATATCCCATTTACATTCCATAGTCTAATTTATAAGTTAATTATTTATAATTCTCTTATTTCCAAATTCATTCATTTTTATAACTTCACAAATTTATAAATCTTATTCACCTATAAAATCCATTTATAACTTCATTTAAACACTTTCAAAACTCCTTTAAAATTCCATTATTTTTATTTATAAAACCTCAATTTTATAAATCTCAAATTAACTTGTTTAACTAATTAATCAACTTCATATTTCAAAAATCACATTTCCATTATATTTCACAAAAACCATAATTTTTATAGCAATAAAAATTATAACATTTGTTATTTAAAAAAATCCATTTCTTTAACAAATTCAAAAATCAATAAAACATCTATTTTCAAAGTCACTTGAAAATCCTTTTCAGTTTGAAATCATCACTCTAATATTTTTAAATTATCAAAAATAGGCCCAATGCTGCAATACCACTAAATACATCAACCACGGCATCCAAAATCATCATATGTCACATGATAACAGATATATGTCAATATTTGTCAATAAATCAAAGTGGTGAGAAACCCAGTTGGATACCTCCAACCGTCACTTGCAACAAATATACATATTAAAATATGTGTACAATGTCTGCTTCGAGGCAGACGCGCATAAAGGGTCATCCGCTCATATACGGGAACGTATAGGGTCTTATCTGCTCCATTAGGCATGAATATATCCAAATACTAATCAACATATATAGATAATATACTATATATCATCCAAACAATCACTAATAATCATAAATAATATTTATTCTCACTTATATAAAAATATCAGTGAGTGAGAAAGAGTGAGTTGTACTCAGTTTGGTTCCTATAGCAGTTGCAGTGTTTTATTCCGAATAAAACTAAACAACCATTTAATTTTATCCAAAATTTACAATAGCTCCAATCAACTTCAAACCAGCTCTAAAATGTAGAGCTTGTTAATATGGACCCAATGCAATTCGTTTCATCAAAAATGAACCTCGTATGAAGAAGATATGACGTTTTAAAGATTGTACAAATTAATGTAAATCAGTTTCAATTTTATTTTTTATTTTTTTAAATCTAGATCAATTGAGCCGTTCATTTCCTTGCATCTAAATTTTGGTTGATGCCTTCTTCTTCTTCTCCCACTTGTTCCTTTTTCAGCCGAAAATAACCCATAGCTCACGAATGTTGACCGACCCAAGCTCCTCCCACGATCGCCATGAACCCGATCAAACACCACCGTTCCTTTCGACTACGCGTGCTGCACCCCAGGCCGTAGAACGGTCGAACCATATTTTTGTTGAAAATTGTGCTCGAACGCCGAGCATTCATGCCCGATTTGTCGATGATCCACGCACCCAAATTCGATCACAGCCGTTGGATCGATAGATCTCGTGATGCTCTACATTTTCGTAGTTGAAGATTTTTCGTATAGATCGATGGATTTGAAGAAAAAGAGGGAAGAAGGTTGTTATTTGCCGACCATTGAAATAGAGGGAACGATGGTTGTAAGCATTAGCTAGGGTTTTGGAAAAGCAAAAAAAACGTGTCCTTTTATAGAAAATTTCGCGACACCATTCACTCGAAATATTTTTGAACTCGAAACAAAGCATGTCGTCGGGCGTTTATAATGTTTTACCTCTATTCCAAACACAATGGAATATATATAGGAAGCCAATTCGATTGTATATGGAAGATAGGTTTTCGAATCGAATTATTTAATTAAAAATTTACTTAATTCTGCGCCTTTTATCTTGTCCCAAACAAACCGTAAATTCGATTGATATGAAATTTGAAATCTTACAATAATATAACATTATGGATCCAATGAAACTAGTTTCATAAAAATCTGAGACTGTATGAAAAATGGCTATTTTTACATGTTAATTAATATTAAAATATCCAATTTCTACAATTTGACTTTTGATTCAATTTTAGAAGTTCTCTAACATCATTATAATTCAACTAGGATTTAATTCAACTTTATAAATCATTTTTGTTTATATTAAATTCAATTTCCAATTATTGACACAATTTCAAATATTAAATTAACAATTTAATTATCCAATTAAATCCTAATAATTCAAACATAAACTATTCAGCTAATAAAATTAACTTCTGAATATTAAAATCAATTAAATATCCGAATTTCAAATGAATGAAATTCTAGGTCATTACATTCTCCTGTACTTAAAATAATTTCATCCTCGAAATTATCAAGTAAGAAAAAGTCACAAAATCCATTAACTTTTCAAAACAATTCGTTCAAATTAGATATCAAATCTATTTAACCTTTTAAGTTTTCCAAAATCTATTAGTTAAACTTCTTATAACAACTTTTCTATTCAAATCCATTCACAATTATCTTTTCAAAACCAACTAATATTTTTTCACTTTCAACTCAAAATCAAAATTATAGTTATCACAAAGTTTTCCAGAAATTTTCTAACGCCTTAAATTTTCACAAAAAATTTGCCAGCGTCTCCTTTGCGCGGTTCGGTCGTAGTAGGATCACAACATATATATATCATAAATATACATCTCATATTCGGGGATGAGGCATCCCATAGGGAAAAAAGTGTAAAAGTACGATATGTAATCTGAGATATGTACCTTATATATTATTAGCGAGCATATACGGCTAACATAGCACGAAAGCAAGCTCCAAATGCGAAGCAAACGCCATCCGCACCTACTAAATACTCAACAAACAAAAGAAAACATGTATAGATGAAAGTGATATCAATATACAACATATACCAACATAACAACTATATATGCCAATATAGCAAATGCAATCAAAAGCAACAGAGCCAATCATAAAACAACTATCATCCAACTAACATTGAGCAAACCAATATCTATCCAATCAATCCATATTTTATTTACTAATCTATTTTGTTAGTCCAATTCAATACATTTGTTAATTCAATAGCCAATTCATTACATTTCAAGTTGAGTTTCATTAAATAACTCAAGTTCATATTCATCACTTCACTTTACTAATTCATTTTGATATTAAAATCAATTTCATTTAACATTACTTAAGTTATGTTTCATTTCATTCTCACTTGCATTTACTTTGACTATACAACTTAAGTTCACCCTTAATTTAATTTTACTTCTATTTTGTTTAACTTTTACTTAAGTCAAATTTCACATGACTATTCAAATTTATTTATTTTTGTTTTGCATAACCAAAAATGTTTAACCATTTCAATAATTGGTTTTACTTAATTTTTCTCACTTTATAAGTTATACAACTTATTTATCTAAACTTCCAAATTCATATTATATAATCACTTACCACTTAAGATTATATTCTTACTTCAATAACTTATCTAATCTGGTTCAAATCCAATTAAATTTATTTATCCTTCCTTTAGTTAAATTTCAAATCATATATTATTATGCTAGCTCAAATTTATTTCAACTTGGATTTTAAATTCAAATTTGTTTATCACAAAAAAACTTCAATTTTTAATTTACTATTGGTAGCAAATCCATCACATAGAAACTCGAAAATGATACTAATGATGCTGCAGTCATCACCCTTGTTATTTTCCTAGCAACAGCAGTAAATTCAGTGCTTTATATTCTTTTAAAAAAAGTTCTTTTATTTATAAATCACATTTATAAATCTTACGTATATAATTTCAATATTTTACTTTACTTATATAAGATTCTTTTAAAAATTATTTTTCTTATTTAGATTTGCAACAGTATAATCTCTTTAACTTTTGAAAAATAACATCCAAAATCAACCGGATTCGAATTCCCAAATTCTCAGTTTAAATCCATTTGTATTTACAACTTACATTTATAAATATACTCAGGTTGTTCCATTTCTTATATATAAGATTATTTCACATTTGTAAATCATATTAAGTATAATTCCATACTTTATAATTCATTCGCTTATATAATATATTCTTTTACAATTGTTGTACTTATTTAGATTATTCAACTACCTTTTATTAACTTATATATATTTACATTTTCAAAACAACCAAACAATCAATTTATTTACACTTTAATAATTTATGAAAAATTAGTCCTTTATACATATAATATAATCGAGGTAAAATTATTTCATTTAGCCTGTTTAAAATGATATTATGTCGACTTGCCACGTTTAAGTGTTTAGAAATCCTTATCGGTAATATGGCATCCCACACATTGATCAGAATTCACAAAAAGCTCAAGGGATAAGCAAACACAATATAAAACATTTTATAATTACTAAAAAATATGCACTCATATGTATACTACACACAAACTCAGTCTAGGATGCTACTGTTCCTATCTATACTGAATACACATCAAAGCTTAGGAATATACAAAATCTAAGCTCTGATACCAAATGGGACGACCTGTAAATCCATACCCTTTGAATCGAAAATAATCCACATATGTCCGACCTAAAAAGCACCGACTGACGGAAAGTCAAGAGAATGAAAAGAAGATAGAAGAAGAGAAGAGAAGAGAGAGAGAGAGAGAGAGAAGATAGAACCAAACAAAACAATACAGAATCTCACATCGCAGCAGAAAACATATAATATCATATCAATGATCGTTATAAAACAAAAACTGTATACATACATACATCAATCAGAGTACAACAATCAAATAATAGTTATCAGCTTGGATAGTTATAATAATCCGTCCTTACAATTTTCGATAATATAAATAACAACTAAGAACAGCGAATAATCAATAATCAAAACTGATACGTGTATACGTAAATGAAGATCACCAGCTCGCGTGTTGAAGCTCCAAAAGCACCAAATATGAACCTGTAAATATACTCAGTCTGACCCGGGAATTGAAAAGGGAAGAACACCCAGATCAGTTTGGTAAACCAGCATGAGAAACACACTCAACTAAATTTATTAAATTACCAAACTTTTTCATTATCAAAACAAAAGTATCACATAAGACAAGCCCACACATAAACATGGACATGTTTTTACCTTACGATAACTAAAACATTTCATATCAAATCATCTGATATTATACTAGTATCTAGTATACAAATAATATTCAAAATAGCCGAAATTGTTACCATTATCAAATTCCAACGTACTAGGCTCTACAAATAAAATGGTAGGTACATAGTGGAGTTTGGATTTCCATACAAATAACCAGGTGAAGGGACTACCTTCCGACAGTACATCTCTAGAGGAATGTACCAAGGACCATCACAAAGGATCCTCTACCAACACAAGACCGGCCCACCTCTATAACTAGATGGTACTGAATATATCATCCTTCGGTCGTTACCGACCTTTTCTGAGGGCCCTCTAGCATACAAACCACAATAATCAGATATACGACGACAAAGCATGTAAAGATATATCTAGAAGAGGATGATCATCTCCTACTTGGGAATGAACCACTTAGCCTTGCCGCATCTAACCTTGTTTAGGTCATTTTCGGTTAATGAGGCCTAAGGTAATGATTACATTTCACAAATCACAATCACATCACTTGGAATGCCACATGGCCATTTCCGTTGACTTTGCCTTCCATAAAAATACCACCCTTAATCCCATACGTCTTAAGGAGGGTGTTAAGCTAAGAGAAGTTGCCTTCTCCGCCACCACTGATGTACGTTTGTAAAAACCAATGTATGTAATCTTTAGAAATGCAATGTCAGACAAACATCCATTCAAGTTGTCTAGAAACAGAACAAACCGAAGGTACTTTCCTACCACGTCCTGTCGGGAAATCTTTAGGATTAGTAGCGAATAGTCCTTTCATTGGATATTTCATAATGAAGAGACCACTACTATATGTATATTGGTATTTTAACCCCAAACGATCAACAAGCAGTTCCCCACTATGAAAATCCCAAATATCAATATCATCACAAGGAACCTGCACAATTGTCGCATATACGTTAGTCAAAAGTGGTTTTCGGATAAAACCGATCCCGGTTTCTTCGCACCAACAACACAAAAGCATTTCTCAACCTCACACGGCAACTAAGTCTTATAGACTTATCATGTCTCCAACTTTCAAATTGCTATCCTTTGGGCCAAGAAGGAAGCTCGATAGATTGGAGTAATAGTCTGCACTACACTAATCAACATTCTCAACACAAACGATAATCAAGCCTACACAGAAGGATACGTACCGAGTGTACGACTAATAATTCCCATATCAAATCGAGGAACTAAAATGGCCAAATTTGATAGTCGGTTATTTAACTATCAAAGCAAACAAACAAATATTTAGCACCATAAGCAATCACTAGGCCCTTTTAATTAATCTTTTATTAATTAAATCACTTGTCAAATATTCACTTCAAATTATTTTCAAAAAGATTTATTCTCAAAACCATTTTAACGTTGGAAAACCTTTCCATATACTTATTGAATAATAAGTAATTTACAAATCAATTTATTTTCAACACTTAGAAAATATTACATATACTTAAATCACGATTAAGTATATTTTAATTCTTTAAGGAAAACATTCTCTTAAACATCTTTATTTTTGGTAGAAACGAATGTTGCATAAAACATCGTTACGACAACCTAAAATCACTAGTATAGGGATTCGAAAATTAGTTAGATATATAAATCCCATACACTATACAAAACATTTTCTTTCAAAAATCGTTTACTATAACAATAGGGTTATAGTCCATCATTTCCTTATTTCTCGAAAATGTCTGTTTGAACAATAAATGTTGAAATCTATGGTTTTAATACTTAACACATTTTAAAACATCTTTCACCATTTAATTTCACTTAAAATATCACTTTTCAAAACATTCATTTAATTTAAAAAGATTATTCACTGTCCAAAATCGTAAACATACTTCATTTACCAAATCCAATATTTCTACACATTTATTAAAGGACAATCCACAGTCCAGAATCGTGGATATAGCTCCTTTTACCAAATTCATTAATTCTACATATTTATTAACGGATTATCCACAGTCCAAAATCATGGATATAATACCTTTAATAAGCATCTATATTTAACTTATCAAATTCAATTGATTTTGGATTTACAAAATAATGTTTATAAATTCACATTTTTATTTTATAAAAACTTCAGCTTATAAAATCCCTTAACTAACCGATTCCATTTATGTAATGACCCATAATTTTCGATCTCGAAAATTCCAGATAGTTATGAAAAGAAGAAAGAGATAAAAGAAGAAGAAGAAGATCAGAAACACCAACATTTCACATTTGCAGCGGATAAAATATAATAACAAATAATAACAGTTTACAAAAGCATGTTGTATCTGTCAATTACATTTATAATACATCAGAGTTACACTTTTATACAGACCCTGGATATACACAATTATCATGCCTCAGATTTACAATAATATAATACAGCGGAAATACTCTATACGTTCTTGCCATCCAGCCCGTTTCCCAAGCTCCAGAACGTCCTTACCTAAAAATCTACAATGCTCGGTCTGACAACGAACATTACATCAAGTAACACCCGGGTAGGGCTGGAAACCAACGTGAGTAAACCCATCTAACATGGAATACAAAGCATACAACTTAAATAAAACCCGGGGTAACTCGTATTAATTCACAAATTCACAATTTGTTATAGGCATCACCTATTTCACACATTTTAAAATGGAATGTAATTGGACCTAGTAAATAAAAGTATAAATTTATTGGAAGTAAATTTCTGGGAGAACAAATTTATTTAAATTTTTTGAATAATAGAACTATAATTAAAGTTGAATAATGGAATCAATTTGAGTTGTGTCAAGGAAAGTGAATTGTAAATTTGTTTGAAGGAACGAAAAGAATTAAAGGTTTAGAAATAAATTTTTTATTTAAAATTGAAATTTGTAAGATTCAACTTGAAAAGGGAAAATAAAGGTAAGTGTGACTAGAGAATAAATTTAGAAGGATTGGCCAATTAAAGAAGGTTGGTAAATGGAATGGAAATAAAATTGTGGATAGAAAACTGAATTTGCATTTGTAAGAAAATAAAGTTGAAACTGAATATTGGGAATTAATTTAAACTGTGTGCAATGGAAGTTAGTCAAGATTTGACTAAATAAAATAAAGGACTGAAATAAAATTAGTGAGTAAACTAATTAATTCAAGAGGGTAAGCAGATTAATTGGAATTGTATGTTGGGATGATATTTAATTTAAAATGTGTAAAATAAATTGAAGTTATAAAATTAATTGGAAGTGAACTAAAATTATAAAAGTTTGGAAATAAGAAATTGTTTGAGATTTGAAATAAATTAGTAAGTGGAACTGATTTAAAATAATGATATGAACTAGTTGTGAATGGAAGATAGTTGATAAAATTCAATATCCAGAGTTTGAAGATGAATTGAATTCAAGATGGATTGAAAATGAAAATTTGGATGAAAATTTGGAAAAGGTATTGAGATTTGAGATTAATTAGCAAATTGAAGCTAAATTGAATTCTTATGGGATTGGAGATCCGGTTTAAAAATATGTGGATATAAAGGCTAAAGTAGTAGAGTAATAATATAAGAGTATATAAAATGCCTATATTAAACTTAAGAAATGAATGGTGAAATTCTTAAGTAAGTTTGGAATTGGAAATATACTAAGTAAATTTAGAACGGAGATTAAGTAAAGTTGTGAAAGGAGATAACTGTTAAGTGAATAAAAATCAAAATAATGTGAATAAAAGAGAATTGATATAGTTAATAGTCAATGTATATATATACGTAATATGTACATATATTTATTTATTCGCATAATGATTGGATCCAGATTCAAGCACTGAATTTCGAGGTAGTCATACCGATCCAGTTGGGATTTTTCACTCGATTTTCGATGGCGAACTCTGGATATGGATTTTTGATTGATTCTGGATATTCTCTATCATAGTTTAAGGCTATGCAAGGAGCATGACGGTTTTCGATCAAGAAACCAAATCTGAGTTCGCATTAGGAAGTCGGGTGGACGATACTACGGAAGTGAAATTGTGTGATCGATTGAGTGATCGAATTGGGTATTGCGTACGGATGATATATTTGCATCGTATGGATGTGAATGAAATAGATATGAAACTTTTGAAAAGAAATGTATAAATTGGTTTTTGAATACTGTGATTGGACATTATTGCTAAATAGTATACAGGTATTTGAAAAGCAAAAAGGAAATTGGAATTTTTGAATTTAGAAGATAAATTGAATTGCTCGACAAAAAGGTATGTGTTTAAATTTCTATATGAAATTTAATGATTTTCTAGTCTAGTCACTTGGTTTTTTGTTTTCTTTTTGAATTTAGGATCCCGTTGTAACGACCAATTAAATTTTAATAATTTTATTTGTTTTAATAATATAATTAACTGATATTTTGCGAAATTTTAAACATTTGATTTTGAAAATAAGAATTTAATATTTGAAACGCGTCTAATTAAACATAGCAACTGGTAAATTTTCAATTAATTATATGAATGTTTATTTTATTGTGCAATTCTATTTAAATTTAAATCAGCTAGAATTTGATGATAATAAAATATTTTTCAAACCTGAATATTTTTCTATAGAAAATTTCTAAATCTTCTTCTGAGTGAGACGTCATCTTTCATTTTTTCAAATTTGGACTTCTATTGCTCCGTTTATCTTAATTAGCAGCATTTCTGGTACCGATTATCAACTTTTATCGGATGATCGTACCACCAATATCTATGTACCGTTCTAATCGTCACGTTATGCTGATCTCCGTGGTATATTCATTTCTGTATTTTGAGGTCCGGTATGCGACGGAAGCGATAAAACAGCCTGTCGTCGCGGTACCATTTTTGATGTCCTTCCAAATTTCAAATGGCTGGAAGCATTTATTATCAGCTATTACCTTTCCCTCTTTTCAATGCATTGATGACTGCCTTTATTTCCATCGGTTTGAAAATATATATATATATGTTATATTAGTTATACGCTTTACTTTCATTTACCTCGAACAGTCCATTGCCTTTCTTTTGAATTGTGTATTATTTGTTATGTTTCTTTTGGACTCACCTGCTTATATTCCACCTGGCTTTTCATTTTGGGTTCGCGTGTCTTCGCCTCTTTGTTTTCTCTAACATCTATTTCGAATAGAGTACGGTTACTTTTGCTCTCTCTTCCGTTTGCTTTCTCTTTTTTTATATAAACTAAGACAGCTAGCCTATTTAAGTTTCCTCTGAAACAAAACTTACCCACCTGCAACTATATCAAGCACCCTCCCCCATTCCTTTGATCGGCCTCCCTGCACGCATGACCGCCGTCAAAGCCTCCACTGCCTTCACCTCGTCCAGTTATCGCCACCAGCGCCCTTAGCCTCGTCCCTAGATCCACGCAGCCCTCCACATCAAGGCCGAGTCTCACCACCTCCAATGCAAAACCCTACAACTCCACCTTCTTCCTCCACCGTGTAGTAGCATCGGCCCCTCTTAGCACGAACCCCATTCTCCGCTCGACCGCCATCACAAAACTCGACCGCCTGCACACGTCTTATGGGTTGATGCGTAGATAGCTTGTAGACAGGGGATTTGTTATATATTTATAAGTTATTTTATTTATATACAAGAGTCAAAGTTTATATAAGATATTATACTAGGCATTTCGCATATAATAATAAGATGTTTATTGTAAGTGTTTATATATATATATATATATATATATATATGTGTGTGTGTGTGCGCGTGTGTGTTTATAATACAGTACAATATCCATTTTGCTTATACACATATATATAGTCTACTTATATTTGGCTTTCTGAGGAATAGTTGCATATGGTCCGCATTTTATATTCAAAGTTATAATTATATCTAGCAGATGTAGTTTATACATATGTAATAATGTTAGAAAGGTGAATAGTGCGTCCCTGTTTGTGCATGTGTTGCGTGTACAGGTCAGTTTGCATGTGCATTAGTTTGTTTGATTTCCCTGTTTTGTATTTTTGAAAAGAAAAGTTTAAACTATATTATTGTTGTGCTTTCAAAAATATTGAAGATTTCTTCACGTGTTTTAAAAAGGTATTGATCTTTAAATAAAATAACAAAGTAAGTGGGTAAATATAGTGATTTGCATTTGCTGTTTTGAATTTCATATATTTTGTCTGGATATGTTTTATAATAGTATCTATATTAGGACCAGTATGTGTGAAAAGTGAATTTAATGACCTACATATAAGTTATGTTCAAAAATTTAAATTGAATACGTGTTGGTTATATAGAGGATTTTCATCTCGGTACATTTATATCTAATATATGTTAGTAAAATATTGTATGTAATTATCTATATTGATTTTATAACAAAGTAACTATTTCATACTTTCATTTGTATGAATATACTGTAGTAAAGTAAGTTATACGTACGTGCTTTAAGAATTTTCATTGATTTTAGAGAAGTATACATATGACTATATAGCATTCATTTCGTCTCAGTATATCAAAACTGATTTGATTTGTTTCATCGATTTCTGTTTATCAGCTTTGTCCATCGAATTTGTATCCATCGTGCTTTGCTTTGAAATTCATGCTTGGATTCGTAACTCGTCTCAATCTCGTTTGTCTGTCTAGCCTCGAAAGGTGAGTAATCATTCACGATTAACTTTCTTGTATTTATTAAATTTGATTCCAATTGAAATGACAATTGAAATATGCTGCTTTAGTTGTTTAAATTGTTATATATGCTATTATCTGTAACCGTTCACCTGTGGGATATGACACCGTATCCTGTTGTTTGTATTATATTGTTATTGATGATATATGCCTGATGTTATATTGTATATTATTGGTTATCACTATGCAAGTTCCCTGTTAGTATAGAATTCACTATGGATTGAAATGATACATACTCGAACGGACTTTAGAATAGGAAAATTTAGTTATGGGTTGAAATGATAAACCCAAGCGATTTTCATTTGAATTGAATTTAGGATTGCGGGTCGAAATGATATCTACCCGTATATATTTAAATTACGGATTAAAATGATAAATATCCATACCACTTGACCATTTGATAGGAAATTATATACAGACACCGTTGGTTCCTATATAAATAATTTGAAAATAAATTCTATGGGTTTGGAAAGAAATATATAGTTTAACAAATGTTGATTCTTAAATTTTATATATAAATGGTAATGATATATATATATATATATTTAATAGTAATATTTAATTTAATTAAGGCTGATCTAATACATAGAATTTGTTTAAGGGTTTAAATTTATATTTCAAAATAGAATTTGGTAATAATTTGAATAAGTTAAGGCTGGGAAGATAATTTGAATTTAGTTAAAATTGTATTCAATAAAGAATTTTATGTAGTTAAACCGATTTGAAACTCATTGAATTTGAGATTTAAGATATGATTTAAGGTCTTGATTTAAGTAATTTAATGAATATTCTCGTTTAAATAATTTTGAGGAAATATATAGTAAAATGTAATTTAAGGCTAGTTAAATGATATTGAATTTATTAAAGTAAATATTCCCTGGCTAAATAAAAAAGAAGTTAAATCAAGATCTATAAGAAACTATTAAATTTAACTTTGAAAAGATTGGATATTAAAACTTTGAAATATATTGGAATTTAAATGGTTTATTTTGTGATTCAGATCTGTATTCGGAAACAATATAATTTGAAATTGTTATTTAGAAACTGAATTGAATTAAAATGGAAAATTTTAGATTGAATTAAATTGGAATTTGGAACTCGAGTTGATTTGAATCGAATTTTTTTGAAATTGAGGAAATATGTATATAATTGGAATGGAAATGATACTTTGGGTTTGAAGTATAAAATATTTTGAAAGGACCACGGTGATGAAGTGACGATTTGTTGTTGATAGCTCATATTTATACATTGTAGATAGTTCTAGGAACCCTTAGAGGATGGGTCTCCCAAACATCCTTTAAGTTAATTATATTTCAGTTAATATTTCACTTTTAGTTGGATTTATTGATATAAGAATGTTAATTTTGACTCGAGTGTTTTGTGTTTTGTTTTACGCTTGGGTCAGATTGAGTAATTCAGCATTTGAGACTCACCTCTGGAGTTTGGAGCTTCGCTTGGAGATCCAAATATCGATCCAGCTTTCAGCTTTTCCAGTTGATTGGTTCAGAGAGGTCATTTGTTTGTACTGGAGGCTTCACTGTGTTTGAGATATTCTGTTGTATTTTATTTCTAGCTCTGATGTTTATATAGTAGCTTCATGAGCTACTATTTATCTATTCCGCTGCATTGTTTTATATTACTATGTGTCTGTGATTTTGTGATTGATTTATTTACTGTATATACTGAGTTTTTCCAAATTTAAATTAACATCGGATATTTTGAGCAATTCAAGTCTGACGTATGTGGATGCGAATGGTTGAAAATATCTAGTCGTTACAGTTGGTATCAGAGCTTTGGCTCTAGATGAACCTACCATATATGGTAAACTTATTTGCGGAGTCACTTTCGTTTGATCCTATCTTCGAATCAGAATTCTAACTGATTAGATTTCCTCTAATTTGAAATCTCTATCTTTTTTCCAAAATTCGTTCTAGCTCCTCCATATATATATTCTTATATGAGTATATCTGTCTTCTGTTTTGAATTTTAATTATCTCATCTTCGTTCGAGTCCTTTCCCTTTGTTTTGATACTCCCTTTGATTAAATTTCCCCTTAAATTTTGAACTTCTATCTTGTTTGATTTTGACTCATTGAATGATAAGAAATTATTTTGTAAATGGCAAAATCGGAAGAGCAGAAAGCAGCCCGTCGAGCACGAAGAGCACTGGCCCGTAAGGAACGGAGGAAGCAATCGAGGAGCAAGACAGGCTATGGAGAGAAAAAGCAGAACCTGGTCCTTATGACCATGTCATTTGTTATCGGTGTCAGGAAAAGGGGTATTATGCAGCCATGTGCGGAAATAGAGATAAAGGAAAAAAGAAGGAGGGCAAGCGCTTTCGATCCGAGATTTTCTGTTTTAAGTGTCGTGAGAAGGGACACTTCCCAAGTCGCTGCCTGAAAGTGAAGAAAGTGAAATCGGCACCCACTACATCAACCGACAAGTCAACCCTTTGTTACCACTGTAGGCAGACTGGACATATAGCCAGAGATTGTACTGAGAGACGGTGCGGAAGGCAAGCTGTGGTGCATCTTGCTCGAGCTGCTGCGTTCCTAAAGTTCATTAGGGATGATGGGAGAGTAGTGTACTCATGTAAGAATTGTAATAGTTGGGGGAACCTTGATGTGGAGTGTACTGGACCCGTTGAAGCACCACCCGACAGAAGAAATACCGATGCATTGTTCTTGTAGAAGTAAGGATCAGTGGAATCTGTTTGTTATCAGTAGGATATGTTAAGATGTATTAAGAGAACTCTAGTATATCCTTTACCAAGTAAAAGTCGATGTGTCGAAATTAAGATATACAATTATGCTTTAGCATTTCGCTTGATGAGAATTTGTGATTCTTCACTAATGAAAGAAATTCCTTTGAATTGGTATAGGTTAATATACCTCGAAATCTTGGTTAGGATTCACATTGAGTAGGATCCCTTTTGAATTTGACTTCGACCTTTATCTCGTTTCGAGATTCATTCTTGAATCACCCTTTGAAAATTGGACTTGCTTGTATTTTTAGAAATTATTTTATGTATCGAACTTTTTATTTTGATAAGTATGATTTTATTATATATATAAAAGAGAAATGTTTTCAACAAGGATTATATACCTTTTTAAAAATGAGAATTTGAAATTCCGAAAGGATCGGAAGTTTTGAAATTTTATAAGATATTTGATTTATATGGAAATGGTATATAACTGAAGGTTTTAAATTTGAAATTCAAGAATTGACCTCTGGTATTTTGAAATTGATTTTAAGATTTTGAAAATATATAATAATACGATTTGAAATTATTTTTCGAATAAGAAATGTTTCAATGAATTCAAATGAATTCCAATGATTTCGAAGAAATTTCAAAGAAGTTTTCAAGAAAAGGGAAGTCAAGAACTCACTTGTGTCGTTGGAAAATAAATTCGGTGATGAGTGTATGCATCATTGACATTGATTTTTGAGTTTCAGAGTGGGGGAGAGGCCACTTTAGTAGCTTTGCTATGCGAGTGATTTTGTGAAACCAATTTTGATTTCAAATTCTTAAGGATGTTATTATTTCCGAAAGACATATGTATATATATTTTGAAACTATCTGAAGTGAACCGTTGTTCAGTCCCCGAGTTTTGGATTTGTTTTGGTGTGACCCTATATATATATATTGAAATTGGGAACCTTGCTTTACCAAATACTTGATTTGGGAGTTGTTGAACTTATATAAAATGGATTTGTATAAGTATGAAGTTGATTCGAAAATTATTGATTTGAAAGGTACTCAATTTGGAAAGAGAAATCTTATATAATCGAAGTCTATATAAGTATGATTTGATATACTATTGATTTTGGAAAGTATTCGATTTCAAAATGGAATCTTATATATAATGGACTTTTTATAAGTATGATATTTGAAATTTGATTTGAAAGGGTACTATATGATACATATTTTTGAAGTAAAGATATGGAAAGTGCCTTCTGCTTGATATTCGCTTTGTGGCCATATTGTGGATTCATTCTGTCGATATTATTCTCTTTGATTTTGGTTTTCCAGATGTGATACTCGAGTGTCCTACTATGGCGTAACCCATGGTCTCTTTTTTGGGTAGCGTAATCCGCAAGGCAGAGATTGCTTAAAGGGTACAGATGTTTCCCTAGGGATCCAGGCGTAACCATTGTTATGTATCCTGCAGTCTACTGGTTGATGTCGTGGTGTAATCCGCAAGGCAGAGATTACTTAAAGGGTATGGATGTTTTTTGGGGGATCCAGGCGTAACCATTGTTATGTATCCTGCGGTCTATGGGTTTTGGTTATAATGGCGTAATTCGCAAGGCAGTGATTGCTTAAAGGTACAGATGTTTCCTGGGGGATTCAGGCGTAACCATTGTGTGTCTGCAATCCAGGTGATTTGTTTGGATTGTACTTTCCATATCGGTTTTGAAGGTTTTTCAAGTATTTTTACTGGGTTTTGAAACAGGTCTACTAAGTACTTGAAGAATTCTAGCTTTACGCCTGATCAACGCATGGCCAGAGTCTGCAAGAACAAGGATAAACTTGTTGAAGCATCGAGTTATAAAAGTATTTTCGAAAGGAAAAATTGGTTTCGATATAAAAGTATTTTATTTTAAAAGTGTTTTATTATAAAGGTATTTTATTATAAAAGTATTTCCAACAAAGAAATTCTGTATTAATATTCAAAATTAAAATTCTTATGGTTCTAAATTAATTATTCGTGCCCGATACTATTCTTGGAATCCACCTTATGTGCTCAGCTTTATTTATTCACCTATATCCTGTTTTCCGAATCCATCCCTTTCCTTGTTGACTGTATCCTTTTTAAATATTGTTTATTTATAAACTACATGGTTTAATAGAAAGTTTTTAATATTTTAGAAGTTATTAATTAAATACAACATATTTAAAGAAGTGATTATTGATTTATCAATAATATGAAAGCATCTTAAGATAAATTAATAAATTTATGGATTATGGATTTAATGTTTTCAATAGCTTCTTTCTAAATATAACTAATGATGTGAATAATTTTTTTCAAATGGTTTTCACATATTTATAAAGGTGTTACTTAAACATATAAATGGTATTTACAAAGGAAGCAAGAAATTTTACAAGTGGGTTTGAAAAATATTAAAGTATAAAGGATAATTGAATTGCAAACGAAGTTTTCAAATGAATATTCCAAGTAAAATTAATATAGTTTTAAATTAACTGTTCATCCTTGTCTTTGAATCTACTTTCTTTCTGGTTGTTTCTATTCTCCTATCTCCTTCCTTTTCGGGGACGAAAAGTTTGAGTGGGGGAGAGTGTAACGACCCGTAAAATTTTAATAATTTGATTTGTTTTAATAATATATTTAACTAATATTTTGTGAAATTTTAAAAATTTGAATTTGGAAATAAGAATTTAATATTTGGAATATGTCTAATTAAACATAGTAACTGGTAAATTTTCAATTAATTATATGAATGTTTATTTTATTGTGTAATTCTATTTAAATTTAAATTAATTAGAATTTGATGATAATAAAATATTTTCCAAACCTGAATATTTTTCTATAGAAATTTCTAAATCTCCTTCTGAGTGAGACATCATCTTTCGTTTTTTCAAATTTGGACTTCTATTGCTCCGTTTATCTTAATTCTAATAAAATAGCAGCATTTCTGGTACTAATTATCGACTTTTGATCGGATGATCGCACCACCAATATCCGTGTACCGTTCTGATCATCTCATTGTGCTGATCTCCGTAGTATATCATTTTTGTATTTTGAGGTCCGGTATGCGACAGAAACGTTGAAACAGCCTGTCGTCGCGGTACCATTTTTGATGTCCTTTCAAATTTCAAATGGCTAGAAGCATTTATTATGAGCTTTTACCTTTCCATCTTTTCAATGCATTGATGATTGCCTTTATTTCCATCGGTTTGAAAATATATAAATTTTATATTAGTTATACGTTTTACTTTCATATACCTCGAATAGTTCATTACCTTTCTTTTGAATTTTGTAATATTTGTTATGTTTCTTTCGGACTCACCTGCTTATCTTCCACCTGGCTTTTCATTTTGGGTTCGCGTGTCTTCGCCTCTTTGTTTTCTCTAGCGTCTGTTTCGAATAGAGTACGGTTACTTTTGCTCTCTCTTCTGTTTGCTTTATTTTTTTTTATATATAAACTAAGACAGCTAGCCTATTTAAGTTTCCTCTGAAACCAAACTTACCCGCCTGCCACTATATCAAGCACCCTCCTCCATTCCTTTGATCGGCCTCCCTACACGCGTGACCGCCGTCGAAGCCTCCACAGCCTTCACCTCGTCCAACTGCGCCACAAGCGCCCTTAGCCGCGCCCTCAGATCCATGCAGCCCTCCACATCAAGGCCGAGTCTCACCACCTTCAACGCAAAACCCTGAAACTCCACCTTCTTCCTCCGCCGTGTAGCAGCATCGGCCCCTCTAAGCACGAACCCCATTCTCCGCTCGATCGCCATCACAAATTCGAATGCTATTCCTCCAACACATCGGCATCCCAATCTCCTTCATTTTTCCATCTCCTCCTACCCACTTGGTCGTAGGGTGCTCTTGGTTTAAATATACATGGTACGTGTGTATGTGTATATGCTTGCTCTCTCTGTTTTCCTCTGTACGCATAAGTATATTTTAAAATATACGTTCAAACTAAACATTGGTCTGGTTTGCTATATATGTCTATTTTATAAGTATATACATCATTCCATTATATTATATAACATATGGTTTTTAAAAGTTTTGTGGTATTTGCCCAGAACCTGCGCACGTCTTATGGGTTGATGCGTAGATAGCTTGTAGACAAGGATTTGTTATATATTAATAAGTTATTTTATTTATAAACAAGAGTCATGGTTTATATAAGATATTATACTAGGCATTTCGCATATAATAATAAGATGTTTATTGTAAGTTTATGTATGTGTGTGTGTATATATATATATATATGTATATAATATAGTACAATATCCATTTTGCTTATACACATATATATAGTCTACTTATATTTGGCTTTCTAAGGCGTAGTTGCATATGGTCCGCATTTTACACTCAAAGTTATAATTATATCTAGTAGATGTAGTTTATACATATGTAATAATATGATGACCTGAAAATCCATACCCTTTGAATCAACAATAATCTACACATGTCCGACCCAAAAAGCACAGAATGATGGAAAGCCAAGAGAAAGAAAAGAAGAGAGAAGAAGAGAAAAGAAGAAAGTGATAAGATAGAACCAAAAGAACAATATAGAATCTCACATCGCAGCAAAAAATATATAATATCATATCAATGATCTTTACAAAAACGAAACTGTATATATACATACATACATCAAAGTTCAATAATCAATCAATAGTTATCGACTTGAACAGTTATAATAACCTGTCCTTACAAATGTCGATAATTTAAAACAACTAAGCAATGCAGCGGATAATCAAGAAAATACGGATGTACAAAAATGAAGATCTCCACCTCGCCTGCTGAAGCTCCAAAAGCACCAATCTAATCCTGTAAGTATACTCGATCTGAACCGAGCATTGATAGGGAAGAACGCCCGGATCAGTCTTGTAAACCAGCGTGAGAAACACACTCAACTGAATTTATTAAATTACCAAAACTTTAACTTTATCAAAACAAAATGTATCTCATAAGACAAGTCCACACATAAACGCAGACATGTTTTTACCTTACAATAACTAAAACATTACATATCAAATTCGTGTGATATTATAGTAGTGTCTACTATATACAAATAATATTAGTCATAGCCGAAATTGTTACATTGATTAAATTCCAGCATATAGCCCGATTGGGCAATACAATCAAAATGGCAAACACATAGTGGAGTTTGGATTTCTATACAAATGACCAGATGAAGGGACTACCTTTCGGCGGTACATCTCTAGAAGAATGTACCGAGAAACCATCACAAAGTTCCACTACCAACATAAGACCTGCCTATCTCTATAACTATATGGTACCGAATATGTCACCCTTCGGTCGTTACCGACCTTTACCGAGGGCCCTCTAGCATACAAACCACAATAATCAAATACACGACGTCATAGCGTGCAAAGATATATCTTGACGAGGATGATCATACCCTAAAGGGAGCGACCCACTTATCCCTGCTGCATCTAACCATGTTTTGGTCATTTCCAGTTGATGAGGCCTGATGAGGTAACGATTACCTTTCACAATCACATATCACATCACCTAGAATGCCACACGGCCATTTCCGTTGAGTACTAATTGCCTTCCACAAAAATACAACCCTTAAGCTCATACATCGCAAGGAGGGTGTTAAGCTAAGAGAAGTTGCCTTCTTCGCTACCATTGATGTACGTTTGTAAAATCAAATGTATGTAATCTTTAGAAATGCAATGTCAGACAAACATCCATACAAGTTGTCCAGGAACAGGACAAACCGAAGGTACTTTCCTACCACATCCTGTCGGGAAATCCCTAGGATTAGTAGCTAATAGTCCCCCATTGGATATTTCATAACGAAGAGACCACTGCTACTGGATGTATATTGGGATTTTAACACCAAACGATCAACAAGCAGTCCCCCATTATGAAACTCCATAATATCAATATCATCACAAGCAACCTGCATAATTCGTCGCATATACGTTGGTTCGAAGTGGTTTTCAGATAAATCTGATACCGGTCTCTTCGCACCAACAAAGCAAAAGCGTTTCTCAACCTCACACAGAAAATAAGTCTCATAGACTTATCATGTCTCCAACTTTCAACTTGCTATCTTTCAGGACAAGAGGGAAGCTCGATAGATTGGAGTTATACACCGCACTATACGAACCAACATCCTCAACACAAACGATAACAAAGCCTACTTAGAAGGCTACGTATTAAGTGTACGACTAAATAGTTCCCACATCAAGTTGAGGAACTAAAATTTGGAAAAGTTTGATAGTCGGTTATTTAACTATCAAAACAAAAAAAAAACACTCAGCACTATAACAATCACTGAGCAAAGAAAAATTACCTAAAGCTAGAAAAACTAACATATTACCTTCTGATTGCGTCTAGGAAGCTACGACCGTATTTCAAAGCATATCCAATCAAAGTGCTGATTGATCAGCCTCTGAAATAAGTACTTTACCGACTTGAAACTTTCGGA
Source organism: Allium cepa (assembly GCA_030765085.1). Classification (NCBI taxonomy): domain Eukaryota; kingdom Viridiplantae; phylum Streptophyta; class Magnoliopsida; order Asparagales; family Amaryllidaceae; genus Allium; species Allium cepa. The sequence goes on from CM060929.1 coordinate 788,512,557, forward strand.
CGACTTCTTAAGTGGAACATCGAATTGAGTCAATATGATATTACTTACCATCCAAGAAAAGCTATCAATGGGCAAGTGCTAGTAGATTTCATCGTCGATTTTACCATACGGGATGACGAAGAAGAAAAACACTATCTGGAGTGGAGACACAATGGAAACTCTTTATTGATGGCGCATCTAACAACCTCTGTTTGGGGGCGCGGGTGTGCTTGAAACCGTTGAAGGACGAGCCAATTGCTACTCCCTGTGATTGGAATTTCCTACAACAAATAACAAAGGGGAATATGAAACATTAATAGCAGGACTGAAAGTCGTGAAAGAACTCGGAATAAAGTCGATCCACATTTATAGTGACTCCTAGCTAGTCATCTGCAAGTAAAAGGCGAGTACTAGGCTCGAAGGGAGAACCTTGTACCATATCTGTCTAAAGTACAAGAGTTGCTGAGTGACATCGAACATTATAACATAACTCATATTTCGTGGGAGCAAAACATCAAAGCTGACTACTTAGCTAAGCTGGCAAGCTTTGGAGAAGCTCAACCGTTGGGACTAGTCCCAGTTGAGACTCCGACTGTCCCAGGCATAGACGAAATGGACATCGACTGGATTCTTGAGACCACCACCGAACTGGAAACATGGATGACGCCAATCAAGGATTACTTTCTTACAGGAACCCTTCCAACTGACCGAAATCAACAGAAAAAGCTTCTCCGAAAGGTAATATGATTTATGATACATGATGGAATACTTTACCAAAGAGGATTCTCGACCCCCTTCTTAGATGTGTGAGCGATGATGAAGCTCGGTGGATCCTGAAGGAAGTGCACGAAGGTGAATGCGAAGACCATACTGGGAGTCAAACCCTTGCAAGGAAAGTTCTCTGGTATGGATATTTCTAGCCGACAATAAACCACGAGTAGTAGACTACACCAGGTGATCTGATCATTGCCAAAGATTTGGCAAAATTAAAAGAACTCCCTTAATAGAATTAACATGGATAGTCAGCTCATGGCCATTCACAATATAGGGAATCGACTTGATTGGCATATTGCCATTAGCTAAAGGAGGAGCCAAATACGCTATAGTTGATGTTGATTATTTCACGAAATGGGCCAAAGCAGAACCGCTTGCTACCATTACTACAAATGAAGTCATTAATTTTGTTACTAAAAACATTATTTGTAGGTTTAGTATGCCACAAAAAATAATCACTGATAACGGGACCCAATTCGAAAGCGCTGAGTTCAAAGACTTCTGCAAACACTTTCGAATTGAGAAGAGCTTTTCCACAGTTTCTCATCAGCAAACAAATGGGCAAGTGGAAGCAATAAATAAGATCATCAGGTCCACTATTAAAAAGCGACTAACTAAAGCAAAAGGGAACTGGGTTGATGAACTTCCACTCGCACTATAGGATTACAAGACAACTCACAAAACGGCAACTGGACACACTCTGTTTACCTTGGCACATTGCTCATGAGCAATGATTCCTGTCGAACTATAAGTTCCCTCTCACCGAAGCCAAATTTTAATCAGAAGCAAAACGAGTAGCTCCTACTCGAATCACTGGATAAGATTGACGAATGGAGGGAAGAAGCCGAGTTGAGAGCCGCTGCCCACCAAAAAAAAGATCGCGCAATACTTCAACTCCATGGTTTAGAACCAAACCTTCGAAGTGGGAGACCTCATCATCAAACGAATCTATCCCATGTCGGGAGCCTTCAAACCAAACTGGGAAGGGCCGCATGCGATTAGTCAGAAGGGGATGGAGCTTTCAAATTGAGAACCGTAGATGGAATCCAAATTCCCAAAGCATGGAATAGTGAATCGCTGCGCTGCTACTTCACCTGAAAACTACCTTATGTACTTTCTATTTTTCCAGCAAATAAGCCATCCTGGAATGCTAGGGGCATTGTAATTAGGCTGAAATTTGCCCAACTTCTATTAATAAAATTAATTCACTTTTTGAACTAACAAAATTGTGTTCATAATAGTAACCTGCTGAGTCGATGGGTAAAATCGACTCAAAACCATACAATTTCTACTTAAGAAATGGAATCATGCTTAAGTATGCCTCACCAACGCACCGGGTCGATGGAAGCAAATCGACTCAAATCGTTAGATCGGCGGAACCCGATCCCCACCTTCTATGAACCAGCATTGCCTCGGTAATGTCAAGAAGGCTTTAATAAAAAGCCGCGCATCCCATAAGCCACACATTAACTCTAAAAACACAAACTACTCACATTGCCCGAAGATAGGCAATACTGAGAAGTATCAAAAGCCATGCATTTCATAAGCCGTGCATTACTCTTCGAGCCGTGAAATCATGCTCTTAAAACATGAACTCCTCACATTGCCCAAAGAGAGGAAATGTTGAGAAGTATCAAAAGCCATGCATTTCATAACCCGTGCACCAACTCTCCAAGCCGTGAAATCACACTCTTAAAACATAAACTCCTCACATTGCCCGAAGATTGGCAACATTGAGAAGTAGTTTTAGTAGAATTGCCCCAGTAATACTGAAAAACTCATCTATCACAGGAATTTCGAAGATCAACCCACTCTCATTATCGAGAGTAACAGGTGCAATCAGAGTGCTTTGAACTAGCATAAAACTCCAATTGCTAACACCCCACGATAAACTATAACATCTAATATGAATAAGGTTTAGCTGCTTATAGGTAATTCGTATGATGTACACACCCAGGGCAATGAAGTGCATATTGGAAGATTGAAAAAATCCAAAGAAATAATACTCATGAGTAGCATCTCACATTTGTGAGAAGTGATGAGTGGTTTAACTTCCAAAAATTTAGAAAGATTGTTCATTAAGTTAACATCGTAACTGTATACCTATGAATTTTCTAATAGTTAATCTCATAACTATATGTTATTCACTAAGTTTACGTCTTCGTGCACATTTTAAACATGCATATGTTATATTCTTTCCAAAATCGCATAAAAACACAATTTGCAAAACTTGTAAAAGGAAAAAATTGAATTGTGACTTAGTTAAATTCCGAGTTTTGTCATGCAAACTATTCGAACCATAAGTTATCAGTCATTTGTCAAGTGTTTGAAGTAAACAACCATGTGAATTGGGGGGCATACACAGGCACTTAAATAAGTTTGTTATGCTTAAAAACTAAAATTTCATATTTCACAAGTTTTATTACTGCAAACAAAGAGTTTTGATGGTAACCGTAGGACTGGATAAAGTGAAAAGGAAATAAAAAAAATAGACATAAGTGCACAAAACACATATGAGCAGATAAGTAAAGGTACAGTCAAAATATAAGTAGTATATTATTTATAATTTTCTTATGTACAGGGTCAAAACGTGAGGGCCGTACCCATATAATACTGGCAACCAAAAGGAAAAGTACAAATAGCACCACAAAAACACTAAGTGCGGAATCTGCACTTGAACAAAACAATGCAAAATGAATCAAAACCAGATCATCTACCACCCAAGCTTCTTAGTGCTTCTTTCCACCTCTCTCCTTCCCACCTTTTGTTCAAAGTTTTTCTTCACCTCGAGAGTGGTGTCACTGCCAGTGATGTCGACAATCTCCTTGGTGCCGATGTCCTCTTCTTGCTCTATGACTTTTTCAGAAGACTCGCCTTTCGTTTTAGTCTTTTGATCACTTCAACTTTCTCCTTCTTAATGGCGACTAGTTCTTCTTGAGATTTATGTGGCTACTTAATCTGAGTTTCATACTCCCTAATTTCGGCCGCCATGAAGTCACCTTCCAAAGATACGAAAGAGTCATCCAGCACATGCGGTGCAATGATCTTCGTAGATTCCACCCCGGCTATGAACCAGACATAAGACACGTCGACTGAAGAAGGTAAAGAAACGAGCACGGAAGCGGTAGAGATAGAAACAGGTCCAGGCATTGAGGAAACCGATGGATCGACAGATAAGGAGGACGGACTTATAAGATAAAAAATGAAAGCATTAAATTTGTCATGTTCTTGCAGTGTGAGTTGAAAGTTCTCGAACTCAGGAGAATCAAGTAGATTACCTGCACTGGAAAAATGACTGAGAATGTCAACTTCGTATTCGCCGCCTTCACCCCCTTTGACGGCTCCAAAATCTGAGGGGAAACTTCAAGCCCAGAACATGCTGATAGATCGCAGGGTTTCCCTGATGGTTCGCCAACACCAGAAATAAAAGGCTCCAGAAGCGCTTCGGTAGTTGCTATCATGGTAGCATCGGCGGCTTCCTTTTCTCTTTAAATCCACAAAATCTCCCAACCCTCTAGCAATGCTTTCTTTGATTCTTCATTGAGTTATGCATTCCTTAACTCTCGCTCCGCATAAATGTCCCCACTATCATAAAAGCGAGTCAAGATCTCCTCCCAAACCACAGCGAAAGTGCGTGGGAACTTAGAGCCTAAGTAGCTAAGACTCCTCTAGTGTAGTAGAGAAATGACATAAAAATTGAAGATGGTCTCATCCATCTTCTCCATCTTTCTCTTGAAAGTATTCGAAAGCTCCAAATAATCCACCGTAATGGTGGCCTTCTCAACTTCATCAAAAGTTTTATCGACGCTATTGCATGACTTGATCCTGGGGCATGGCAATCATCTCAGCATGGTCGGATATTGTTTTGTCATGCAACTTCATGACTTCTTCATATTCAGTGATTGTCTTATTGTGATTTTTATATTCATCCTAGTCTTTCTCTGGGTTTCAATGATCGTATCACGGGATTCAAGTTATGCTTGTAGTTTTACTTACTCAGCATGCGTTTTCTTATTTCATCTCTTGGGATGATCTCATTCTTCACATGCTCCTCTTTTAGCTCTTTTAGCAAGCTGACGTTGTTCTCGCTTTCTCAAAGCACCGCATCAGTTTCTTCATCCAACTGTCTGATTCGGACATTGCACTCCGCTAATGCTCTCTCGAAATTATCCGTCTCTTATTTGAAGAAGTGAATTTCTTAATCGCTGTTGTGGTTTATGTCCGCCAGCTGTTTGCATAATTTCTTCCACTCCTAGGCTTGCTCTAAATCATTCTAGATAGCCTGAAGATGGGGCATGTATGTATCTCTATGAACCAGATGAAGACCATGATCAAATTTAACCTCCTTTAAAACCATCCAGGGAGCGCTGCCTCGAGCCTGAGAGGACCAAAGGGAAGGACATAGGCAGATCTCTGGTAGGGTAGAGAAGAGCAGGGGGCGAGAGCCACATGAGATGTTGGGACCTGAGTCGAAGATGGAATGTGTACAAAAGAAATTAGGACTTTAAAACCAATCGAAGCAGGGGCCTAAGCGAAGGCCTGTTGTTCAGAGGAATGGGAACCATGATCAAATTTTGACTTTTTCCGTAGCTCCTCTCTCTCATCGAAAGTCGTCCTATTTACTACCAACCTTCATATACTCGGGCCAATTCCTTCTTGTCTTGATGACGAGTTTCAGCTCTAAATCTTTTCTTCTCCAATATTCCTCCTCTATTTCTCGAGGCCGGTGATGGCTGGAAGACCATTTCGACCAGTGCTGAGAGTTGATGAACTCTTTGAGATCATCATAGTGACCACGTCCTCTCATGGTACCAAACATGGAAGATAAATAAAGATCCTTTGAAATGGAAAATAAACATGAAAAGTATGTGTATAAGTGTGTGTAACCCTAATGAATCGTGTAATGTGTTTGGGTGGAGAGCCTAAAATGACGTCACAAATAAGATCGGGTGGGCATCACGGTGGGAATCAGACTAACTTCAATTGCAACATGGCCCGAACGATAAAGCATCTACTCAAACTTGAAATCTTCCGCCATGAGCGCGTCAAAATCGACGTAAACGTTGCTCAAATCTCCAAAGTCCACGCCAGCGACTTTACTCGAAGAATCCCGAATTCATCTGATTTTTGGAGCATCGTCTTTACCACTCATGTCTGCAAGAGTTGAGCTTGGAATAACGGGACTTATCCCTGGAGTCTCATCGCATGATTCAGAATCCCCATTATCGATTCTGTATAGAAATCATCACTAAAAGTGGACTCATCGTCACTACTCCCAATATCTTCCTCCCCATTTTCTATATCCATCGTGGCATAGCCTTCCCTCTGATTGAACTCATCTTCCTCTTCTTTTGGAATCAGAGGCATTCTAGCTGGACAACTGGCTTCCGTCGTGGCATCTTTTCCTCGTGAGTCTCTTCAGCCGACTCGTCGGTCGGCCCTTCCCGTTCTTAGAAAGAACCATCTTCTGAACCATAAGATAAAGAGGCAGATCGTGTGCTTACCCTAGATCGAGAAAGGTATGGAACCTCAACTGGAACTGCAGATCACCTTGGATGTAACAGTCCGCACTGAAGCAAGTTTTTGTCAATCAACAAGACTTAGCTGCCTTTTCACCAGCATCGTTAGCCTTCAGGTTTCGAAAAGCCCTATCGAGAGACAAGTCCCAGTTCGACCTCGGATTAACTGTAAGCAGTATTAGATTTGTTAGAAATCCCATAGTGACACATCGGAACTGAATGAGTAAGAAAGGGAACTTACCCCCCGTTGTCCAAAGACAGTTGAACCCATCAGGGCATTTGACAAAGAAGTATTAAATCTTAAATTAGAAGAAGTTGCTCTACAGTTGCAATATAATCTTATGAATTCTTTGAGCCACGATCGCAACTAAGGAAGGACACTCATCTCTTCTTTTGAACGAAAGAAAGTATCTGAACTCGTCAAAGCACGAGCTATGGCTGAATGTTCGCATGAAAAGGATGTACAGACATGTTAAGGTGGCGTATTCATTGGGGTGAATCTAAAATGAAGCGATTCCTAAATTCTATAGGGTCTACCTTAAGTAACCGTTAAAAAGGGGCACAGCTCCATTTAAGCACATATACCGATGATAAGCGGTATACCTCGGGGGTAGCATATGAGCAAATTCATCCTTCTCTAAGAGGCACAATTCTTCCTCCAGAATGTCGTGTTGCAGGCAGTTATTGTACAAGACTTTAGCAGAAATCATGGGGGAAGCTCTCTTCTGTGGATTGAGAAGAACTCTAAAGTTTGGGGGACTTCGATCCATGATCGGATAAACTGGAACTAATTGGTCGTACTCAGCCTATGAAGCGGACAAAGAAGGGGCGTTAGAAGATGACTCGGCCTTCGAAAGTGCAGGTTTTCCTCCGCTAGACTTACAGCGAGAAGACGGGTACTTCATTCAAAACAATAGAACTTACGTCTGAAACGGTCAGGTAATTCTACGTTAAAATAAGTACTCCCCGCACTACACTCTAATTTCGAAGAAATATTGATTCACATCGCCATGTCGCACTTCAAGTATGTACCGGGGTAAGCGCTCTACAAACGCTCTATCCCGTATAGATAGTACGCTCGCAGCTGAGAGGTAAAAGACTTCCTGTGTCACTTTCGTTTTGAAATTACTTTCCCTACACTTGCCTGTTATCGATTAACGATCGATAATGGATTTTTTGCTCGAAATGAGTGGAAAGTCCCTTTCAGCACATGCACACCGTGCATGCAAAAGAAAGCAGAATCAATCTAAATCCTTCAGAAGGACGAAACTAATTCATGATGTGTCATGTGGTATCGTCTATGGGACCTGGCACAAGTCAATTCTGGTTTAATAGACGAAGAGATCAAAACATGTCAAGCGCCGAGGCAAGGCCGAATGTCATTCCGTGAGGAACTCAAGACTAGATTTACTTTCTTCTCTATTAAGCCACAATCAACTTGAACTCTTCACGAATAAGACCATGAATACAACATCATCACCTAAAGGACAAACCAACGTCATGATCAGCAAACTCACAGAGCTATGCAAGTCACAGAGCTAAGAGATGGATCGGCGGTGATCTAATGCAGCGGGCTAAATTAAGGATTGGTTGACGGCGACAAAAGAGGAATAGAAGCTATGGAGAAATGGCGAAAGGAAGGCTCGAAAGTCGAAGGCAGTGTTGGAAGTTTGGATGAACGTGGGGATCGATCGGTCGAATTGTTGGATGCTTGGATCAAGTCATTGAAGGGTGCTCGAATCATTGGAGGAAGGCGAAGGCTCGGGTCATGGAATAGGAATTAGGAAGTTCGGTTGGAGAGTTTAAGTAGGAAAAGAAAACTTGGCAAAATATTGCTAAGTAGCAGGTCGCTAGCAATCTATCTACTACGGTTCGCTAGTGATCCATAAAGTTGCATGCTTTTTTCTTCGACTTTCCCTAGCAACATTAATATGCTACTTCGAGACATGTTGGGAAGTTATAGAGTAAAGATCGATCTTCTTTGACAAGCAATGGTAGTCCAGGGAAAAACTTAGCAAACGACAGTCTGGTCAAATTCAAATTCATGTAACTCTAACACGACTGCTTGGAATTCAATAAGCAGAGACTAGAAAGTAATTTCCAGAGCATGCCTTGTCTTCAACAAAGAAGTACTCTGTGAGGCAAATGTTATCCGGGTTTTTAATCCAGCAAGATCCAAGAAAAGTGAAACAACTTGGTCGAGTCAGAATAGCCAAAAATTCAACCAAAAGAACTAGAGTAATAAGCCAAAGGAAGCCATGAAAAAAGAACGATAAAATCCACTAAGGAAATGGATTGCTAGCGATCCACAGAGTTGCTCAGGGTCAACCAATTCTCTTGCATTATGATCCAACACATATTCTAGAAGTAGGGGCTGATTTTGACAAGATTCCGAGTTGGTTAAATCAAAAGACAGGCATCCTCTAGCCCAATCAGTAGCAAAATACAACCAGCAAGTAAACCGTCTTCAAAACAAGGCAACATGCAACAAGATTACATGAATAACATCGACACAAGACGATAAAGGCACTCCAGACACTAAAGTCCAAAAATAGGCTAAGTGTATGGATCGCTAGCGATCCATACACTATGGATCTCTAGCAATCCATACATCAACATAGGGTCATTGCGACTCACACAAAACCAAGCAAAGGGTAAAAGTTAAGGGGTTTGCTTGTACTCGGGCATACAATATGGATCGCTAGCGATCCATGATTTTGGCTCGGGTCATGAGGCATAATCTTGTGCTCCCTCCTATAATCATTTGTAAGTGGTTGGAAAACAGGCCTGGCCCAGTAAGTCTCCAACCTCTATAAATGCTCTCGTACCTACAACATAAATGGGATCTTCACCGGACTGTTTGTTGAAACTCTACTAGAAGCTTTCTTCACTCCTCACCGCCCTCACCACGGTCTGCAAAGGAGTTCACTGTGATTCTCCAGTGGATTCCAACCTTGGAGATTCAATCTAGCTAAGGGTATTCAAGAGCTCTGTAATCAAATACAACTTGTAACGGCAATTAATCAATAATAAAGAACTATAAAGTGGATGTAAGCTTCGTTAACAGCCGAACCACTATAAAAACTCTCTTGTCTTCTTTCTATTTCTGCTTTTTTAAATTTATTTTTTATATTATTGCTCTATAGAAATAGGGCTGGCGCTTTCACACTCAAACTAGAGTGTTGATCCATTTTTTGGGAAGTTGCGAGTCACATCCATGAGCCATTTGAGAGAGGAGTCTTCTCCGGGTGAGTTTATACCCCAAGTTCAAATCAGTTATTATCATTAAGGAAGAAACAAAACCGCAACATGGTGTTGGATGCAAGAAGAAATGGAATGGAAAGAGAGAGCATTCTCAAGAAAAGAATGCTACGAAGAAAGGTAAATGGGAACCTATCTATTTTGATTATGGAGATAAGGGTCACATAATTAGAGATTGCAAAGCTGATGGGAAGAAGAAGTGTTACAACTATGGCAAGTTTGGACATATGCAGAAAGGTTATCCAAAACCAACGCAGCAGAAGCAGGTGGTGAAGGAATATGCTTTGGATGTTGTTTCAACTTTATCTAGTGCTCTCTCACGAAAGAGAAGGGGAAAAGCATTGTTATTCAAGGTATGCTTTCCATTTATGACGTTCCCATACATTTTTTATTGGATACCGGGGCTTCCTCTTCCTTCATATCTAGTGACCTAGTAGATATATTAAGAGTAAAAGCCAAAATAGTTTACTAACCTTTGATTATGATGAAACTTATTAGAGGCTCCACAAGCCCGGGTTTTGTTTGTCGTAGTTTGGTCTTATCAAACCATGGATGCTCTTTTGCATGCGATTGCTTCATTTTGAATTTTGTTGGGTTTGGAATTACCTTGCGGATGGACTAGAAAAAGAAGTATGTAGTAGTAGTGAATTGTGAGGGTTATCGGTGACAATTGGGCCTGTAGAGGGATGAATGGTAGTGATTGGCTTTCTACCAAAGGATGGGTTTATCGTTAGCTTTCTATATTCGCTCAAAGATCAACATGATAAGTTTTCATATATGCCTATTGTCTGAGAGTATTCCGATATGTTTGTGGAGGTGACTAGATTGCTACCACATCGAGAGATTGAGTTTCGTATAGACTTGGTAAAGGATGTCGGACCGACGGTTATGCCTTTAAGGGTAATGGCACCTACAGAGTAAAAGGAGTTGGAGATGCAAGTAAATGACCTATTGAAGAGAGGGTTCATTCATAGGAGTACATTTATGTGGGGGTACACATGTAGTATTCGCCATTAAGGTGGATGGCTCACTGAGGTTGTTTGTAGATTACCATAAGATGAATAAGATGACAAAGAAGAATAAGTATGCACTCCTACGTATTGAGGATTTTTTCAGTTAGCTCTATGATACGAATGTGTTGTCCTCATTAGATTTAGTGATAAGAATTCACAAGTTGAGGGTAGCGAAGGAGAGTGTGTCGATCACCATGTTTTATATGTCGTCTGGTTTCTATGAGTAGTTGGTTATGCCGTTCGGGCTAACTTGTGCTCCAACATACTTTGTTGATCTCATGAACTGCATTTTAGGGATCAGCTGAACATCTTCGTACTTATGTTCATGGATAATATTCTGGTCGATTCCAGGATAGTGGAGGAATAAGAGGCGCACTTGGGACTGTGCTTGAGATGTTGAGGAGGCATAGGTTGAAAGGGAAGTTCTCAAAATGTCACTCCTAGAGAGGGGAAGTGAGATTCTTGGGTCATGTCATCTCTAAGCACGGCATCTTATTAGATTCGGCCAATGTGGCAACGGTTTAGGATAGGAACTAAACCAAGAATGCTATAGATGTGAGGAGTTTCCTAAGATTGGCAGAATACTATAGACATTTTATTAGGGAGTTCTCAAAGATAGCAGCACCATTGTCCAGTTTGACGAAGAAGAATTGAACTTTTGTTTAGGAAGCGAAGTATGAGCATGCATTTATGTTTTTGAAGAAGAGATTGATGAGTGCATCAGTATTGACCAATCCGAGTGAGAGTAAGATTTGAAAGTATACATGGATGTTTGTGGTATTGGATTTGGTGCAGTATTGATGAAGAAAGGGAAATTTGTTGCATATGCTAGTTGACATCTGAAGCCACACGAGAGGAAGTATCCAACTCATGATTTAGAGTTGGCAGTGATAGCAATTTGTTTTGAAGATTTGAGGCACTACTTATTAGGAGAAAGGTTCGAGCTATTCATGGAGCATAAATCCTCAAAGTACCTTTTATCCTTGAAGGACCTCATACTACTCTGGCATTTCCTATAAGCCTAGTAAGAGAAATGTGGTCGTCGATGTGTTAAGTAGAAGACATGCCAGTTTGGGAGCGACATTTATGGAGTAGATGCAGTTGGGGTATACTGTTGGTTATGACTTCATACCTTATTACGAGTTGAAGCCAAAGATAGTGGCTGGTTTGATGATCAGACCTACTTTGATTGAGTGGATCGGTAGTAGTCAGAGGTGAGATGTTAAACCAGTAGAGAACATTGTGAAAATCGAAGGAGGAGTGGAATCTGAAGATATGAAAATTCGACTAGAATGTTGGCTCTATAAAGATGGGAGATTGTTTGTTCCTAATGTTGATGGATTGCAAGACGAGGTGCTACGAGAGTGCCACCATTCTAGGTTGATCGTGCATCTCGATGGTAAAAGGATGTACCATGATACGAAGCAAGTGTGCTACTGGGAGGGGATGAAGAAGGATGTCAGGCATTCATCTCAACTTATATGAACTGCTAGTTAGTAAAGGAAGAGCAAACGAAGACAAGTTAGATTTTTTAACCACTTGAAGTTCTCGAGTGGAAGTGGGAGCAAGCATCGATGGATTATATTGATGGACCGCCAAAGACTTGAGCAGGTTATGATAGCATTGCATCATAGCCAATTGATTGACCAAGAGCACTCGATTTATACCCATTAAGTCAAGTTTTATGTGAAATGAGTTGTGCGATTTCATCCCATGTCGAAGAGTATTGTGAGCGACAGAGACATATTATTCACTAATGGGTTTTGGAATAGCTTACAGGAGGCAATGGGGACCAAGCTATATCTTAGTAAGGCTTACCACCCAAATATCGGTGGGCATACTGAGATAATGAGTCGTATATTAGAAGATCTCTTATAGGCTTGCGTACTCGATTTCGAAAGTTCGTGGACAATCACTTGCATTTTGTGGAATCCACAATAATAGCTATCAGTCTAGTATTGGTATGGCACCGTATAAGGCATTATATGGCCAACTATGTACCGCCCCTTCATGTTGGTCGGAAGCAGGCGAGAAACTGATACTCGAGCCATGTATGATTAGAGAAATCTAAGATAAGATAGGAATTATTCGATAACGAATGAAAGCTGCTTAGGACAGGCAGAAGAGCTATGTTGGTAGAAGGCATAGAGACTTGGAATTCTCCATTGGTGATATGGTATTTGTGACTATATCTTCTTTAAAAAATTTATTCGATTTGGTAGTAAATGGAAGTTGTCACCGAGATTCGTAGGTCCTTTTCTGATAGTAAAGAGGAATTGTAAATCTAGACTATAGGGTTGACTTGCCTCAAAAGATGGCGGGTATTCACAACGTCTTCCATGTTTTCCAACTGTAGAAGTTTGTGCACGACTCAGGTGTAGCGATTGTATCAAATCAACTTAATGATATCGAGGTTGAAACTGAAGCTTCGAGACCTCATAGATCGGTTCGTATTGTTGGACGCGATAAGAAATAGCTTAGGAGGAAGATTGTAGAGTTAATGAAGGTTCAATAAGGTGAAGGTGAAAGTAAGGTGGAAACCGAGGACAGCATGAGGACCACACATCCAGAGCTCTTTGCATGGTAAGCCCTATTGTTTGTCATATTTACTTTCACCTTTGATATCATATAGGGTAATTTAGTATCTCGGATGCTAGGGTAGGTTCACCTATACTGTTGATTGCATGACTGCTTGTTTAATATGTTTGATGGTTGCACGTGATTGTTAGGCATGCAGGGTAACTATGATTGATTATCCTTCAGTCCATTTGTGGATTTCTGGAGCGAAAATTTTAAAGAGGGAGAGTGCAACGACCTGTATTTTATATATCAAAGAATCATAAAATATTTTTATTTTATCCACATGAGGTCATTTGACACTAAAATTTTGGAAAATGACTCTTAGTGACATTTTCCACATCCACGGTTGTTGGCAAATTTCTATGTGACCATTTTGACCCTTAAAGTCTTATATGGACTATAGCGTTTGATAGAAACCGAATTAGGATCCTAAACCATTTTAGTTGCTTCAGAATGATAGTTTCCCATTCAGTACAGTGGTCATTAATAAACGGACTTACTGTTTGAAATTTATAGTTGTTTTAAGTTTTGGTTGCTGTTGGACTGCATTAGTGGGTAATTAACTAAGCCCATACTTAGGCCCGCTAACCCATCTCGAAAATTGTGTTAAGGAAAAGCTGTAGGAACTGATCTAGGTCATTTCCATCTTCCCCAAAATAGCTCTAAACATCCATTAATCCTAGTTTCATCAAAAATCGCACATTTTCCTTGATAATATTAGCCCAGATCATAATTATTGGGGTAATTAACATCTAGAGTTTGAAGATTACCATTTTTTTCTAATTTGTGTTTATCTCCTTATCTATCCAACTAAGATCCAAGGAGAAAATTTGGTATTTTAGCTACTTGGTGAGTGGTTCTTGACCTCTCGCTATACTATGCATGTTTATATAATAAAAATTAATATTTTTAACATGTTTTTTTTACTTTAAATCATTTTTCTAACTTTAATCACATATTAACATACATTTATGGATGAAATTTGAAAATTTAAAGTGATTTTCAAAATGATTTTTGTAATCCCTTTTGTTCGTATTCATTTCTTGTATAAAAGTTAGATCTAGGATACGATTCATTTGATTATCATGTTCTTACGTATTGCATGTAAGAATGGATGTATATGTATGATATTTTATGTTTATACATCGTTCTTTGATGTGATTTTTCATGCTTTTAGGTAGTTAGGGAAGAGGTTAGCGAATTTGGAAATCGAAGGAAATGATGGTCGGAATTTGATGAAACTTGAAGGAGGGTGCTGGAGCATGGGAGGAGCCCAGGATTCAAGTTGCACCAAAATTGGAGCTAAGTAGAGAACTCGGTACCGAGAGCTTTTATGGAATCGAGAGCTTATTATTGGTACTGAGAGATTATTCTTCGTGGAAATCATCTCAATGGGATGTGCTGTTTCAGGTCAAGGCTATGGTAATGAATGAAGGTCAATTGCAAGAATTTGGCTAAGTAAAGGACTTGGCACTAAGAGCTTTGTAGGACATGGAAACAAGAGCTTTTGGAATTAGTACTAAGAGCTTTTGGATTTGTGCCGAGAGCTTTTTGGAGGAGTTTTTGAGGTCCAAGTTCCTAGAGGATGAAGGTCTAAGAGAGGAGGAAAGAACTTAGCCAAAATTAGCCAAGTATAAATATCGTTACCAAGAGCATATTATCGGTACCAAGAGCTTATTATTCGTACCGAGAGGTTGATTCTTGACAAAAACCGAGTGGACCTTCCAAAAGGGGAAGCTTAGGCTCTACAATTCATGTTAAAGGTGTTTTTTATTCTTTAGGGTTCAATGGTGATATAGTAGAATGACGATAGTTCGAGACTTCAGAGATGGTAACTCAATGGTGAACGGAGTTAGGTTCCGATGATGGCAACTCGATTTTGAAAGGAGTCAGGAGAATGGTTATCTACAAAGGGCGGTATCTAGGAAGGGTGACCCATGGATAGGATGTATGAATGTTTCCTTGAGGATAATGGAAGCTGTATAGAGGAAGAAAAATGGCACGAATGTGCATGCTAAGGGATCGTTGATACTCAAAGTGTTTTCTAATGTATTTGATAGTAAGGGTATTATGAGTGCACTCATAGGTACTTTGAAGGCTACCTCGGATCTTGAGAATAGATCCATATACCCTGGACCATGCGAAAGGGTCTAGCATTAGCTTTGGGCTAAAGATGATTACACTGAAAATTGGGATTTCCATTATTCCCTGGCATGAGAAAGGCAATACAGGTTATCATAAAGCTCATTAAGTGATAGTGAGGATTATTTGATAGATGTTGTGGTTGCTTTGGTTGTTTTCTTCTATAGTCTATTATTCTAGGGATATCCTTAGGGATAGGTATTGAGTATAGGGATACCTGGACACCCTTCATTATACTTAATTTGTAGTATACCTTTATGATATTCGTAAAGTAGCATATTATGTTTGTTATATGTTAACCCTTTGGTTGTAGGGATATGTCAGGTATGGTTCATATACCTTTGTTCCATACTATGTTGACTTGTATAGTATTTTGAGATTCATTTACCGCTCAGACCAGACTATTGTTGAACTCAGGGTTTTATGCTTTGCTTCTTATTATCTCAGATACTCTTAAATGACTAGACATGATAGCAGGTCCGGGTGCAATGCAGTAGCTGTGTAGAGAACAAGCTAGATAGTTCTATCTCGTATTATATACGGATTTATATTCTTACTCCACTATATAATATTTGTGGAGCCTTGATGGTACTTTCTTATGATTATTATTGAGAGATAGTTATTCGATTTTATTTCCTTTTTGTATAAACTCTATTACTTGATGTATAACTTTATGGATTTATATTTGGATATTTGGATCACTTAGTTATTACCACCTCTCTTATTTTATATCTGTGATGTATATTATATTTTATTCCATGTGATATGAGAAATATAATAGGTTTTATGATATTTTATTTCATTTTTAACCGTAGATGATTTCCCTATCGGTCGGGCATGTTAGCAGCTCACTATTTAGTCAAATTGGGTGTAGGTGGTGTAAGGCGGTCGTCATAGGTGAGGTTTCTAAATAAGGGATTTAGCAAGTATAGTAGTATCCTCTCTTCCAAGGGATGGTTTTCACAATGTGAACCAGTATGACCAAAGGAGTGACAGAAGGAACATATCAGAGGAGACTGTTGTAATTAATGTCAATGTGACTAATGTTATCCCCAAAAGAGCACCATAAAGGTAGGAAGGTAAAAGATAGATAGGGTAATCTCAATAAGTGCCTTAGCAAACCCCAACTTATCTTTGCACTTAGCATTCTCATCAAAATATGTATGCTCACTAGTATAAGTAGCCAACCAATTAAGACCCTCCAATAACTGAAGAGATCAAGGGACGTTCAAAAACTTAGCCCAAAAAGGAACGGACAAAACATGCTCTGCAGCAAAATCGACAGGACTCCACTTAGTGATAATAAATACTTTACCGGGTATAACACATAAAACAGCTTGTAACGCCTTCCTTCTCTCATCCAGATTTTAAAAATATATAATGGAGGTATCTTTATCAAATCTAAATTTCAAAGACCGTTGATTTTTCATTTGTTCCTTAAGTAACTTTTAGCAAACAAATACATTTGTAATGACACATATTCTACGTATCAAAAGACCATAGAATATTAATATTATTTTTATTTTGGGTCATATGATTCTATAATTTTGAAAAATGACTAATAGAGATATTTTCCATCCTTAAAATTTCTATCAAATGATTTTGACCCAAAAATTTTTGTATGGCCTATAACTTTTGATAGGAGCCAAATTGAGATCTAAAACCACTTCCACCAAAGAAGGATAATGATTTCTCTTTCCATAGAGTGGTAATAATAGGAAAACAGACTTACTGTTAGAAATTTATAGCTGTTTGGAGTTTCACTTTATTTTGGATAGTTAATGCATAATGAGTGAGTTAATGGTGCCCAAAGCCCATTTTTGGATTATCATGAGGATGAGGCTTATGAGACCCTATCCATCATTTCACACTTCCAAAAAATAGAGAGAAATTCCCCATTAACCATTTTTAGATAGAAAGCTACCCCAGTCCCTATTGATAATTAGCCAAGACATGTTATTATAGGAAGTTTAACGAGATTAGAACGTTGGCTTTGGGATTTTCTATTGGAAGACCACTTGGAGCGACTGTTCATTTCATGGTTCATGCACTCTTGGACTTTCTTAGGATTGCTTTGGCCTTAGGTAAGTGGTTTCAAGGCTCTACTCGCTAATTAGCCAATATATGATTTTTGATGATGTGTTTAAACGATTTCAAGCTCTATAATGCGTTTTAAACCTTCTTTAATTACATATGCAAAATTTATGAAAAAGATTTGTAAAATTAATGTTCTTATGGATCTCCGTTGTTCTTATGGTTCTATCATTAGATTTAGACTTCATTTTGATATATATAGATGTATGCTTACTAGGATATAGTATATATGATGATTGCTTGAATGTATGATGTTTGTTTGGTTGAAAATGCTAATCTAATAGCGATTTAGTTTTAGGAACGAGTCATGGATCAGTATGGATCGATCAGTGATGATCCATATTATTGACTTGACGCAAACTTCGCTTAATCAGTAAAGGGCAACAACGAAGTCTGTATATGACTGCATTCCATGTTTCAAGTCATTTGGAGTTCGTTTGCTCGAGTTATGGAAGGATTGGTGGCTATTTGAGGACTATGGATCAATATAAGGTTAATTTGAGGCATGCATGAGTCATGGGATGGATCACTTCGAGTTCTTTGAGGATTTGCTTAGGTCGCTAGCTTGCATGGATCGGTAGCATGAAGAGATGGTGAGAAGTCTAAGGCATGGATCGATACTATTGGTAGCAATTGATAGGGTTATGTAGTCCATGCTAGATGTTGATTCATTGGAGAAAAATGGAATATTTTACCGAGTTTGGATCAGTAACCATAGGTCGGTACCGATCCATGAAGCATCGATTGGTGAAGGTGTCGGTGAAGGGGAGTCTCATGTGATGGAGTATGGCTTAGTTATGTGAAGTGTTGTATCAAGGTAGGCATGGATTGATGGCGACTTCGAACGATTGTGATGTTTCGAGTCTTATGAATCAAGTTTACCAAGTTTCATTTTTGGAAGAAAGAGGTTAAGTTTCTTGGTTACATGGTTTCAAAGAAGGGCTTGTCAATTGATCCAGATAAGATTGATGCTATGAATAATTGGAAGAGAACATAGAGGATGATCGAGATTAGGAGTTTTCTTGGACTCGTTGGCTACTATCGGAGATTCATCAAGGATTTCTTGCGGATAGCAGCACCTTTGACTAAGTTAACTAAGAAGAAGGTGAAGTTTATCTGGTCTGACAAATGTGAGTAAGCATTCCTTAAGTTAAAGCATTTGTTGACAAATGCACCAGTCTTATTAGTTCCAAACAGAAACCGTGGGTGGGTGTTATATACTGATGCATACGGAACTAGATTAGGAGCGGTGTTGATGCAGAAGGGAAAAGTTATTGCCTACGCTTCATGATAACTTAGACCACATGAAATGAGATATCCTACTCCTTATTTGGAGTTGGCCGTAGTAATATTCGCATTGAAGATATTGAGACATTATCTCTTAGGGGTGAGGTTTGAGCTTTATACCGATCATAAGTCTTTATGGGATTTATTCTCTCAAAAGGAGTTGAATATGAACATCAAAGGTGGTCGGAGTTTTTGGCTGCTTATAATTTTGGTATAGAGTATAAACCAGGGAAAGGTAATAAGGTAGCGGATGCTCTTAGCCGAAGACATTGGAATGTGGTGTTAGCTATGTTGGCGGAGTGGAAGGATTTAGAAGCTTTAACTAGTTGTAGAGTGCATTTAAGGTCGACTACTAGTTCTAGTCAGAGTACCACCATGATATCATGTTTAGAAGTTCGATCGGTGCTGATTGAGAGGATTGCTTCTAAGCAGAAGGAGGATCCAATATTGGCCGAGAGGATTAGATGACTTGAGGTTGAACAGAGATCGATGATCTAAAGGATTTTAGCCTTGACCGGAGGGAGTGGTTGAGAAAGAAGGGATGATTGTGTGTTCCGAATGTGGAGGACTTGAGGAAAGAAGTTCTTGGAGATTGTCACTGATTCAAGTTTACAATTCATCCTAGAAGGATCAAGACGTATCAAGATATGAAGAGGAGCTTCTATTAGAAAGGTATGAAGAGGGATGCTGGCTTGTTGGTTAGGTAGTATGCAAACTGTCAAAAAATGAAAGCCAAACATCAAAAGCCGAGTGGTTTGCTTCAGCCTTTAGAGATTCCAGTTTGGAAATGGGATTAGATATCCATGGATTTTATAGACGGGTTTTCAAGGTCAAATAGGGAAATGAAAGTATGTGGGTCATACTGGACAGATTGACCAAGAGTGCTCATTTCATCCCAACTATGTCAGCCAGGACGACACCTATAACAGCTAAGTTGTTCATGTAGAATATAGTTAGACTACATGAAGTTCGTAGTAGTATAGTCGGCAAAAGAGATGCCTTGTTCACCAATGAATTCTAGAAGAGTCTACAAGAAGTGTTGGGTACCAAGCTTAATTTGAGTAGTACATATCACCCTCAGAAAGATGGGCGAACAGAGAGAGTCAACAAGGTACTCGATGATTTGTTAAGATCTTGTTTATTAGACTTTAGTAGATCTTGGGAAGATCACCTACATTTGGTTGAGTTTTTCTATAATAATAGTTATCAGACTAATATAGGAAAGGTGCCTTTTGAGGCTTTGTATGGAAGGCCATGCAAATCATCGGCGTGTTGGTTGGAGACGAATAAGTCTTAGGTCCAGATTTGGTTAGAGAGACATCAGAGAAGATTGAGTTGATCCAAGGAAGGATGAAGGAAGCTCAGTCTAGACAGAAGAGCTACACAGACAAGAGGCGTAAAGGCCTAGAATTCTCAATTGGAGATAAGGTTTTTATCAAAGTATCACCTAAGAAGAGTGTGGTGCAATTTGAAAAGTCAGGGAAATTAGCCCCGAGATTTGTTGGTCCATTTCAGATTATAGAGAGGATTGGAAAGCTCGCATATAGAGTAGAGTTGCCAAGCGGTATGGCAGGTGTCTATAATGTATTTCATGTGTCTCATCTTTGCAAATATTTGCATGATCTAGAGACTACTATTCCTCGATAGGGTTGGAAGACTTGGTAGTAGAGCATAATTTGACTTTTGTTAGACAACAAGTTCTAGTTGTAGCGCGAGATGAGAAAAGATCGAGGAACAAGACAGTCTGGTTGGTGAAAGTTAGAAGGGCTGTACCTGGGAGACAGAAGACAGGATTCAAGATACTTATCCTGATCTGCTTTAAGGGTATGTCTATATTATATATATATATAAATATATATATATATATATATATAATGGTTGCTAGTCATGTAGGCTAGTATGGTTGTTAGGAGTTGTTATAGATAATTACTTTGTTTAGTATTTAGCCCTTACTAAACTTCGAGGACGAAATTATTTAAGTAGGAGAGCCTATCACATCCCTAAGTTTGATAACATTATTCAGGATATTTAATTAGATAAATTAAATAGAATAAAATAAGAAAAGAAATGATTAGGAGATTGAGATTTAAAGAAATCATGTAGGGTCGTGCTTAATCAATTAAATGGACTTTAATTGTCTTTTATGTATTTAATTAAACATGGTATGTTAGTAAATACCCGCACTATTATTATTCATGGTTATACATTTCACGTTCTTGCCCATTCGCATACATTTTTCATTTTCACAAATGCAAATCAAAACTAAGAAGAGCCGGCCATTAACAACTAAAATGAGGAAGAAAAATTTAATCCAGCTAAAGGATTAAAGCTATGGGATTTAATCAACAACAAATCTCAAAGTCCTTATCATATTCAAGGTGAATAATTAATTTATACCATCTCTATTTTATTCTATGATTATATGTTTTCAGATTTATGATTAAATTCATTTTTACGACGAAGATATGTTTGAACTATTATATATTTGATTTAAATCAATTCATTTACCTATGAATTTGCATGATTTTAGGGAAAAACCATTTGGTAATGATTTTAGAATGGCATGGAAAAACTATATGTTATGAAAAAAATATGATTTTAGAGATGGGTTTCGATTTTTATAATTTCCAAGCTATGGAAAATTATTGTAAATTTTCAAAGGAAAATGTGATGAAATTTGGTTAAAGTTAATGTCGATTATTTCATGAAGAATTTGGGTCCGAAATTTTTATATGTTAGAAAACATGATGAATGTGAATTTCTATGATTTTTGGGAATTTTTCCTAATTGATTTGCTATGGAAAATAAATTATCTTAAATGAAGACATATTTGCAAAATTGGTTTTGCTTAATGGAAGGGCTTAAATGGAAGGGAAAACAATTAGGCAGGTTACTCATAACGCAATTACTAAAATTAGCATGATTTCAGCCTTTATTCAGAAAAGCAGGTTCTACCTCCTTTAGTAGTGCTTTTCGACTTCACTGCTCCCGCTTCGACTCAATCGAAACCAACCCAGCTAAAACCCACCTAGTCGAAACCAATATACAAGATATCATTTAGATGGTACGTAGTGTATTGGAGGAAAGGCATAAGCCACGGTGTCGAAAGCAATGCTTCTGATAGGGTTTAAACCTTAGTTTTGTTTTCAATTGTTAAGTGCCTGCTTTGTTTTACTTAAAGCTTTCGAAGTAGTTGAAACATATTTTTTTGAAAGGGGTTTTCTAAATAGCTTTCGAAAGAGGTTGCCATACTATGTTTTAAAGTAGGAGCTTTCGAATGAGTTCCTTTTTTCTTAAATAAGACTTTCGAAGATGATGGTACCGATCTAGTCGAAACCTCACTGTCGTTTATGTGCCTTTTGAGTGTATTGAAGTCATTAATGCCTTTGAAGGGTGCTTTTGTTTTAAACTTATACTAAATCACTTCTTAAATGCTTTCGAAAGCGTTCAAGAGTTTTGTAATAGCCCGGTATTTTCAACCATTCGCATCCGCACATGTCGGACTCGAATTGCTCAAAATATCAAATTGTTAATTTATATTTGGAAAAAACTCAGCATATACAGTAAATAAAATAATCACAGACACAGATTAATATAACAACAAGCAGCGGAAACAAAATAATAGTAGTTCATGAGGCATATATATATATATATATATAACAGAGTTAAACAAGATACAAAAGAAGTCTCAAATACACAGAAGTCTCAACACAATAGTCAAATACAAGATCAAAATATATCACTGGAGTCAACTGAATAACTGAAAGCTGAATAGATATAAATGGATCTCCAAGCGAAGCTCTAACTCCAAAGATGAGTCACAAATGCTGTAACACTCAGTCTGACCCGAGCGTAAAGAAAACACAAAACACTCGAATCAGGATTAACATTCTTATATCAAATCCAACACAAGTGAAATATCAACTGAAATACAAGTAATTTAATGGATGTTTGGGATAACCATCCTCTAAGGATCCGTGGAACTATCTACTATGTAGTAATATACGCTATTATAATAATGTCTATAGTAAAGTAAACTATTAAAATAGCGTTAAGGCATTACCCATATTCCCTTTAACACATTTTTATATATTCCCATAGTCTATACAGTACCGTAACTTCTCGTAAACTGGGCTTATCAGAGGGCACTCCATGGGTATGGTACAAAACAAACTCGTAGAGGTCTCGCTAAGGTAGCTGACACGGCACAACTAGGCAATGCTAGGGTAGATATACCAATTACACTTCCAGTCTGGTGATAACGCATAACAACTACTACCGCCCACCTTGGAACACACTCCCAAATCAAAAATCAAGGGTGGCCAACAAATCAATCACAATGTCGGAATATAGTATCGAAGGAATGTGCCCGATCGAAGGTATGACCTCACTTGGGCCGTTGATTGCTCCTATTTTAGCCATCTTATGCCAACTCATGGCAGTCGGGCCTACGTATATACTTGATATAGGATCGTTGCCAACATCCTACTTCATTTTGGAATCTCCACCGTGTACATGGTTGTTAAAGTGTTTTTCGGTATTGGCAGAGAGTATGACAATATCTAATCCCGGTCTCTTTAACAACCATTCGTTATTATAACACCGCAATCATTTCAAAATAGTTCATACTTCAAAACCAAAATATCATAGCCATTTAAAACCATATCAATACGATATCATTTCCATTTCAAAACTAAACACGATATCATTTACATTTCCAAAAATCATAGCATTTCAAAGTTATAACACTTTCAAAATTATAAAGCTTCTAAAACCATAACACTTTAGAAATGATAACTTAGAAATCATAACACTTTGGAAATAATAACACTTCCCACTTAACCGGCTTAGATATTATAATAGTGTATAAAATAATATAGTTTATATAAATTTTTTTAGGTTAAAATAGTTTATTATAAAATAGTTAGAATACTAAAATAGTTTATATATAAAAAAATAGTTTATATTAAAATAGTTTATATGAAAATAATTTATAAAGTAAAATATATAAATAGTTTTAAATATAATTTAAAGGTACTTTATAAAATAAAATAGCTTTCTCAAATTTCACAAATCAAATTCCAAATCAATTCAAATTCCAAAATTCAAATTTAATCCAATCTCAAATAATCAATTTCAATTTCAGTTTCTTAATAAACCATTTCAAATTATATTAATTTCAAAAAAACAGATTTGAACCATAAAATAAACCATTTTAATTTCAATATATTTCAAAGCTTTAAATATTCCACAATTTCAAAACTAGATTTGACAATTTCATGTATATAATAAATTCACTTTACTTTTATTTAATTTGAAATATTTACTTAATCGCTTCAATAAAATTCAAATAAAGCTTTAAATTACAAATTAACTGAATATTTCTTTCAATTTATTTAAAATTGAAATATTCATTTCATCACCTTAAACCAAAATCAAGTTATAAAATCATATCCTTTAAAGATCTCAAATTCAATAAGTTTCAAATCGATTTAATTAAATAAAACTCTTAATTAAATAGAATTTAAAAACATAGAATTTTAAAATCAAGAATTTAAAGCTTTATAGAATACATTTATATAATATCTCAAAAATAAATATTTATTAAACCATATATTTCTTTCCAAAACCATAGAAATCAGTTTCAAAATATTTCTATATAGACAACGGTGTCTGTATATAATTTTCTATCCTATGGTCAAGTGATACAAATATTTATCATTTCAATCTGTAATTTAAAATATATATGGGTATATATCATTTCAACCCGCAATCCCAAATTCAATTAAATGAAAATTGCTTGGGTTTATCATTTCAACCCATAATGATTTTCCCCTATTCTACAGATCATTCGGGTATGTATCATTTCAACCCATAGGTTATTCTATACTAACAGGGAACTTGTAGAGTGATAACAGATATGATAATAATATAACAGGCATATATCATCAATATAAATAACAGATAATGGTGTCAGATGTTACATGTGAACAAATATAGATAATAGCATATATATAGCAATGTAAATAACTAACAGCAACATATTTCAATTGTCGCTTCAATTGAAATCATATTTAATAGATATAAGAATGTTAATCGTGAGTGATTTCTCATCTTTTGAGGCTAGAGATGAACAAGAAGATGACATGGATACGCACACCGATACAAACACTGAATTTGAATTACGAATCCAAGCAAAGCGAAATCGACACGAATTGAACGATTATAGCCGATAACATGAATTGATGAAAATAAATCAGAACTGGATCGATGATGATAAATGGTATAAGTGAACTTGTTATTTATAAACACTTTATATATAAAAAATCATATTTTAGTTTAAATACACATATAGGATCTGTATGTGTAAGAAATTTCTTCCAAGAATCAATGTTAATTTTAAATATATAATAAATTAAATATATATATATATATGGTTTTCAAAAATCATAGTTTTAAATTAAAACACATATATAAAATCAAACATATATACATTATATATTTTGATATATATATATATATATATATTTATAAAAAATAAAAAATGCTTACATATATAGTGTATATTCATTACAACATATCAAATACCGCCTATATAAACTTATATATATACAGTAACTTTGATATATATAAATACAACATAAACAACAACTTATATAACTTAAGATAAACCTATTATGAACTTATATTTCAACTAATCAGATCATATAACTAACATATTCAAAATTCATATGAGTTAACATAATCAACAAATTTTTAAATATATAAGTTTCACTATAAAAAAAACTATAAATACTTAAACAATATACAAACCAGCATCTAAACATTTATATATAAACAAGAAATAGAGGCTACATCATTTACAACCTGAAGTGAAAATATATATACTGAAGACTCATATAGATAGATACTGTAACATATATAGTTTTCATAGTATATATCAATTAATAAAATATAGATACATTATATATATACGGTCTAATATATCTAAGATATTATATAAATTTTGAATAAATACTTATAACAAATCTATATATTAATACTAGTCTAAATCGCACGTATATTCATTTAATAGTAGAGATATTTAATTTTTATTTAATAAAACATTAATATATGGATATCTAATATAAGTACAAAATCTTTGGTGGTCACGACGCTTTTCTTTCAATAGTGATAGTGAGATCTGTTAGTGGTGTTGGTCGCAAACTGATAATGAAATCCATTGGAAAGTGATTGAAAAGAGAATGCTGTTGGCGATTGTAAACCAACAGTAAGATTCTGTTGATAAGAGAGGGTATTTTTGAAATTTCAGAAAGTCACCGTGTAAATTATATTCATTGAATTCTCTTTATTAATAGTATAGATACAAAAGCAGGCAAAGTAAACCATATCAGACCTATATATATATATAAATAAGTATATATATATACACAACTAATATATATACACTAAAATAAATGCTGTAGCAAATATAACTTGTACAAACGTTTTATAAAAATATATACATATTAACCAAAACATATATATATATATTAACATATATTACAATAGCCCACGTCTATTATATATACCTGAACAACATTGTATACTAACCGTAAATATAATACTCATATATATATAACTAATATATAAATTAACTTATAATTATACTTATTATAACAAACACAATGCAAATCAATATATACCAGTACATGCTATTGCAAACGATGAGAGGAAGCAGGCTCAAGAGGAAGTGGCACGAGAGGGTGGCGGGGTAGATGAGGCTGGAGCTCGGTTGTGAGAGGTTTGCAATGGCTTGTGGGTAGATGGTTCAGTCAGGGGAAGGTGGGGAGATCGGCACTTGCCGGAGGAGCTCAATGATGGGTTCGGCGGTGGAAAGGGGTCGGTTAGGCTGATGGCCACGTGCTCGGGGCTTGGTTGTGGAAATAGAGAGTATGTGAGATCGATGACAGGTCGCTGATGGTGGGTGAGCATGCAGAGGCCTGGTGAGCATGATGGATGGGCGGACCGTGAAGGGACAGGGAGGGGAGAAGGCGGAGATGATGGGTGCTTGAGCAGGCAAATTGAAAAGGAGATGAACAGTCCAGAAAGAAGAAAAATGTGTAGCGTGCATAACTGTTTAAATTATATCAGAAAATTTCTTCTTCCGAATAAAGAAGACCATAAAGTAGATGAAAGAAATAAATGTCACAAAAATAGATGGTCATTATAATTTCTCTGTGAATGTGAAATGAAAAGGCTATTAGTTAAAAGACGGTGGAATATAAAAAGCAAGAAAAACCAAAAGGTTTTAAAATCGGTACCGATATGAAATCATTTTTCGCAGGTTCCACTGCGTACCATACTTCAAAATACAGAATTGAATGTACCATAGAGAACAGCACAGCGAGACGATCAAAACGGTATACGAATATTAGTAGTACGATCATCCTATCAAAAGTCGATAATCGGTACCAAAAATGCTGCTAAAACGCCGGAAATAAGGGAAACGGAGCAATAGCAGTTCAAATTTGGAGAAATGAAATATAACATCTCACTCCGAAGATGATTCACAAATTTATTGTATATAAAAAAATTCAGATTTGGGAAACATTTTATTATCATCAAATATTGACTGAATTAAATTTAATTAAAATTACACAAGGAAATAAGCTTCAATATTACCAAATAAAAATATACCATTTGTTTTGTTTTAATGGATTTAATCCAAATATCAAATTTTTATTTGCAAATTCAATTATTTAAAACTTCACAAAATTTCAGTTAATTACGTTATTAAAACAGTTAAAATTTATGGGTCGTTACAGGTTTCGAAGGCAAAGGTGTTAAAAGGGGGTTTGGTATTATCCTTCAAAGTTTTACTCAAGGTTTTAAGCTTTCGAATAGATGGTTCCGACACCATCAAATTTCCCTAATTATTTTATTAAAGGTTTTGAAAGAGATACATTCGTATGTAACCACTTTGACCCAAAAGATATTTTAAAATTAAAACCCAATACTTTCGAAAGGGGCACTTTCATTGGTTTTGAAGCTATGTTTTAAGGTAATGTTTGATAATTCGAAAGGTATATATTGGTTTCTAATGGAATGAGTTAAAGAGCTTCGAAGGGTATATTCTTTGTGTTTTGAGAAGGAATTTTCTATGCTTTCATAGGTGGGTATCTAGGGGTTTCGAAAGTGATGTTTTAAGTTCAAAACCAATAACCCAATCTCATTTTAAAGGAAAAAAACCTAGCATAACTAAAGAGTTTTGAAATGAAGTTTTTGAAGATCGTTGATTAACAAGTAAAAGGGATTAACAAAGTTTTATATAAATGATTTCAAAGATATTTAACCACATGTGTTGATATTATTATGTTGTTATGAATGCTTCTTCATATATTAATTCACATTGTTATGAACCCATAATGGTACATTGAGGAAGGGCAGAATAACCAGTTAGGTTAACCTAGTAGTGTATATAAGTTAAGGATGCGAAAATATTAATTAAAAATATTAGCAGGCGCCAATAGGTCCACAGTAAGCCCATGAAAACTGAGAAAAGGAAATGATATTGGCATGGGCCAATAGGCTCATAGACAGTCCATGGAAACTATGATTTGATATTGGCAGGGCCAATAAGTTTGTAGTGTAGAATACGAGAGTATATGATTTTTGTTTGATGATAATAAACATATATATATTAGTTTAAACGTATTTATTGTTGTACTATTTTATTTTTCACATAATTAAATAAAATTTGTTGAATAAAATAAATAACTCAGAATTCGTATTTAAACAAGTATTTTATTCAAATAATTTTTTTACAAATTCAAATAGTACAAATTTGAGCTCTCGCCACATTTTAACATTTTCAATTACAAAGCAATTTCAATCACAACACAATTTTCAGTTTACAATTTTCACCTCACTATATATTCACTCTCACTCGTATTTGATCGTCAACTCTGGTCCGGTCTGAATCCCACATCTGAGTTATCTGCAAAATAAACACTGACACAATAAAATTGAAAATGAAAATATTTTGCAGTGCATAATAAAGTATGTGTTTTTGAAAATATTGTTTGCCTTAGTTTTTTGGGCTGTTCGTCATCATGTATTTTGAATTCAACTTACACAAACAGCTTGTAACATGCACAGTGTATCACTGTACATGTCATAAGGCCGTGCACACCGACATACACTTGCATCATAAAATTACAGGGACAGGTGAGTACAAGGTCAAACCCAACCAAATGGTGGATTCAACTCAGACTAGACCCCAAGTACAAAGCAGCATGCATAGACTACAAGACCACATAATAATGCAACTTAGACTCAATTCAACAAACTTGACTCATGTGCACCAAACATATGCAACAAAGAGGATAGTGCAACCAAGCGCACAAATCAAAGAGAAAAAATATGAAAGTGAGGGGGAAACAACAAATAAGCCAGCAAATCAGTACAATTGAGCTCGAAGCGAATGAAGACCAGACAAGAGTGTCAGCCAGCACAACGTACAACAACCCAGATCAACGAACATACGAAACCCCCCCTCCCCTCACACACACACATGGATGCAAAGCAATCACAGTTTTAAGATGAAGTGAACCAGACTAAGATCCATACCACAATGCATTCAATCGGACTTCAAACATACAAACTAAAACTCTATGATTCAACAACACATACTGATTTATACATATGAATATGGTCAGATACAAGGCAGCACATGTAGCAACTCAACGAACCAGTGGAGCATGACTTCATCATGAAACCAGACCACTACAAAATGCACAAAAAGTCCAGTTACAACATGAACTAAAATGGTATGCACATGCATAAGACAGAGCAATAGTGGTACAAACTGTGCGTACAAGCAAACAAATGGTCAGGTGCAAAGCAATGGAGCAACAAGTAAATGGCATGAACAAATGCATTCACATGGGTCGGCAAGCATAAACAGGCTCACAAAAACACATATATACATACATGTATGAAGAAAATAAACCATTAAAACTGCATGAACACAGAGACAGGCATGGCCAAATAAGATGAACTCAACAAGAAAATAGGTCAAAGACAACATT
The DNA here is from genome assembly GCA_030765085.1 of Allium cepa. Taxonomy (NCBI): domain Eukaryota; kingdom Viridiplantae; phylum Streptophyta; class Magnoliopsida; order Asparagales; family Amaryllidaceae; genus Allium; species Allium cepa. The sequence continues at coordinate 788,542,278 of CM060929.1, forward strand.
CAGGCATGGACTCAACAAAGCACCATACCTCAACTGACCAGAACAAAGCACACAGTGTAATCAGACCAAACCAGTACCAACCATAACCACAAACTAGATTTCAAGTGGAATAAAATGCAATTCGAATGGAACTTGAAGCAATAAGCTAGTGCAATTAGAGTGCAGACTCAAAGCACCATAAACAGACCAGACTAAACAGAAGTCAGAGGCATGAACTCACAAACTCAATTAGAACCAACATACAAGTGAATGAAACTCCGAGGAAACATGAAATGCAAGTATGAGCAAGCAGTTAAACATGGACTGATACAAGTGCACTCGTCACAACAATATGCAGTGACAACCAGTACAATGCAAATCAGAATGGTGCAACCAAGACATATTAAGCACAATGACATGAATAGGTGAAATATAATGAATAAATACAACATGACAATAGGTACAAGCAACATAGGGCTAACAAGACCAGATGGGTCGAAGTAAATATCATTTGAATATGAAGTAGTTAACATTTTCTACAAAACAATGAAGTAGCAGTTCGATGAACAAGTCAAGGTCAAAAAGAATGGAGCTAATTTGAATTCATGGAGTAATTCGAACAATTCAATCAAAATTTACCCAAAAAATTATCTCCAAAAATTAAAATGCCAAACTCATAGGAAACGGAACAGAACTTACTTAAAAATTATTCACGCAAATTCAACAATGAACAAGTCAGAGATCACAGCACTCATTCGATCAAAAATCAACGCAAGTGTCAAAATCGTGAATTATTCAAACCAAAATTAGAAGACTGTAAATATATGACTATCAACCCTATAAATTAAACCCAGTATCATCATTGGCAAAGTGCGATTCAAGTTCAAGAAAAGTTCCAGAGCAATAAATCACAAAACTCGAATCGAGTCGAGTTCCAGCATATCAAATTGAGGAATCAAAGCAAAATTCACACACCAATTTCTATTCAATCGAACTCGACAAGGATTGTAGCAACCAAAAGCAAATCGAAGCCAGGATCGATTGACAATGCCGAGTTGAATTCATCACTCAAGCGGTTACAACATCAAGACGGCGGCTTCAATTCCCTAGTTTCAAAGAGGAACGTAAGAACCAGCCGAAGCCAATTCATACACAAAAAGAGGCGGCCACGAGCGAAAATTAAAAGGGGAAGACATCTTATTTTATTTTACTTGGACTGGCCTTTATTTTGTATTGGGCTGAGTTATTTATAAGTTAGGGTTTTTTTTTTCTTTATTTATTTTATTTTGTAATTTTTCTATTTTAAATTATGTAAATTCAAGTCGTGCGACTGGGGACGAATTGCAATGATGTAGTTCGAGAATTCGCAACTCAATGGCTGAGTTGTGGCAGGGTTTTGAGCGTAGTGTTAGGTTATTCATTAGCGGATGTCGCAAGTTAACGTGTGTAAGCGTCCAACTACTTAATTTCTAGTAGAAACCTTGGAGGCGGCACATAGGTAGGGTTTTGCCGAAGCTGGGTAAATTTGTGTGTGATCTCTTTTGCATTATTTTCTATTTTATTTCCGCATTGATTTTTATTATTATTAGTATCACACTATTCACCCTCCTCTAGGGTGAAAACGATCCTACAAGTGGTGCCAGAGCAACGTTAATAGCGTAGTTGTTTAACCCTAGTTGCAAATCTAACGAGAGTCTATCCAGTATTATCCCCCTTATTTTTGATGGAACGGATTTTTTCAATTGGATATTAAAAATTGAATTTTATTTAAAATCTGTCAATTTTAAATGTTGGGATACTATTGAAAATGAGTGTGATATAGTAGACAAGAAAAATACTTCGATCAATGCTTTTTGCTATGCACATACTATATTCTCATATTAACCAAGATAATTTTAACCATATCTCTCATTGTGAAAGTGCACGGGAAATCTGGAATAAATTTGATGCAATATATGGTGCAAAAGTCAACATCTAAGAAAAATCCACCACAATCAACTCAGTTAAAGAAACATGCTTGACAGGATTTGCAAAAGACAGCAGTGATGAAGATTCAATAGCCGATGAGATAAGTGATCTTTCATTCAATGTTTTAGTTCTCTTGTGCCGAAAATTAATTGAAAATAATGAAGCTCTTAAGATGAAAAATAATAAGTTAAAAAGGGAACAATCTAAACTACGTCATAAAAATAATGATTTTGAAAACGAGCTTAAAAATATTAAGAAAAATGTAAATTCTAATTGCAAAAGGTATTTGGACTATGAAAAAGAATTTGTCTGTTTTAATGAAAACTTTCAAAAGTTAGAAAATGAAATTTTAATTTAGGACAAGAACAAATCTGAGTTGATTTATAAAAATAATATTTTGCTAAAAGAGTTGGGTTGTTTTAAGAGGTCGAAAAGTTCTAAATATGCGATTTTTGAAAAGAAATTAAACGAGGTCAACGAAAATTTCAAAACCCTTGAAAAAGAAAATGTGATTTTGAGCAAATCTGAAATTATTCGATTAAATCACGAGTTTGAAAAGGAGATTAAAAAATCAAGGATTTTGAAAAAAATGAATTAAAAAAACTCCAACTCTCTGAAACTGACATGCTAGAAATTAAGACTAAAATTAGAGAGCTTAAAAATGAAAATATGGGCTTGAAAATGAATAATTTTGAAAAGAGAGATAGTACCATTAGTTGTTGTTCGAAGCTAATAAATGAAAATTAACTATAGTTGATTACTCAAAAAAAATTCCCTAGAGAAAAATCATTTTATGTGTTCTTAGAAAATCTATTCTTCATGAATAAAAGAAAAGGATTTGGATTTGCGAAAGTATCAAAATACGAACAATAAAATAATATCGCAGTTAAGGGGGAAAGTGCGATCCCCAAATGCATAAAGTATGGAAATATTGGACATGGAAAGAATAATTATCGAAATATATACAAACACAAATTCGTTAAACAAATATGGATTCCAACAAGTACGAATATAAATGGTTTGAAATTTAAACAAATTTGAATTCCCAAGGGTACAATTGTAGATGCTAACAGTTTTTTATATAAACAAATTTAGGTACCAAATATTTCAATAGATAATAATAGTGGTCTTACATCCTTAGTTAGACCACTTGGCTTCTCCAAAACTTAGACACATAAGTGGGCTAAGAAACAAATTTGATGGAGATAGATTTCGAGTTATTCTAGGTGATTGATAAACTAAAATTTAAATGTTCCTTAGCCTATAAAGATTAGATGGAGATCATCGCATTTCGGATGTCACGGCATCGAAGGAAAGTGAGGTATGATCTCTTAATTCAATTTTGTTTACATATTGTTAATTATGTTTTCATCCACACTGTTGAAGTATTTCTGCCATATCTTGAACAAATCAACTTTGATTTTTGAAAGTCTTAAAGTTTTGGAAAGTTAACCAATAACGCTACAACTTTGCTGTTTTTAGTTTTTATTGATTCACTTTGGAATTTCATGAAAAACTGCTTTGATGAATTTTTTGAATGTGTGTTTTTGCTCAATATAGATTACTTTACTTGTGCTTGATATAAATGGATATGCTGAAAAAATTAAAAAAAACAAATAATTTAAGTGTTAAGGAGTACATGTTTTTATTATATACCACTTTATATCACAATGTATACCTTAAATACAAGTGGTATCTGATATCATCTCATGTTGAAATCATTTTTTCAATTATTTAATTATTTATATATTGATTTTCAACTAGAAGCCATTTTCACAAAACCCCCTTATAGAAAATTGATTTTCACTTATTTTAATTTTTGAAACTTGGGTTTTCATTATGTTAAAAATAGTCTAGTTTATTGGATAAGATATGTACTCTAGAAAAGGTAATCATTGACTAATTAAATCTTTTGGAACTCATCAAAATTATATAGTGCTTGAAAAGTGATGGATAGTGATTAAATTATATTTCCTAACAAGAGGAAGTATTTTTTTAATTTGTGATAAATTTTATAATATTTTTAGATTAGTACTTATTCCACGATCATTTCTATCACTTTCACCTTTCTGTTAATCCATGCATTATAATATAATGTGCAGAATTTGGTATTTCAAAATAAGGAATTTTTTTTTAAAAATAATTATATCCTAAAGTATTCACTCTCATTTAAAAGTCCTCGCGGTTATGCAGGGATGGGTTACTTGAATTTCAATAAATGGGCTTCCATTCTCATTTAAAAGTGGATGGGACGCATATAAGAAAGGGATAAATATCAAGTATATTCTAATCTCATTTAAAAGTCCTCACGGTTATGCATGGTTAGAAAATACTTGACATATTTTTTTAAAAAAAAGGTACCTACTAACCTCATTTAAAAGTCCTAACGGTTATGCATGGTTAGTAAGTGCTTTACAATTTTGTATAATATTTGAAAAGAGAGAATGCACAAGTTATTCCTTTATTGAACAAACTCTTGTCACTATAAAGTTTTCCACATCCTACAATTTCTCTAAAGTGGAGTTTGTTACTAATTAATAAAGTATTATGATTTTTGTTTGATTAATTGGAATTTGAAATTAATATTTCCCTCTTGATTTGATTTTATAGTTTTTATCAAAATCTTAGTTATTTCAATTACTATTATTATTTTTGATAATAACAAAAGGAGGAGAGAAGTTAAGATTTTTATTTTTGAGCAATATTCTTACTAATATTCGAGATTGTTTTTATTCAAAGTTACTTTTAATTAATTTTTCAGTTTTAACTACACGCATCTGTGTAGTGGGAGTTTTGTTGTAGGGGGAGCACTCAAATAGGGAGCGCTAATAGAATTCATCAAAAACAAATACATCTAATAGAGTCAAAATCTTAATATATGTTTGTTATCATCAAAAGGGGAGATTGTAGAATATGCTAGCATTTGATTTTTTTTATGATAATAAACATATTTATTCGTTTAATTGTATTCGTTGTTGTTCTATTTTATTTTTCATACAATTAAATAAAAATTTGTTCAATAAAATAAATAACTCGGAATTCATATTTAAACAAATATTTTATTCAAACAAATATTTTGTTACAAATTCAAATAGTACAAATTTATGCTCTCACTACAGTTTCACATTTTCATTTACAATACAATTTCAATTACAACACAATGTTCAATTTACAATTTTCACCTCACTACATATTCACACTCACTCATATTTGATTTTCAACTCTGGTCCAGTCTGAATCCAGCATCTGAGCTACCTGCAAAATAAACACTGACACGGTAAAATTGAAAAAGAAAATATTTTACAGTGCATAATAAAGTATGTGTTTTGAAAATATTGTTTTCCTCAGTTATTTGGGTTGTTTGACATCATTTATTTTGAATTCATCTTACACGAACAGCTTGTAACATGCACATTGTATCATTGTACATGTCACAAGACCGTGCACACCAAAATACACTTGCATGATAAAATTTCAGGGACAAGTGAGCACAAGGTCAAACCCAACCAAATAGTGGATTCAACTCAGACCAGACCCTAAGTACAAAGCTTCAGGCCTAGACTACAAGACCACATGACAATGCAGCCTAGACTTAGTTCAACAAACTTGACTCATGTGCAACAAACATATGCAACAAAGTGGAAAGTGTAACCAAGTGCACAAATCAAAGTGACAACATATGAAAGTGAGGACGCAACAAAGAGACCAGCAAATTAGTACAATTGAGCTCGAAGCAAATGGAGACCAGACATGAGTGTCAAACAACACAACATACAGCAACCCAGATCAATGAAGATATGAAACCAACCACATACACATGGATGCAAAGCAATCACAGTTTCAAGCTGAAGTGAACCAGGCAAAGATCCAGACCATAATGCATTCAGTTAGACTTCAAGCATACAAACCAAAACTCATGATGCAACACCACATACTGATTTATATATATGCATATGGTCAGATACAAGGTAGTACATAAAGCAACTCAACAAACAAGTGGAGCATGACTTCAACATGAAACCATACCACTACAAAATGCACAACAAGTCCAGCTACAACATGAACTAGGATGGTACATACATGCATAAGACAGAGCAATAGTGGTACAAACTATGCGTACAAGCAAATAAATGGTCAGGTGCAAAGCAATGGAGCAACAAGTAAATGGCATGAACAAATGCATTCACATGGGTCAGCAAGCATAAACAGGCTCACCAAAACACATATATACATACATATATGTATGAAGACAATAGACCATTAAAACTGCATGAACACAGGGGCAGGCATGACCAAATAAGATGAACTCAACAAGCAAATGGATCAAAGACAACATTCAGGCATGAACTCAACGAAGCACCTGACCTCAACTGACCAGAACAAAGCATGCAATGCTATCAGACCAAACCAGTACCAACCAGAACCATAAACTAGATTTCAAGTGGAATAAAATGCAATGCGAATAGAACTTGAAGCAACAAGCTAGTGCAATCAGAATGCAAACTCAAAGCACCAGAAAAGACTATATGAGTCGAAGGAACTTACATTTGAGTATGTAGTAGTTTATAGTTCTACAAAATAGTGTAGTAGCAGTTCGATGAACAATTCAAGGTCAAAAAGAATGGAGCTAATTTGAATTCATGGAGTAATTCAAACAAGTCAATCAATATATACCCTTAAAATTATCTCCAAAAATTAAAATTCCAAAGTCATAGGAAAAGAATGGAACCGACTCAAAAATTATTCAAGAAAATTCAACAATGAACAAGTCAGAGATCACATCACTCATTCTATCAAAAACTCAATGCAAGTACCAAAATCAAGAATTATTCAAACCAAAATTATACAAACCAAAATTATACAAACGTAAATATTGGATTTTCAATCCTATAAATAAAACCCAACATCGTCATTTGAAAAGTGCGATTCAAGTTCAAGAGAAATACCTATGCAATAAGTCACGAAACTCAAATCAAGTCGAGTTTAAGCATATAAAACAGAGAAATCAAAGCAAAATTCATGTACCAATTTCTATTCAGTCGAACACGACAAAAATTGTAGCAACTGCAAGCAAATCAAAGCCAGGATCAATTGAAAAGGACGAGTTGAATTCATCACTCAATCGATTATAACATCAAGGTGGCGGCTTCAATTTCAAAGCCCTACTTTCAAAGAGGAACGAAGGAACCAGCCGAAGCCATTTCATAGAGAAAAAGTGGCGGCCATGAGCGAAAATACAAAAGAGGAAGACATCTTATTTTATTTTACTTGGGCCATCCTTTATTTTGTATTGGGCTGAGTTATTTATAAATTAGGGTTTTGTTTTGTTTTGTTTATTTTGTAATTTTTTCTATTTTAAATTGTGTAAATTCTAGTCGTGTGATAGGACGAACTACGGTGGTGTAGTTCGAGAATACGCAACTTAGTGGCTGAGTTGTGGTAGGCTTTTGAGTGTAGAGTTGAGTTAGTCATTAGCAGATGTCGCAAGTTTATGTGTGCAAACGTCTGACTACTTAATTTCTAGTAGAAACCTTGGGGGTAGCACGTTGGCAGGGTTTTGCTGAAGCTGGGTAAATTTGTGTGTGTTCTCTTCTGCATTATTTTTTGTTTTGTTTTCGTATTAATTATTATTATTATTATTAGTATCACCTTATTCACCTCCCCTCTAGGATGAAAACGATCCTATAGTAGTTAGCCATGAAAACTATATCTGGATTAAGATATTCAAAGAAGTCAATAGGTTCCTAGCGAGCCTATGAAACTAGGATAAGATAAAAGATATTGGAGTTACCAATAAGTTCTTAGTGATTCCATGAAAACTATGAAATCAAACGCGGAGTCCGTAAACATTTCACATGTTATTAGTAAGTCTATGAAAACTAATAGGTTAATAATGACCCTAAAAACTATAAATGAGACAGATAGTCAGAATGAAGGGGGATGGGTAATACAGAATTAATTTACTTGTTTGCATATCATCATATTGTTTTGAGTTGTTTTAACCATTGTGGATGAGCACATATATGGTTTTATAAAGGTTTTAGGATACTAGTGAGGGGAGAACCTGTTCCGCTAAGCGGTGTGGTCTCACTAGATATCTAAATGGTTTAAGATGTTAGATTATTATTCATACAAGGCTTTATGTCTGACTCGAAGTTTTTGTCTTCACCTTAAAATCTTGGGTACTCAATTTGTTTTGAGTAGTTTGAGGGTTAAGGTTTCTAGGTTTTCTTTTAAATAAATAAAGCTTCCGAAGACGTGCAGGAGGCAAGCTTATTAATATGAGTTCTTTTATTCCATTGTGTATTTTAGGTTGTAATGGCAAATCCGTTTTATTTCCTTATTATGTACTTTGATCAACCAAGAAAGCATCTTCATATGACACTCTTGGCGTATTTTCTATTAATTATATGCTATTTGAACATGGTCTGCATATTGGGATTATGTAATGAATTTGAAAGATTCTGAAGTGGAATCTGGAATTTGTTTATTGCTTAAATTTTTTCCATATTCATGTGTTTTTGTATATCAATGTATCTAACATTCCCGTATTTGGTCATCGACGATTAATAACTATGGATGATTGCAGTATCCATAGCTGTTAGTTTTGGGCCTCCAAGTAGGAGGATGTTACATGATGAGGCTTCTGATGGTAGAGTGCAACAAGGTGAAGATGTAAGGCAAGATCGGTGTTGTTTGGGAAACGATGTGGTAGTGGCTATGTTGTGTTGATGATTGGGCTGAGATGAAGTTGTTTCATGATTTGGTAGTTCGTGTGTTATTCAGTGAGTTTTATCTCGCTCACAACTATATCTCTTTTATTGTCTGCTATTATATAATTATCTCGATTGTTAATTGCATCACTAGATGAATACTGATTGATTGGATGAAGGTTAATCGTTTGGATCGATTGAGAGATTTTGTGTACGTTGGATGTCCAAAATTCAAAGGATATGATGTTCATTTGCTTTTCGATTTGTGTAATTTATTTATATTGTATATACAATGTATCGATGGTCAAAATTCGATGGATTTCGACTCGGCCACATGATAAAATTTACATTGATGATTTGTTGGTGATATTAGATAATTTTTCTCCATAACTCATATTTTTGGACATTCAATTGATTTTATGGTTTTAAATTTTTTTTAAAGCTTTGGTAAATAATATTTGTATTTCAAATTTAATTTGTGGTATATTTGTAAATAAATCAAAGTAGTCGTGGAATAAAATGAGTTGATGGAGATTGTTTTAGAAGTTAAGTTATTCAAAATGGGAGTAGAGGCTTTCTATAGTAACTAAGTTTATGGAATTAGTTTATTTTATAATTTTGTTTAGTTGAAAGGTTTAATGATATGTTGAAAAGTAATTTATACAAAAAAATGATTTTGAATGTTATAAATATTTATATCTGAACATTTGATTTAATTGTTAAAGAACTTTCTATTTTCAACGTTTGAAATAAAATTAGGATTTAAGTATGATTTTTATGTCTTTTGTTTTCTTATTTCTTATACAGATTTCAATATTGCGAATGATTCACCATTGATACTGATTTGAGTTATATTTTAAGATCATATGGTGATGAAATCTTTTTGGTTGGTTTATTGATATTTATTCTATATGACGAGAAATTTGAAGAAACGGTTTAGTAATGTCATATGGTATGTAACTTTCAAAAATACTTCTTCGGTTATTCTTTAAACTTGTTATATCAAATATCGAAGGAGCGAGTGTGATATGTGAGCATCAAATAAGTAAACCAGTGACACACGGCGATACGGGATGCCATTGTGTTATTTATTCAATTATTCTTTGCTCATGGATGACACTCATACAAGGGTATGTAGTTTTTATGCGACTCGCTCCGGTGAGTACGTATGGAGGCTACTTCTTAGCCATATAGTTTGTGTATATTATATGTCTGGCTACCTTTATTCAGCTCCCTTTATGTTTTAGGAGTGGACGAGGTCGGTCGATATCTATCCTAATGGCCTGAAAGAGGAGGCGCGCCCTCGATTACAACATTGTTGTTGTATATTATATTTGATGCCATCATGAGATTAGAAGGATGTAGCCCCTTGTTTCACATAGACAAGCATTTAGTTACCATAAAGGCACAAATCCGTAAGCATGGACGAAGAGACTACGCATTGCCGAGCATATTGTGCATCATTGTCGTGATACCAAGAGGGGAGAGGTTATGGTACCGATGACTTTAGAAGTCGTGTCATATCGACCACGTGTGGCTCCTTGAGTAAGAAGATGTGATGCCAGTCTCCCATCTAGTTTCAATGTAGGTGTATGTATGTGGATGGTAGATAGACATATACTATGTATCGATGAGATTATACCTGTGATTGTGTCAAAAGTATGGTCAACCTTGTATCCATCTTAGGCAGACGGCCTTTTCTTTACAAGCAGATGACCTACCTATTATTGATTATATTTGAATATTATTATTAGCCAGCTCAAATCTTTCTAGTTTATTTTTGTGATTTGATGATGATATTTTATTATGTGATATTGAGGGATATATTTAAACATTACTTCGTCCTTACCTACCTTTACTTGAGGATAACTCCTTATTGACTATTTCTAGACTTTGATGATGATTTCAGATATGGATGATTCACCCACTTGTTATTGTTTAGACGAGATGATATTTGATATGATTTATATAGGTGGTAACATCTTTATATTGGGTTTTGTGGCTGTTGTTATTTTGTTATACTATTGTTTTATGTCATCACAATTTAGTCATGCATATTTTATATCTATATATATGTAACCTTTGATTTAGATATAGTCAATAATAATTGGGTCAGCCCGAAACATTTCAAGTATAGGGACAATGAGACCAGCTTATTTACTGGTTATAGTAGAGGCTAATTATGTAGTTTATTTGTATGTTATTATATATATGATGTACCTCATGGATGTATATTCTTGAGGTGTATTTTGGACATGCATTGTATATTATATTTTATCGCTGCGATTGACTATGTGATCTCTGTTATTTACTACATATTGTGTGTTTTTCAATTGCAGAGGGACACGTGTTTATTGCTTTGTGTCGATACTGTACATTTGTTAGTGAATTATATTTGATGTTTAAATACATACTAGTGTTATCCGAAGGGAATATTCATGTATGTATTATATATCACCTTATTCTCCATATTATCCGACGGTATTACTTTATAATGCTCTTGGATAGTATGGGTATGTTGGTGGGGTGTTACAAAATGGTATCAAAGTAGGTTCAGAATAATGCATTGTATATAAGAGACACTAGCCCAGACCTTAGATGAGATTTAGAGTCCTTGTTCCCTTGGTTGTGTTGTAGATTTTTTTTTATACATAAATAATAGTAGAAGTATATGATGATTGCTGGGGTAATATCTGGAGACGTACTTTTTATTTTGCCTATTGTATATAGATATATTCCTTACCTTTACCTCTTTTGTATGTGTTTGTTTTCAAGAAGGTGTTGAGGGAGGTAGCAAAGTAAGAAGTACTTAGTCCGACGAGCAGTGTTGGTATTGTTGATGATGAATAAACCTCTATATGGTTTGAATATGAATGAAGTGATCTATTAGTGATTAGAGTTGCATAACATAAATTGATAGATAGTTTTTTGCTGAATGCGTTTTTTTTTGTTTGAGTATGTGTATATTGTTGTATTGATACTTAATTGATTTTATGGATGGTGTGTGATAATTTTTATTGTTGTTGATAAACGATGAATTAAATATATATATGGATTTTTGAACATAAATAGCTTTATATAAACAAGCAAATGATTTGGTAAAATATGAATTTGATTTTTTTTTTGCAAAATGATTTAATTTTTTTTAATATGTGTGAGCACCAAAATTGGTCTCTAACACCCAAATCCAGATAAAAGCACCAAATCACATTTTTAGATCACAGACGGATTGTATGTAGAGAGTATAAATATGAAGAACGGTAAAAATTTAAAAGAAAGCAGTAATAATAGAGGATTTATAGTGGTTCGGCTAACTCTAGCTTACGTCCACTTCAGAAATTTCCTTTTTATTGATATTTGAATCGATTATAGTTACAATCCAGAGCTTTTAAAGCAAAAATGCCAGAGTACCCTTAATAGGGAAGATGAAGGGAAGCAGAATGAAGATCCCCCTTTCCTAAGTCCCACATGCTGTATTTATAGACAAAACTCGAGTTACTGAGATTCCTGAGTGATCCAGGCCCATTAAGACTATAACCGAACGTACACCCTTCATTGTGACCGATCCCAAGTTATCAATAAGCCGACCCGAAGTAGCCAGGGTATTGACCCAAAGTGGCCCTAACCTCGACTCGAAGTAAAGTGCTCAACGACTCGAAGCAGCTCCAACAGGTCGATCTCTAGGAGTGCTACCCTACCTTTATGCCGACCCAAATACCAGCTACGGCCATACCATGTATGGCCGAACCATATGCTCCAATCCCCTTGAGGCCAGAACCATTCAAACCAAACAACTTTGTTCTATCCTCCCTGACCATCCTTATGTGACCGAGTGACACATACCGAACCATGCACGACCGACTTACCTTAGCTTTTACACCATGACCGAACGAAATGGCCTTCCTTCCTTTGTCTGACCGACCCTCCTTAACCGATCCACTCCACTATCGACCTACTCCAATGTCGACCCACTCAAATGCCGACACATTCTACGCCGAGCCCTAGCCTTCCTACCGATCCACACTATATTGACCCATATCCTTCTTGCCAACCCGAACCTAGCCTAACTCTAGCCTTCTTATCGATCCGCTTCAATCACCGATCCACACCATCCTGCCGACTACTTCCTCGGACCGACCCTATATAACCAATCTATTCCATTGCCGATCCCATCGAGGCCGAACCACCAAAGTCGATCCACTCCAATGCCGAACTAGGCCCGGCGGAACTATCTTGGCCGACCCACGCACGACCTTTCTTCCTTGACCGAGCGGCACCTGCCGACCCACCTAGGCCGAGCCATGCACGACCTTTCTTCGTTGATCGAGCGGCACCTATGGTCCACCTAGGCCGAGCCATATATACCAAATCATCCCTGACTGACCGTCTATCGATCTAGCGGGCTCAAACCCATGGTATTCCAGTCTCGATAAACGAGCAGTCGATTTGAGTTGAATCCGCCTGTATACGACCTTACCAAAAGGTAGGTTAACATTTTCCCCCAACACATGCCTTGCTATTGGAAGTTGTATTTTGAATAGTCTTAAATCTGATATTCGAAGTCCATGTTACATTCACTATCAAGCAACTCCATCCAATCTGATAGTATACTCTACGATCGTTCCAAGTCGTTATCCAATTCCGAATCCATTAACCAAATCCACGATCTTTTCGGATCATTTTATTCGAGTCTAGCACCACTTCGGGTCCTGTAGTCCAAATTGAGGACCTTGCTGGATCCAAATCCTAAGTCGGGACCTCACCAGGTCCTGAAACCATATCCAAGACCTCGTCGGAGCCATATCCAACTCTATACCTGTTCGAAACCACTATCTGAATCCATTTGACACCTTGGAAGTCAGTAATCAAATCCTACGATATCTCGAGATCGTTGATGGCCACTCCGGACCCTTGCTAAGCTCGATCCAAACTTAATAATTGAATAGGTAGATCCTATCGCGTTCCGACGAAGCAACCTATCCCTTGCACTCCTGTTCAACATCCCTGAACATTAAGAGATGCCTTGATCCTCCTAGACCGTCATCAGCCTCTCCAGGCTTTTATTGGATCCCATCCTATCACTCTCTGGTGAAAGGTAAATAACATTGATTGAGCCGATCCTGTCGCTCTCCGACGAAGCAGCGTCACTCGCTGCACTCCTGTTCAATATCCTTGAACAGTAAGCGATGCCATGGCCTAAGTCCTAGATCGATTGTAGCATCTCCGGGCTCTCATTGGATCCCATACTGTCACACCTCGATGAATGGGAAATAACAACGAGAGAGCCGATCCTGTCGCTCTCCGACGAAGCGGCGTCGTTCCTTACACCCCGGTTCAGTGTCCTTGAACATAAAGCGATTAATTTCCAACTGACATCTAATATACGTCCCATAACTCTCCGGTTAGGTATTCATTGCATAAGACCAAAATCCATTTATCTAATCCAAGGTCCAAATGTCCAATAAGAAAAACACAAAAAGCTAAGGGCTTCCTCTCCGAGCAAAGTAGCCTATTACCATCTTAGAGCATGCCTGGGGATCACTCTGGCTCCCTTACATGTGTAAGTGGCATAGTTGCTGTTTACTTTTTAAACAAAATTCGAAAAGATTATTCGATGACCAGAGTCCAAATCCTGAACTCGGTCCTTGCCATCGCGATCAGCGGATGACGAGTCGTGACCCCATTCCAGGGTCGCTCCTATTTGATCCAAGCGGTAGCTGCTCGTGTTCTGCTGCTCTTGTCTGATTCCTCACATACTGTGGAAACCTGCCACTTCTAACATGTTCCTCCACCACATCCTTCAGGTGGCGGCATTCATCTGTTGAATGCCCTTCAAGCTCATGGAATAGGCAGTACTTCCTACTCCTACGTTCCCGTTCAGTGGGATTCCTCCTGGGTGGTTTTCGATAGGGGAGCTGCAACCGAGTGTCCAAGTAAATCCGTTCCAAATTATCTGTTAAATCCATGTACGTCTCGAATTTGGGTTCTCGACCTCTCCTTCATTTGTCTGAACCACCAGGTACATCGTCCAGCTTACGTTTCCTTTATCTAGTCTTCGTCCTTCATCAGGCGTTCCTTCGCCTTGCACGGTGTTTATCTCCTGCCTTTCGGTATGTGAATCCTCTAACCGAATGATTCTTTCCGCCTCATGATAGAACTCTCTAAGATCCTGTGGTGGATCCCGTGCTAATGAATCCTTGAGTTTCTTACCTTCCGCAATCCCTGCTACCGCCGCCATCAAAATCATTGATGGTTCCGAGCAATCTACCGAGGCTACAGCCACATTAAATCACATTAGAAAACCTCTCATGGACTATCCAATCCTCTGTTTCATCGATGCCAATGTCATTACATTCTTGGGTCGCGTCACGTGGACCCTGAACTGTCTCATGAAGCGTTCCACTAGCTCGCCTCATGTCCTGATCGAACCCTCCAGCTTCCTAAACCAAAGCGCAACCAAATTCGTCAAGTACAAAGGGAAACATCTTGCCATCACCTCCTCAGATGCCCCCAGCACTTTCATATGTCTGATGCATCTGGTTACATGCATAGTTGGATCCAATTTTCCATCAAAGGCCTCCAGTATTGGCAGTTTGAATTCTAGAGGGTTCCTTGCATTCCTAATATCCGGAGTGAACAGACGTCGACTGACTTCCTCCAAGCCTTTGTTTGGTAGTCCTCCTCTCATAATCCTACTTATTAATCTAGCCATCTGCTCATCTCCATCCGGGTGTAGTCCCTTGTTCGCATCTTCACCTTGCCCCCATGTCTTGGAGGGTACTTTGGGTAGTACTTTTCATGTTGCCATTTACATTCATGTTGGTCCCTACTCACTGAGCTTCATTCATAGCTCTCCCAGTATCCAATCCGAGGGTCTGCCCCCAGACATTTGCTGATTTCCTTCAATCCCTTCAGTCTGGTTCTGGTTTTGACCTTTAGAAACTTCTACAGCTCTGATTCCTTGTCCTGCGTTGCCAGCAGCTGCGGTTGTTCCATTCCCTTGACTTTATACTCCAGCTTGTCCAACATGTCGAAGTAGGTTCTGCATTATCTCCTCTTGTCTTTTCGGCAATTTTTCCTGCATAGCTCCCATCATCATCTCGTCCCTGAGGTCTAATTTGCTCTTAAGGAAGCCGCTTGACTCCCTTTGTGTTGACTTCTTTCCGTCCTCTATCTCCTGGTTGATTTCTTTTCCATAGTCTTCAAAATCCAAGTTCCTAAGCATTTAAATCCAAAATTCAAGCTTTAGTATCCCTGATTGCTAGCTTTCTCAGTGAAAGCACCAAAATGTTAGTGCCAAAATTGGTCACTAACAACCAAATCTAGATGAAAGCACCAAATCACAGTTATAGATCATAGACGGAGTGTACATAAAGAGTATAAATATGTAGAACAGTAAAAATTAAAAAGAAAGCAATAATAATAGAGGATTTATTGGTTCGGCTAACTTTGGCCTATGTCCACTCTAGAAATTTCCTTGTTATGACATGCGAATCAATTACAATTACAATACAGAGTTTTCAAAGTAACAATGGCAGAGTAGCCTTAATAGGGAAGAAGAAAGGAAGCATAATGAAGATCCCCTTTTTCGAAGCCCCACGTGCTATATTTATAGGCAAAACCTGAGTTAATGGGCTTCCTGAGTGATCC
Organism: Allium cepa; assembly: GCA_030765085.1. Taxonomy (NCBI): domain Eukaryota; kingdom Viridiplantae; phylum Streptophyta; class Magnoliopsida; order Asparagales; family Amaryllidaceae; genus Allium; species Allium cepa. The sequence continues at coordinate 788,558,588 of CM060929.1, forward strand.
GGGCCAATTAAGACCATAACCGTACCCACACTCTTCATCATGACCGAATGACATGGCCTTCCTTCCTTTGTCCGACCGACCCACTCCAATGCCGACCCATTGTACGCTGAGCCCTAGCCTTCCTACCGATCCACACAATATCGACCCATATCCTTCTTGCCAACCCGAACCAGGCCAAACCCAAGCCTGCCTACCATTCCGCTTCAATCACTGATCCACACCATCCTACCGACTACTTCCTTCGACCGATCCATGCCATTGCCAATCCCATCGAGGCCGAACCACCAAAGCCAATCCACTCCAATGCCGAACCAGGCTCGACCGAACTATCTTCGTCGACCCATGTACGACCTTTCTTCCTTGACCAAGCGGCACCTGCCGACCCACCTAGGCCGAGTCATGCACAAATTTTCTTCCTTGATCGAGCGTCACCTGCCGATCCTTCTAAGCCGAGCCATATATACCGAACCATCCCTGACTGATCGTCTATCCATCTAGTTGGCTCAAACCCATAGTATTCCATTCTCGACAAACGAGCAGCCCATTTTAGTTGAATCCGCCTGTATACGGCCTTGCCAAAAAGGCGGGCTACCATTTGCCCCCCAAAACATGCCTTGCTATTGGAAGTTGTGTTTTGAATAATCTCAAACCCGATATCCGAAGTCCATGTTACAGTCACTATCAAGCATTCCATCCAAATCTGATAGTCTGCTTCGCGACCGTTCCAAGTCGTTATCTTACTCTGAATCCATCCCAAATCCATTAAATGAATCCACTATCTCTTCGGATCATTTTATTCGAGTCTAGAACCTCTCCAGGTCCTATAGTCCAAATCGAGGACCTTGCTGGATCCAAATCATATGCCGGGACCTCAACGGATCCTAAAACCCATATCCAGGACCACGCAGGGTCCTTATCCAACTCTTTACTTGTTCGAAGCCACTATGCAAATCCATTTCACACCTTGGAAGTCAGTAATCGAATCCTACGATCTCTCTAGATCGGCCTCTCCGGACCTGTGACAACCCGGAATTTTTAAGTGATTTAAATCGGAATATTTAATCGATTTTAAATATTCAATGGTATAATTTTCAATTGAATTACGAATATCACAATTTATTTGATAATTAATTATCGAATTAAATAACTTGAATTTGAATAAAATGTTGAATTTGGGATTTTAAGCCTGTTAAAAATAATTTGAAGACTTATAAAATCTATATTGATAATATTGAAGATAATGAAAGTTTTAAAATTTAAATTTAATGGTGATTTATTCGGTTTTAAAATTTCATTGTTTAAATTGAATTTAAAAATAGCCTTCCGAGGCACAGTCTCGGAATTCGACGAAACCAGTTCCATTGGTTCCGTAATATCGAATTATTACCGGGTTTCAAATTTCGTATTGAACGAAGTTGCTGTGTGCGGATACGGCGTATAAACGCGCTGAAGTTTATTTGAAAATAGTAATATATTGTACTTGTTAGTCAAACTTAATTTACATCAGAATCTTTTCAGTTCCTTCCCGTGCACGCTTCCTTTGGCTTTCCAAAGACGATTCTTCATCCTCCTTTCTTTTATACGAAACCTATTCTATCTCCAGTGAAATTCAGATACTTAAAAAAAAAAAAACATGGCCGAACCTTTTGAATTGAAATCACGATCATTCGTTTCTATTTCGTTCCCCTCTCCCATTCTTCTTTGGTTCGCAAATATATTCAAAATCAAAAAGGGGCCGCACCCCCAAATCGAATCGAATCAGTTTCGTAAAAAAAAAAAATGAAACCATCTCCTAAATTCGGTTCTTCCAAAGGGCTTTGATCTGCTATATTGATTGGGGAGGGGGTGCGACGTTGTCGAGTAACTCGACAGTGAAGGGTCGAACACTGTTTGGAGCTAGGGTTGCGGTTTAAGCTCTTTGTAGGGATTGGTGTTTGAATCTGAAGCTGGATTCGAGTTCGTAGAGGTGAGAAGCATCTCAGGTGGAAGTTTGGAAGGCCGCGTCGTCTTGGGGAGGAGTGCGACATAGTTGTACGGCCAAGCGAAAGCAGAGAGGCTGCGTTAACGTCGGCATCCTAAAAGATGCTGGATTTTAGGCTTCTTCTTGCTGTGAGTATCCTCTGTCTCGATTAAATCTTCTATGTAAATATATATATACAGGTTTCAGAGTACATGTGTATATGTATATTATAATTGAAGTTGAAGTTTTAAAATACAGTAAGATATTTACAGTGAGGTATTTATTCATTTAAATTTTTGAATTACTGAATATATATAAGTATATATATGTTTTAAAGAGAAGTTATCAGTTTAATTAAATGGTTAGTTTTTGAATGATAAAGTTTTTGTAGAATTAGACTTGTGAAGTCTATAAATTATTTAGGAAAATATGAAGGGATTTTGTATGTTGAAGTTAGTATAAAAATAGATTTTTAAATCTATGTAAATAATTTTTATAAGTAGATAAAATAATTTCAGAAGAAATAAATATAACAAGTACACATTTTGAAGTTACTAGTTTAACTTTAAAGTAATATATTTGTTTAGTTGACTTAATTAAAATCTATTTTAGTCATTAAAGGATTATTCAAAGGGAAATTAGTTCGAAATTTAATTTTCCATTAAAAATTGCAAATCATTGGTTAAAATTAAATGAAATTGTAAAACGGAAATTTATTGTTCGATTAATGCAAAATATTAATAAATTGAACAATGTTATTCAAGGTCAAAATTGGGAAGAAACTAATCGAGAATGAAATGGATTTGCAAATTCAAGGGAGTAAAGGTGAGTTAATCTCGCTCAGTTAATTTAAATTTAAAGGTTAAATTTAAATAATTGTTGGAATGGTTGATTTGATTGTTGTGCTTTTGTATGATATATTTTGGATTGATGTTTATGTTGTGCTAACATCTGTGGATGCAGAGAAAACAGGTTGGAGGGATCCAACTGGGTCCTTCAACATATATATATTGTTTATTATTCTCTGACATGCTTTGTGGATATTCTGTGATGAATCATATTGAAATATTGAATGCTATAGCTGTTTGGATATATTCTTGAACTCTGAGTTATCAAATTATATAGCATTGGATTCTTGGAAAGAAATAATAAAAGAAGTAAATTTTTAAGAAAATAATTATAAAGAATGTAAATAAATTAAAAATGAATTGATAAGAATATTAGTGTTTCCAAAATGCTAATTAATGAATCCTGTATATGGAAAGGAATTTTTGAATAAACAGAAAGTTAAGAAAACTTAAAATTTCAATGTTACTGTTTAAAAGAATAAAACAATTATTTCAAATTTAGGATTTAAATTATTCTAGAAGAATAAAGAAGAAATAAATAAAAAAAATATGAAATATGTATATTTCAGTTAAAGATGTAAAATAAAAGGGAAAATAATAACAATTATAATTAAGTCAATAATTAATGAATTTTGAAATGAACTGAATAAGTGAAGAAATTTATTTCAAATAAAATAAGTTGAAAATCAATTTGGAAAATTGATTCAATTGATTGAAGTTGGAAAATTCTCCTCGAATAACCAAGTATGTTTTCAAAGCGAGTTTTTAAATATAAGTTAAAAGGGTTTTAAAGTTGTTTTTAAAAAAAAGCAAGTTTTGAAAAATTTATTATATCCAATATTTAAAATTCAAAGGGTAAGTATTTTCTAAAAATCTAATATAGTAGTAATTACTTAAAAGATGACCTAGTATTTTGTTTTCAAAAGTGAAATTCTAGTTTTATATTCTATTAAGTAACTTTATTTTCAAATACTCATATAGTAAATATTTTTACAAATATTGAAGAAATTTAACTTAGCTGTTTAAAAGTATATATATTTCAAAGTAAAATGTTTTAAAATTCATTTTTAAAATCTAGTTTCATGCTTGGTGATATCAGAGGAGATAGAAAATATTTGGAAAAGTTTATTCTGGGAAGAAAGATGGTTTGAAACTGTTTTCAAAGGATTGAAAATAGAAATATATCTTCTGAAGATATTTTTGGAGATAAATAATTTGGAAAATTATTTATTGGTTGATGGTTGTTTGTGAATATTAATTGATAGTTAAATAACCGACTATCAATATTGGCTAACTACGTTGATCGTTTCGAAGAGACCGGGATCGAGATTTATTTCTCGAAAACCACTTCGATCCGGTTTGTACGTTTCGTGCGAAAAACGTGTTCGGAGTCGAAGATGGAGCAGTAAAGTGCAAGGGCTAGTCGCTACTAATCCTGAGGATATTTCCAAAACGGATGTAGTAGGAGTAGTGCCTTCGGTTCCGTTCGAACCCGGGACGGACTTGTATGGACGAATGCTTGCGAAACATCGTCAGGTGGACGATGGGCATTCTAAGTGAAAACGTTCTAAAGGTAACGCTTAGCCTCAAGCCTCATCAAATGGGAATGACTGAAAATCAGGGGATATGCAGCAAGGTTAGGTGGGTCATGCCCAAGCAGGACAAGATAATTCCCCTGTCTAGATGTCCCTTATATATATTTCGGCTTAGTGGGTGGTTGGTCGCGCCAACCACGGGGTTTATCTTGTTCGGGACTGTTCAGTAAGGAATGGTTCCGGCCTTGTGTTGCAGGGGATGAAGGGAGTAGTCCTCGGTACGGTGATCTAGGCCCCGTACTGTGACAGGTGGTACCCCAGTGCCTAGTCATTGTTGGAAATCCATTCTCCCTACGAGCCTTGTACGAGTTTTGTTTGTATTACCCACTTTTGTGGCTAGTAGCTGGAATTTAATGAATGTAACAATTTCGGCTATTTTATAAGTATTTGTATATAGACCCTATTATAATATCAGAGGATTTCTATATAAAAATTGTTTTAGCTATCGTAAGGTAAAAACCCGACATGTTTATTTGTGGCGTGGTCTTACGAGATGCTTTTGGTTTTCAAAGGATTTTTGAAACTTTAATAATCAATTGGGTGTGATTTTCTCACTCTGGTATTCCAGACTGACTCGGGTATTATTTAACTGTAATGCTCGGGTCAGACCGAGTATTATAAGATACAGGATATGATGCTGTGGAGTTCAGGAGACGAGCTGGATGACGATACGTATTCTCGTACTTGTATATATATATTCCGCTGTTTGAGTTGTTGTGTATTCATTGTATGTTATTGATGTGAGCTGTGACTGATGTACTCTGATGATGTAATATATGTAAACAGATATATTTGATTTTGAGTAAAGATTATTTACCACCTATTATAGTTTATTCCGCTGCGATGGTTAGATTCTGATGTTGATTTTTGTTTTCTTCTCTTCTACCTCTTCTTCTTAAACCCAAATGGTTCGTATTTCTGTGCAACTTGGGTTGGTTGTTGTAGAATAGTGTTGACTCAAGGGGTACGGATTTGCGGGCTGTTACACTTGGTATCAGAGCTTAGGTTGGTGATAACCTTGGCTCTGGTGGGAATTATTCATAAATTAGAGTCCGTAGTACTCTATAATGAGTTTGAGCGTATTAATAGATATGAGCGCGTATTTGTTAGTGAATATAAAATGGTTTTATATTGTGTTGATTGGTTTATTGAGTGGTATATGAACCTTCGTCGGCACAGCCTCGAAAACTGTATCGTAGGGGTTTCTAAACACTTGAATAGAACAATTGACACAATATTGTTTTAAATGTGGGTGAATGAAATAATTTTACCCAAAATATATTTTGATATAAAAGAAATATTTTCTTAAATTATACATTATTTGGATGTTTGGATGATAATATTTTGAACAAATAAAAAAAAATGAAATTTCAATTAGAAATTGAAAATATAACCAAAGATTAAGAAATTAAATTCAAGTAATAAATGAAATTTATAAATATGAATTATAAAGGTAATTTATAAATTGAAATAAAAACCAAGTGAGAATTTGTATAAGCATAAACTGTACAAAAGAAATATAGTTAAAACTTATTTAAGCAAGATTTGGAAATTTAAATCCCGGGGATTTGGAAGTATTTTTAAAGATAAATGATGGCATCATTGTTTGGTGGTATTTCTGAAGGAAATTTGGTTTGAAATGGATTTTGTAAGTGATATAGCATTGAAATCACTTGGATGATTGGAAAATAATTCTGATGATGACGGCCGCATCATCAGTATTCATTTTCGAATTCCTAAGTGACGGATTGCTACCAAATTGACTTGTTCAGAAAGCTAGTTTTTGAAAATTTCTGAGGAAATTTGCTGGGAGTAAAACCAGGATTAGTTTAAATTTTTGAGAAATGTGGTTTGAGATATTGGAGATTTCAAAATGTTTTGAAACCAAAAGCCGGTATTTTAAAAATTCTGATAAGATGGGTTATAAGCTAATAAGTTAGGATATTCTTTTAAATCAGGAAGGATAAATAAGCTTTGAATATTGGAGTTTAAATTTAAAAGAAAAGTTGAAAATGAAATTAACTTGGATTTGAAAATAAAAATTTGACTGGATTGAAATAAATTGAATAAGCTGAAATAATATCTAGTTATATTCAGATTAAGTTGAAATCGAATTGGATTAAATAAATCTGAGTTAAAATTAAATTGAAAATGGAATACAATGCCCAAAATCAATATTTTGATAAATTGAAAAATGAAATGAGGATCCAAACTTGAAGTATAAAATAAATATTGAACTTAAGAAATTAAATGGAGTGATATTTTAAATAAAATTTCAAGTGTTGGATTATGAATAATGGGAGAACTAATTGGATAATAAATTAGTTAATGAAATTGAATTGTGAGTTTATGATGAGGTTTGAAAATAAAACTCAAGTTATAATTAAATTCGACTTACATTGTCGATGAAGAAAATATAATGGAAAGTGGCCTTGCAATTAACTAATTGATTTGTGAACCAAATTGCAATGTAAGTTAATCAATTGGATGGTAAGTTAAAATGTAAATGGTGAAATCAGAACTTGAGTTATTAATTAAAATTTAACTTGAAGTGTTAACAAATTAAAAATAATTGGGAATGTATCGAGAAAAAATGGATCTGGATTTAAAATAGTAATGGTATGAATTGCAAATAAAATCCAAATATGTGGAAATAAATTGGATATGGCTCTGTAATAAATTGAGTCAAGCTGAGTATAAAAGAGAAAATATACTTGTAAGATGGAAATGAGCTTAAGTATAAAATTCGAATAAATTGAAGTACATTGACTTAAGCTAAATGAATGGAGGAGAGTTGAATTGAATTCAACTGGAACCAAGTTTAATGATATTGGGTTGGATTGAAATTAAGTGAAAATAAATTGTTAATCGAAGTAAAATTCGATGAGTATTAACTAATATTAATGGAATGGAATTCCAGAATAAATAATTGTAAACCATTTAAAAATTATTATTAAGGAATTGAAATAACTGGAGACAATAGGGAAAATAGAATGTTTCAAGTTTATTAGAATGGTTTAAGTGAATGTGGATAAACTAATTATATTGAATAAATAAATGATGGAATAAATAAGTATCAAATGAAATGTGGTTAAATAAGTTGAGAAATGGTTATTAAATGAAATAGCTTGGATTATTTTTGAGCTAAATAAAGTAGTTCGGAATAAACAAATATGGAATGAAATGTAAATAAATGAATTGTAAATAAAATTTAAATGGAATGTGTCGAGCTAAATAAATGATTGTGAATGGATTAAAATAAAGGGGAAGCTTAATTGGTAATGGAGATGAAGCCTAGATTGTTAATGGTTTTGAATGGGCTAGTTTGGTCAATAAAATTTAAATGCAATAAAACTGAGAATATGTGGATGGTGAATAAATCCGAAATGGAATTGAACTAAGTGTAAGTTGAGTTGGAGTTAATTTAAATTGATTATATAACTCAAGTGCTTATTTATTCACATAAATCTCGTCGAATTTCATAGAATAAATTGTTATTTGATGTAAATGGAAGTAATTAAAATTCTATGAGTCGATAGAAGTAAAATTAATTAATTTTGAAAGCAATTGAATTAAATATGAGTTCAGTTTGCTTAAGAATAAATTAAATATAAGCAATTGAGTTTTAAATTATTCAAATTGATGAAGCTGTGTACGAATAGATGGAAGACCATCCAAATTTAATGAAAATGGTTTGTAAATAAGTTGAAACAGTTGAATTTGCTTGGAAACTATATAAATAGCTTACGGAAAATGTTTGGTATGAGTTTCTTTTAGAATTCATATGTTTTAACTATTACAAATAAGTGATATGCTGTTAAACTTCATATATTTGGCACTTACATGTTTAAATTGAGTAAGTACAGGTACCTGGAAGCCGTATGGCTGGATTTGGTAGTGCTATTTGCTAAAAATAATAAGCCGCTTGCTTAAAATGCTAAATAAGGTACGCCTACGCAATTAAAATAGGAAATATGAACTGTTTTTGGTTTTTCCGACCGTGTGGGTCGATGTATATATATTTATCTCTTTTGTCAAATTGCAAAAGCTCCTCCGTACAAAGGGGACTCTGCCAAAAATTTTCAGAAATTTTGGGAGTTAGAAAATTTTTGAAAATTTTGGAAAATTTTGTTAACGACAAAACTATTTAGAATTGGAAACTAAAATAAGTTAGTAAATGAAACTAATTAAAGTAATGACTTAAATTAGTTAAATGAAGGGTAAAATTTAAAAGTTCAAAGTTGAAAATAAATGGAATACATATGTAATGTGAAAATCGATTTGAATAGAAGTAAGTATAAACTAAAAGAGGTAAAGAGAAATAAAGATAAGAAACATATAAAATGTTTATATTAATTTAAGAAGGGAATGGTGAATTCTTAATTGGAAATCGATGCTACAAATGTATCCTAAGATAATATTAGAATGAATAGATATTGGCGTTTTGTGAGAAAATCGATAAATTGTTTTGGAATATTGTGATTGGATATTAGTACCAAGCAGGTTATGCAGGTATTGTAAAAAGGGGAAAAGAGAATTGGTTTTTGATTCAGAAGATAAATTTGAATTGCCCGACAATAAGGTATGTATTTAAATTTGGTATGAAAATTGATTGGGATTTGGATTTGGATTGAGCCACTTGGCTTTTCATTTTCTTTTTGGATTTGGGAGGCCGTAGAGCCATTTTGTAGTTGTACTGAGCTAGCCGCGCAAAGGAGACGCTGGCGAAATTTTTCGAAAATCTAGGGAGTTAGAAAAATTTTGAGAAAAATTTGATAATTCAAAATTTGGTTTTAAATTAAAAACTTGAATGGTTAAAAAAATGGTATGGTTTGGAACTAGAGAAAGGTTTGGAAGTTAGTAAGAAAGATAATGAGTCTTTTATATAAAAGATAATTGGTAAGATGTTGAATTGTTAGAAAACTGTTTGGTTTAGGGAAATAATAAACGGGTATTGAATTATTCTTCCTAACTAGTAATTTCGGGGACGAAATTCTTTTAAGAGGGGAGGAATGTGACGACCCAGAATTTTTAAGTGATTTAAATCGGAATATTTAATCGATTTTAAATATTCAATGGTATAATTTTCAATTGAATTACGAATATCACAATTTATTTGATAATTAATTATCGAATTAAATAACTTGAATTTGAATAAAATGTTGAATCTGGAATTTTAAGCCTGTTAAAAATAATTTGAAGACTTATAAAATCTATATTGATAATATTGAAGATAATGAAAGTTTTAAAATTTAAATTTAATGGTGATTTATTCGGTTTTAAAATTTCATTGTTTAAATTGAATTTAAAAATAGCCTTCCGAGGCACAGTCTCGGAATTCGACGAAACCAGTTCCATTGGTTCCGTAATATCGAATTATTACCGGGTTTCAAATTTCGTATTGAACGAAGTTGCTGTGTGCGGATACGGCGTATAAACGCGCTGAAGTTTATTTGAAAATAGGAATATATTGTACTTGTTAGTCAAACTTAATTTACATCAGAATCTTTTCAGTTCCTTCCCGTGCACGCTTCCTTTGGCTTTCCAAAGACGATTCTTCATCCTCCTTTCTTTTATACGAAACCTATTCTGTCTCCAGTGAAATTCAGATACTTAAAAAAAAAAAATGGCCGAACCTTTTGAATTGAAATCACGATCATTCGTTTCTATTTCGTTCCCCTCTCCCATTCTTCTTTGGTTCGCAAATATATTCAAAATCAAAAAGGGGCCGCACCCCCAAATCGAATCGAATCAGTTTCGTAAAAAAAAAAAATGAAACCATCTCCTAAATTCGGTTCTTCCAAAAGGCTTTGATCTGCTATATTGATTGGGGAGGGGGTGCGACGTTGTCGAGTAACTCGACAGTGAAGGGTCGAACACTGTTTGGAGCTAGGGTTGCGGTTTAAGCTCTTTGTAGGGATTGGTGTTTGAATCTGAAGCTGGATTCGAGTTCGTAGAGGTGAGAAGCATCTCAGGTGGAAGTTTGGAAGGCCGCGTCGTCTTGGGGAGGAGTGCGACATAGTTGTACGGCCAAGCGAAAGCAGAGAGGCTGCGTTAACGTCGGCATCCTAAAAGATGCTGGATTTTAGGCTTCTTCTTGCTGTGAGTATCCTCTGTCTCGATTAAATCTTCTATGTAAATATATATATACAGGTTTCAGAGTACATGTGTATATGTATATTATAACTGAAGTTGAAGTTTTAAAATACAGTAAGATATTTACAGTGAGGTATTTATTCATTTAAATTTTTGAATTACTGAATATATATAAGTATATATATGTTTTAAAGAGAAGTTATCAGTTTAATTAAATGGTTAGTTTTTGAATGATAAAGTTTTTGTAGAATTAGACTTTTGAAGTCTATAAATTATTTAGGAAAATATGAAGGGATTTTGTATGTTGAAGTTAGTATAAAAATAGATTTTTAAATCTATGTAAATAATTTTTATAAGTAGATAAAATAATTTCAGAAGAAATAAATATAACAAGTACACATTTTGAAGTTACTAGTTTAACTTTAAAGTAATATATTTGTTTAGTTAACTTAATTAAAATCTATTTTAGTCACTAAAGGATTATTCAAAGGGAAATTAGTTCGAAATTTAATTTTCCATTAAAAATTGCAAATCATTGGTTAAAATTAAATGAAATTGTAAAACGGAAATTTATTGTTCGATTAATGCAAAATATTAATAAATTGAACAATGTTATTCAAGGTCAAAATTGGGAAGAAACTAATCGAGAATGAAATGGATTTGCAAATTCAACGGAGTAAAGGTGAGTTAATCTCACTCAGTTAATTTAAATTTAAAGGATTAAATTTAAATAATTGTTGGAATGGTTGATTTGATTGTTGTGCTTTAGTATGATATATTTTGGATTGATGTTTGTGTTGTGCTAACATCTGTGGATGCAGGGAAAACAGGTTGGAGGGATCCAACTGGGTCCCTCAACATATATATATTGTTTATTATTCTCTGACATGCTTTGTGGATATTCTGTGATGAATCATATTGAAATATTGAATGCTATAGCTGTTTGGATATATTCTTGAACTCTGAGTTATCAAATTATATAGCATTGGATTCTTGGAAAGAAATAATAAAAGAAGTAAATTTTTAAGAAAATAATTATAAAGAATGTAAATAAATTAAAAATGAATTGATAAGAATATTAGTGTTTCCAAAATGCTAATTAATGAATCCTGTATATGGAAAGGAATTTTTGAATAAACAGAAAGTTAAGAAAACTTAAAATTTCAATGTTACTGTTTAAAAGAATAAAACAATTATTTCAAATTTAGGATTTAAATTATTCTAGAAGAATAAAGAAGAAATAAATAAAAAAAATATGAAATATGTATATTTCAGTTAAAGATGTAAAATAAAAGGGAAAATAATAACAATTATAATTAAGTCAATAATTAATGAATTTTGAAATGAACTGAATAAGTGAAGAAATTTATTTCAAATAAAATAAGTTGAAAATCAATTTGGAAAATTGATTCAATTGATTGAAGTTGGAAAATTCTCCTCGAATAACCAAGTATGTTTTCAAAGCGAGTTTTTAAATATAAGTTAAAAGGGTTTTAAAGTTGTTTTAAAAAAAAAGCAAGTTTTGAAAAATTTATTATATCCAATATTTAAAATTCAAAGGGTAAGTATTTTCTAAAAATCTAATATAGTAGTAATTACTTAAAAGATGACCTAGTATTTTGTTTTCAAAAGTGAAATTCTAGTTTTATATTCTATTAAGTAACTTTATTTTCAAATACTCATATAGTAAGTATTTGTACAAATATTGAAGAAATTTAACTTAGCTGTTTAAAAGTATATATATTTCAAAGTAAAATGTTTTAAAATTCATTTTTAAAATCTAGTTTCATGCTTGGTGGTATCAGAGGAGATAGAAAATATTTGGAAAAGTTTATTCTGGGAAGAAAGATGGTTTGAAACTGTTTTCAAAGGATTGAAAATAGAAATATATCTTCTGAAGATATTTTTGGAGATAAATAATTTGGAAAATTATTTATTGGTTGATGGTTGTTTGTGAATATTAATTGATAGTTAAATAACCGACTATCAATATTGGCCAACTACGTTGATCGTTTCGAAGAGACCGGGATCGAGATTTATTTCTCGAAAACCACTTCGATCCGGTTTGTACGTTTCGTGCGAAAAACGTGTTCGGAGTCGAAGATGGAGCAGTAAAGTGCAAGGGCTATTCGCTACTAATCCTGAGGATATTTCCAAAACGGATGTAGTAGGAGTAGTGCCTTCGGTTCCGTTCGAACCCGGGATGGACTTGTATGGACGAATGCTTGCGAAACATCGTCAGGTGGACGATGGGCATTCTAAGTGAAAACGTTCTAAAGGTAACGCTTAGCCTCAAGCCTCATCAAATGGGAATGACTGAAAATCAGGGGATATGCAGCAAGGTTAGGTGGGTCATGCCCAAGCAGGACAAGATAATTCCCCTGTCTAGATGTCCCTTATATATATTTCGGCTTAGTGGGTGGTTGGTCGCGCCAACCACGGGGTTTATCTTGTTCGGGACTGTTCAGTAAGGAATGGTTCCGGCCTTGTATTGCAGGGGATGAAGGGAGTAGTCCTCGGTACGGTGATCTAGGCCCCGTACCGTGACAGGTGGTACCCCAGTGCCTAGTCATTGTTGGAAATCCATTCTCCCTACGAGCCTTGTACGAGTTTTGTTTGTATTACCCACTTTTGTGGCTAGTAGCTGGAATTTAATGAATGTAACAATTTCGGCTATTTTATAAGTATTTGTATATAGACCCTATTATAATATCAGAGGATTTCTATATAAAAATTGTTTTAGCTATCGTAAGGTAAAAACCCGACATGTTTATTTGTGGCGTGGTCTTACGAGATGCTTTTGGTTTTCAAAGGATTTTTGAAACTTTAATAATCAATTGGGTGTGATTTTCTCACTCTGGTATTCCAGACTGACTCGGGTATTATTTAACTGTAATGCTCGGGTCAGACCGAGTATTATAGGATACAGGATATGATGCTGTGGAGTTCAGGAGACGAGCTGGATGACGATACGTATTCTCGTACTTGTATATATATATTCCGCTGTTTGAGTTGTTGTGTATTCATTGTATGTTATTGATGTGAGCTGTGACTGATGTACTCTGATGATGTAATATATGTAAACAGATATATTTGATTTTGAGTAAAGATTATTTACCACCTATTATAGTTTATTCCGCTGCGATGGTTAGATTCTGATGTTGATTTTTGTTTTCTTCTCTTCTACCTCTTCTTCTTAAACCCAAATGGTTCGTATTTCTGTGCAACTTGGGTTGGTTGTTGTAGAATAGTGTTGACTCAAGGGGTACAGATTTGCGGGCTGTTACAGGACCCTTGCTAAGTTCGATCTAAACTTAATGATTGAATAGGCAGATCCTATCACGTTCCGGCGAAGCAACCAATCCCTTGCACTCCCCCTAAACAATAAGGGATGTCGTGGTCCTCTTGGATCGTCATCAGCCTCTCTATGCTCTTATTGGATCCTATCCTGTCACTCTTTCATGAAGGGGAAGCAGCGTTGAGTGAGCCGATCATGTCACTCTCCGATGAAGCAAAGTCACTCCCTACACTTCGGTTCAATATCCTTAAACATTAAACGATGTCATGGCCTCAGTCCTAGACCGATTGTAGCCTCTCTGAGCTCTTTTTGGTGTTAGTCCCGGAGAAGATGGTTTTGATGACAACAACCTTAGAATAAGATTATAAAATATAAATACTAACATTATAGTTTAGATATATATATGTATATGCAGGATTTAACCATGCAGGTACCAAGAATGAAGACTGTACAGTATAGAGATTCAAGACTGAAGATGTCAAGATTGAAGACTCATAAGTATCAAGATTACCAAGAGTTCAAGATTTCAATAATAAGTAATTTAATTAGAAATTTTGTTAAAACTCCTTAAAAAACACTGGCATCTTAAAATCCATTTTATTCGTGGAATGGAATCCACTTCGAGCCTGTTAAAGGGATGGAACCCTAAGTATGATGGAACCTACGAAAAATCTAATGGAACATTGTTCTATATCCACTAACTTTTATTCAAATGTTTTTACAAAATTATATCATGTTTTCAAAATAATTTCAAAACCTTCCTTTTCAAAGAATCAAAAACATCTATCCTGGTTTTATAATACTTTTAGCCTTCAAATAATCTTTATCTTCAAAATCAAATTATCCTTGGCTTTAAACTATCTTTTAATTATAATATATTTAACTTTTAATATTTATACTTGGATTTACATATATAGTAAAATTTTATATATACTAAAATATTATTTTCTATACTTATTTATGTATTTTAACTATAGTTAAGTATATTTATAAAGTTTAAAATAGTTTTAATACAAGATAGAAGTTATTTTCAAAGTAAAACAAATTACCAAAGATACCATAGGCCTATCGACAACCCCAAGATACCCTTGTCAACAAGGTGATAGTTTATTTCAAAAATTTGAATTTCAAAGGAAGTGTATATTCGTCATATTCTTTTACGAATGGACATGGCTATTGTACTACTATAAACAGGGGCTGTTTTAAACGAATTTACGTTCATATATTTTCTTTGATTTCATTCCTCTTCTTCTTTCACATTTCTTTATATACATTTTTACCATTACTCTGTTGAAATCAACATTTAATCTGACTAGATCATCTCTGGTTTGATTCTCTATCACTATCTCAACAAGAGCTCAGTGCTATTCAGAGTTATAGGCTTCTTCGTAATTAATTGAGTCAGAAAAGGTGTGATTGTAGCCTGTGAAATCAATCAAGCGAGAAAAGATGTGATTGTAGCCTGTGAAATCAATTGGATGAACTTGTTGCCCGTAAAATCAAGTATCTCTACCCAGAGGATTGTGATTCTGGAGTGGTGTACCTCGTGGCCTTGAAATCGAGGGTGTAATTGTAAAAATTAATTTTGAAAGGAAATCCGTACTTGTGTTGCGGGACTGGATGTAGGGTAACTCTGAACCAGTATAAAATCCGATGTGTTCTTCCTTTATTGCTTTTACTTTATTTATGCATCTGTGTTTGATATATCTTTGTCTAAATATTGCATAGATTTATGTTCAAATTAATATAAACTCAAAAAGAATTAGTAATTCCTTAAAACACTATTCACCCCCTCTAGTTTTAATTCTCGCCTTAAGACCCGTAATCCGCATTTCTCACATTTGGTATCAGAGTAAGGCTTTCAAAGTTTTCATAATCTGAATTCTGAAAATTTTTAAGTGGCAATTTTTTTATAAAATTATTAACACTATTTTCGTATGAATATGTCACAGAATCATCATGATATTGTTGTTTAAAACAATATTTAGTTATTTCGAAAAGTCAATTGATCTTTAAAAAGTTATGTTGTCTTGCAGGAGAAGAGTTATGTCTAATGACCGTTGGTTAAAAGATAATAGTCAATCATTCATCGATCAAGAAGAACAAATGGATATATAATGGCAATTGACAATGAAATGTGTACCTGATTAATACAAAGCTTTTGATTCTCATCTACAACTTGATATGATATTGTACTTCTCTCCATCTATTTTGCAATATCACTGGTTTCATGCGAATCCGTCAAGAAATGACCATGTTATGATCAAATGAAGTTTTGGTGAACAAAGAGAAAAAGAAGGAAAAACTGTCAATGGTATTCTTCAAATTTCATCCATAGATTTGAGTATTTTGTTCCTTCTCCTTTTCAAGATTATAGTTCTTGTTCTCACGGTCATTTTGATGGGTGGATCATCAAATTCCGATCAAAATTGAGTGAGATATGACAGTTTGAAGTTGGCTATCCAAAACTTAAAACTGTGTACGGGATTTCCTGGATTTCTCCTACTGTTCGGCCTGTTGCACCACAATTCTCTCCAAATTCATCACCAAACTATTACTGGATCATAGCCCTTTCCTTCCTCTTCAATTTTTCATTGTTTTCATCCAATCCCGTTAAGAAACAAAGGAGATATGCCTTCTAAAAGTTTGATAGTAAATAGAAAAACGAGAAGAAGAAGAAGAAGAAGAAGAAGAGAAACTTTTATGAAAAGTGGTGACTGGTGGGCCTATTTATAGTGGTTGAAGTATCCATTCATTCAAAATTCAAACTCAAAGTTTTGGCGCCGAGTTGGTCAATCTACTAAATCATCTGTATCATTCTCATACGGTCTTCAAATTCAGCAAATGAATATGCTACGATGATCAAAAAACCAAGCCCGTCGCAATAGAACAGATCTCGACTTCAAATTCTGAAAGATATAAATGTGTAGTTCACAACAATGGAAGAACAACAAAGTTAGAAAGATGGAGTGCAAAAATTGGTACACTTTACTATTATTTCATCTTTATTGTTGCATTTAGGAATATATATTTATGCATTTAGTTAGGTATAGAAATTTATCTCTTTTATAAGTTTTGATATTTTGGTCCATATATCGACACACCATAGTATAAATATCGATATACCAGTCTAATTTTTTCAAAAGTCTTTTAAATTGTGTTTTCTTTCAAATAAAATCTTACTACTAATTTATTACAACTATACTAAGTAGAAAAGCATACCTTCATTCGTGATTTCAACTTTACTATTGTTGTTTTTATTTCTCGTACTCTATTTCTTTTAAGATACTAATTTTATGTCTTTAAGAATTTAATAAAATGAATTTAGAATGTTAGAATAAGGCTCTATTTATAGATTTCTTCAATTAATAAGATTACTCCACATCATATGACACTTGTCATATAAGTAGATAGTGACATACATGCAAAATGACACGTGTCATTACACTCGTTCTTTAATAGAAGCATTTTTACATGCATAATGCCAAGTGTCTTTACACATGTATTTTCACTATTATTTTTTATATTTTTCAAGTACATTAATTATATTAACTACTATAAAAAATTGGGTCAAAAATCAATTATTTACAGCAAAATCATGTTAAAAACAGGCCCAGAACTTTAGATAGCATTTCTAAAATGCTGTCTTTGCTTCTGTTATGTTGCAAGTACGTTTTTATAGCATTTCTGTGATTTGAAATGCAGTATTTTTTTAAACTATTCACAGCATTTGGTAAATGCTGCAGTTTCTGTTTATAATGTTTTGAATATATTTTACTGCAGAAGCTTTTTACACCATTCTGTAAATGTTGTGTTTTATACTTGAAACTTTAAACTATGTAAAAATAGTATTTAAATTAAGAATTTTTCTCTATTCTTTTTGAAAGTTATTTTATAACTTATATTAGAATATTTTAAAATTAATATTTAGATATTTCTTAGTAATTAATTAAAAATTTAAATGAATGAGGCCTTAACATAACACATGTTTATTTTAGTTTTTCAATTTTTGTTATTTTTAATATTTTATTATGATATATTTTTTAAAGATGTTTAAACATGTTTCTAAATATTTTAATCAATAATAATTTGATATAAAGGTTTTAATTAGTAAGTTAAGTTTTTTATAAACATGGAAGTTTGGATTCTTAAAAAAAATCAACCAAGTTAAAAAAATTATTTTTAAATAAATTAAATAACTAGGGTTTTAATTTTTATAAAAACCATATTTGATCATATATACAGTTTAAATCCATATTTCTTAGCAATTTGATTTTGATATTGAGTCTGATTACTACCTTTCATGAGTATGTTATAGTTTTAATATAATTTATTACCTTTAAACTTTTGTCTTTACTACTTTTTCAATCTCATTCATTAGTTTCCTTAAACCAAGTATAGTAATTGGTGTGTATTACCTTTGTTTGGTAGAAGTGATTTATAATAAATAGTTTGATATATACATACATACATACATATATATACATATACATACAAATATATATATAAGCTTGTCAATTAGATATTTCTTATCACTCATGTTTATCTTATAATCTGAATATTTCTTACCATAGTATATATCATCGTATCATTCTGCATGTTATTATTTTTATTTCGTTATCGTTTTATTTCATATTAGATATCATTGTGCATCCATTTTCTTATCAAATTACATTACATATTACATCATAAATTACAATGCATGAAATATCATAATCATTTGCATCACAAGTTGCACTTCATTCTGCATCCATCTCATGCTACATTGCATATGTCATACATTTCATACTGCATTACAAACTACATATTGCATACTTGTATACATAGAGACTATATTTTATTTAGGGGAGTTTGTAGCATTGTCTTATAGTATAGGATTATTAGTCATTGATTTGTTTTGTATGTTTTGTTTGACTTGATTTACTTGTTTAACTTGATTGACTTGTTTAACTTGATTGACTTGTTTGAGTTGATTAACTTGTTTGATTTGAATTGATTGCTTGGGTTGATTTGATTTGATTTGGTTTGGTGTGGATTGATAATTGGTGTGCAAAACATAATATGTATAAATACACATTAGTTTCTTTTCTCTCTTTCTTTTCGTGATTTTACTTATGTTTTGTACGCAAATGTAAATATAACAATATAATTAATAAATAATTTGTGTTCTTATATTTGAAGTCTCACATTATCACTATTATAAGTATTATCATGTATGAATTCTTACTTAGGATAGTTAGTAATTAAGGACTAAGTTTTAGTTTTAAGTGTT
Source organism: Allium cepa (assembly GCA_030765085.1). Taxonomy (NCBI): domain Eukaryota; kingdom Viridiplantae; phylum Streptophyta; class Magnoliopsida; order Asparagales; family Amaryllidaceae; genus Allium; species Allium cepa. The sequence goes on from CM060929.1 coordinate 788,577,657, forward strand.
GATTATTTATGATAACACTATCATTATAATCACATGTCATATAGTATTAGACTAAATGGGAGTTTTATAGTTTAGAGTTAGTTTTTGTCGATGACAAAGGGGAGAAGTATAAAATAGGATAGTTAGGCATAGTTTTAGGGGGGTTATTAGGATAGAAGTAATATTTTATAAACAAAGGTTGTCATCATCAAAAAGGGGGAGATTGTTAGTCACCAAGAAGAGGGTTTTAAGGACAACAACCTTAGAATAAGATTATAAAATATAAAAACTAGCATTATAGTTTAGATATATATGTATATGCAGGATTTAACCATGCAGGTATCAAGAATGAAGACTGTACAGTATAGAGATTCAAGACTGAAGATATCAAGATTGAAGACTCATGAGTATCAAGATTATCAAGAGTTCAAGATTTCAATAATAAGTAATTTAATTAGGAATTTTGTTAAAACTCCTAGAAAAGCACTGGCATTTTAAAATCCATTTTATTCGTGGAATGGAATCCACTTCAAGCTTGTTAAAGGGATGGAACCCTAAGTAGGATGGAGCGTACGAAAAATCTAGTGGAACATTATTTTGTATCAACTAACTTTTATTCAAATATTTTTACAAAATTATATCTTGTTTTCAAAATAATTTCAAAATCTTCATTTTAAAAGAATCAAAAACATCTATCCTAGTTTTAAAATACTTTTAGCCTCAAAATAATCTTTATCTTCAAAATCAAATTATCCTTGGTTTTCAACTATCTTTTAATTATAATATATTTAACTTTTAATATTTATACTTAGATTTAAATATATAGTAAAATTTTATATATACCAAAATATTATTCTCTATACTTATTTATGTATTTTAACTATAGTTAAGCATATTTATAAAGTTTAAAATAGTTTTAATACAAGATAGAAGTTATTTTCAAAGAAAAACAAATTACCAAAGATACCATAGGTCTGTCGACAACCCCAAGATACCCTTGTCGAGAAGGTGACAGTTTATTTCAAAAATTTGAATTTCAAAGGAAGTGTCTATTCGTCATATCCTTTCAGAATGGACATGGCTGTTGTTCTACTATAAATAGGGGCTGTTTTAAACAAATTTACATTCATATATTTTCTCTGATTTCACTCCTCTTCTTCTTCCACATTTCTTTATATACATTTTTACCATTACTCTGCCGAAATCAACATTGAATCTAACTAGATCATCTCTGGTTTGATTCTCTATCACTGTCTCAAGAAGATCTCAGTGCTATTCAGAGTTATAGGCTTCTTTGTAATTAATTGAATGAGAAAAGGTGTGATTGTAGCCTGTGAAATCAATCAAGCGAGAAAAGGTGTGATTGTAGCCTCTGAAATCAATTGGGTGAACTTTTTTCCCGTAAAATCAAGTATCTCTACCCAAAGGATTGTGAATCTGGAATGGTGTACCTCGTGGCCTTGAAATCGAGGGTGTAATTGTAAAAATTGATTTTGAAAGGAAATTCATACTTGTGTTGCGGGACTGGATGTAGGGTAACTCCGAACCAGTATAAAATCCGGTGTTTTCTTTCTTTTATTGCTTTTACTTTATTTCTGCATCTGTGTTTGATTCTGTAATCATATCTTTGTCTGGATATTGCATACATTTGTGTTCAAATTAATATAAACTGAAAAAGAATTAGTAATTCCTTAAAACACTATTCACCCCCCTCTAGTGTTAATTCTAGCCTTAAGATCCGTAATCCACATTTCTCATAGTTGGATCCCATCCTGTCACTCTTCGGTGAAGGGGAAACAACAACGAGCGAGCCGATCCTATCGCTCTCCGGCGAAGCGACGTCGCTCCCTACACTCCGGGTCAGTGTCCCTGAACATAAAGCGATTAATTTCCAACTGACTTCCAATGTACGTTCCATATGAAAGATAGGGCGGATCGTGCAATATGGAAATATACTAAATATGTATGAGATTAAAATAAAGATAGTAGAAAGTAGAATAAAGAAAAATAAAAGTGAGCATACCAAGATTTTTATACTGGTTCGAACTTCCCTTTCTACGTCCAGTTCTAGACACCTTTTGGAATTTCACTAAAACAACAACCCTCACTTAACCCGGAGGAACAGGTTTATACAACCCCTGAGCAACCGGACAGGGACCTGAGCAGCAGAACAAGATTTCGCCTCAATAGTCGAAAAGGACTTCACAATGCCTGAGCAGCAGAACATGACTTCTACTAGTATATAAAAATTATCCAACTGATGTGTTCTTGATAACACAGATATGTCAATGTGTGTATACCCTTCCTATAATCAAATCCCCAAGTATATGAGTGTGTGAAGATATGAGTGGAAGATTATCGCTATGAATCAAAAAATAAGAATATGAATTCAAAGATTCAAGCGATGAAGATGGATTGATTGGTTTTGAATGCAGAGATATAGAGAGCAAGTAAGATCAGTGAATTATTAAAGAATCGGTTATTTGGAAAATGATTTTGATGTGTTTATATAGTGCATAGATAGATACAACCTTTCGTTAAGAGATTCAATCAATAGATGCAGCCATTACTCTTCGAATTAGATTGAAACTCTTCGCGAGCGGAAGCATATGTTCAGAATACAGTCGTTATTCGCAGGTCAGTCGACTGAGTTTAGAAGCTCAGTTGACTGAATTTCAAATTTGCATATATATTCTCTGTTCACTGTGCATTTTGCACCAGTTCACTCGACTGGTCCACTGTAATTAGTCGACTGACCTATGCAATTTTTCACAGTGAATTTCAATGCATATACAAACGAAAATAATTTGTTTTATGTGCTTGTGTAACTACTGGAGGAATGATTTTAATAGTATCTAAACATATCTAAGACTCAAAAACATAATAAATAATCATATGAAAACTAGCTTTGATGTCTCTTCTCTTTGTAGTGTATACCATATATATGTTACTTTCTTTTTATTGCTATCGCCAAATAGTCTTTGTTACTGCTCCTTGTCATGAATCAAAACTCATGATTCAACATTCTCCTCCTTTTTGATTGATGACAACCGGTAACTGACGAATTGATATACAATACAAATTATATAACAAAAGTTATATGTATTTCTCCCCTTGAATGTGTGGCGATAATGTAATTTGCATAAAACTTGTCAGTAGATATTTTTCTCCCCCTTTATCATCGCAAAAAGGAGTAGACATAACAAGTAAAGCATAGCATAAGCATAACTAACATAACAAACCAAGATGTAGCTACATAATGTATCATAGGAAAACGTAAATAAAGTTTCATAAACCAAAATAACACAAGGCTATTTAAGTACAAGCCTTGATAGAAAATAAAGTGGGACCTGCAAAAAATAAAAGTATAACTTTGGTACCTACTTTTTAATAGGGTCCTAAGAGTTAGGTCTTAGGAAATCAAACCCAAGAGGGTTTAGTATTCCCTTTATATAAATAATTTTTATTTTTATGAACATTTTTCAAAAAGGACTCAATATGTTTATTCCTAATCAAACTGTTGTTTGTTTTAGGAACCCATATTTTTACGGTTTTTGAGTTTTGATCCCTTTTTGGTTGAACTTTGGTAGACTTAGGTTTAGAAATATTTGTCTTATTCTGCTTAATTTTTGGTGGAGCTACTAATTTCTTAGTATAACCTTGTCCTTTCTTATTTGAGGCAGATTGAGAAGTTTCAACAATTTTAGATAAGTTTTCTCTACCTTTACTAAAGTTAGACACATTTCTAGTAATATCATCTAACTTAGTTTTGAGACCACTGTTATTTAATTCGATCATTTTAACCTATGATTTTAACTCATGATTTTCAGAAACAAGAGAATCATTCTTTTCTTTTTGAGTCTCAATTTCTTGACTCAATAGGGTAAGTTGAGAATTAACATTACAAAATGAATCTTGAATTTTCTCAAGTTCTTCTTCCAATACTTTCTTCTCATCTTTAAGCATATCTCTTTCGAATTCTTCTCTATTCTGATTTTCGAGAGCTTCTTTATATTTTCTTTTGATATTTTTCAAAGTATCCAATGATTCAGAATTTATTTCAATCATATCATCAACAGTAAGATCATTTACCTCATTATCAGTAGCCATGAAGCAGACATTTACTTGTTTATTTTCACTATCACTGCTACTTTCAGAAGACGAAGAATCCGAGTCATCCCATGTCACCGAAAATGCTTCTTTTTGAATTTATCCTTTCTATATTTATTCTGTTTCCCCTTCCTTTGTTCTGGAGAATCTTTTTGTATTTGACCCTTCTTATAGCAATTGAAGCATTCTGGTACTGAGGATGATGGCTTATTGTTGAAGCTTTTTTCCATTATTTCGATTTCCTTTTCTGTACTTCAAAAATTTCTTAAAATTTTAGCTATGAAAGCTAAATCTTCATCCTATGAACTTGATTCCTCTTGTTCTACATGAAATGCCATATCTTGTTCTGCACGAAATGCCATATTTTTCTTGTCTTGTGCTTGAACTCTTTTTGCCTGTAAATTTACTTCATAGGACATTAAATTTCCTATTAACTCTTCCGGTTTCATGGTAGAAAGGTCATTTGCTTCTTCAATAGCTAAGACTTTTCTTTCCCATTCATCGGTTAAAGGTTTTAGGATTTTGGACACGATATCAAAGTCAGAATACTTTTCTCCTAGTCCTATTAGAGAATGATAAATATCTTGAAATTGAAAGTACATATCATTTACGAACTCATCTTGCTTCATTCTGAAATTTTGAAATTGACTCTTGAGCATGGATATTTTGCTTTGTTTAACTTTGCTAGTTCCTTCATGAGTAACTTTAAGTGTTTGCCATATTTGATATGCAGTGCTACATATGCTAACTCGGTTTAATTCATTTTTGTCTAATGCACAAAACAACATATTCATTGCTTTATCATTAGCAGTAGCATCTTGTTTTTGTGCAGTTGTCCATGTAGAATATTCAGTAGTAGGTGCAGCATATTCTACTTGTGTAACATTCCATGCATCAAACCATTGGCTTGCATATAAATACGCATTCGTGTTGCCTATTAGTTGTAATTCATGCCATTGAATAGTGGAGGTCGTGTAGTAGATTGACCTTCAATAAAACTAGTGTTAGTGACAGCGCTTGTGCTGGTGTTGCTTTCTATATTAGCAAAATACCAAATAACTGTGTAACAGTTATAAGATGCCTACTTTGATACCAAATGAAAGATAGTGTGGATCGTGCAATATGGAAATATACTAAATATGTATGAGATTAAAACAAAGATAGTAGAAATTAGAGTAAAGAAAAATAAAAATGAGCATACCAAGATTTTTATACTGGTTTAAATTTCCCGTTCTACGTCCAGTCCCAGACTCCTTTTGGAGTTTTGCTAAAACACCAACCCTCACTTAACCCACAGAAACATGTCCATACAACCCCTGAGCAGCCGAATAGGGACCTGAGCAGCGGAACAGGATTTTGCCTCAACAGTCGAAGATGACTTCACAATGCCTGAGCAGCAGAATAGGACTTCTACTGGTATATAAAAATTGTCAGACTAATGTGTTCTTGATAACACATATATTTCAATGTGTGTACACCCTTCCTATAATCAAATCCTTAAGTATATGAGTGTGTGAAGATATGAAAGGAAGAATATCGCTATGAATCAAAGAATATGAATATGAATTCAAAGATTCAAGCGATGAAGATGGTTTGATTGCTTTTGGATGCAGAGAATATAGAGAGTAAGTAAGATCGGTGAATTATTAAAGAATCGGTTATTTGGAAAATAATTTTGATGTGTTTATATAGTGCATAGATAGATACAACCTTTCGTTAAGAGATTCAATCAATAGATGCAGCCACTACTCTTCGAATTGGATTGAAACTCTTTGTGAGTGCATACATTCAGAAAATATAGTCGTTATACGTAGGTCGATAGACTGAGTTCAGAAGCTCGATTGACTATATTTCAAATTTGCATATATATTCTTTGTTCACTATGCATTTTGCATTAGGTCAGTCGACTGGTCCACTATAATCAATCGACTGGCCTATGCAATTTTTCACAGTGAATTTCAATGCATACACAAACGAAAATAATTTGTTTTGTGTGCAAGTGTAACTACTTGAGGAATGATTTTAACATTATCTAAACATATCTAAGACTAAAAAAATAATAAATAATCATATGAAAACTAGTTTTGAAGTCTCTTCTCTTTGTAGTTTATACCATGTATATGTTACTTTCTTTTTGTTGCTATCACCATAGTCTTTGTTAATGCTCCTTCTCATGAATCAAAACTCATGATTCAACACCATAACTCTCCGGTTAGGTATTCATTGCATAAACCAAAATCCATTTATCAATTCCAAGGTCCAAACATCTAATAAGAAAAACATAAAAAGCTAAGGGCTGCCTTTCCAGGCAAAGCAGCCTATTACCATTTCAGAGCATCGCTGGGGATAACTTTGGTTCCTTACATATGTAAGTGGGATGATTTCTGTTTATTTTTATAAAACAAAATTAGAAAATATTATTCGAGGACCAGAGTCCAAATCCTGAACTCGACCCTTGCAATCGCGATCAGCGGATGACGAGTCGTGACGCCATTCCAAGGTCGTTCCTATTTGATCCAAGTGGTAGCTTCTTGTGTTCTACTGCTCTTGTCTGATTCCTCACATACTATGGCAACCTGCCACTTCTAACATGTTCTTCCACCACATCCTTCAAGTAGCGGCATTCATCTGTAGAGTGCCCTTCCAACTCTTGGAATAGGAAGTACTTCCCGCTCCTGCGTTCTCGTTCAGTGGGATCCCTCCCGAGTGGTTTTCGATAGGGGATCTGCCCCAGAGTAATCCGTTCCAGTTTATCTGTTAAATCCGCGTATGTCGCAAATTTGGGTTCTCGGCCTCTCCTTTGTTTGTCTAAACTAGCAGGTCCATCGTCCAGCTTACGCTTTCCTTTACCCAGTCTTTGTCCTTCATCAGACGTTCCTTCGCCTTGCATGGCGTTTATCTCCTGCCTTTCGACATGTGAATCCTCTAACCGAATAAATCTTTCTGCCTCATGATAGAACTCTCCAAGATCCTATGGTGGATCCCGTGCTAATGATTCCTTGAGTTCCGCAATCCCTGCTACCGCCGCCATCAAAATCGTTGATGGTTCCGGGAAATTTACTGAGGTCATAGCCGCATTAAATTGCATTAAAAAGCCTCTCATGGGCTCTCTTGTCCTTTGCTTCATTGATGCCATTGTCATTACATTCTTGGGTCGCGTCACGTGGACCCTGAACTGTCTCATGAAGTGTTCCACCAGCTCGCCCCATGTCTTGATCGATCCATTCTCCAGCTGCCTGAAACAAAGCGCGGCCAGATTCGTCAAGTATAAAGGGAAACATCTTGCCCTCACCTCCTCATATGCCCCCACCACTTCCATATGTCTGATGTATCTGGTTACATGCATAGTTGGATCTGATTTTCCATCATAAGCCTCCAGTGTTGGCAGTTTGAATTCTGGAGGGATCCTTGCATTCCTGATATCCCAAGGGAATGTACTTCGACTGACTTCCTCCAACCTCTGCTCAGTAGTCCTCCTCTCATAATCCTTCTTATTAATCCAGCCATCCGCTCATCTCCATCTGTATATAGTCCCATGTTCGCATCTCCACCTTGCCCCCCATGTTCTGGAGGGTACTCTGGGTAGTACTTTTCATGTTGGCCATTTACATTCATGTTGGTCCCTACTCGCTGATCTTTATTCACGGCTCTCCCAGTATCCAATCCTAAGGGTCTGCCCCCAGGCCTTTGCTGATTTCCTTCAATCTCTCCAGTCTAGTTCTGGTTTTGACCCCTAGAAACTTCTACAGCTTTGATTTCTTGTTCTGCATTGCCATCAGTCGCGGTTGTCCCATTCCCTTGACTTTATACTCCAGCTTGTCCAACTTGTCAAAGTAGGTTCTGCATTATCTCCTCCTGTCTTTTCAGCAATTCTTCCTACATAGCTCTCGTCATCATCTCCATCTCGTCCCTGGTGATGAAAACTGAGTCTGATTTGCTCCTGAGGAAGCATCACGACTCCCTTTGTGTTGACTTCTTTTCGTGCTCTGTCTTCTAGTTGATTCATAGTCTTCAAAATTCAAGTTTCTAAGCCTTTAAATCCAAAATCCAAGCTTCAGAATCCCTGATTGCTAGCTTTCTCAATGAAAGCACCAAAATGTTAGCGCCAAAATTGGTCACTACCACCCAAATCCATATGAAAGCACCAAATCATAGTTATAGATTACAGATGGAGTGTATGTAGGGAGTATAAATACGAAGAATGGTACAAATTAAAAAGAAAGCAGTAATAACAAAAGATTTATAGTGGATCGGCTAATTTCGGCCTATGTCCACTCTAGAAATTTGCTTTTTTATTGATATCTGAATCAATTACAGTTACAATCCAAAGTTTTTAAAGCAACAATGGCAGAGTAGCCTTAATAGGGAAGAAGAAGGGAAGCATAATGAAGATCCTATTTTTCGAAGCCCCAAATGCTATGTTTATGAGCAAAACCCGAGTTACTGGACTTCCTGAGTGATCCGGGCCGATTAAGACCATAACTGAACCCATACCCTTCATTACGACCGATCCTAAGTTCTTAATAAGCCGACCCGAAGTAGCCAGGTTATTGACCCAAAGTGGCCCTAACCTCAACTCGAAGTAAAGTGCTCAGCAACTCGAAGCAGCTCCAACAGGCCGATTTCTAGGAGTGCTACCCTGACTTTATGCCGACCCAAGTACCAGCTACGGCCGAACCATGTACGGCCTACCCATATGCTCCAATCCCCTTGAGGCCAGAACCATTCATACCGATCCACTTTGCCATATCCTCCTTAACCATCCTTATGTGACCGAGCGACACATACCGAACCATGCGTGACTTACCCACCTTAGCTTTTACACCATGACCGAACGACATGGCCTTCCTTCCTTTGTTCGACCGACCCTCCTTAACCTATAGACTCCAATATCGACCCACTCCAATGCCGACCCATTCTATGCCGAGCCCTTGCCTTCCTAACGATCCACACTATATCGACCCATATCCTTCTTGCCAACCCGAACCAGCAGAAACCCTAGCCTTCCTACTGATCCGCTTCAATCATCGATCCACATCATCCTGCCGGCTACTTCCTTGGACTGACCCTATATGACCGATCCATTCCATTGCCGATCCCATCGAGGCCGAACCACCAAAGCCGATCCACTCCAATGCCGAACCAGGCCCGACCGAACTATCTTGGCCGACCCATGCACAATCTTTCTTCCTTGACTGAGCGGCACCTGCGACCCACCTAGACCGAGCCATGCACGACCTTTCTTCCTTGACCAAGCGGCACCTGCCGATCCACCTAGGCCGAGCCATATATACTGAACCATCCCTGACTGACCGTCTATCCATCCAGCTGGCTCAAACCTTTGGTATTACAGTCTTGACAAACAAGCAGTCGATTTTAGTTGAATCTGCTAGTATACGGCTTTGCCAAGAGGCGGGTCAACAATATGTATTTTGATGCTAATTTGTCAATTGAGTGCTTTAAGAATTCTGATTGATTCGTCTGGCCAACGTTATCGATAGAGATTCCTAAACACAAGGACGCGGCATTTCGACACCGTTTTTTGGAAATGAACACAATGTTTTGAAAATAAAATCAATACAGTATTTTAAAAATATTATTGATAAAATAAATTTAGAAAGTAAATTCTTCACATATGAAGTAATAGATTTGAAAATAAATAAATGAAGCAAGCTTGCAATTTCATGAATAAAAAGGAAACTGAAAAAATGTAAATGGATTGATATTTCAATTTTGAAAGTGAATTTATATGTTGATCAAAGTTTTCAAATGATATAAATAATAGTAAGGTTGGTAATTTGGAATGAAAGATTTGTTATTTTTAAATTTAGTATGTAATAGTTGGTTTTTGGAAAAGAAATTCTAATACATATACTTTGGAGTGCAAGTTGGTGAACGATAAACGTTATCCTTGAATATTTAGATCCGCTGTCATTTTGGCATGGTCGAATATTAAGGTTCATCTTGTTGCAAATGTTATGTATCACTCTAATGTTGAAATGATTAATTATTACAATCTCCCGATGTCCTTGCTATGCAGAGTAACCCTAGAAAGTTTGGTCACGATTACTTATATTTGAGCGAATGACCATGTATTTGCTTTTTGTGATATTGCAAACTATTTTTCAAACTTTGCCTATGCGAAAACACATGATGTTTTCAAGAAATGTAAAGTTACTTTAACAAAATACCCCAATGCAAAAGGAGATTCTAGTCAAGTTTTATTTGCAATAGCAACACCTCTACACCAGCTTTTATAGACCATTTCCCACTGCATAATCACACTATCAACTAGCAAACTATTTATGTTCTTCCAAGCAGTAGCAAACATACACAATTTTTCTTCAATAAAGGTATGTGGATAATATTAATTACTTTGTGAATATCTTACGTGGAAATAATAATTTTGATGTCAGCTTTACTGCATCAGTTCAGAACATGCACAGGTTTTATAAATAAATACAAAAAGAATAGTTCCAGCATCTTGTAACTTGAACGACTGAGAGAAACAAAATAATTTATAGACACTATAAGCTTCATACATCTTTAATTGCCTATTTTAGGACAAGAGCTTTTCCTTTTGGATTTGATGGCTTCATACGATGCCATCACCTCTTTGAAGTTTTCCTCTATAGCCGTTGCAAATCAAACATAACAAAGGTGCAGCATAGTTAATATTCTTCATACAACCACTTACTTTTATTGCTTGAATTATGATATGGATGGTACTTCTTATCCACTGTTCTAAAAGCAGCCTAAAATAATATGGGAAATCAACAAAATTTATAAGGACTTATATCTAAAAATGATGATAAAAAACTTAGAAATAGACATCATCAAATTATATTTTGATGTTAGCATTAACAAGGGCAAAAGGTTCAATATTGCTGGTAGAAACTTGTACCTTAAAAGAAAATATAGGAGAAACAAAGATACCTTAATTTTTGCATCTAAATCTGTTTCTTTTCTGGACCTATTTGCAAGTAAGATTTGATAAAGACAAAAGTTTAGTTGGAAAGAATGAAGCAGAGACGTATTTATTTAGTAGTAAATTGAAAATGATAATGGTGACATATATTGCATAAGTAAAATGAATGCCGTGATCCGATTTTGTCGATTCTTTCTTCATTCGTTAGACATTTGCATAAGTAACAACTTTTCCGTTTATCGCCTTCCAATTTTGGAATTTGGTAATGCTAAAATCTATTTTTAAATTGGATTGAATTGCTTTTCCGAAATGTGAATTATCCCGAAGCAGCGTTGAATTGTTTTAGTTATAACTTTCAAACAGCTTACCTGATTTCGACGATTTTACTAATTCTGAAAAGCTCGAAACATATGCAATAACTTTTATATTAAGTGTTTAGCGGAAATTTGAAACTTACTAGTCTGAAAAAGTGTACTTGTAAATCAGGACTGTGTTTAAATTCCATTTCAGAATTTTATAATTTTATACTTTTAGAATAAATATTCAAACTTGAATTGTAATTCACATTTTTGCAATTTGAAAAATGTATTGGAAATATAGTTCATCTTGCTACAATTTCATTTTCCCAAGTATTGTCTAAATATGCGTTTTAACATCTTAAACTTGGTTGGAAAGTGACTAAACTTATAATGCTACAGTGTTGATGGATATGCGAATGCAAACTACCATACGTTCAGAAAATATGATCTTATGTGGTTTTTTTGAGCCTAGCACAGGTACATGAGGACATCGTGGGATGATTTTGGGTGCATGCTCACTTGTATGCACATAATTAAAAGCTTAAGCAAACATGCTTCAAAATGCAAAATTAAGGTAGGTTTATGCTTTTATTTGTGTATATGTGATATTATCTTGTTTCATCGTGTTTCGGGATGCCCGATGTTGGGATACATCTTCGAAAATTTGTGTTATGTAATCATATTATGTTTTGATTTTTCAGAACGCTCTCTATACAAAAGAAACTCTATAGAAATTTTTCAAAAAATCAAACACTTAAAAAAGTTTTACAAATTTTTATCGTATGTGAAAATAGAAACACGACAATAGAATCTATTTGAAATAGTAACATACGATATGGTATGCTTGAGAGAAAGCCACATAGTGGATTGAGTAGTTTAGAATTGGTAGAAGATCGTAGATGCGAAGGAAATCAAGGTACGAGTTGCATGTCATCTCGCTATAAGAAATTGTCATGATGCAATTTTCATAAGGAGGAGTTTGTAACAATCTTGCTTTTCATATCGTAATTATATGTTAATTTAATTAAAGTTAAATGGTTCGAATTCAATCTTTGGTATTTATATTGTTGAAAATAATTTTTCAACGTTAATTAAATAAGAGATTTTGTTTAAATAAATTGAATTGAATTGCTAAAATCTTTTTGTGTAATTTACTAAAATCGAATAAATTGTTTAATTGAATATAAAATATTTTTAAAAGTGTAAATAGTTGTTATTTGACGAAAATAGCGGAAATTAAATAAACAAGTATTGAAATAAATAGGCAATGTAAATTAATCAGTTCTAGCCAAAATCAACCAGGCTGAAGCCATTAAAATTTATCCCCATCTTTCGTTTCAAAGAATTCTCTTCATCTTTCCCTAAACCCATAATTGAGCTGGCTTATTCCATTTTTGCCCTAATTTATGAACCGAGGCACACAAAAAAAGAAGAGAATCGTGCTTCAAGCGATCAACTTGGAATTATTGCGACTTAGGAATGGGTCGCGACTGGCTTGGAGCGCGCTGAGGCACTAGGCAACGAAGCTCATGTTTGCGTTCAAGAGGGGAGATGCAATGTAGGGATAATGCATGGACTTTGGAGAGGCACGACTTGAACTTGAGCATGACTAGTGACAAAGGTTGGGGAATTGGGTGCATGGTGGAGGCCGACCTGGGCTGGTGATAGGCAAAGTGCTTGTGTCAGGTGGCATGCATGATTAGGATGGGCATGATGTAGAGGCTGCTGATGGTAGAGTGCGAGCAAGTGAAGGTGTAAGGTCAGTCAGTGTCGTTTGGGAAGTGATGCAGAGGTGGCTGTGTTGTGTTAATGATTAGGCCGAGATGAAGGCATTTACTGATTTGGTAGTTCGAACGTTATTCGATGAGTTTTCTCTCACTCATAAATATATCTCTTTTATTATCTGCTATTATATAATTATTTCGATTGTTAATTGCATCACTTGAGTGATATTTATTTATTGGATGAAAGTTAATAGTTTGGACCAATTGAGAGATTTTTTTTTATGTTGGATATCCGAAAAGCAAAGAAGATTGATGTTTGTTTGTGTTATCCCGCCTTTGGGCAAGGTCGTGACATCAAGAAACTGGCTAGAAATCAAAAACAGTTCATCCCAAAGAACGAATGTACGTAGGTTCGCTATGGATGCCGGTAAAATTTTCCCCTATCGGGATCGAGCTAAAATCAACATGACACGACAAACAAACCTATGGAAGCCAACGTTCCAAATTTCAAGTCATCCGATTTCATATGCTCAAGATATGATCGATGCAAACCAAGAGAATAAACTTGTTCGTATCCATCGGTCAACCTTCTTCGCAACGATCTCGGTCGAATCCATCAGCAGCGGCTTCCCTCATATCCATCGAAATTGACCCACTTCATATCCATTCATAACCAATCCATCGGCAGTAGCGTGGGAGTCCATCTCATATCGATCCAGTTTCAAGCATGCTTCGTATCGATCGACCACAGACCAATACAAAATCAACACCTCCCATCGATACGAAACCAAATATTTGACGATTGATACGAAGTAGAGCACACGGCATCAATACCAAATGGAGCACATGAAGCGATACGAAGTGGAACACACCAGATCGATCCTAGAAGAAAGTGCCACGTCATCAGACATCATGTGCAGAACCATCGATACGAAGCTATCAATATGAAGCGCATCGACACGAATTCAACAGCCTTCGAAAAATCCAAACTTGCATCGACCATAACTCAAAATTTACAAGTCCAAATTCCACCAAATTTTCATAAGAGCTTGCGTACATCCTCAAGAAAATTCATGATCGATCTTGACACGATTGGAAGAAATATTTATCAATACAAAATTCGTTCGTATCGATCATGGATCGAATACAAACGGTATGGTATCGATCGTGTGGGTCCACCCATGTGAGGGAGGAGGTCTTCCGAGATCTAAGCGAGATATTTGCAACATGCGCCTATCAATGGCAGCCCCGGACCTAGAGAAAAGGGACTTTTTAGTTCTTCTACTTCCAGACTCTGCCGAAATCATTGTTGTACTCGAGTTATACTATTGTAATTCCTTGTAACCAGCAAGCAAAAGTTAATAAAAGTCAATCATTTCATAGTGAATGTAGGCCATGTACCGAACCACTCTAAATCCATGTGTTCTATGCGTTTTCTTGCTTATTATTGGTGTGTTTGATAGATCTTCCCTCGTTTTCCATTTACTTTCTTCATTTTATCTCTTCAAACACATTCGAAGAATGTTGTGTCAAATTTTGATACAAACACTTTGGTGCTTTCATTGAGAAAACCTAATTTTTCTCTTGCTCGTTGGATCTACTATCGATATCCGATTGCGTAAACCTAAGAAGGTGATCCAGATTTCAAATTTAAAGTTCTTCCATCCTATTCAGATTTGCATCAAGTCTAGGAAAGAGCTTCGCTATCCATCATGGTTAACACTAGGACTACTTCAAAAGCTGCAGATCTAGAAAGACGGGATAGACAGAGCCCCATACAAATACATCCGACCGATCAGAATGCTATCGTACCGTTAGATCTACAAGGTCCTGTCACTAGGGACGAATTTCAATTGCTAATGCAAGAACTGACGCAAAGCCGTCAGCAGCTTAATTAACAACTCCATGCCAACACAGAATTGACCAACCAATTGAATTCTCAAAGATGAAGGAGATCCAAAAGGGATCAGGCTTCCTATTCATCCACTAAGAGTTCAGCCTCTTCTGACTATCACCATAGATCCATGCGCCCACGGATGGATGGATGCTATACATAAGCACTGGACAGCAGCGCACCTTGAGTCTTGGGAAACCTATGGTTGGTCTGTCAGCTAGCCATCAAACTGGACCCTCCTCCCGAGGAGGTACTATTCTTCACCATGCTACTGATAACCACATTGCTGCTACTGCTATTGACTGGGAGTTAATGCTCGAAACCGGATAGATCCGAACCATCGCTAGCATGAATACACTCTTGAACTGTATGTCCCTAAGAACTTAGACCCAAGGAGGCGAGACGTGGACCGTCGATCGCGACCGGCCTATCCTCGCATTATGAAACACGACCACACCTTGGCTCAGCAGGCTCAAAATGTCCAGATGCCGGACATCCCGACAATGATCTGTTAGATGATTCATGAAAGTCAGGGTCTCACTAACGACAATTAGGGAATCTTCCGAAGTCATATCCATTTCATTGATGATATACTCTATGCTGAATCACCTCAGCAATCAGGATATCAAATCTACCTGTCTATGAAGGGAGCACTGATCCTAATCAGAATATCTTAAAGTATGAATGGCTGATGAACACTGCGCGAGCTGATGACACAGTTAAATGTCAAAGTTTCTCGATATCTCTAGGAGGCATAGCAACTATGTGGTTTGCCCATATACCACCTCGGTCTATCTCGTGTTTTGACCAGTTAGCAAAAAAGTTTGTTGAACAATTCCGCATGCATATCCCAAGGCCGAAGGATGTTAATACCTTGTCTAGTGTCACCCAGGCTTCTAGAGAGACACTTAGATGCTATCTGGAGAGGTTTCACGCTGCATGCGTCGAGATTAGTATCCCAATGATAATTCAACTCTGATGCACTAACTAAGGGGAACGATCCCAATTCTGAGTTCAGTATCTGGTTGGCTAAAAAACCTCTTACGTCATTGGACCGTTTTTATTCCAAGGCAGCCCAATTCTTGAAAAGGGACGATGCAAAATAATCTAGAAAAAAGGAGAACGCAGGGCCTAGTATGGAAGGAATTTAGAGCAATATTGCTGTTAAACAAACTGGAGAGAGTTCCAAAAAAGTGCAATTGAACATACAGAATAAATAGAATCAACAAACAGATAATGGAAATCAAAACAGGAAACGAGATCAGAATCGTGGGCCAAGATGTAGGGCTCCTATGTTTGATGATTATACTCCTTTACATCGTTAAAAATGTGTATTTACGGACCTGCAATACTATTCAGTATAAGAAACCTGCTCTGAAGCAATCATTGGAGAAAGAGACTCAGAAGGGGAAGTATTGTAGATTCCACGAAAGTTATGGCCATATCATGAACGAGTGCCTTCATTTGCAGTATGTCACTGAGAATTTGATACGTGAGAGAAAGTTGGAGCAGTTTGTATGGGCGTCGCAGTCAGGAGGTGCGGGCCCATCAAATCAAAACCATATACCGAATCAGGTAAGACAGAAGGAACCCGCTCGTACCGGCGAGAGGTTGGTGATAAATACTGTTAGTGGTGGTCCTCAACCAGCAGACTGAAGTTGGAAGGAAATGGAGTCATATGCCAGTTCCATTAGGCATGCGAGCTTTAAATGTTGTAGTAGTTTGGAAGACGAGGCTCTGGCCAAGCAACATAAAACGATGACAAATGATATCGTATTTCAAGACAGAGATGCCGACAGGGTCGAAGCTCAAACCATTGATCCACTTGTCATATTGGCTAAAGTAGGTGCTGCTTGGATGAAGAGGATATTAGTAGACAGTGGAGGTTCTGTAAACATATTGTTTAAGCGAGCCTATAACCAGATGAAAATGGAAACCGAAGATTTGAAGCTTTGTCAGTCCGTATCCATGGCTTCAATGGGAGTGCAACTATACCCACTAGATTGGTGGAACTGCCACTGGAGTTGGGAATCAAAGAATGCCGGAGAGTTTGGATATTACAATTTGTTGTATTGGATATAGACTCGCCATACAATGTTTTCTTGGGCCGACTGGCCCTAGCTGAGTTCAGGATTGTCATTGCCTCTTGGTGTCTGACTTTAAAATTTCATACTAACAATGGAGTTGGAGTCATTCAAGGAGACCAGGCTGCTGGACGAGCCTTTTATGTTGCTGAGCCGCAAGAGGCACAACGAAAAGAAAAAGGAAGAGCGTGGAGGAATCTTTTTGCGTCCTCTTTGTTGAGAATTGACAATTAACGCCTGGGCCTAGGCCCGCGCACCCCGACCAATTCCCAAAGGATCTTGACCCGAGAGATATCGAAAGTGAAGATGAAGGTAAAGACAGTCAAGCTTCCATGGCCGAGCTAACGATCGATGTTCCGATCGATGGTGATGGAAATTCTAAAATGATAAAGATTGGATCTCAGCTAAGCCAATAGATGCAAGAGGAATTGGTTGAATTTCTTCGGGCAAACCTCGACGTGTTCACCTGGACACATTCTGATATGCGTGGAATCTCCCCGGATATCGCGAGTCACACATTGAATATTGATCCACGACATGTCCCGGTCAAGCAAAAAAGGCGGGGTATGGATTAAGAGAGATCTGCCGCCCTTAAAGAAGAGGTAGATAAGCTTAAATCGAACGAGTTTATTCGAGATACATTATACCCGGAATAGGTGTCAAATCCTGTACTCGTCTGAAAGCCAAATGGGAAATGGAGAACATGTGTTAACTACTCAGATTTGAATAAAGCTTGCCCTACAGACAGTTTTCCTCTTCCCCGAATCGATCAGCTTGTAAACTCAACGGCTGGACATGAGCTCTTATCCTTCATGGATGCGTATTTTGGATACAATCAGATACCCATGCACTTACCTAACATGGAGCATGCCAGCTTCGTAATTGACCTGGGACTTTACTACTACAAAGTTATGCCTTTTGGACTCAAGAGCACTGGGGAAACTTACCGACGGTTAGTTAATCGAATGTTTGCTAACCAGATCGGAAAAACATGGAGGTATACGTAGATGACATGCTAGTGAAGTAACGACCCTCCATTGATCATATCGAAGACCTAGAACCAGTGTTTAACATCCTTCGAGATATAGAATGAAGCTTAACCTGTTGGAGTGCCATTTTGGGGTTGCATCCGAAAAATTCCTTAGGTTTATTATCAATGCTCGAAGGATTGAAGCTAATCCTGAAACGATCTGGGCATTCAGAAATTTTGAGGCTCCAAGAACTATAAAGGAAGTCCAAAGTTTCAACGGAAAAGTAGCAGCATTAGCAAGTTCATCTCAAAATCCACTGACAAAAGCATTCCCTTCTTCGACCTGATCAGAAAAGGGAAACGAAACTTTGAATTGACTATTAAATGTGAGGATGCATTTCGAGCACTGATTCAACACTCTCCACACCACATATTCTATCAAAGCCCATTGATCATGAGAAATTATACATTTCCTTGGCGATGTTAGAAAATGCAATCAGTGCTTCCCTAATTTGGAAGGAAGACCAGATACAACAACCAGTATATTACATTAGCAAATGACTGGCCGGGGCAGAGAGAAATTATCCAAAGCTGGAAACGTTGGTTTATTGTCTTGTCATCGCCCCAAGGAAGCTCGGTCCATATTTTCAGGCTCGTCCTATCACCGTTTACACTGACCGGCCGTTACGAGAGGTCCTTACACGGCCTGAGACGTTTGGTAGTTTGCTTAAGTGGAATATCGAGTTAAATCGGTTTGAAATTACTTACACTTCAAGGCAAGTCATTCAAGGACAAGTCCTAGAAGATTTCATAGCTGAATTTACTATCCCAGAGGACTTGCCGAAACCAAGGAATCTCCCAAGTATATCTGGAAGCTGAATACTGATGGTGCATCGAATGACCGTTGCTCAGGTGTTGGGGTCGTACTTGAAAGGTCGATCTATATGATATGCTTTGAAGTTCGATTTTTGTGCGACTAACAGCAGTCGAAAATGAAGCCCTACTTGCCGGACTGAGACTTGCCAGAGATTTAAGAATTATTGCCCTGGAGATTTATTGTGACTCATAGTTGGTCATGTGTCAAGTTTAGGGAGAGTACCATGCCAAAGACCGAAGGCTGGTTGCATACCTAGCTCGGATTCAAGAGATATTGAATCAGTTCGATTATTATGATATCTACTACATCCCTCGAGAGCGTAATCAAAAAGCCAATTAGTTAGCATAGTTAGCCAGTACCGGTAAGGCACAGCAAATGGGAATAGCTCCTATGGAAACATTACCTTCCTCGAGCATCGATCAGGTGGAAACGGATTGGGCATTTGAGGTCATTCCCGATAAGGAGTCGCGGATGACTCCGTTCAAAAATTGTCTCGAGCATGGGACCCTGCCAAAGCGTAGGAGTGAAAAGAGACAAGTTCTTCGAAAAGCTTCGTGGTTCACTATTCAGAATAGAGCCATATATATGAGAGGGTACTCTATTCCTTTACTCCAGTGTATCGCTCACGATGAAATCAAATGAGTATTGCATGATGTACACGAAGGAGAATGTGGCGATCATACCGGGAGGCAAGCTCTCGCCAAGAAAGTGCACCGATACGGAAACTATTGGCCGACTGTAAACCTCGACGCATCGGACTATGCTAGAAAATGTATCAGATGTCAAAAACACGCTTATATTCCTAGAGCCCCACCTACAGAAATAACTCAGATGGTTAGTCCATGCCCATTTGCAGCATGGGGCGCCAAAGGTGGTGCGAAGTCCGCCACCGTCGCAATTGACTACTTTACCAAATGGGCGGAAGCTGAACCCCTTGCTACAATCATGACCAGAAAAGTGATCAACTTTATAGTGCGCAACATTATCTGTCGATTTGGTCTCCCACATACCATTATACAATGGAGCCCAATTTGACATCTTTGAACTTAAGAATTTTTGTCAATGGTTCCACATCCAGAAGAAATTCTCCACATTTGCTCACCCCCAAGCGAAGGGACAGGTTGAAGCTGTTAATAAAGTTATAAAGTCTATTCTGAAGAAATGACTAGAAAAGGCCGAGGGTAAATGGGTCGATGAACTTTCTATGGCTTTATGGGCATATCGAACAACCCACAAATCTACAACCGGCCACACTTCATTCTCTCTTTCTTACGGTTCCAAAGCCGATATTCCAATTGAGATGGAAGTACCTTCTCATCGTGTGATTTATTATGATCCGAAAATGAATGCTACATTACTTGCCGAATCTTTGGATTTATTGGATGAGAAGCATGAAGAGGCTGATTTGAGGGCAGCCACATATCGAAGTCGAGTCGCCGGATATACAATGCGAAGGTCCGACCTCGAACCTTCGGACTCGGTGATCTCGTCCTCAAGAGAATTCACCCAGCTCCGTCATATATGAAACCAATGTGGGAAGGACCGTATTTCATGAACGAAAGCTCGAAGATGGTACATTCAAATTATCGACTACTGACAGTCACATTCTGCCAAGAGCCCGGAATAGCGAAAGTCTACGTCGCTATTACATATAACAGACTCTGTTTATTTATTCAGTCCATTTTTCATTTGAAATTTGTTTATGCATTTCAAAATTTGAATTTGTAGTAAGGAAACTGACTTTGCCGTATTTTCCTATTTCAGCAATAAAATGCAATCTCTTCGATCCAGAGCTGTGATTTTTTAAAATACGTCATATGACCATCACTATGCACGGAGAGCTAAGTTCCACCATACAGTGGGATTTACTCAAATAGGGAGTGACTGTGATGCGATCGGTCACTCGTTAAGTGAAACCCAGGCTCTGAGACAAGTCATCACACTGAAGCCAAAAAAGGATTGATACACGACAATCCTCTAACTAACTCTAGATTCCCAGAGTGCAAACTGGAGTATAAACCTATAAATGTGGTTTTTAAGAGGGTGATCCGTCCACCTAACGACTTCGCCCATATCTTAACCAAGTTTGAGGAGGATGGATCCATCCGTCTAACGACCTAGATTATTAAATCAGGGTGGATGTGAACCGACCTTCCACGATCCTGATAGATTCGTCGCTGCCGGAGTGTGAACGAAATCCTAAATCCTAAACAGATGTGACTGGCCATCGGTCGGCCAACTCCAGATTCCCGAAGTGCAAGATGGAGTATAAACTCTAGATTCTCAGAGTACAGGCTGGAAGTATCGCGACTTAGGAATGGGTTGCGACTGGCCTGGAGCATGCTTAGGTAGTAAGAGACAAAGCTCATGTTTGCGTTCGAGAGGGGAGATGATATTTGGGTCAATGCATGGACTTTAGAGAGGCACGACTTGAACATAAGCATGACTAGTAACAAAGGTTGGGGAATTGGGTGCGTTGTGGAGGCCGACCTGGGTTGGTGGTAGGCAAAGTGCTTGTGTCAGGTGGCATGCATGATTAGGATGGGCACGGTGCAGAGGCTGTTGATTGTAGAGTGCGAGCAGATGAATGTGTAAGGTGAGGTCAGTGTCGTTTGGGCAGTGATGTAGAGGTGGTTGTGTTGTGTTAATGATTGAGCCGAGATGAAGGCGTTTACTGATTTGGTAAGCCGAACGTTACCCGGTGAGTTTTCTCTCACTCACAAATATATCTCTTTTATCATCTGCTATTTTATAATTATTTCAATTGTTACTTGCATACTTGAGTGATATTTATTTATTGGATGAAAGTTAATAGTTTGGACCGATTGAGAGATTTTTTTATGTTAGATATCTGAAATGCAAAGGAGATTGATGTCTGTTTGTGTTATCCCTCTTTTTGGCAAGGGCGTGACACCAAGAAATTGGCTGAAAATCAAAGATAGACCATCCCGAAGAACGAATGTACGTAGGTCCGCTATGGATGCCGGTAAATTTTTCAGGAGTCCGGATCGAGCTAAAATCAATGTAACACAACAAACAAATCTATGGAAACCAACATTCCAAATTTCAAGTCAATTCGAGTTCATATGATCAAGATATGATCGATGCAAACCAAGAGAATAAACTTGTTCGTATCCATCAGTCAACCTTCTTAGCATCGATCTCGTTCGAATCCATCAGCAGCGGATTCCTTCGGGTCCATCGCAGTTGACCCGCTTCGTCTTCGTTCATAATCATCCATTTCGTATCCATCGACAGTAGAGTGGGAGTCCATCTCGTAACGATCCAATTTCAAGCATGCTTCGTATCGATCGACCATAGATCGATATGAAATCAACACCTCCCATCAATACGAAACCAAATACTCGACGACCGATACAAAGTGGATCACAAGGCATCGATATAAGTGGAGCACAGGAAGCGATACGAAGTGGAGCGCACCAGATCGATACAAAGAAAACACATTAAAGTAAAAGACTCAGTTACTCAGCATAAAAAGTGGATCGATCCTAAAAGCAAGCGCCATATCATCAGACATCACTTGCAGGACCATCGATCGAAGCTATAGATACGAACTGCATCGATACTAATTCAGCAGCCTTCGAAAAATCCAAACTTGCATCGATCATTACTCAAAATATACAAGTCCAAATGCCACCAAATTTTCATAGGAGCTTGTGTACATCCTCAAGAACGTTCATGATCGATCTCGACTCGATTGGATGAAATATTGATCGATACAAAATTCATTCATATCGATCACGGATCAAAAGCAAATGGCATGGGATCGACCATGTGGACTAACCCACGTGAGAGAAGAGGTCATCCGTGATTTGAGCGAGATATTCACAACCTGTGCCTATAAAAGGCAGCCCAGGACCTATAGAAAAGGGACTTTTGGCTCTTCTACGTCCAGACTCTACCGAAATGATTGTTTTACTCGAGTTTTATTGTTGTAATTCGTTGTAAATAGCAAGAAAAAGTTAATAAATGTCAATCATTTCATTATGGACGTAGGCCATACGCCGAACCACTCTAAATCCATGTGTTTCTGTGCGTTTTTCTTACTTATGATTGGTGTGTTTGTTAGATCTTTCCTCCTTTTCCATTTACTTTCTTCATTTTATCTCTTCAAACACATCTAAAGAGTGTGGTGCCCAATTTTGATACAAACAGTTTGCATTTCAATTTGTGTAATTTATTTATATTGTATGTCCAGTGTATTGGTGGTTGAAATTCTATGGAATTCGACTTGGATACACGATAAAATTTACATCGATGATTTGTTAATGATTTTAGAGAACTTGCTCCATAACTCATTTTTTGGATATTCAATTGATATTTTGTTTTAAATTAATTTTTTCATGCTTCGATAAATTATTTTAATACTTGAAAATTAGTTTGAAGTATATTTATAAATAAATAAAAATGGTTATGGAATAAAATGAGTTGTTGGGAATTTTTTTTGGAATTAAGTTATTTAAAATGGGCATAGAGGCTTTCTACCGTAACTAAGTATATGCAATTAGTCTCTTTTATAAAAATAATTAATTGAGAAACTTTAATATTATTTTCGAAAAAGAATTTACTCTATAAAATGATTTTGAGCGTTGTAAATATTTACACTTAATATTTGAATTAATTATTAAAGAACTTTATATTTTCAATGTTTGAAATAAATTTGGGATTTAAGTATGGTTTCTATTTCTTTTGATTTCTTAGATCTTGTATGGATTTGGATATTGTGAATGATCCAATTTGATACTTATTTGATTTATATTTTAAGATGATACAATGATGACATCTTTCTAGTTGATTTATTGGTATTTATTGCGAGTGATGAGAAATTTGAATAAATAGATTTATGATACCGTCTAATATGTGACATTCATAACATTTCTTCAGTTGTTCTTTGGACACGTTATATAGAATATCAAAGCAACGAATGTGATATGTGAGCATTGAATAAATGGACTAGTAACATGCGGTGGTATGGGACACTATTCTATTATTTATTCGGTCATTCTTTGCTCATGGATGATAATAATATGAGGGTATGTGGTGTGTATCTGGCTCTCTACGGTAAGCACGTATGGAGGATACATGTAAGACATAAAGTTTGTGTACATTATGCGTCGGTCTAACTTTGCTCAGCTCCCTTTATATTTTGGGAGTGAACTAGATTAGTCAGTATCCACCCTAGCGGCCTGATCGAGGAGGTTACACCCCAGAATGCAATGCCACTATTGCATATTATATTCAATGTGCATCATGAGATTGGTAGTTGGTAGCCCATTATGTCGCATAGGTCATCAGTCGGTTACCATTGGGAACCTGTTGGTAGTCGTGGCCGAAGAGGCCACGCGTTGTCGAACTTGTGGTGGATCATTGTCACAATATCAAGAGAGGAGAAGTAATGGTGGCCAATGACTATAGGTGTTGTGTCATATGGACCATGTATGGCTCCTAGAGCAAGCAGATGTGCTGTAAGTCTCTCATCTGGTTTCGAAATAGGTATATGTATGTGGATGGTAGATAGACATATACTATATAGAGACTATACCTGAGACTATATCCAGAGTATGGTCAACCTGTATTCTTATTTGATAGACGGCCTTTTCTTTATAGGCAAACGGCCTGCTCATTATTGTTTATATATGGATATTACTATGAGTTGGCTCAAATCTTTCTTGTTTATTTTGGTGATTCGATGATGATATTTTACAATGTGAGATTGAGGGATATATTCGACATTACTTCATCCTTTCCTGTCGTTATTTGAGGATATCTCTTTATTGACTATTTCTAGACTTTGATGATAATTCCAGATGTGGATGATTTACCCATTTGTTATTATTTCGACGAGATAATATTTGATGTGCTTTATATAGGTGATGACATCTTTATATTGGGTTTTGTGGCTGTTGCTATTTTATTATACTATTGTTTGTATGTCATCACCATTATACTATGCATATTCTATGTCTATATATGTATAAACCTTGATTTAGATATATTCTAACCCGTTTGTTATTCAAATAATACACGGGTCAGTCCGAGGCATTTCAAGTACAAGGTTGATGAGACAAGCTTGTTTACCGGTTATAGTGGAGGCTAGTTATACTGTTTATTTATATGTTATTACATATATGATGTTCTTTATGGATGTATATTTTTAGGATGTATTCTTAACCTGCATTGTATATTGTATATTATATTTTATTACTATGATCAACTCTGTGATCTTGTTATTTACTTTATACTGTATATTATTTTGTCCTAAAGGTACGCGTGTTTGTTACTTTATGTCGATACAGTGTACTTTTGTTGGTGAGTTATATACGATGTTTAAATACATAACAGTTTTAGCCTAAGGGAATATTTACATGTGTACCCCATATCGCCTTATTCTTCTTATTATTCGATAGTTTTACTTTGTTGTACTCTTAGACAGTATGGGCATCGAGGTGGGGTGTTACCTAGCTCGTATGAATTGTTTGGGTCTTTTTGTGGTTTAGCCAGCTCTAGAATGGGTCTAAGTTTTGATAGGCCTAATCTGGATCGAGATTTAAGCCTATTTCGAGGACAGTTGTTACATTTGGTATTAGAGCTTAGGTTACCAGATCAACTGGAAAAAGTATACGTATGAGTGACGTATTTGTTATTTTGAAAAAAATAGTTTTCAAAAACCCGACTATACACAAATATATATACTTATTTTGAAGATACATCTAACTCTTTAAATTCAAACTACAGATGTAGTTGCAACCATATTCCAAAAGGATAGGCGGAGCAACTATGAGTTGAAAAAAAAGTAGAGTTAAAATTATACTCCTGCTCCAGTTATCCACAGGATGGAGGTCGTATAATAAGGATTAGACTAAGAAGAGCATGAGCGCGATATATTAAAATAATCTAGAAGCTGAATGGCATCTGACTTCTTTGTTGACCTAGACTTCCTTATAATTATTAATTCTATAAGCATAATACCCGTGAATGTTCACATTAGATGTAATTAGAACATTTACATAAATCACTTGATAAACAATGGGTATAGAAAATGTAAATGCAAAGTTGTAACTCCAAGATTAATGAGGCAATCAATGTGGGATGAATAGGGAGTTACAAGAATATTAAAAGAGATATAAATTGACTAATTATATAGGGATAAGGAAGGCATAATGATATAAATGGACAAATTAAAGTCAATAATATCTACAGTTATGAAATTACCCAATTAAGGAGTAACTATGAATAATGATTTAAATACATTAAAAATATATACATGAAAAATCCTTAGGAGAGTATCTTATCAATTGTAGTTACGAATATATTTGTAACCATGAGTACGGAATCGATGTATGTATGCATGCACACATGCATTAATCCTTAATTGTTCCTAGTCGAGATGTATATAGAAAAGGATATTGATACGTTTATTGATACCAGCATATGTAACACTTGCCATATGATAGATGCTTATTTACTCACGTTCATTTTGACACCAAGGTGTTACATACCTGTAGTTGTTTGGGACAATCACCGAATGACTCAAGATAATCTTTTATAGGTTAACACAACTAATTCAAAATAGAACTACTCAAGGAAATGACAAACAGTATACTTTTAAGTTAAGATTACCATCGTTCTTGAGTGTGTAGATTGTACTTTGACTATGGTTAACCATATGACGTGACGACCATGTTCTGGCTATAGTTAGGTACACGTTGAACCACTCAGAGTAAAACACTACTCAATAAAAGATTAGTCTCCTTTGTTATAGAAGATCATCATCGAAACTGGTAAGTCAACTTAAAGTAAAAATCTCTATCTAGAGTAAATCGCTTAATCAGTAAAAATTATCTTATTAAACTAATGACATTAAAGTGATCTGCACAATTAATAAGGATATGAGTAGAATTTTTGAACTTAAACGAATATTTATATATCTAAATGATATAGTGATGATGAAAAGAATAAGTGCACAAACTATCATTACTAGGTGAGCATAAAGTAGATTAGAAATAGAATTTCGCCTAAATGATCTGTAAGCATTGAACATGACCCTATAATGTGCTTCAGCATAGTCCCCACAAACTTTGGTACATAAATTGTTTAAATATTGATTGTGGAACGACTTTACACCAAAGAGTCAATACAACATGCTATTAGTTATTTTCGAATTCAACCAAGGATATTATTAATTTATAAATTAATAATAAATTTATAAAATGTTGTATTAAGAATAATGGCTAATTTTATTTATTATTTCGTGTTTAAAGTTGGATATAACGATGTATAAACATTATACGATGGTTTGATCAATTTTGGAGCCAATAATTAATTAATTATGATTCAAAAGGAGTCAAAGGTGTGTTTGACCTTGCTTTGTCAGCATTAGGCTAGCCATATCAGTGGATTTTTTAGGGCTTTACCAAGTCTCAAAATCTAGATGATACGATGGAGAACAAGGCATAGACTTTCAGGTATAAATAGAACAACTCTATCATAAGTCAAGGCACATTTTTTCATGGTGTTATGCCTCCATCCCTAGCCGCTTACCCCTATCTCGATAGAGAAGTTTCTTGAATTTTGCAACTTGAGGAGAGGAAGACAGTTGCGATCTAAGAGGACATTCTGAACAAACATGTTGACTCTCAGCAAGGTCACTTCAGAGAAAGGAAATATTTTCTTATTTTGTTTTAATTCATATGGATATGAACATATATGTCACTCTATTCTATTTTCTATATTCAATTAGAAATATTTAAAAATATTTTATGTAAAGATATACTTTATATTAAAAATACGAGTGTGTTTTTATGTTGAACATATTAAAAGAAAATTATTTTTAGATTCGAAAATGTGTTTGTATATATATTATATAATTAATTTAGACTAATACCTCTTATAATTATATTTTCTGTTTAATTAATTTTTTTATTAATTTGTTCTTTATTGTATAAACACACATGCGTGTGCATGCGCGCACGCACACAGATATATATTTATGTGTGTGTGTGTATGAATAAAATATATGTACAGATATTTTTATAAAAATCTTAAATATTTGGGTTTTTGTAAAATTAATTTTAGTATTTAATATTTAAATATGTTCACCAAGTCAAATAAAATATAAAATTAAATTTTGAATTTTTAATAAGCTTAATTAAATGTGGTAAACTAAATTAATTGAAAAAACCATTTGTAGCTATAGCAAATTTAGAAATTATTTTATTATATTTGTATATGTATTTTGAATAATTCAAAATCTTTAAAATTCTAATTAACACTGACGCATCATACATAAAGTTTTTAATAAGTATGTATATGTATGTATAATATATATGTGTATATATATATGACCAAATGTGAATATAACTTTAAATTAACACTTAGCGTCAAACATACAGTTTTTAATAAATATCTAGAATAAAATTTTAATGCATGGAGTCTCGGTCTAAAGAGATAAACACATCGGTTTCTTAAAATCAAAATAGTATATCATATAAAATAATAACCACAAATCAGAGCAGATAATTTACATCATGTATAATACACAAGGTG
Source organism: Allium cepa (assembly GCA_030765085.1). Taxonomy (NCBI): domain Eukaryota; kingdom Viridiplantae; phylum Streptophyta; class Magnoliopsida; order Asparagales; family Amaryllidaceae; genus Allium; species Allium cepa. The sequence goes on from CM060929.1 coordinate 788,606,089, forward strand.
AGTCTACAAAATGTGATACTAGACTCACATAATATGCAACCCAAAATAAGTCACTATCTCAATAATACATCACATAATAAAACATGTGAATATGTTATAAAAGATAAAGCAAGATGTTAATATGTTTATCATCTACTAGCAGAGCTACCCAAAAGTCGGCACATTCTGAAAACCTGAAAAGTCTCAGCCTGACCCAAGTATTTAAATAAACAGGTCAGATTATCTCTAAATATCCAAAATGTGAGAACAAGATATAACATAAAACTATACGACATTAAAATAAATACGAATGCGATAAGTATAAATAAAGCACTGAAATAGTTTAACTTAGAATCCATTTCAAGGCAGGTAAATATTTCAATCGCAAAAGACGAAATAACTCATAAGAACCCGTAAATTCTAGCATAGAAACAATAATCTCCAAAACTCTAAGAAAACAAATTCATATCGATCTCAATGATCATACACATACTATAGAAAATAGAAGGTGGAATTACTCATACCTATTCGATACTAATGATCGCCATATCGTGAAAAAAAATCTCAAATCCAAGAAAACAAAATCTCAACCGATTACAAGGATCATGTAAAAAATCCATGAGTTTACTTACTAAGGATCTACAACCCCATACTACACACTAAAAGAGAGTAAACTATGAAGTGCCAAATACTTTCACCTTTAGTAATCATAAGAACTTGACCAAAACGTCCCATACTGCTTGGTGAAAATCAAGCATTTAGTAGAAGCTAGTAAACCTCACTCATTTCGGATACCATAAGAAAACCTGAATTATATTCCCTTAAGGATCTACCAGTCTCACCAAACTCCAGAAGAGAGTATAACTCTAAAGTGTTAAGTGCTTCCCTATAGTAATCACAAGAACTTAACCAAGGCATCCCATACTACTCGGTGAAATTTGAATATTCGCTAATGAGCAAGTAAGTACCAATCAAACGTTCTATTCAATGAGTTGTACAATATTCGACGAAGCATTACTTGAAAGAATTTAAACCAATCAATAACACTAAGTCGATTATTAGTATTCCCTAAATTATAGACTTAAGGTTTTCAAAACATTTTATTTTTAAATCTTTTCCTAGTCCAAAAGTCACACAAAATTACCAAAATATTATTTAAGTAGTCAAATGCTAAATCCAGTGAAAGTCCGACAAGAGTTTATGGTTTGAAAATAATTAATATAAATTAGCATATAGAAAATGATTTCTACAAATACTTTATATATGAATATATTTTCATACTTCTTATTTAAAACCCCTAAATTCATTTATTTCACACTATATATAAGTGTGTGTGTGTGTGTGTGTATTTTATTTGACCCTTTTGCAGACTAAACCCAAAATTTCACTTTTTAACATCAAAGTACTTCTATATACATATATAATTATTTCAAAATCCTTATTTTTAAAAAAATTCCGTAGTTCACAAATTTTACTCCAAAGTCTCTATATATATAAGTAGCCATTATTTTATAAAACCATAAGTACTCATTTTTCAAAACCGTATAGGTATTAAACATTTGCTTAAAAGAAATTTAATTTTTGTTTCCAAAACCATTTCGAAATATTATTATATGTATATAATTGCTTATAAAATCACATATACACAGGAAATTAGATTGTTTTAAAAATTTGTTTTGTAATCCATATATAAATATAATGAACCAAAGTCCATAAAACACAAGGAATTTTGTTATTTCAAAAGTCTCAAAGTCATCACAAAAGCATATCGGTAAGTTTGACCCATAGATATATATTCTACCTCATCTCAAAGAAAACTATCATGAAAATAAAGTTCATACATTCATAACTCAAAATCCCTAAATAGCAATGAAATCAATCATGGAATAAATCACATAACACTGCAACAACAGTCCAAGAAAAAGCCGGAAAACAATAGTTGAATGGGATGATCGGGGCATCAACTTGGAGCAGAAATAGCTTCGTTAAAACACGCCACCAATGCACCAGTGGCTCCCACTAGTCCACTGGTCGCGACGTTTTTTGGTTCAGCTCTAGAAAACTTTCCAACTAAGCTTTGGTAAATGCAGTTTGATCCTATGACTTGAGTCATTGCTCTAAGGAAATTTTAGTGTGCATTCATCCAAAAAAACAACTTAAGTTGTCAACTAAATGAGATCATATGACTAGGGTTTCAGCAGTTTTAGAAATTGAACAAATTACGATGAACAATACAACTAATATTCATACAATTCACCCAAGTAGCTACTAACAAATGCATACACGGGAATTTAGAGATTGTTGGTGAGGAAAACTAATGTTTATATCTTGAATTTGATGAAGTAAAACTCGAATTCACCTAGGGTAATTACTTTCAGCTACAACCTAAAGCAAATTTCAGAAATTAAAAGAGAATAGATCATTACCCTAGACCAAAACCGAAATTAATCAATGAACTAAACCCATTAGAAGATAGACAAAATTACGTGAGATTGATTTCTATATTTATTGATAAAAACCCTATGATTTGCACTTGAATTTGGTGATTGTTGAAACTAGGGTTTTGGCGTTAGAGGATGTTTTGTGTTTTCAGCTTACGAGAAAAAGAAAATGAGAATGAGAACTGTACGCATTAGTTTCTTAACTCTTATTTCTCCTATTTGGGCCAAGTAGGTTTGATTTGGATCCAAAAGCATGCTAATTCATAAAAGAAGTGTTGCAAATTTTTATTTACTTTGCTTTATCACTTATAAAACCTCAATTTACGCTAACTAATGTTTTATTAATCATACTCTGATTTCTATAAATTCACCAAAACTAAAACAAGTTAAAAATCCTCAATCTTTCAATATTGAGATATTCTATAAAATTAAATTGAACTTTTGAAATAAAAGTTATTCTCATTATTATTTTTTACAAAAATAAAAATTAATTGCAAATTTGTCATTTCAAATAATAAATCTCTATATTAACGTTTTATCCAAAATGCTAAATTTAAATAATTGATTTAATAATATTCCAAATTTAAAGTGAAATCTTCTTTAGGAAATGAAACTCATTTCTTAAATAAAATAAATCAATAAATCTCAAAACCAGATTTAATTCCATAATTTAATTTTACAAACCACAAATTAGAATCAATTATCCCCAATTGAGTTTAATTAGTTTGTTAATTAACAATAGGGTTGTTCAAATTTGTATATGTATGTATGTATATGTATATGTATATATGTATGTATGTATGTGTTAACCCGTCTTTCTTTAAGGCAGTATACAGGCTGATTTAACCCGACGGACTTCGCGGTTATCAAAACCGATGAGTGCAGAGCGACAATAGTCGAACCTGGAGGAAATGTACAGATGGTTACACAAAGTGCGATTTGAACAAAGTTCAAATATAAATGATGCGGGATGCTTGAAATAGAGGTAGTATCTTGGACAAGCAAGGGATCGGTACGCTACATCTAGATGGATAGGCACACTTCATGACATAGCCTATGGAAGGGTTCAACATTCCTAATCTAGAGAGGTTAGCATTCCAAATCTAGGGAGGTTGGCATTCCTAATTTAGAGAGGTTGGCATCCCTAACCTAGAGGGGTTGGCAAGGCCTAAAGCAACACAAAAGGGATCGGCATCGCTCGGGTTGGTAGGAAGGCAAGGAGTCGGTAAGGCATAAAGCAACACAGAAGGGATCGGCTAGCTCGTGTAACAACCTGGAAATTTTAATAGTTTTATAAGGTAATTAACTGAAATTTTGCTTAGAACTTTTTTAATTGAATTTGGAAGTAAAAATTTAATATTTGGAATATGTTTATTTTAACATAGCAACTAGTAAATTTTCATCTTATAATATGGAAGTTTATTTGATTGTGTAATTATATTTCAATTTAAATCAGTTAATAATTGATGATAATAAAATGTTTTCCAAAACTGAATATTTTTCTATAGAAAATTTGTAAATCATCTTCTGAGTGAGACATCGTATTTCATTTCTTCACATTTGGACTGTTATTGCTCCGTTTATCTTATTTCTGGCAAATTTACAGCATTTTCGGTACCAATTATCGACTTTTGATCGAATGATCTCATCACTGATATATGTATACCGTTTTGATCGTCTCATCGTGCTGATCTCTGTAGTATACTCATTTCTGTATTTTGAGATTTCGGTACACGACGGTCATGGTAAAATAACTTGTTGTACGGTACCAAAAATTTTGACTTTATAATTTCCTTTTTGCCTTTCAAATCTGTACTTGCTACCCAAACAAGCAGTAAATTGTTTTAATTACTTTTGCCGAATCAAGGGGACTGACCGTTACAATTTCATTCAATTTTATATTCGTCCAAAAATTTATTTACTTTTTTTGGCTTCTTTCCTTCTTTGTTTATGCATACATTACAATATATAATATGTTATATAAATTGTTCAAATCAGTTTCCAAACTGCTTAGTCTCCCAAAAACAAAAGATATTATGATGCCACCTCTCCCTTCTCTTATTTATTAATTTTTGGTTTTGCTTTACCTCTGCCAAACTACCCATTTTCGCATCTGCCCGCTCTTCCCTCCGTAAGCAACACCCCTAGCCACAACCGAAGCACTCAGCACCTCCTCTCGCCAGCATCTCCAACCTAGCGGCTCACACGTGCTTGTGCCGATCACCCAAAACCATGGCAGCGGCCAACAACCTGACACCAGTGCTCCCCTCTCGGCCTTCCTTTATTGGGTACTTCATTTCGTCATAAACTATCGCACAGCCAGCCTACTGCTCATGGAGCCGCCGTCACCTCACTTCGGCCGAGCGTTTCTCCTATCTCCCATCTTCTACTCGACTTGCTTCTATCCCCTTGGTTTTTGAATGAATACTTTATATGAGATTATAAAAGATCTGTTCAATTATATATAATGTTTTATAAAAGTTGTTCTCAAGGATGTATATAGTTTTATAATGAATAGTAATATACATAGTTATTTATACTGATGTCTGTTTCATTTATAATAGGCTTTTGGGAATATAATACTTATATGTCAAGTATATGCTTGTTGCATATTATACAAAAAATATATTATTATATATATATATAGTTTTAAAACAATTGTTGCAGTTGTATAGATGTTAGCTATATATATATATATATATATATATATATATATATATTAGTCTATACTGATCCTATCATATTTTAGTTTGAAGTTAGGCTATATTTTGAAACAATTATAATATATATATATATATATACCATGTTATATATATGTATATTTTGATCTTAAATATATATATTGTACAGCGATTATTGAAGTTCGGCTTCATGTATACGTACTATGAGGTTGTATATATTATAAGTTATATATTTTGTACAATTCATATGTATTTGTCTTAGCACAATTTATATTATTATAAATAGTTGTAGGTACATATGTGAGTGGTATTGTTGTGCGGTATATATACATATACACGCATAGAAATGTGTAAACTATAAATAAGGCCTCTAAAATTTTACATACGACTGACGCGTGTTATATATAAAGTTATAAAAAGTTGTTTATAATATAGTTGAAAAAAACTTTTACATTGTGTGTGCATACTTTTGTACTAATGATTCAATCTTTATATGTGCTTAAGTTAGAAGTTGATTTTATTATAATAAGTATGTAAGTTAAGTATAAAACTATAATTTAATTCAACATAGTGGCATTTCCTGTTTGAAAATAAATAATGTGTTTTGATTTTATCTATATGGTTCAATATATATGTATGTGTATATATATATATTATATATACATATATATAATTTAATATGTGTTGAATTTAAGATACGATTTTATATATATGATCATATATGCCTAAGTTTACTTATATATGATTATATATATATACACACCTAAGTTTACTTATATCAATTATCTTCATTGATCCAGTTCTGATTTGACTTCGTCAATTCCTATTTATCAGCTTTATTCGTCGATTCATGCCAATCTAGCTTTACTTCGGGATTTATGCTTGAGATCGTAACTCATTTCATCTGTTGAATATCTCTAGCTTCGAAAGGTGAGCAATCACTCTCGATTAATGTTCTTATATTTATTAAATTTGATTTCAATTGAAACAAAAATTGAAATATGCTGCTAACTTGAACTATTATTGTTGGGCGTGTTTTCATCGAACCAGGGCGAGGATATCCCTGCCAAACCACCCATCACCGAACCAGCCCCATTCCTACGCACTACCGAGCCAACCACCTCACCACCGGTCCAAAACCTTCTCCAACAACCACCGAACCATTTCCTGACCTACAACTGCCGAACCAAACAACAACCGGACCAGAACTTCCTCAACAACTACCGAACCATCCTAACCGGGCCAAGCCACTTCCCTACCGGACCAACGTCCCACCGAACCAACTCTCCACCCAAGCCATGCCGAACCAACACTCTCCAACCACTACCGGACCAAATGGATACCGAACCAATATCGCCAGACCAGATTGCTTCGGCCCAGGCCCACCAGCAGCTATACACATCCAAGACCCCCGCCCCCAACCTCACTCGATAAATACTGGGGCAGGGGTACAACAATGGCAGACAAGTTTGAGAGCTCAAGCACGGAGAGAACTTTCAAACAACTTTCAGTTACTTGTAATCAAAGCTTTGTACTTGTAATCTGAATAGAAAAGGAGAATAACATATAAAGTGGACGTAGGCACGTTCTGGCCGAACCACTATAAATCTGTGTGTCTTTTACAGTTTAGTCCCTACTTTTTATATATTTGCGTAAATCATCCAAATCACCATAAACAACATAAAATCAACTAATTCATACGACTTGGAGGTGTTTGCCCATTTTTTATGCAAACATTTTTGGTGCTTTCACTGAGAACAGGAGCTCGAAGCTTCAGCTTCTCCCACTTAATCCTTTTCCTGTCAGCATCGTTCATCTGAAAAACAAGCCTCTCGGACGGAAGAAAGATACTAACAAAGGAAAGAACGTTGCAACTGGCAGTATCCCAGATCCAGTGATCAGGGACCAAGACAATCGTCCGGTTCCAATAGCAAATTTAAATCAGGCAAATCCGACAGCCCCCACTACGGAACAACCAATTACAAGGGCGGATCTGGACAGGATTGTGGCTGAAGTAACTAACCGCTTCGCATCTCAACAAGAAGCCTTGGTGGACCAACTCATGTCACGCTTAAGGGATGTTGAAGAATCCAACCGTAATACTGAATCATGGGATGAGTCCCAGTCTGAAGGATCTAGGAGACGACAAGGGTCTTTCTTCTTCGAAGAGGCTAAAAATAGAAACAGCTATGGTAGGAGCCGAGCCCGGACTCAGTCCGAATTCCGACCTGAGGAAACGCTTGGAACCGAACCCAACGGGGGAGGTACCAGGCAAGGGTCGGATGTAGATGAGCCCGCCATGCTACCTAACCATAGAAACACCAAGGAACGGAGCCGAGCGGGAGTCCAGCCCGAAGTTGGACCCGAGGAAGTGCTAAGAAGAGAACCCAGCAGGGAAAGATCAAGGCAAGGGCCAACTGTGCCTGACCCCAGCATGCCCCCCGGAAGACCAGAGGCAACCGTTGGAGAATGTTAGGAGTGATAGACGATACCATCCTTACAGGTCATCTGGAGGGAATCAATCCATCAGGGAAGAACCAAACTCATTTCTATCCGCTCCAAGTTTTGACGAGAGGATGGCGCGATTGTTCAGAGAGTGCGTCTAACGGGAGCAAAGGGATCGGGGGATATGTGCTAGGGTAACCAGACCCTTCACCCGCAATATCGAAACTGCCATCACCCCCCGGGAATGGAAAATGCCAACAATGGAACCTTACAAGGGAACCTCTGACCCCATCGTACACTTACAAAGATACACCCAGCATATGCTCATGAGAGGAGCAACAAAGGGAGTGTTGTGTAAATGCTTCCCACTATTCTTAACAGATCTAGCTACCTCCTGCTTCTGCCACCTACCCCAAGGGTCCATCAGCTCATGGGAAATGTTGAAAGAAAAGTTCATCAGTCATTTCTGCATTCATGTGGAACAACCCAAGGACGCTTATTCCTTATCTAATATCAAACAGAAACCCGGAGAGACAGTGCAACAATATCTAACCCAATTCAACGCTGCGGCGGCCGCAGTCCAAGATGCCGACGAGAAACTTATCCTAATGGCCCTCTGTAGTGGTGTACATCCGGATACTAAATTTGCTAGAAGACTAACCAAGGAAAAACCAGCTACTTTACCTGATTTCTTTCATGAAGTTGGAAAATATATGAGACTTGAAGACACTGCCACTGAGAGGCAGTCAGGGCAACAGGCTAAGACAACTCCAAACAGGTTTCCCGCTGTAGCAAAGGATGTTCGGAGAAGTGACTTTAGAGACAATGCTGGGGGCAAGAAGGGAGAAAAGCGCTTATATCGACCAGGACCAAGATTTGACTCTTACACTCCTTTGAATGAAACAATCGAAAACATCTTCCTAGCCACCCAAGACAAAGTTAGATACAAGTGGCCCACGCACAAGAAGGAGTCAGATAACGCACTCAAGTCTGGAAAGTTCTGCCGCTTCCACGAATCCCATAGACATGACACCAATGAATGGCACCATCTCCGGGACTTAATTGAAGAACACATCAGAAGGAAGAGACTGGAACGCTATGTACAAAGCCATAACATGACTCCAGCTCCCGCCAATGAAAACCCAGGAATACCCCTTCCAGAAGTAGGTGGAGGAAATCACAACACCAGTGGCTCTAGTCAAGAGAAGATAGTGGTCCATACCATATCCGGAGGACCGCACATCGCCGAAAGAAGCTGGGCAGAGATGGAAAGATACGATAAGTCACTTAGGAACGATGAAGGCTACGTTAATTCTGTCATGGAAGAACGCCACCCGAAACGGAAAGAGAATGACGGCATCACATTCAGTAGCGTGACCTAGAGGGAAGACAGTACCCACACATGGATCGTATGGTCATCTCTGCCTGGTTCGGTCCAGCCAAAGTTTTTCGAATTTTAATAGACACTGGAAGCTCAGTAATATCATATTCAAGCATGCTTTCGACAAAATGAAGTTGTCAATGAAGGATGTGTCTCCTTGCAACAAACCACTACATGGTTTCACTGGAGATGCGAAGATGCCCCTCGGGCAACTGGACCTCTTTGTCGAGATAGGAAGTCATCCCCGCTCCGTTGTACGAAAATAAACATTTGTGCTAATAGAAAGCCACTCGGCCTATAACGCCTTTTTGGGAAGACCAGCCTTGTCTGACTTCCAAATTGTCCTATCCCCATGGTGCCTGAAAATGAAATTCCCAACGGATAACGGAGTAGGAGAAATAGAGGGAGATCAAGATGCAGCCCGAGATTGCTATGTAACTGAGCTTCGCAATAACCGCAGGAAGGATAAAGGGAAGGATGCAGAGACTTCTCTCTGCAAGAAAAACTTGGAAGCATAGCAATTAAAGAAAGCCCCTCCTCTTCGATATACCAGCAATCCTTTCAACGAATCAGACCCCAGGGACAAAGAGGAGGAGGCCACCACCGAGCCCGCAGAGGCTATGGAATTTGTATCTGTAGACAAACACGACCCAAGTAGACTGCTGAGAGTCGGGTCTCAGTTAAGAGCGGAGTTGAAAGATCAACTCGTCGATTTTCTTCGCCACAACATGGATGTATTTGCATGGACGCACACCGACTGACAAGAATCTCTCTAGACGTAGCATGCCACATATTGAACATCGATCCTACCAAGGTGCCAGTGAAGCAGAAAAACAGGAGCATGGGGGCAGAACGATCAGCAGCCCTCGAGGAAGAAGTAAAGAACTTACTTGCCAATGACTTCATACGAGAAGCCATCTACCCAGAATGGATCGCCAACCCGGTACTGGTAAAGAAAGCTAATGGGAAACGGCGAACATGCATCGATTTCTCCAACTTAAATGACGCTTTCCCGAATGACTGCTTCCCACTCCTCCGAATCGACCAACTCGTGGACAGCACAGCCGGACACGAACTCTTATCCTTTATGGACGCATACTCAGGATATAACCAGATCCCTATGCACGCCTCCGATCAAGACCACACTAGTTTCATCACTGACCGGGGATTGTACTGCTACAAAGTAATGCCTTTTGAACGTAAAAACGCCGGAACTACTTATCAGGCCTCGTCAACAAGATGTTTGCGGAATTAGTAGGGCGAACTATGGAAGTTTATGTGGATGGCATGCTGGTAAAATCAAGGAAAGCCAACGATCATATAAACCACCTGAATGAGATGTTTCAAGTACTTCGCCAATATGGAATGAAACTGAATCCTCTAAAGTGCTCCTTCGGAGTATCGTCGGGAAAGTTCTTGGGATTCATCATCCATGCCAGAGGGATTGAAGCGAACCCCGAACAAGTCCAGGCTTTGCAAGATATCAAGATATCATCCACTCGAAGAGAGATGCAAAGCCTAAATGGGAAGGTGGTTGCCCTAAGCAGGTTCATCTCTAAAGCAACCGACAAATGCATCCCTTTCTTCGAAGCTCTTAAGAAAGACAAAGGAAAGTTCGAATGGACTGACGAATGCTCGACAGCCTTCCTTAACTTAATTGAACACTTCCAGAGACCACCAGTACTCTCAACTCCAAATGAAGGCGAGAAACTATACCTATACCTTGTTGTATCGTCTCATGCTTTAAGCGCCGCTTTGGTGAGGGAAGACAACCACGCACAGCGACCCGTATACTTTGTAAGCAAGAGATTTACAGGGGCAGAAGCCAGATACCCTAAACTTGAAAAGCTAGCATACTGTTTGCTAATCACGTCATGGAAACTGCGACACTACTTCCAATCTCATTCCATCAGAGTTTTAACCGATCAACCGCTAAGGCAAGTACTCCATCGCCCCGACACTTCTGGGCGACTACTTAAATGGTGCATTGAACCGAGTCAATATGATATCACCTACCATCCTCGCACCGCTATCAAGGGGCAAGCCATAGCTGATTTTATTGCCGAATTCACCACTAACGAAGGTAAGGAGCAATCTGAAATAGCAGAAGATATCAAGTGGAATCTCTTCGTAGATGGAGCATCAAATGAACAAGGCTCGGGGGCAGGTGTTGTGATAATCACCCCAGGGGAAGGAAGCTGCACTACGCCCTAAGGTTGGAATTCGCTGCCACCAACAACGACGCAGAATACGAAGCAGTGATAGCCGGATTAGAACTTGCCCTGGAGATTGGAGTCAGTTCTTTATGTCTTCATAGTGATTCTCAACTTATTGTAAACCAAATACTAGGAGAATTCCAGACTCAAGGAGAACGACTCACAGCATATCTAAAGAAGACCAAGTCGCTGCTCAATCAATTAGATCACTATTTAATCAAACACATTTCTCGAGAAGAGAATCAAGAGGCCGACGAACTGGCAAAGCAAGCTAGCATGGAGGACGACACTGCTTCCCGAACAATAACTATCTCACACCAACTAGCCCGAGTTACGAGACAATGAATATGATAGCTGCAATCGAAGAGGAAACTTGGACGACTCCTATCCGGAAATATTTACAAGATGGAACACTGCCCGACGAGCATAACGAAGCTAAGAAAATCTTAAGGAAAGCTTCCCGCTACACACTACAAGAAGGCATCCTCTATCGGCGCGGCTTCTCTAATCCCTTATTAAGGTGTATCGCTGGAAGGGAAGCCAGGGAGGTCTTGTCCAACATCCATCAAGGAAGTCACGGAGATCACACCAGAGGGCAGACTCTAGCCAAGAAAACACTCCGATACAGGTATTACTGGCCCACTTTAAACAAAGACGCCTTGGACTTCGTCAAAAAATGCAACAGATGTCAGAAATTTGCTAAGATTCCTCGACTGCCCACAAATGAGATTACTTAAATGACCAGCCCTTGGCCCTTTGCAATATGGGGAATTGACTTGATTGGCGAACCGCCAATGGGCGGAGGCGGAGCCAAATATGCCATAGTGGCAGTTGACTATTTCACCAAATGGGTGGAAGCGGAGCCTCTAAATAAAATATCTTCGGCAAAAGTTATTAACTTCTTGATCAAAAATGCTTTATGTAGGTACGGGGTTCCACTCAAAATCATATCGGACAATGGGCTTCAATTTGACAGTGAGGAATTCACCGACTGGTGCCAAGAGCACGGAATCCACAAAAGCTTCTCATCTGTGGCTTATCCCCAGGCAAACGGACAAGTCAAAGCTGTCAACAAAATCCTCAAAACCCTAATCAAGAAGAAACTTGGAAAGTCAAAAGGCGCTTGGGTGGATGAACTTCCTACGGCACTTTGGGCCTACCGCACATCTTACAGAACATCAATAGGGCATACTCCTTTCTCTTTGGCATACGGATCAAAGGCCATGCTCCCAGTTGAAACTGTAGTGCCTTCCCACCGTAGGATCCACTACAACCCAGGAGAGAATGAAGAACTCCTCCATATGTCTTTGGATCTAATTGAGGAAAGAAGAAATGATGCAGCACTCAAAGCAGCAGCTCACAAGCAAAAAGTAGCAGCACAATACAACTCCAAAGTCAAACGCCGCAGCTTACAAGAAGGAGATCTTGTCCTCAAACGGATCTTCCCGCGCTCCGAAGCGCTAGATCCAATCTGGGATGGACCCTATGTAATTCATAAAGATCTCCACAATGGAGCTTATATTTTGTCAACAGTGGACGGAGAGGTGTTCCAGAGGGCATGGAACATCCAACACCTCCGTCGATACTTTTCTTAACTTGTACTGCCCATATGAAGTGAATTAACAAAGAGAATCAGTGGACGTAGGCATTTTCGTGCCGAACCACTTTAAAAATCTTGTCTCTTTTTAACTTGTTCCTTTATATCTTGGCTGCTTGATAAGCTTTATCCTTTTCTGTTGAACAAAATCATGTATAGCGACATTTCCATTCTGGACACTTCGCGGCACAATCTCACCTGGACAGGACCTAACAGGTACTATACGATTCTATGCACTCGCCAATGAGACACTTTTGCTCCAGCATCCCTCTGCTATGGGTTAACTCATTGCTCGCGACTGCCCTCAAAGCCAACTGTAATGAGCCGATTATAAGCCATCAAGAAGGCCGACTATAGCCGATGGCAGCTCATTACGGCGTTCGGCTCGCCGGCAATTGTGAACCTACTTTAAGCCCCAACATATGGTGTGGCCGGCCAGGGGTAGTTCACGGTTGACGATCGGCACCCACGCTAGCCGGCCACAGTAAATCGAATAATACCCACGATTACGGGCCATAATGGCTCGGGTAGTTACTATGCGTGATCTTGGCTCCGATATGTCTTAAGTGCGGCTGTGGTAAAAAAAGATAAACTCCCCGCGGAGGCGTAAGATGGGTGAGAAATGTCTCCAAGACCCACAGCTAGGGAAAGTGACTACAAAACCCGTTTGCCACGAACTTAAGCATATCGACGGCCTTCCGTGATTAGAAGTTTTACTGTTTCTCATATTTCCATTTCATTTAAAAACTTTTCTCCTATCCTATATAACAGTCCCTAAAGTACATGTCACAAAATAGGGAAACTCTCGCTGGTGGAAATATGAACTCACATTCGGATGACGGAACATTCAGCTACATTCCATACTCAGTCGCACAAGACATTCAAAGCAGCCCTCTACAACTAAAACACGAAGGGCGGTACTTTCTTCTCTTGTATACAAATATGTAGCTTTAATTTATTCACACATCATATTGGCATTGCAAGACATGAAATAATATTTTGAGCAGTAACTTAGCATAAAATACGATTAAATCACATGCATAAACACGCAGCTGTATTTCTTATGCAACACATAAAAATAACAACCACATTCGAACATGACAGAATCTGCTTATGTTATAAAGTTACATAAAGACGTTCGTTGCAATGACATAATTATAGCCTGGAAATACAATAATGTTTTGGACTATTATATACAGGAATGTCAAACAGACCAAATAAAAAAGTCAACTACATCGGGGCTCCGCCTCTATCCTGCCCGCCATCCGGATCTGCTTAACTGCAGGGTCAGAACTCCCCGCATGTACTCCATAGGTCCCGCCTGCCCAATTCAGAAGAGAATCCATCAATAGTCATGAAAGATAAGCAATCAAACCATGAAAAGACTAAAAAGGAAGACTTACCAGCGTCTGCTCCCTGATCATCGTCATCTAGCTACACGCCTACCTCATCCGCAGCAAGCAGCCGCATGCCCTCCTTAACCGCCACCTTCTCTTCCTTAGTGAATTGGGCCGTAACCACATCCATCCTGAAAGCCGCACCCCCTTCCTTATCCGCATCGGCCTTAGCCTCCTCCAAAGCCCGAAGATATATTCTAGCCATGACCCGGGGATAGTCGTCCATCCAGGACAGGTTGCCCTGCCTCCAAGTTCGGAAATACATGTCCTGGAGCATCTCATCCATCATTCCCTCGTTCTCCTCAAACTCTTTCATCCGGGCCTCAGAAGCCGAAAGTTGTGCGACGGCAGCATCTCTCTCCAATCGGTATCTCGAGCAATCAGCCTGAAGGGATTTCCGCATCACTTCCATCTCCTCCTTCAGCTTGGCCTGAGCAATCTCTACGGCCTCAAGCCTCCCAGATAACTCCTCTACCTGCTCAAGATCCACGCTCCGAACCTCATCCACCGTTGCGATGGCCATATCAATTCGTTCTTTGCAAGCAGCCTCCATTTTTCGCAACTCATCCTTGCTAGCCTCTTCCATGGTTTTCTTTAGTCGTGTGGAGGCCGCCTCATGCTGGGATATCTGGATATCCTGATCGGCAAGCTGTTTGGCCTGATCAGAAACCTTTAGCCACAACCGAATGTTAGCACTTCCGATTTCCTCCCCAGCCTTGGCCAGTCGAGCGCGATGCTCCATTAGCCTCTTGGTCTCTTCAGCCACCCGTTCGATGTTTGCCTTGGCCTCATTCCCCATGGTCACAATCCGAGTAGTAAGCAAATCGAGGTCTAAGGACTTAGCCTCATCAAGCACCTGTACCATGGGATTGTGGGGAAGAAGATGCTCACCCGTGGCCTCGTCAAAAGAGATGTCCTGAAAACTCGGGTCCAGATCCGGGTGACCGACAAATGGGTTGCGAACCAAATCTGTATGGTCTATCGGGGTGACGGTTGGATTTTCGGACGGATGTAGGGAAGGAATAAACTCAGTATCTTCCTCAGTAATATCATGGATAGGCTGGACTGGAACCTGAGGGCCAGGTGAAGGTTCAAACAAAGAACGACCCCTCTTCCTCTTCCGCATATCTTCTTCAATAACTCCGAGAAGAGGGCGATAACCAACCACATCTCCGGGATGGCTAGTTGACGGCTTTGGTTTGGCGGAAGCTTTGAGTAACTTATATTGTTCAAGGCGGTGCCGAATATCTGATGTCTTGGCCACCTTACCGGTTCCTGTAATAAAAACCAAGTGTTACAAGCAAGCATGAAACTATGATCTGAGAAATATGTTAAGTTAAAAGGAGTAGGAAAACGCGCTTATTTTACAAACCCTGAGGGGGAGTGGGATACTGCAATAAGTCCTGAATCTCATTCCAGGACGGGAGCTGACCATAAAATATTACTAAGTCCTTATCATAAAGGGAGTCTACAGAAGTTAAGAATTCACCTTGAACCGCCGGAGTTGCCTTAGCTGAAATACCCTCAGAAGATAGACTGGCACCCGTCCCGGCCTTATCAGACTTCTTCGATTTCTCCACCGAGGCCGGCCCTTCCCCCAACCCCTCGAAAGCTTGGCGGAATGTATCATCCGTCCACTCTTGAATCTCGCATGCTTGCCCAGGAGGCAAAGCCCCGGCGCCATCACCACCACCATCACCTTCTCTGTCGTCTCCACTCTCTGCCTCTCCTCCTACATCGCCTCCTTCGCTCTCACCTCTGTCCTCCTCCACGTCTTCTTCCCCCGGAGTAATTGGGCACGTGCTAGGGGAAGGGCCGTCGGACTTCTTGAGCTTCTTACCTCCGACAACTGGAGGTTTTGTGAAAGGCTTCCTCTTGCCACTCTTCGCCGTGGCTCCTCCTTTAGCTTGAGTAGCTCTCTCTTCCGCCGTATCCCTCTGCTTGACCACGAACGAATGTGGCAGGATCAGGTTGAGCCCCAAAAGTGTAGTGTTCCTGATTAAGTAAGCAGCCGACCTATCTCTTCCCGAAATAGCTTCTATTTCTGCTGCCGTCTGAACCAGGCGATCATTCTCCATGACCGCAAAACCACCTGTCGCTAGCAAGAAATAAAAACACATAAGTAGAAGCACTGCAACCAGAACGGAAATTGTAAATAAAGCCTTGACTTACATCCGGAGGTGAAGCGACGGATAGAAACAAAGTCATCCCTGACGAAATACCATTCCTTCTTAAACATGCTGTACTTCGAATACAAGTCCAGGACGGGCTTGAAGGATACGGCCGATTCCAAGCTGATATATGGAGACCCCTTCTTGTAGCCTCTCAGATTATATAGATACCGGATCTCCCGGTTGGAAGGAGGACGCCCGTATCTCCTCTGAAAGATGACGAAAAGACTCACCAGAATGGCGTAGGAGTTAGGCTAAAGCTGGAATGGAGCCACCTTCAGATATGTGATGAAGCTAACTATCCAGGCGTTGAGAGGCGGGATAGCACCACACATGCAATGATATCTGTTGTAAGCAAAGTAGCCTTCAGGGGGGTCATACGGCATCACTCTTTCCCCCGGCAATAGCATGCGCGCTCTATCGATCCCAAAGGAACGGGATATAACATCAAGCTGCTCCTCTTTGAGGGAGCTAGGAAAACAGTCGGGCCGAGAATTCAAGAGCTCCTGGGGGCCATACCCATCTACTAGCGATCTCGGAGCAGGCCCATGATGTTCGGCCCCAACTGGGGGCACTGTGGAGGACTCTTCTCTTTCCTTGGACTTCCTTTTATCAGATCGATTTTCTGCTTTGTGAGACATTAGCTGCAACACCGGAAAACATATCGTTAGAACAGAGGATATAAGCAAGCAAGTGTATATAGTCCGAAAATTTCACTCGTAATCTTAAACGCTTAGAACTCCTAGTATCATTCGGTAAAGCTGATACAAAGGCTCATTCGGTATTTGGGGTCTCAAGAGTTCATCCGGTAATTCAAGGATAGGCCTATTCGGCACTCAACACCCAATCTCGTCCGGTACTCATCCTCCATGGGTTTCATTCGGTAGTCCATAATAAGAACTCATTCAGCACTCAATACCCAATCTCGTCTGGTACTCATCCTCCATGGGTTTCATTCGGTAGTCCATAATAAGAACTCATTCGGCAAATGAGAACATACCTGGTTCGGTGCTTGGTTGATTCGGCACTTGGTTGATCCGGTACTCGGTTGATTCGGTACTCTGATTGGTTCGGCTATCTCAAAACGATAAAGGATAACAGTAACCTGAAGCCCCTATTTATAGGCGCGACCTATCGACTGGACCAACTGGTTCAGCACACCCAGGACAGAACGAAGCTATCTCAATTGTAGGAAAACAAAGCGCGACACATGCAAACATCACGTGCCCCACTTTGGGGGGAAAATGTTGGGCGTGTTTTCATCGAACCAGGGCGAGGATGTCCCTGCCAAACCACCCATCACCGAACCAGCCCCATTCCTACGCACTACCAAGCCAACCACCTCACCGCCGGTCCAAAACCTTCTCCAACAACCACCGAACCATTTCCTGACCTAACACTGTCGAATCAAACAACAACCGGACCAGAACTTCCTCAACAACTACCGAACCATCCTAACTGGACCAAGCCACTTCCCTACCGGACCAACGTCCCACCGAACCAACTCTCCACCCAAGCCATGCCGAACCAACACTCTCCAACCACTACCGGACCAAATGGATACCGAACCAACATCGCCAGACCAGATTGCTTCGGCCCAGGCCCACCAGCAGCTATACACATCTAAGACCCCCGCCCCCAACCTCACTCGATAAATAGAGGGGCAGGGGTACAACAATGGCAGACAAGTTTGAGAGCTCAAACACGGAGAGAACTTTCAAACAACTTTCAGTTACTTGTAATCAAAGCTTTGTACTTGTAATCTAAATAGAAAAGGAGAATAACATATAAGGTGGACGTAGGCACGTTCTGGCCGAACCACAATAAATCTGTGTGTCTTTTACAGTTTAGTCCCTGCTTTTTATATATTTGCGTAAATCACCCAAATCACCAAAAACAACATAAAATCAACTAATTCATATGACTTGGAGGAAAAAATGGGCAAACAATTATATATTTAACTGTTATATATGAGATGATATTATTTGTAATTATTCACCTTTGGGATATGACACCATATCCTATTGTTTATATTTTATTTAATTTATATTGATGATATATGCCTTTTATATCATTATCTTATCTGTTATCACTCCGCAAGTACCCTGTTAGTATAGAATTCCCTATGGGTTGAAATGATGCATACTCGAACGATCTGTAGAATAGAAGAAAATAGTTATGGGTTGAAATGATAAACTCAAGCGATTTTCATTTGAATTGAATTTGGGATTGCTGGTTGAAATGATATATACCCGTATATATTTAAATTGCGGATTGAAATGATAAATATCTGTATCACTTGACCATAGGATAAAAAATTATATACAAACACCGTTGTTCTATATATTGATATTTTGAAAAAGATTTCTACTGTTTTGAAAGGAAATATATATGGTTTGATTTAAATTTGAAAATATTGTGTATATGAATAAGTTTTAATATAAATTAAATTTAATAATAAGCTTTAAAATTTGTAAAGTTTGATTTAAATAAAATACAATATGTTTAGTGGAAACTAGCTATAAGGGCCTCTTTAGCTAGTGCAATTAGTTTTTAGGACACACAACTGAAATAATTACTTTTAAGGACAAAATGCAAAATAATTAGTTTCTAAGGCCCAAAAACCTAAGAAATTATGTCCTTGAAAGTAATTGGACTGCTGGCTTTGTCCTTAAAAGTAATTATTCTGTTGACTTTGGCCTTGAAATTAATTTTTACGGATGTGTGTCCTAGAAACTAATTGGACTGCAAAGTTTGTCCTTCTAGTGAAATGCCCCGTATGTTTAAGTATTATTCAAAATTATATTTAAAAATAGATTTCAATGATTTCTTTAAGTTAAGGTTAGGAAGCTTAATTTGAATTTATTATATTTAATTAAGAAATCTGTTTAATTAAATCGATTTGGAACTTACTGAATTTGAAGGATTTTAAGATATGAATTTTATAACTTGATTTCGGTTTAAAGTGATTAAATGGATATGTCAAGTTTAAAATAAATTGAAGAAATTTTTGGTGATTGTAATTTAAGGGTTTATTTAAATGATGTTAGATTGACTAATTGAATTTTCCAATATTAAATAATGGTAAGTTGAATTTGAAATATAAATGAATTTAAGCTTTAAAATCTATTGAAATTGAAATGGTTTAAATTGTAGTTTATATATGTATTTGTAATCGATATAATTTGAAATGATTTATCGAAACTGAATTGAATCGAAGTTGAAGAATTAAGATTGAATTAAATTATAATTTTGGAATTCGAGTTGATTCGAATCTATTTGTGAAATTTGAGGAAACTATTTTATTACATAAAGTATTTTTAAATTATATTTTACTTTATAATTATTTTAATATAAACTATTTTAATATAAACCATTTTAATATAAAATATTTTTATGTAAACTATTTTATTATATATTATTACTAATATCTAAACTGTTTAAAAGAAAGTGATTTGGTTTTGAAAGTGTTATAACTTAAAAGTGATATGATTTTTGGAAATGGGTATATTTGAAATGGAAATGATATTTTTTCTGTTTTGAAGTATAAACTATGTTGTAATGACCATGGTGTTATAATAATTTTTGGTTGTTAAAGAGACCGGGATCGAATATTGTCATACTCTCTACCAATACCGGAAACCACTTTAACAACTGTGTACATGGTGGAGATTCCAGAAATGAAGTAGGATGGTTTTGGTAACAATTTCAATATGGTATGACGTGATCCTGACTCCCGTGAGTCATCTTAGATGTGACTAAAATCAGGTGCCATGTTGGGCCAAGTGAGGTCATTCCTTCGACAACATTCTATTGCTTTTGTGATTGTTTTGTTGACCATCCCTTGATTTTTGATATGGGAGTGTGTCCGAGGTGGGCGGTAGTAGCTGCTATACGTTACCACCAGTCCAAATCCGCAAATGGTATATCTACCCTAGCATTTCCTCGTGTGTCGTGTTCACATGCCCTAGAGCACCTTCTACGATTTGTTTTGTACCATACCTATGTGATGTCCTCTGTGCAAACCTCTCAAAGGAGCGTACGACATTGTATAGACTACGGGAATATATGAAATGTGTTAAGGGGGATATGGGTAAGGCCTTAATGCTATTTTATTATCTTTTACTTTACTATAGACATATTATAATAGCGTATATTACTACATAGTAGATAGTTCCATGGATCCTTAGAGGATGGTTATCCCAAACATCCTTTAAGTTACTTGTATTCGGTTGCTATTTCACTTGAGTTGAATTTAATGATATAAGAATGTTAATCCTGACTCGAGTGTTTTGTGTTTTGCTTTACGCTTGGGTCAGACTGAGTGGCACAACATTTTAGACTCACCTTTGGAGTTTGGAGCTTTGTTTTGAAGATCCATCTCAGCTATTCAGCTTTCTAGTTGATTGATTCAGAGATGCCATCTGTTTGTATTTGAGACTTCATTGTATCTGAGATATTCTATTGTATTTTATTTTAAACTCGGTTGTATATATAGTAGCTTCATGAACTACTATTTATCTATTCCGCAGCTTATTATTGTAATACTCTATGCCTGTAATTCTGTGATTTATTTATTTACTGTATATGCTGAGTTTTGCCAAATTTAAATTAACAATCTGATATTTTGAGCAATTCAAGTCCGACATTTGCGGATGCGTATGGTTGAAAATACTAGGTCATTACAAGTGGTATCAGAGCTCTGGTTTTAGGCAAAACTTAGCATATGTAGTAAATTTAATTACAGAATCACCTTCATTCGAGCTTAAATTCCTTTCCCCTTGATTCGGTTTCCTTTGAGTTTTGGAACCTCCCCATTCATTTTGAGATTCATTCTCATCTCTCCCTAATCGTGCTTTTCTTAATTTTTGGAATAAGTCATAAATCCACTTCGATTGATCTTTAATGAATAAGCATTCCCGCTATTCCTAGAACAAATTGTAAAGGGGTGAAACTCCTTTACAACGAGAATTTATTCATCGAAGATTTCTATATCCTCGATTTACAATGCTGTTATCTCTCACTATGCCCGAACTTTCTTTCTTGTGATCAGATGTCGATTTGCCTCAGAATTCTGCATCGATCCTATTCTTAAAGTCACGGTTGACCTGATTAAGGTTGCCGGCGATTAATATTAGTGTATCCATCTTCTAGTTAATTATGTTATCTTATCCCCCTTCCGAGCCTATCTTCTAGTTAGATTTCTTTTGATTAGGGTTCCTTTAATTTGAATCCCTATCCTTGTTCTGAAATATATTCTTGTATTAGAGAGTGAGGGAGTGTATTTGTAATTTATATAAAGATGTTTTATATTATGTTGTTTGAGTGGTTAAGTTTGAATTTTGGGTTTCGATCAATTCATCTAGCTAACGCTATCGATAGAAATTCCAAAACACTTGCATAGAGCAAACTAAAACAGTATTGTTTTAATTTGGTAAATGAAATAAATCTTTGTATGATTATACTATATATATATATAAGAAAAAATTTCTGAAATTAATAGCTAAATGAATTGATTGTTAGAAATGATAATATTTGTTTTTTATTTATTGTGGTTTATAAACTGATTTGGAATTGAAATGAAATTTAATTGAGAAGTTGAGAATTCAGTTTCTGGTATTTTCAAAAAAAAATTGATTTTTAAAGGTTTGAAAATGCATTATTTGAAATATTTTCGAATAGAAATGGTTTCAAAAGAATAAATTTTAAAGTTTTAAACCTGTACTCTCTTCATTTGTCGCTGGAAAATAATTTTGGTGATGATTGCAGCATCATCGACATTCATTTTCGAGTCTCGAAGTGGAGAGGCCCTTAGTAGCTTTGCTACACTTTTGTTTTGAAAATAAAAAAGGATTTGATTTAAAATTGTTGGGTATAATGTGAATTATAAAATATATATTTATATAATTATTTCAAAGTAGTTTGAAGTGAAACTGGAAATTTGAATCTTAAGTTTTACATTATGAAAGGTTCCAATTATTGGAATAAAGTGAAATGTTTGAATAATTGGAATGTCTGAAATGATAAATGGAATTTAACCAACTTGAAATAATGAATTTGAACAAACTTATTTTTATAACACTAAATTACATTCTAATATATATAACTTGCGTATAATATTCAAAAAGCCAAAATGTTAGGATATACTAAAGGGTTGTACAAGAAGAAAATTAATTATTAAATTGTTCAAACTAAAGATCTGGCTTGATATAAATGTTGCACATAGAAGAAAATTTTATATAATATTTAATTACACTCTGAAACATTAATATAACTTACCTAGAAAAGTTTAAATGTAATTAGAATGTAATTAGATGATATACACTAGGATAAGAAATAGAATATCAAAAATGATATTTTGTTAAGGGAATTTACTGATAATAAATTGGATAAAGAATAAAGAAGAAGAAATTTATCTACCGAATAATATATGGTTATAAGATGTTTATACACGTAATATACATTTTGCAAAATGTACATTAAGTGGAATGAATTAAATAAATACGGGAGAATGCTAGTTAAGCAAATAAATAAGAACTTAAGAATAGTGAAATTGAAATTTTAAAGGAAACCAACTGAACTAGGGTCAAATGGGAAAATAAATGAGTTAAATCAAATAAATTTTGTTCTAAAAGGGAAATTTTGTAAGAAAGGCTAATAAATAGAAATCAAATCTATTGATTGAAATACGTTAAATTTAATCAATAAAATATGGATATAATGAATAGTTATTGATTTAATAAAATAAACAGGTATTTAAAAATTGAAATCTGTATAGTTGAAGTTAAATGTTGCGGTGGAATTAACCATAGTTGATCAAATAAAACAAGTCGATTGGAAAATCTAAGAAAAGGAGACCAATCAAACGTGAACACAATAAATTTGATCGATTAAATAAAATGAATTAGAATTAATTAATTAAATATATGGTTTAAATTACTTGTGAATTGTGTATTTTGAATTTCAATCTATTTTCCCTTCTGCTTGTTTCTATTCTCCTACCTCCTTCCTTTTTGGGAACGAAAAATTTTAAGTAGGGAAGAGTGTAACAACCCAAAATTTTTAATAGTTTTTATAACGTAATTAACTGAAAATTTTCTTAAATTTTTTTTAATTGAATTTGGAAATAAAATTTTAATATTTGGAACACGTTTATTTTAACATAGCAACTAGTAAATTTTCATCTTATAATATGGAAGTTTATCTGATTGTGTAATTCTATTTCAATTTAAATCTGTTAATGATTGATGATAATAAAATGTTTTCCAAATCTGAATATTTTTCTACAGAAATTTTTAAATTATCTTCTGAGTGAGAGTCGTGCTTCATTTCTTCACATTTGGACTGCTATTGCCCCAATTATCTTATTTTCGGCAAATTTGCAGCATTTTCGGTACCAATTATGGGCTTTTGATCAGACGATCCCATCGTTGATATCTGCATAACGTTTTGATCGTCTCGTTATACTGATCTCTGCAGTATACTCATTTCTGTATTTTGAGTTTCGTGCACGACGATCACGATAAAAAAGCTCCTTGTAGCGGTACCAAAAATTTTGACTTTATAATTTCCTTTTTGCTTTTCAAATCTAAAACCTGCTACCCAAACAAGCAGTAAATTGTTTTAATTACTTTTGCTGAATCAAGGGGACTGACCGTTACAATTTCTTTTAATTTTATATTCATCCAAAATTTTATTTACTTTTTTTGGCTTCTTCCCTTCTTTGTTTATGCGTGTGTTACAATATGTAATATGTTATATAAATTGTTCAAATCAGTTTCCAAACTGCTTAGTCTCCCAAAAACAAAAGGCATTATACTGTCACCTCTCCCTTCTCTAATTTATTCTATTTGGGTTTTGCTTTACCCTCTGCCAAACTACCCATTTTCGCATCTACCTGCTCTTCCCTCCACAAGCAACACCCCTAACCACAACCGAGTCACTCAGCACCTCCCCTCGCCACTATATCCAACCTTGCGGCTCACTCGTGCTTGTTCCGATCACCCAACACGGTAGCGGCAAACAACCCGACACCAGTGCTCCCCTCTCGGCCTTCCTCTGTTCGGTACTTCACTTCGTCACAAACCGTCGCACAGCCAACCTACTGCTCATGTAGCCACCGTCACCTCACTTCGACCAAGCGTTTCTCCTCTCTCCCATCTTCTACTCGACTTGCTTCTATCCCCTGGGTTTTTGAATAAAGGTATTAATATTTTATATGAGATTATAAAAGATCTATTCAATTATATGTAATGGTTTATAAAAGTTGTTCTCAGGGATGTATATAGTTATATAATGAATAGTAATATACATAGTTATTCATATTGATGTCGGTTTAATTCATAACAAGCTTTTGGGAATATAAGACTTATATGGACAAGTATATGCTTGCTACATATTATAAAAAAAAAAATTATATATATATATATAGTTTTAAAACAATTGTTGCAGTTGTGTAGATGTTAGCTATATATATATTAGTCCATACTGATCCTATCGTATTTTAGTTTGAAGTTAGGCTATATTTTGAAACAATTACAATATATAATATAAATAAATGTATGTGTATATATATTATGTTGTATATATATGTGTATATATTAATCTTAAATATATATGTTGTATAGCGATTATTGAAGTTCGGCTTCATGTATACGTACTATGAGGTTGTATATATTATAAGTTATATATTTTGTATAGTTCATATGTATTTGTTTTAGTACTATTTATATTCTTATAAAGTAGCTGTAGGTATGTATGGTATTGCTGTGTGGTATGTGTGTGTGTGTGTATAGAAATGTATAAACTATAAATAAGGTCTCCAAAGTTTTGCATACGACTGGCGCGTGTCATAAATAAAGTTATAAAAAGTTGTTTACAATATAGTTAAAAAAAACTTTTACATTGTGTGTGCATATTTTCATACAAAGGAATAAAAATATGTATATATCATAATGATTCAATCTTTGTGTGTGCTTAAGTTAAAAGTTGATTTTATTATAATAAGTATGTAAGTTAAGTATAAAACTATAATTTCATTCAACATAGTGGAATTTCCTCTTTGAATATAAATAATATGTTTTGTTTTTATCTATATGGTTCAGTATATATATATATATATATATATATATATATATATATAATTTAAGATGTGCTGAATCTAAGATATGATTCATATATATAATATTATATATACCTAAGTTTACTTAGATATGATTATATATACCTAAGTTTACTTATATCAATTATCTTCATCGATCCAGTTTTGATTTGACTTCGTCAATTCCTATTTATCAGCTTTGTTCGTCGATTCTTGCCAATCTAGCTTTGCTTTTGGATTTTTGGTTGAGTTCATAACTCATTTCATCTATCGAATATCTCTAGCTTCGAAAAGTGAGCAATCACTCATGATTAACGTTCTTATATTTATTAAATTTAATTTCAATTGAAATGACAATTGAAATATGCTGCTAACTTGAACTGTTATTTATTTAATTGTTATATATGAGATGCTATTATATGTAATTGTTCACCTATAGGATATGACATCATATCCTAGTGTTTATATTTTATTTAATTTATATTAATGATGTATGCCTATTATATTATTATCTTATCTGTTATCCCTCTACAAGTACACTGTTAGTGTAGAATTCCCTGTGGGTTGAAATGATACATACCCGAACGATCTATAGAATTGTAGAAAATCTTTATGGGTTGAAATGATAAACCCAGGAGATTTTCATTTGAATTGAATTTGGGATTGCAGGTTGAAATGATATATACCCGTATATATTTAAATTGCAGATTGAAATGAAAATATCCATATCGCTTGACCATAGGATAGAAAATTATATACAGACACCGTTGGTCTATATATTAATATTTTGAAAATGATTCTATGGTTTTGAATGGTAATATATATGGTTTTATTTAAATTTGAAAATATTATGTATATGAATAAGTTTTAATATAAAATAATTTATTAATAACCTTTAAAATTTGTAAAGTTTGATTTCAATGAAATATAATATGTTTAAGTATTATTTAAAATTATATTAAAAAATAGATTTTTAATGATTTCTATAAGTTAAGGTTGGGAAGCTTAATTTGAATTTATTGTATTTAGTTAAGAAATTTGTTTAATTAAATCGATTTGGAGCTTATTAAATTTGAGGGATTTTAAGATATGAATTTTATAACTTAATTTCGTTTTAAAGTGATTAAATGAATATGTCAAGTTTAAAATAAATTAAAGGAAATATTTAGTGATTGTAATTTAACGTTTTATTTAAATGATATTAGACTGACTAAGTGAATTTTCCAATATTAAATAATGGTAAAGTTGATTTTGAATATAAACGAATTTAAGCTTTGAAATCTATTGAAATTGAAAGGGTTTAAATTGCAGTTTATATATGTTTTTATAATTGATATAATTTGAAATGATTTATCGAAACTAAATTAAATCAAAATTGAAGAATTGAGATTGAATTAAATTAGAATTTTGGAATTCGAGTTGATTCGAATTGATTTATGAAATTTGAGGAAACTATTTTATCATATAAAGTATATTTTACTTTATAAATTATTTTAATATAAATATTTTAATATAAACCATTTTATTATAAACTATTTTTATATAAACTATTTTATAAAACTATTTCATTATATATTATTATTAATATCTAAACTATTTAAAAGAAAGTGATTTGTTTTCGAAATTGTTATAACTTGAAAGTGATGATTTTTGGAAATGGATACATTTGAAATGGAAATGATATTTTTTTTTGTTTTGAAGTATAAAATATTTTGAAATGACCATGGTGTTATAATAACGTTTGGTTGTTAAAGAGACCAGGATCGGATATTGTCATACTCTTTGCCAATACCGAAAACCACTTTAACCAATGTGTACATGGTGGAGAATCCA
Organism: Allium cepa; assembly: GCA_030765085.1. Taxonomy (NCBI): domain Eukaryota; kingdom Viridiplantae; phylum Streptophyta; class Magnoliopsida; order Asparagales; family Amaryllidaceae; genus Allium; species Allium cepa. The sequence goes on from CM060929.1 coordinate 788,633,330, forward strand.
GAAATGAAGTAAGATGGTTTTGGTGAACGATTTCTATATGGTATGACGTGATCATGACTCCAGTGAGTCAGCTGTGATGTGACTAAGATCAAGAGCCATGCCGGGCCAAGTGAGGTCATTCCTTCGATCGGGCACATTCCTTCAATACCATTCTATTGCTTTTGTGATTGTTTTGGTGGTCACCCCTCGATTTTTGATATGGGAGTGTGTCCGAGGAGGGTGGTAATATCTGCTATGCATTACCACAAGTCCGGATCCGCAAACAGTATATCTACCCTGGCATTTCCTCGTGTGTCGTGTTCACATGCCCTAGAGCACCTTCTACGATTTGTTTTTTACCATACCTATGTGATGTCCTCTGTGCAAACCTCTCAGAGGAGCGTACGACATTGTATAGACTACGGGAATATATAAATATTATCAACGGGGATATGGGTAATGCCTTAACGCTATTTTAGTATATTTTACTTTACTATAGACATATTATAATAGCGTATATTACTACATAGTAGATAGTTCCATGGATCCTTGGAGGATGGTTATTCCAAACATCCTTTAAGTTACTTGTATTCAGTTGCTATTTCATTTGGGTTGAATTTATTGATATAAGAATGTTAATCCTGACTCGAGTGTTTTGTGTTTTGTTTTACGCTCGGGTCAGACTGAGGGCACAACATTTGAGACTCACCTTTGGGTTTTGAGCTTTGTTTTGAAGATCCATCTCATCTATTCAGCTTTCCAGTTGTTTGATTCAGAGATGCCATCTGTTTGTATTCAAGACTTCATTATATCTGAGATATTCTGTTGTATTTTATTAAAACTTTGTTGTATATATAGTAGCTTCATGAACTACTATTTATCTATTCCGCTGCTTATTATTGTAATACTCTGTGTCTGTGATTCTGTGATTTATTTATTTACTGTATATGCTGAGTTTTGCCAAATTTAAATTAACAATCTGATATTTTGAGCAATTCAAGTCCGACATGTGCGGATGTGAATGGTTGAAAATACCAGGTCGTTATAGCTCGGGTCGGTAGGAAGGCTAGGGGTTGGCATGGCATGAAGTAACATGGATGGGATTGACATAGTTCCAAGAAAGATGGGTCGGCATTCAAGGGGTCGGCATACCATTTAGGATGCGCAAGGATCAGTATAGCACTCAGGGTATGGAAGGATCGGCATGCGTGCTAAAGGGATTGGTAGGGGATGAAAATACAAGGGGATCGGTAGAGCATTCGACACTTCTTCATGGTTTGGTATGGATCGGAATTTTCTTGGTGTAAGGAGAATCAATACTGGTATGGATGAAGAGGGATCGACATTTTCTCAAAGTAAGAGGGATTGGCATTCTTGGAACGGTATGCCTCGGGAAGAGAAGGGGTCGGCATTTCTGTGAAGGTAGAAGGATCGACGTGCTACAGGATGGAAGGATCAGTGTAGTTTGTTGGAGGGAGATGGTTCGACATGCTTCAAGAAGGGATCAACGTTGATTTGGCTAAAGGAATAATGGTGGTATGATACCGATCGTTATTTTTTAGATGAGTTGGGCTTGACTATCGTTATGATGGGCCCATATAGGGGAGAAGGCCCTATAGCCGAAGTTTCATCTATAAATACAGCAGACTTGGCTTCAAAAAAAGGAGCTTCATTTTTTCTTCTCTTCATCTTCTACCTAAAGGTTACTTTTCCATTTTCATTCTGAAATCTTGGATTGTAATTGTATTCTAATTTCAATAATACAAAGGATCGTTTTAGAGTGGACGTAGACCGGAGTTAGCTGAACCGCTATAAATTTTATCTTCTTTATTTGCTTTCGTTTTAATTTTCTTATTCTTCATATATATTCTCTACATCATGTGCTATCTGTCATCTGTGACTGGATATTGATGCTTTCATATACAATTGGGTGTTGGTGGCCATTTTTGGTGCTAACATTTTGGTGCTTTCATCGAGAGAGCTTATACTCAGGGATTTGGAAGTTAGGATATTGGATTTGAAAACTTAGGAACTTGGATTTTGGAAGTAATGGCTAGGAAGTCAATAAGGAGAACACCACCGGAAAGGAGCCACCACGGAGGGAGTAAAGTGGCTTCCTCAGGATTTGGAGCTAATCGAGCATCTATCTACATCACCAGGGATGAAATGGAGACAATGATGGATGCTGTGCATGAGAGCATGCTGAAGAGACGGGAGGAAATGATGCAAAACCTACTCCAACTAATTGCACAAGCTAGATTCCAAAACCAAGGACATGGAGTAGCAGGGAATACTAGAAATATGGATCATAGAGTCAGAGTAGCAGGAGTTGAGAAAATCCAAAATTAGAACCATGGAAACGAAACTAATAGGCAAAGGAGTAGAGTAGAACGATCGGAGCAACCCCTCGCTAACCTAGAGCGGTCGACACCGATCCCTTAAGAGGGGTCGGTACCGATCTCCTACGGCAGGGAGGCATGCCCTTGGGTCTGGTTGATCGTGATGATCGAGGATCTGCGATCAATCCTGTGGAGCTAGATATCAATCAGAATTTGGAAGACCGACCTGAGGAGTACTTCCCAAAATTCCCTTGTCAACTCGGGGGGCAACTTGGGCATGATGATAGTAGACTACCGATGGAAGACGATGACAAGTTTGAGGAGAAGATAAGGAAAGCTATGTGAGGAGGATTAGTGAATAGGGATTTGGAGGATGTAAATAAAAGTCCATTCGCTCCAAATATCAGGCGGGCTAGAAATCCACCAGAGTTCAAACTACCAACACTTGAGGCATATGATGGAAAAAACGGATCCAGCTATTCATTTGATGAGGTACATAAGACACATGGAAGTACTGTGGGCATCGGAGGAAGTCGTGGCACGGTGCTTCCCCTTGTACTTAATGGATATAGCTACACTCTGGTTCAGACAGTTGGAAAGCGGCTCTATTGGCACGTGGACGGAATTGATCGAAAGGTTTATGAGGCAATTTCGGGTCCACGTTACAAGACCCAAGAGTGTGATGACTTTAACATCGATGAAAAAATGGAATGGAGAATCACACAGGGATTTCTCAACCAGGTTCAACGTGGCAGTGGCTTCGGTTTATCGACTAGACCCTCGATAGTTTTGGTAGCAGCAGTGTCAAGGATTGCAGATAATTTGGATTTCAAGATATCATTAGAACGGGATCCTCTGGTAGATCTTGGAGAGCTTGACCATGAAGTAGAAAGGTTTCTGTGACAGGAAGATGCAAAAAGCCGATAGAGAAGGAAGAGAAGAAGTTGAGGTTTATGCATTAAAGGCGGAGATCCGCCCGGGGTAGATTCAAATAGGGATAAAGGAAAACGAAAAGCATAGGATAGCTTTGATGGATTGAAGTGGCCATGAAGGGAGCTGAGATTCACCTCTTACACGGAATTGCCTGAAACATTATAACGGCTATATCTGGACACTAGGGGCCAGATCCCTTATTGAAGGCCATGAGGAGGGAGCCTACCAATAATGTAAAAAAAGTCAAAAAATACAAACTGTTCCATCAGCTGAACAGGCAAAGTACAAATGATTGTAAGCATTTAAAGGATGAGATTGAAGGATATATCTGAAATGGTAGGCAGTTGCAATACGTGAGAATGTCGGGAGCAGTAGTGGAACAGGAGCGACCACCATTTGCATCGAATGGAAACTGCCCTAGATCTAGGCTTAAATTGTCATCAATTGATCGGAATGGCAAAGAGTAAGTAATAAACTCTGCAATAGAACATCTATGTCACTTACACATGCACGAGATCGCAAACGGTCCTCAGGCATTCTCTGAAGTGACAATGAACCGTCACACCCGGAGATACATGCACTTTGGTGTTTTAGTTTTTGCTTTTGTTTCTCTTTTTAGTACTTGGACTTGGTTTTTTAGTTGGATATTTTGATTATAAAACTCACTCAAACATGAAACCCGACATTGATAATTCTAAGTCTCATCCAGACACTCACATTTCGCCCCAAATGGCATACGATCTCAAAAGATCGCATTTGGCCTCGAATGACATACGATCTCACATTCCATCTCGAACGACACCTGATCTAGGATGATCACATTCTACCTCGAATGGTACCCAATCTCAAATGATTAGATTTCGCCTCGAATTGCATACGATCTTGAACGATCATATTCCGCCTCGAACGACACCCGATCTCGAACGATCACATTTCGCTTCGAACGACACCCGATCTCGAATGATCACATTTCGCCTCGAATGGAACCTAATATCAAATGATCATATTTGTCCTTAGATAGACACTCGATCTCGTACGATCATCATCGGCCTGGTACAGATGCGTGTATGACTAACGGTCCTGAACGACCATTATTAACAATCAGGCTGGATCACTGGTTTGTTTACAGGTCATCAATAGTTTTCGAACAATGGGCTTAAGGCAATTCAAAACATGCCTTCCTATCGCAATGCGTGTTTTGGAGGGCAAAGTGTTAACCCGCCTTTCTTCAAGGAAGTGTACAGGCAGATTTAACCCAACAGACTTTGCGGTTATCAAAACCGATGAATGTAGAGTGATGATAGTAGGACTCGGAGGAAATGTACAGATGGTTACACAAAGTCCGGTATGAACAAAGTGAAAGATGTGTAAAAGTTTTATAACATCGTCGAGGGTTTTGGGGTCGATGTGCATCAATGTCGATGATTTTATGTTTTAAAGTCAAAGCCGCATGGCCATGACGTTGCACCTTATCTTTGGAATGCCAAAGAGGCTTCTTTTATGTAAGTTAAAACTATGTTTTAAAGGGGTAAAGAGGCCTATGTATATAAGGGTCGACTACCTATGTCTTCGACAGTCAGCCAAATAACTTATAATGGTTATAAGTTTTGTTTAATACGTTGATAGCTTATAGTTTATAAAGATCGTCAACACCAATCTCGACATGAATTTTTCTGAAACTTGAAAGAAATTAATTTTTTGTTTTCAACCTTGGATAAGGGTCGACGTGGATTTAATAATGTGTATTATGTTTTATTTTAGTAAAGGTGAAGAGCTTTATGCTTCTACTTTGACATAGTCATTAGGGATATTAATGTCATTTTAAAATTTGTAAACCTCGACACTATCACTAGGGACATCAATATAGATGAACTTCGACATTAATCTTTATTAACTTAATAAGAGTAGCGAGCCTATTGTTTTATGACTTCGATTCTAAACATTGGGGATACCAATGCTATTTTGATTATAAATGTCGACACGATTATTGAGGATACCAAAGTAGGTTGGTTTCGACAAACTAATATATTATTAACTTCAACTTTAAACCTTGGGGATACTATATCTTGGAATGGATCAATTAGGGATACCAATGTATGTTACTTTGAAATATTATAGCTTTAAGAGGGGATAAACTAATTAGGGATACTAATAGACATGGTAAATCATATGGATAACATGAATAAGAATAGAATCATATGGGTAACATGGATTAAGACTAAAACATGTGGGTAACATGAATAAACTGATGGGTTCATAGTCATCCTAAGAAAACAATGAGATGGGAGATGGATAATCCACATAAATGCTTGAGATGGATAGTTATATGAGGATAATAAAGGGTCCATAGTCATCTGAGGAAAACTATGGGATGTGTGATGGATAGTCCACATCATTTTAAGTTAAATGTAACGTGTGTTATGGTTAGTCCACATAATTCTGTGTATGTTTAAATGTGAAATAGGTAGTGCACACAATAATAAGATGGATAGTCAGTTTAAATAATGATTGGTATTCGTTTGAAATTATGACTGGTAATCTAATGAATTGAGATGTGTAATCTAATACATATTGCATGATTATAAATGCTAATTTTCTATTTTCTAACTATTATGGTTGTAGGAGCATAGTATATGGTTGTTATGTTTTGGTTAGGATGCCGATGAGGAGAAAACCTGTTTTGCTCAGCGGCGTGGTGTCACTAGATATCTATTAGGTTTGAGATGGTATATTATTATGCATACTAGATTATTGACTGACCCGAAGTTTTTGGTTTCCCCCTTAAACTCTCAAGTACTCATTTGAGTGGGTCAAGAGTAAGGGATTTCAAGTCATCCAGTTAAACGAGTAAGCTTCCGAAGATATGCAGGAGGCAACTAGCTATTAGGAGTTTTATCTATTTCCATTGTGTATTCTGGTTTTGTCTATATGAATGTAATGGCAAACGGAGACGTACATGAGGCAACTAGCTATTAGGAGTTTTATCTATTTCCACTGTGTATTCTAGTTTTGTCTTTTTGGATGTAACGGAAAAGTTGTATAATTACCAACTATTTGACTCCAATCAACTAAGGAGGCATCTTCATATGTCGCTCTTAAAGTATTTTGTATAGTTATGTTTTCTTTGAACGTGGGTTTGCGAATAAGATTATGTAATAAATATGAAATGTTGTTTGTGAAATGAAATGTGAAAATTTGTTATTAAATTGTGTTTGAAATTTTTTCATATTTATGTGCTTTTGATTATTGATATGATTAACAGAGCAACATTTTGTCGTCGAGAATTAATAACTATATATGACTGCAGCATCCATAGCAATTAGTTTTGGGCCTCAAAATAGGGGATCTCATAAGTTGGTATTAGAGCATAGGTTTATGTAAAACTAAAGAATTTAAATCTAAAAAAGATTTTGAAACCATAATCCTAATGAATCAGAGAATAAGATCAAGATTATAGGATAATGCTGTAGTAACATACTTATACTTGCTATATGTAAGTATGCATTCTCTCCTATCTCTTAGACCGTTCTTCTGTATCTTACTAAGGCTCATATGCAGATTTATGAGAAAGAAAGATATGCAGCTAGGAAACGGAAGAGTGAATCTAGGTGGAGGAAGCACTAGAATTAATGGAAAACCTTGGCCCAATACCAGGAGGAACCAGGGTCGACAGACAAATGCTAATCAAAATGCAAATGCCAATGTAGATGTTGCGACTCCACCATTAGATTTGAGGACTATGTACCGTTCTACGTCAATATGATGCAAGCTGAAGCAGCCGTAGGGGTAGCTAGAGGAAATGCTATTAATGCAGGAGGAGTCAATCCTGTAGCATCAGCTGGTCATAACAATGCTAAGCTGAGTCGAGATTACATCAGCCTAGGTGGAAAGGCTTTTCAGTGGACTGATTATGCAGATAAAGTAGAAAACTAGCTATTATGTAGCAGAAGAATTTTTTTCGATTTGGTCTAAATGATGAGCAGAAAAGGAGATTGGCTTTGAGATAGTTGTAAGGAGCCGCTTTATTCTGGTGGAATGGAATTACAATAGGAGTGCCTAAGGAGGAGTTGACTTGGGTAAAGGAGATTCGAAGAAGGATTTTTGTCTGAAGTAGATAAATTTAGCCTTGCCCATGAAATTTAAGGATTTGAAGGAAGGGGAAATGTCTGTGTTGGGGTACTCTGATTAATTTGATTAGCTGTCCATATATGGATTTTCCACTATTGACATTGTTATTAAGAGGAACGAGAAGTTTATTTGAGGGTGGAGTTCGGAGATTGCTTGGAAAACTATGCAAAATCTAAAAGATCCATCGAATATAGTAGTGGATATGGCTGTCAGGACCAAGCAGTTGCCAAAGGGAGCGACCATGATGTTCATGATTATAAGTTGAATGAAAAGATGACCACGAATCGATATCTTTTGCCAAGAATTGATGATTTATTTGATCAGTTGCGTGGAGCCAAAGTATTTTCCCAGTCGGAATTGGCGACAGGGTTCCATCAATTGAGAATCGTAGAGGATAGTATTCCGTTAACGACGTTTGAATGTGGTATAGCTCATACAAGTTGATAGTGATGCCATTTGGATTAACTAATGTGCCAGCTTTCTTTGTGGATTTGATGAACAAGATTTTCCAAGAGCACTTGAATAAGTTCGTGTTGGTGTTCGTTGATAACATTTTGGTATATCCTAATGGTAAAAAAGATCATTAAATTCATCTTAGAATAGTGCTAAACGCGCTGAGGCAGCATTAGCTGAAAGCGAAGTTTTTGAAGTGTCATTTTTGGAAGGAAGAAGTGAGGTTTCTTGGTCATGTAGTTTAAGATAAGGGGTTGTCAGTCGATTCAACTAAGATCGAATCTATTAACAATTGGAAAAGACCGATATGGTTACTGGCATAAAAAATTTCTTGTATTAGCTGTCTATTACCGGAGGTTTATCAAGGATTTCTCATGGATAGCAGCGCCTTTGACTAAGCTAACCAGAAAGGACGTGGATTTTATTTGCTCTGAAGAATGTGAGATACCATTCCTCAAGTTGAAGCATTTTTTGACCAATGCACCTCTATCACTTATTCTAGATGGGAATTGGGTTCTAGTTGTGTATACGGATGCGTATGGAACGTGATTAGGAGTTGTGTTGATGCAGACGGGTAAAATGATTGCCTACTCTTCTCAGTAGCTCAGGCCACATGAAGTTAGATATCTGACTCATGATTTGTAGTTGGTAGTGGCGTTTTTCATGTTGAAAGTTTGTGGACACTACCTTTTAGGAGAACGATTCGAGTTATATACTGATCATAAGTCTTTGAGGTATTTATTCTCTCAGAAAGAGTTGAATATGAGATAGCAGAGAGGTTGGAGTTTTTAGCAGCTTATGATTTTGGTATTGAGTATGGATCTACGAAAGGAAATAAAGTTGCAGATCCAGTTAGTAGGAAATATCAAAATGTGGTGTTAGCTATGTTGGAAGAATGGAAGGACTTGGCGGCATTGACTACTTGTAGTGTGCAGTTAAGATCGACTACTGGTTCTAGTCAAAGTACTACCATGTTGTTTGGTTTAGAAGTCTGACTCGTATTGATTAAAAGAATTGCTTCTAAACAAATGGATGACCGAGCATTTGCTGAATGAACCAGAAGATTGGAAAATGGGAGTGAGATCGATGATCTAAAAGACTTTATTCTTGACCAGAGGGGATGGTTAAGAAAGAAGGGATGGTTACGCGTTTCGAATGGGAGAAACCTAAGGAGGGATGTTCTTAGGGAATGTCATCGATTGAAGTTTATGATTCATCTTGGGGGAACTAAGATGTATCATGATATGAAGAGAAGTTTCTTCTTAGAAGGTATAAAGAAGGATGTAGGCTTATGGTTGAAGCAATGTGCAAATTGCCAGCAAGTGAAATCCGAACGTCAAAAGCCAAGAAGAGTGCTTCAGACTTTGGAAATATCGGTTTGGAAATGGGATTTGGTATCCACTGATTTTATTGAAAGGTTGAATAAGGGAAATGAAAGTATTGGGTTGGGGTAGATAGGTTGACCAAGAGTACCCGTTTCATTCTTGTAAGTCTACCAGGACGGTGCTTGTAGTGGACGAGTTGTTTATGAAGAATATAGTTATAATGCATGGGATTCCTTGTCGTATAGTCAGTGACAGAGTTGCCTTGTTCACTAGTGAATTCTAGTTGAGTCTATAGGAAGTATTAGGCACCAAGCTTAAGATGAGTACCGCTTATCACCTATAGACGGATGGCCATACAGAGAGAGTTAATAAGGTACTCGAAGATTTATTAAGGGATTTTTTACTAGATATTTGTGGGTCATGGGAAGACCATTTGCACTTGGTTGATTTTTCCTACAATAATAGTAATCAAACTAGTATAGGAATGGCACCTTTCAAAGCTTTGTATGGAAGGCCGTGTAAATCACCAATATGTTGGTTACAAATCAAAGACGGATTGGTCATTGGTCCAGATATGGTGAGAGAAGCCGTGAAGAAGATTGAGTTAATCTGATATAGGATGTGAGAAGCTTAGTCTAGGTAGAAAAGTTATGTAGATAAGATGCATAAGGCTTCTAGGTTCTCAATTGGAGACAGAGTTTTTATGAAAGTATCATCGATGATAGGTGCAGTACGTTTTGAGAAGTCAGGGAAACTGGCTCCGAGATATGTTGGACCGTTCCCTATTATAGAGAGGACCAGAAAACTCGCGTACCAAATAGAGTTATCTAGTAGTTTAGTAGGTGTCCATAATCTATTTTATGTTTCTCATCTTAGGAAGTATGTGCATGGTCCAAAGACTATCAATGCTCCGACTGCATTAGAAGATTTAGTTGTAGAACCGAATCTAACTTTAGTGAGACAGCCAGTTCAAGTTGTAGGGAGAGATGAGAAGAAACTAAGGAACAAGACAGTCGGATTGGTGAAAGTCTAGTGGAGTGACAATGAGAAAGACTATACTTAGGAGACAGGGGACAAGATTATGGATACTTATCCTAAGCTATTGATGGAATGTTCTATATTTGATTGTATATAGACTTAGTAACTGGCATATAGTAGCATTCGTTGCATGTTTGATATGCTTGTTTTGTAGTCCTTAACGAATTTCGAGGATGAAATATTTTAATGAAGGGAGCCTGTAACACCTCTATTTTTTTAATTGCACATTATTCAAGACATTTAAGTGGATAGATTAAATAGAATAATGTAAATGGTTTAGGTGAATGAGAATTGGTTAATTAGTGTGGTCGTTCCATACTTAATCACTTAAGAAGGATTATTTTAAACTTAACATATAAGAGAATATGATAAGGGATATTTAGTTAGATCCAACTTTCACCCATTAAACCCTCTATCCCTCATTACATTCTCACTTTATTCATTCACAAAACGAAAAAAGAAAATATAGAGGCCGATAATGTTTGCGCCAAAATGGTCACAAATACTCGATAGTTAAAGAAAGCACCAATTCATAATCATAGATCTCAACTGACTAGTATGCAGAGAATAAAAGATGAAGAACACACCAAAAATTCAAAAGAAAGCAGTAAACAACACAAAATTTATAGTGTTTTGACGATCTAGTCTACGTCCACTCTAAAGTCGATGACTATATTGATATTCACTTGATGATTACAATCGATTACAGCAGATAACGATGTATTGTAGCTCTAAAATTCGAGTACAATGGCAGTGATGAAGTACAAAGTTGAATCTGGAAGAGTCTGGACATCCAAGAGTCGAAAAGATCCCTCTTCTATAGGCCCTGGGGCCCTATTTATAGGCGTAGGAGGCTGATATCTCACTTAAACTTCGGGAGACTTCTTTTGGCATGTGAAGGGGCCCACGCGATCGATCCCATAAAGTTTCGACTCGATCCGTAATCGATACGAACCAATTTCGTATTGATCAAGAATTTGTCCAATAGAGTCGAAACTTGGCAGGAACATTCTTTAGCTTGTACGTAAGCTTCAGTGAAAATTTCATAGCATTTGGACTTGTGAATAGTGAGATATGATCGATACAAACTTGCGATTCCATGAAGAATGTCACGTTCGAATCGATCTCTTTGTAATGATCGTTTCGAATCGATCAACCCACGTGTCCAGGTGATGACATGGCGCGCACTCCTCGGATCGATCCACTTTCTATGACGAGATGACCGAGTCGCCCCTTGAACTTCGCATTATTCGCATCGAAGGCCGTTGCATAGATCGAATCGATTAATAACGTGCACTTCGTATCAATCAACAGTATGCTCGGTTCGAATCGATGGAGAGGGTTTAGTTCGTATCGATGGAGGTGGCATAGTTCATATCGATGGAGGTGGATCCTATTCGTATCGATCAAAGATGCTTAAATTTGATGGATATGAACAAGGAATGTTGTGATGGATACGAAATAGTGATGCTTGATGGATATGAACTAAGGTCACTTGATGGATACGAACCAAGGCTATCTGATGGACTCGAACAAACATGGTTCGATGGATATGAGCAAGGTAGTTTGGTTGATCGATTCGAACAAGGTATAATTCCCTGATGGATACGAATTGCATAGTCCAGATGGATTCAAACCAAGGTTAACTAACGGGTACGAAGTAGTGTGATCCGATCGATGCAAACACGAACGATTCGAAACAAGGTTCAATGATGGATGCGAAAACATGGCTATCTCCTCCAACTTGCATCGTTCATGACTTGAGCATACAAACTCGAATTGACTTGAAATTTGGAATGCTGGCTTTCATGGCTTCGCTTGTCGTGTCTTGTTAACTGTAGCTCGATCCGGATTCGTTCAAAATTCATCGATATCCATTCGGGACGAATTGTCTTTGGTTCTCGGTTAAACTTTCGTATCACGGCCTTGCCAAAAGCCAGGATAACACTTGCCCTCAAAACAAGCCTTGTGGTAGGAAGGTATGTTTTGTAACGCCACAAGCTAGATGTTCATATCCTGTTGATGACCTGCAAAGAAATTGATAGTCTTATCTGACCACAATGACGATCTTTCGGGATCGTATGTCATTTAAGGTGATATGTGACCGTTCACAGTCGGATGCCATTCGCGGCGAATGGTGACTGTTCATGGTCGGTTGCCATTCGAGACGAATTGTGACCGTTTGTGGTCGGGTGCTGTTCGAGGCGATTTGTGATCGTTCGTGATCGGGTGCTGTTCGCGGCGAATTGTGACCGTTCACGGTCGGGTGCCGTTCGAGGCGAGCGTGTGTGGCCGGGGGGGACTTAGTAACATCAATACCAGATTCCACATTTGAGTGAGTTTCTGGATCGTTTGTTAGGGCAGTTTATCGCCATCTCAGAGCATGCCTAAGGACCATCCGCGACCCCGTACATGTGTAAGTAGCTTAGCCGTTTCAGAATTATCAAAACCAGATATCCATTCAACTGAGTTTCCCAACAGGAATTTTTGCAAAATCAATCCAAACATGAGAAGCAAAAAACAAAAGCAAAATAGTGACGTCGGAGCGCAAACTCCTACATCGATGTGATTTATAGTTGTATCAGAGCATGTCCGAGGATCATTCGTGATCCTGTACATGTGTAAACAACTTAATCGTGGCGGTGTGGAGTTTGCCACTCATTCGTCATTATCTCAATCAATTGTTAACAAGCTGACGCCTCGATCCCAAGCCGTCTTTAGTTGGTGTAGGCGGTGGTCGTTCTTGCTCCACCGTCATGGCTCTCCTTCTCACATATTGTGATAGCAAACCATTCTAGACATGCCCATCGATTTCATCTTTCAAGTGTCTGCAGTCATTTGTACTATGACCATTCAGCTCATGGAATAAACAATACTTGTCTGACCTTCTTTCATTGCTGGTCGAATCTCTCCTCATTGGCCTTCGATAAGGAACCTGTCCCTTGGTGTCCTGGTAGATCCGCCCCCAAAGTCTCATTCAGCTTCATATATGAGGTGAATCTTGGTTCTTTTCATGGTCGTTCTGATCCATTATCGTTATCCTTAGCCTTTCGTTTTCCTTTGCTAGTTTCTGCACCTTTTTCAGGAGGATTTCTGCCCTTGATTGCATAAACATCGATTCCTTCTCCTTCTTCTCTTTCAGCATTTGCATCCTCTAACTGTAAAAATCCTTCAGCCTCAGATAAAATTCTCCTAGATCCATAGGGGGATCTCTTGTCAACAAATTCTTGAATTCTGTGCCGTCAGCTATGCCCGAACTGCCATCAAAACCATGGATGGATCCGGTCGATCCACCGACGCTGCTGGTGCATTGATTTGCGTCAAAAAGCTTCTTAAAGATTCCCTAGCTCTTTACTTCAGTGCTGCCAAACTCATCACATTTTGGGTCTTGAAATGTGAACCCTGAATTGCCTCATAAACCTTTTAGTCAAATTAGTCCATGTTTCGATAGAGCCACTCTCCAGTGGCCTAAACCATAGCGCCGTAATGTCTGCCAGGTACAATGGGAAGCACCGGGCCATGACCTCCTCTGATGCCCCTAGCACTTCCATATGCCTCATATGCTTTGTCAGATGAACCGTAGGGTATGTCCTCCCATTATACATCTCGAATGATGGTAGATTAAAATCCGGTGGGTTCCTAGCTCGCCTGATATTTGGAGTAAAGGGACTCCTATTCACATCCTCCAAGTCTTTGTTTACCAATCCACCTCTCATAGCCCGTCTAACCATCTCCACCAATCTGTCACTATCTACGAGTTGTAGTCCTCTCCCACTGCCTTTGACCTGCCCTTTGAGTTCACGAGGGCATCCTGGAATCTGTTCTCCTGGTTGAGCATCCGTTCCTCTACCAACGCCGTGGTGCTCCGGTCCACCTGTTGCTCTTCCCGAGATTGGGTCAACATGCTCTAGGTGAGTGCCCCTAGTTCTGGTGCCGCCCCAAATGGTCCTGCTCCTTTTTGAATTCTGGTTGCTCCATGCTCCCGACTTCTCTCTCCAGCATATCCTGCAGTCGCGTTCCACTGATTCTGCACTCCAACTTGTCCAACTTTTCGAAGTGGATTCTGCATCATCTCCTCTTGTCTCTTGAACATTGTTTCCATCTTATCCCTATTGACGAAGATCGATGCCTAATTAGCTCCTGAGGAAGCCTCTTGACTCCCTTCATGCTGGCTTCTCTCTGGTCTTTGCCTTCTACTTGATTTCCTTGTCATAACGTTTCAGATCTGAATCCTTAAACTTTCAAATTCAACAAAATGATAGAATCCCTGAATTAGCCTTCTCAGTGAAAGCACCAAAATGTTTGCGCCAAAAATGGTCACAAATACCCGATAGCTAAAGAAAGCACCAGTTCACAATCACAGATATTAGATGACTAGTATGCAGAGAATAAAAGTTGAAGAACACTCAGAAAATTCAAAAGAAAGCAGTAAACAACACAGAATTTATAGTGGTTCAGCGATCTGGCCTATGTCCACTCTGAAGTTGATGACTTTATTGATATTCACTTGATTATTTCAATTGATTGCAGTGGATAACGATGAATTATAGCTCCGAAATTCGAGTACAATAGTAATGATGAAGTACAAAGTTGAATTCGGCAGAGTCTGGATGCCTAGAGTTGAAAAGATCCCTCTTCTATAGGCCCTGGGGACCTATTTATAAGCGTAGGAGGCTGATATCTCACTCAAACTTCGGGAGACTTCTTCTGGCATGTGAGGAGGCCCACGCGATCGATGCCACAAAATTTTGACTCGACCCGTGATCGATACGAACCAATTTCGTATTGTTCAAGAATTTGTCCAATGGAGTCGAACTTGGCAGGAACATTCTTTATCTTGTACGTATGCTCTTGTGAAAATTTCATAGCATTTGGACTTGTGGATTGTGAGATATGATCGATGCAAACTTGCGAGTCCATGAAGGCTGTCATGTTCGTATCGATCTTTTTGTATTAATCGTTTCAAATCGATCAATGCACATGTCCAGGTGATGATGTGGCACACACTCCTCGGATCGATCCACTTTCTATGCCGAGATGACCGAGTCGCCCCTTGAACTTTGTCTTATTTGCATCGAAGGCTATTGCATAGAATGAATTGATTAATAACGTGCACTTCGTATCTATCTGCAGTATGCCCAGTTCGAATCGATGGAGGTGGCGTAGATCGTATCGATGGAGGTGGCTCATGTTCGTATCGATCAAAGATGCTCAAACTTGATGGATATGAACAAGCAATGTTGTGAATGACATGAAATAGTGACTGCTCGATGGATACGAACTAAGGTCACTGGATGGATACGAACCAAGGTTATCTGATGCACTCGAACAAGCATGGTTCGATGGATACGAAAAGGGGAGTTTGGTTGATCGATTCGAACAAGGTGTAACTCCCTGATGGATACTAATTGCATAGTCCAAATGGATTCGAACCAAGGTTAACTGATGGATGCGAAGTAGTGTGATCTGATCGATGCGAACACGATCGATTCGAACTAAGGTTCAACAATGGATGCGAAAATAGGGTTATCTCCTCCAACTTGTATCAATCATGACTTGAGCATATGAACTCGGATTAACTTGAAATTCGGAATGCTGGCTTTCATGGCTTCGCTTGTCGTGTCTTGTTAATTATAGCTTGATCCGGATTGATTCAAAATTCATCGATATCCATTCGAGATGAGCTGTTTTTGGTTTTCGGTTAATCTTGTGGTATCATGGCCTTGCCAAAAGGCGGGATAACAGACAATAACTCAAGCCAGGGAACGAGATTAAGGGCATTTAAAGGAGAAGATGCTTAGGAAGATTAAAGCCATATCAAATCTCGACTCGAATAATTAATCTAAGGTGAACAATGTAAGAAACATCTCTCTTTTCTTTTTTTAAATTCGGTTATGGATAGTACTCGAACAAATGTTGTTTGATTTACCAAGACATGGATTTTTATTCATTATTGGGATAAAATAATGAATTATGGAATTTTTATGAAATTACTTGAATGGGTTTTAAGGGTAAAACATTAGTTTTTAATCTTCAAATGGTTCGAATTTTTGATATGTTTTGTAAAATGATATTTTGGAGATGGATTTTTAATTTCATAGTTTTTCAAATTATATGGATTATTTTATGAATTTCCTAAGGTGGAAATAACTTAATTTTGGGTTTTAATTACTTAAAATAATTAAATGTGGTTTCTGGCTTTGAAATTTTTATATAGTAAAGAGAAGGATATTTTCTAATTTCTGGGAATTTTTGGGCTTTTTCCTAAGTGATTTCAATTTATGGTGAATTTATTATGAAAGATAAGCATTTTAAAGGTTAAGTAATTATGAATATTAATTAATTATCTAAAGTATCTTTTTGAGCTTGAATAATGAGTGCGGCTGAGATTTCTGAAAAGGATTTACAAAAGAATGTTTTATCCACTAGAAATTGGATAATAATAATGATTTGGTGAAAAGAGTTTGCTTTATTAAGTAAAAAAATCAGTTTTTACTATTATCATGATAAGGCCATGCTACCCCCATCATCTTCGAGCCTAAGAAAAGGCTAGATTCCATGAGTGTTGATGTTGTATTGAAAGAAAGCGTAGGATAGTTACTTCAACAACTATGTAATGGTTCCAAGTAGGCCAAACTCGACCTTGTCGACGACATAGGGTAGGTGGCAATGGTACTTCTTGTTTTACTTGATGTTTAAAAGCTAATATCGACGTCGACAACATTGCTTGTCTTCACTGCAGTTTTAAACAATATTGCATCTTGTCTCTTCGTTGTTTTCCAAGCTAAGGCAGCAATGCCACCTTTATTGACTTCGACTTCAACTATATATAAGAAGCGACATAGTAGCCGAAGTAACTTAAGCGTATAAAATTTTATAACGTCATCGAGGGTCTTGGGAGTCGATGTGCATCAAGATCGATGGCCTTATGTTTTAGAGTCGTGCCGCTTGGCCACGACGTCGCACCTTATCTTTCGAATGTCGAAGTGGCATGTTTTGTGTAAATTAGAACTAAGTTTTAAAGGGGAGAGGCCTATGTTTATAATGGTCAACGACCTATGTCTTCGGCAGTTAGCCAAATAATTTATAATGTGGTTTTAAGTTTTATTTAATAGGTAGACAACCTATAGTTTATGAAGGTCGACAATACCAATCTCGACACGAATTTTTCTTGAACATAAAAGAAATTAAATATTTTTCTTCGACCTTGTATAGGGGTCGACATTGATTTGATAACGTGTGTATGTTGTTTTATTTTATTAAAGATGAAGAACCTTATGCTTCTACTTCGATGTAGTCATTTGGGATACCAATGTCGTTTTAAAATTTGTAAACTTTGACACTATCGCTGGGGAAACCAATATAGATGAACTTCGACATTGGTTTTTATTAACTTAATAAGGGCGACAAGCCTATTGTTTTGCGACTTCCATTCTAAACATTGGGGATACCAATGCTATTTTGATTATAAATGTCGACATCATCATTGGGGTTACCAAAGTAGGTTGGTTTCGACCAACTAAATATGTTATTGACTTCAACTTTAAACCTTGGGAATGCTATTGTTTGGCATGGGTCAATTGGGAATACCAGTGTATGTCACTTTAAAATGTTTTAGCTTTATTGGGGGATAGCTTTATTAGGGATACTAATAGACATAAGTTAATCATGTGGATAACATGAATAAGAACGAAATCATGTGAGTAACATGGATTAAGACTGAAATATATGAGTAACATGAATGAAATGATGGCTTTATTGTCATCCTAGGAAACCTATGAGATGTGAGATGAATATTCCATATCATGTTGGAGATGGATAGTGTCAAGGACGATAGTGAATGGTTCATAGTCATCCTAGGAAAACTATAGGATGTGTAATGGATAGTTCACATCATTTTAAGTTAAATGGAACGTGTATGATCTATAGTCCACATAATTCTGAATATGTTTAAATGTGATATGGGTAGTCTACACATAAGATGGATAGTCAGTTTAAATTGTGACACATAGTTATTTGAAATTAAGATGGGTAATCTAATAAATTGGGATGGGTAAACCAATATATGTTACATGATTACAAATGCAATTTTTATGTTCTAACCATCGTGGTTACAGGGGCACTGTATATGGTTGTTATATTTTGGTTAAGATACTAGTGAGGGGAAATCATGTTACGCTTGACGGCGAGGTCTCACTAGATATCTATTTGGTTTGAGATTGTAGGTTATTATTCACACTGGACTGTTGTCTGAGCCAAAGTTTTTATTTTTCCCCTTGAACTCTCTGGTACTCATTTGAGTTGGTCAGGAGTAAGGGATTTCAAGTCATCTATTTGGACGAATAAGCTTTCGAAGACGTGCAGGAGGCGACCTAGCTATTAGGAGATTTATCAACTTGCGCTGTGTATTCTGGTTTTGTCTATTTGGATATAATGGCAAAGTTGTATAGTTGTTAAGTATTTGACTCAGATCAACCAAGGGCGCATCTTCATATGTCGCTTTTGGAGTATTTTATACAGTTATATTTTCTTTGAATGTGGGTTTGCGAATGGGATTATGTAATGAATATAAAATGTCATTTGTGAAATGAAGTTTGAAAATTTGTTATTAAATTATGTTTGAAATTTTTTTATATTCATGTGGATTATTGATATGATTAAATAGCCATATTTTGTAGACGAGGATTAATAACTGTGGATGACTATAGCATTCATAACGGTTTGTTTTGTACCTCCAAATAGGGGATGTTGCAGAAACAGATATAGATTTGCGTATAGATATGGATATGGATGTGGACTTATGACACAAGGAGATGATCCAAGCATTATATTGCTCCTCTGTAGTGCTTCGATGGGCTAGGTGGAGGAGGTGGATGTTAAGCGACCCTTTAAGCAATGAGTAGACCAGGGTTTGAATCCAATTGGCATGAGGCCAATAGGCTTTCCCACGGGCTTTGGGCGGTCCATTGAAGTAAGTCCTATATGTGATTTAGGTGACGATGGGCAATGGTTGACCTCGTAAGGAATGAGGTCAGTCTAGGAAAGTGGGTCCATATAGCGATGATGGGGTATAACTAGATATGTATGATATTTAGGTATGTTGTAATGATAAGGCGTGAGGTGACTGGGCGATAGACTCATATCATGCTATAGTATTATCATTTTTAGTATATGTAAAAGTACGGCTCACTCACCAGACATATGTTTGACACCTTAATTTTTTCCCTTTATATATATGTGTATGTGTGTGTGTGCGCGTGTGTAGCCAAATTGATGGAGTTTAAAGATAATATGTTATCAGAGACGGAGACACATTTGTCAATATTGTGTAAAATTTAAATAAGTGTTGTAACCCGAACTTGACTATTGGCATGTAATGGGTTGTAGTTGTATTGTTCAGAAACATGTATTTGATATTATAAACATGGTGATGTAGCTATGGTTACTATTGATGTATTATACTTTATTTCCTTCTGCTTTGAGAATTTGAAAGTAGATAATTATTAGATAGTGTTAGTTAGAACTGTACCTTATGCCTGATTTCTGTCTGTGCTTGTATATGTTTTATCTTACCCCCAACGACTCTTACTTTTGATTCTCGGGCTGTCGACGTCGGTTCGGGCATTGGACCTAGGGTAGAGAAGTCAGATTGTTACAATCATATAGTAAAGTGTTTTATTGGCAACTTATATATATATATATATATTAATATATTTGTATATATACATGTGAAATATATATATATAATTTGCACGCATATATTTATACGTTCTAAATTTAAATATTATTTGTGAATTATTTTAATGGCCGAAATATGCACATATATATTTATCTGTTTCACGTTCCCTTAAATTATTTTTATTAAATATTTATATTACATACACATACATCACACTTAGGTATCGTCTTAACCATAAGACAAAGCGATCGATTTTCCACACGTACCCCTTGTATATGTTATATGTATGTATTGCTATTGTTTTCATATTGTGATTATGAGTATCATAACATATTAAACATAAATTAAAATATATTAATACACAAATGCTAAATTAAATTATTAATAAATTCATTTTCAACATTAACGCTAAATAATATTCTAATCAAAATAATTAAATTTAAATATTTGAATTTCTTTTATTAATAAAATACTCAATTTTATTATGTGTAAAAATATTATTCACACATAGGAAAATTGAATATCTAGTGCAATTTAATAAAATGTAAAACACAGTTGAATTTCACCCTTTTAACCTCGATGCCCGCGCAAATGATCAACCAATGGTATCAGAGCATGCATTGTGTTTGTTTGAATAATTAACCGCCACGTAATGTAACGATCTAGAATTTCGGTCATTCTATATTTAAATATTTAATTTATTTTAAATATTCAAAAGTTAATTTTATAAGCTGAATAACTTATATTTGAAATATAGTGATTTAATTGGATAATTAAATTGTTGATTTAATATTTGAAATTGCATAAATAATTGGAATTTGAATTTAATGCGAATGAAAATGATTTATAAAGTTGAAGTAAATTTTATTTGAATTGGATTAATGTTATAGAACTTTTAAAATTGAATTAAACGTTAAATTGTAGAAATTGATTATTTTAATATTCAATTAACGAGTGTAAATAGCCATTTTTCATACAGTCTTCGATTTCAACGAAACTAGTTTCGTTGGATCCGTAATGTTATATTATTGTAGGATTTCAAATTTCGTGTCAATCGGATTTACGGTTTGTCCGGGGGAAGCTAAAACGCGTAGGAATTCGTCTAAGTGAATTTTAAATTTAAATAGTCGATTCGAAAACCTATCTTCCAAATATGATCGAATTGGCTCTCGATATATATTCCATTGCATACGAAATAAGAGTAAAACATTATAAATTCTAAGTGGCACGCTTCATTTGGAGTTTGGAAATTTTTTGGGTGAATAGTGTCGCGAAATTTTCTATAAAAGGACATTATAATTTCACTTTTTCATCAAAGAAACCCTAGCTAGGGTAAGCCGCCACCGGCTCTAATATTTTCAATGGCCGAAAATAGAAAACATTCTTCCCTCTATCTCTTCTAATCCATTCACGTTCAACAAAAATGATCAACTACAATGTTGTAAAGCTCCTCAAGCTCGAAAAATCCAACAGTCAAGATCGGATATTTCATGGTAGATCGTCGGCGAAAGGGGTTTGAATATGCAACATTCGTGCATAATTTTTGATGCGATGGAGAGGCCGAGTGTGACCGGTCATAGGGCGGTGGAGCACGAGGAGGCGAACTGCGTCATGGCATAGTTCGATCGACTTGCAGTTGATCGGGGAGCAAAATTCGCTTGAAAAAGCGATGGCTATGGATACTTCGGTCGTGAAAAAGGAATGAAGGGAGGAAGATATGTCGAGCGGCCCAGAACTTATGATAATCGAATGGAAGGCAGAGATAAGATCTAGGTTTTAAAATAAAAATAGGAATTAAAAATTATATTATTTAAAATTCGTACAAAGTTTAAAAATCCATAACTTCTTCATACGAGGTTCGTTTTTAACGAAACAAGTTGCATTGGGTCCATATTGATGAGCACTATATTTTAGAGATGGTCTGGAGTTGATTGGAGCTAGTGAAAATTTTGGGTAAAACCAAATGCCTGTTTAATTTTATTCGGAATAAAACACAGCAACCGCTATTGGAATCAAAGTGAGTACAACTCACTCTTTCTGACTCATTGATATTTTTATATATAAGTGAGAATAAATTTTATTTATGATGGTTGATGATTTTTTGGATGATATATGATACACTATATATATATATCGATTGGTATTTGGATATATTCCTGCCTATTGGAGGAGATGAGACCCTATACGTTCCCGTGTATTAGCGAATGACCCTTTATATGCGCGTCTGCCTCAAAGCGGACATTGTACACATGTTCTAATATGTATATTTTTTGTAGGTGACAGGTTGAAGCGATCTAACTGGATTCCTCACCACTGTTGATTTACTCACAAATATTATGATATATGTTGTTATCTTATGATATATGATGTTTTGGTTGATGTGATTGATGTATTTAGTGCTGTTGCAGCATTGGGCCTATTTCTGGATAATTTAAAAAAGTATAAGTGATGATTTCGATTTAAACGAATTTTTAAGTGATTTTGAAAATAGACGTTTTATTAAATTTTAAATTGTTGAGTAAATGGATTTATTTAAAAAAAAATAAACTTTATAATTTTTATTGTTATAAGAGTTATGATTTTTGTGATATGTAACCAGAAATGTGATTTTTGAAATATGGAATTAATTAGTTGGTAAAATAGTTTAAATGGAGATTTTTGAATTATGATAATTATATATATATATATATATATATAAGATTTACAAATTGATATTTTATAAATCAAAATGATGGAATTATAAAGGAGTTTTGTAAGAATGAAGTTATAAATGGATTTTATAAGTAAATAAGATCTATAGATTTATGAATTTGTGAAGTTATAAAAGCGATGAATTTGTAAATAAATGATATTTAAGTAATTAACTTATAAATTAGATTTTGGCATGTAAATGGGACATAAATGGAATTGGTTAATAAAAGGATTTTATAAGTGGACGTTTTTATTAAAATGTAAATGGAATTTATAAACATTGTTTTATAAATCCGAAATCAATTAAATTTGATAAGTTAAATATAGAAGTTTGTTAAAGGAATTTCATCCACAATTTTGGACAGTGGATAATCTTTTAATTTAATGTGCAATAGTAATGAATTTGGTAAAAGGATTATATTCATGATTTTGGATAGTGGGTTATTCTTTAATAAATATGTAGAAGTGATGAATTTGGCAAAGGAGATATATTTACGATTTCGGACAGTGAATAATATTTTGAATTAAATAAATTTTTTGGGCAGTGATATTTTAAATGGAGTAAAATGATTTGAAGATGTATTAAAATGTGTTAAGTATCGAAACCATAGATTTCAACATTCTTATTTGAAATAGATGTCTTTGAAAAATAAGGAAATGATTTTCGAAAGGAAATGTCTTTTATAACATTCTTATTGTTATAGTAGATGATTTTCGAAAGGAAATGTCTTTTATAGTATTGGGGTTTATATATCTATCTAATTTTTGAATCCTCATACTAATGATTTTTGGTTGTCGTAACGATGTTTTACGCAACATTCGTTTGGACTCGAATAAATGAGCTCACAGAGAATCTTTTCCTTAAATAATAAAATATATACCTAATCGTGATTTAAGTATATGGAAAATTTTCTAAGTATTGAAAATAAGTTGATTTGTGAATTACTTATTATTAAGTAAGTATATGGAAATGTTTTCCAGTGTTGAAATGGTTTAGAGAATATATCTTTTTAAAGATAATTTGAAGTGAATATTTGGCAAGTGATTTGACTAATAAAAGTTTAATTAAAAGGGCCTAGTGATTTTTATGATGCTAAATATTTGTTTGCTGCTTTGATAGTTAAATAACCGACTATCAAGTTTCGCCATTTTAGTTCCTCGACTTGATGTGTGAACTATTTAGTCGTAGACTTAGTACGTAGCCTTCTATGTAGGCTTGATTATCATTTGTGTTGACGATGTTGATTCGTATAGTGTGGAGACTCCAATCTATCGAGCTTCCTTCTTGGCCCGAAGGATAGCAAGTTGAAAGTTGGAGACGTGATAAGTCTATGAGACTTAGTTTTTGTGTGAGGCTGAGAAATGCTTTTGCGTTGTTGGTACGAAGAGACCGGGATCAGATATTTCTAAAAACCACTTCGGACCAACGTACATGTGTTCGATTGTGCAAGTTATTGATGATATTGATTTTGAGGATTTTCATGGTGGAGGACTTCTTTTTGATCATTTGGGGTTCAAATCCCAATATACATATAGTACCAGCGGTCTCTTCATTATGAAATATCCAATGCAAGGACTATTCGCTACTAATCCTAGGCATTTCCCGACAGGATGTGGTAGGAAAGTACCTTCGGATTGTCCTGTTCCTGAATAACTTGTATGGATGTTTGTCTGTCATTGCATTTCTATAGATTACATACATTGGTTTTTACAAACGTATATCAGTGCTGGCGGAGAAGGCAACTACTCTTAGCTTAACACCCTACTTGAGACGTATGAGCTTAAGGGTTATATTTTTATGGAAGGCAATTAGTAGTCAACGAAAATGGCCGTATGGCATTGTAAGTGATGTGACTGTGATATAAAACATTACCTCAGGCATCATCAACCAGAAATGACCAAAATAGGGTTAGATGCGGCAAGGCTAAGTGGGTCACTTCCAAGTAGGGTATATCATCCTCTTTTAGATATATGTTTGCACGCTATGACGTCGTGTATCTGATTTTTGTGGATTGTAAGCTAGAGGGCCCTCGGTAAAGGCCGATAATGACCGAAGGATGACATATTCGGTACCATCTAGTTATAAAGGTGGGTCGGTCTTGTGTTGGTAGAGGGCATATTTTCTGTACCTCGGGACATCCATCTAGAGGTGTACCCAATCGAAAGGTAGTCCCTTCACCTGGTCATTTGTATGGAAATCAAACCCCACTACGAGCTGCGATTTTTTTTGTAAAGGCATAATGAATAGCCTCGAAATGCTATATGGGTAACCATTTCAACTATGATTAATATTATTTGTATATACTAGACACTAGTATAATATAAGAGGATTTGATATGAAATGTTTTAGTTATCGTAAGGTAAAAACATATCCGTGTTTATGTGTAGGCGTGTCTTGCAAGATACTTTTATTTTGATAAAGGAAAAGTTTGGTAATTTAATGAATTCAGTTGAGTGTGTTTCTCAAGGTGGTTAACCAGATTGATCCAGGCGTTCTTCCCTTTCAATGCTTGGGTCAGACCAAGTATATTTACAGGTTCAGTTTTGATGATTTTGGAGCTTCAGCAAGAGAGCTGAAGACCTTTATTTTAGTATAACGTATCTATTTTGATTATTCGATGCTTAATTGTTTATATTATCAGCAATTGTGAGGACATGTTATTATAACTGTCCAGGCTGATGATTATTGATTGATTGTCGAACTCTGATTGATGTGTGTGTGTGTGTATATATATATACAGTTTTTGTTTTGTAAAGATCATTGATATGATATTATATGTTTTTCGCTGCGATGTGAGATTCTGTATTGTTCTATTTGGTTCTACCTTCTCTCTTTCTTCTCTTCTCTTCATCTCTCTTCTTCTTTCTCTCGACTTTCCATCAGACTGTGCTTTTTGGGTCGGACATGTGTGGTTTATTGTCGATTCAAAGGGTATGGATTTGTGGGTCATCACATTTGGTATCAAAGCTTAGATTTTCTATATTTCTAAGCTTTGATGTGTACTCAGTATAGATAGGGACAGTAGCACCCTAAATTGAGTTTGATAATATCATATATATGAGCGTGTATTTGTTAGTGATACAAAAATGTTTTATATTTTGTTTGCCTATACGTTGAGTTGTTCATGAATTCTGGTCAGTATGTGGGACGCCATGTTATCGATAGGGATTTCCAAACACTTAAATGAGACAAGTCAACAAAGTATTATTTTAAATTGGGTAAATGAAATAATTTTACCTCAATTATATTTCATATATAAAGAAACAGTTTTTTAGTAATTATTAAAGTTTATATAAAATGATTGTTTGGTTGTTGAAAATGTAAATATATATAAGTTAATAAAAGTTGACTGAATAATCTTAATGGAAACAACAATTGTAAAAGAATGAATTGAATAAGAAAAAGAATTATATAGCTTGGAATTATAATTAAAATGATTTACAATTGTGAAATAATCTTATATATAAGAAATGAAAATGTATGAGTATATTTATAAATATGAATTATAAATAAAAATGGATTTAACGAAGAATTTGAAAATTCTGAATCCCGTTTATTTTAAAAGTTGTTTTTCAAAGTTAAAGATGTTATATTGTTATAAATCTAGATAAGATAAGTGAATTTGGATTGATCTTATCTAAGTAAAAAGGAATTAAAAAAAGAATATAAAGCACCGAATTCACTATCGTTGCTGGGAAATAATAAGGGTGATGACTACAACATTATCGGTATCATTTTCAAGTTTCTGTATGATGGATTTGCCACCAATAGTAAAGTCAAAATTTAAATTTTGTTGTGATAAACAAATTTGAGTTTAAAATCCTAGTTGTAATTGATAAATATAAATAAACTGAGTTTTGGACTGATAATATGAAATATAAGAAATTTTAACTTTAGTAAAGTTGAAGTAAATTTGAGTTAGCATAATAAAATATATGATTTGAAGTTTAATTAAAGGAAACTTAAATAAATTGAATTGAATTTGAACTGGATTAGATAAGTTATTGAAAAGCAAATTAAACTTTTAAGTGATTATATAATATGGATTTGGAAGTTTAGATAATAAGTTGTATAACTTATAAAATGAGAAAAAGTAAGTAAAACCGATTGTTAAAATGATTAAACAATTTTTTTAAGCAAAACGAAATCTGAATTTGAATAGTGATATGACTTTGACTTAAGTGAAAGTTCAATAAAATAGGATTTGAATTAAATTAGTAGTGAACTTAAGTTGTATAGTGAAAGTAAATGCAAATAAAAATAAAATGAAACATAACTTATGTAATGTTAAATGAAGTTGAATTTGATGTCAAAATGATTTTAATATCAAAGTAAATTACTAAAGTGAAGTGATGAATATGCAAGTAAAGTTGAATAATAAGAAGTTAATGAAATGATGTAGTTAAATGAATATGAACTTGAGTTATATAATGAAATTCAACTTTAGTTGTAAAATGAATTAGCAATCGAATTAGTGAATAAACATGGATTAGAAATGTTGTTGTTAAGAATTGGATAAAACTTAGGTTAAGAAGTTGTGGATTTATAATAAACATTAGAAGTGTTGTATAAAAATATGAATACAACAAATACTAGAATTCAATCTAAATTGAATAATTGAATATTAAACCAATTGAAATTAAAAAATTTAAACCAAATTAAGTGTAAATGAATTAAATAAATTTGGGTTATGTTTGGTTATGCATTGGTTGTTAAATGAATGTTAGTGGATTGAATAGAAATTCATTAAGTGTTAATGAAGTTGAAAGACTATAAATAGTTGAATTCGAATTGGAAGTAAGTGAATCAAAATAGAATTAAATTTAATTTGAATTGGAAGTGAACCAACTTGAATGTAAATTAGTGAATGTAAACTAATTGAATTTGAATAGATGAATGTTAGTAAATCCAATGTAAACGAGTCAAAATGTGAATAAATTGAAAATCGATTCAATGAATATTAATGAGAAGTGAATGTATATTGATATGGTTAGGTTGATTGGATAGATATTGGTTTGTTGGATACTAGTTGGATGATAATTGTTTGATGGTTGGATTTCTTGCTTTGGATTGCATTCTCTATATTGGCATATATAGTTGTTGTATTCGTATATGTTGTATATTGATATTACTTTCATATATACATGTTTCTCATTTGTTTGTTGAGTGTTTAGAAGGTGTGTATGGCATATGCTTCGCATTTGGAGCTCGCTTTCGTGCTATATTAGTCATATACGTTTGCTAATAATATATAAGGTACATATCTCGGATTACATATCGTACTTTTATACTTTTTTCCCTACGAGATGCCTCATCCTCGAAGATGAGATGTATATTTGTGATATATATATATATATATATATATATATATTGTGATCCTACAATGACTGAACCGCACAAAGGAGACTATGGTGAATTTTTTTGAAAATTTAAGGCGTAAGAATTTTTTTGGAAAAACTGGAAAATTTGTGATAACTAAAATTTTGATTTTTAATTTAAAGTTAAAATATATTAGTTGGCTTTGAAAAACTAACTTGTATGACTTATAAACTTAGTAAAGTTTTTGTAAGAAGTTTAACTAATGAGTCTTTGGAAAAGTTAAAGGTTTAAACTGTTGGTAATCTAGTTGAAAGAATTGCCTTGAAAAGTTAATGGATTTTGTGACTTTTTCGTACTTGGTAATTTCGAGGACAAAATTCTTTTATGTAGGGGAGAATGTAACGACCCAGAATTTTAATCATTCGATATTCGAATATTTAAATGATTTTAAATATTCAAAATTTAATTTTATAAGCTGAATAACTTATATTTTAAACATAGTGATTTAATTGGATAATTAAATTGTTGATTTAATATTTGAAATTGCATAAATAATTGGATTTTGAATTTATGTGAATGAAAATGATTTATAAAGTTGAATTAAATTCTATTTGAATTAGAATGATGTTACAGAACTTTTAAAATTGAATTAAACGTTAAATTGTAGAAATTGAATATTTTAATATTTAATTAACAAGTGAAAATAGTCATTTCTCATACAGTCTCAGATTTCAATGAAACTACTTTCATTGGGTCCGTAATGTTATATTATTGTAGGATTTCAAATTTCGTGTCAATCTGATTTACGGTTTGTCCGGGAAAGCAAAACCGCGTAGAAATTCATTTAAGTGAATTTTAAATTTAAATAGTCGATTCGAAAACCTATCTTGCAAATATGATCAAATTGGCTCCCGATATATATCCTATTGCATTCAGAATAGAGGTAAAACATTATAAATGCCAGGCGGCCTGCTTCATTCGGAGTTCGAAAACTTTTTGGGTGAATAGGGTTGTGAAATTTTCTATAAAAGGATGTTATAATTTCTCTTTTTCATTAAAGAAACCCTAGCTAGGGTTAGCCGCCACCAACTCTAATATTTTCACTGGCTGAAAATAGCCAACATTCTTCCCTTGATTTCTTCTAATCCATTCACTTTCATCAAAAATGATCAACTACAATGTTGTAGAGCTCCTCAAACTCGACAAATCCAATGGTCAAGATCAGATATTTTGTGGTAGATCGTCGGCAAAATGGGTTTGAACATTCAATATTCCTGTGCGATTTTTGACACGATGGAGAGGTCGAGTGTGGCCGATCGCTAGACGGTGGTGTGCGAGGAGGCGAGCTTCGTCATGGCGTAGTTCGATCGACTTGAACTTAATCGGAGGTGGAGCATAATTCGCTTGAAAAAGCGACGGCTATGGGTACTTCGTTCGTGAAAGGAATAAAGGGAGGAAGATAGGTCGAGTGGCCTAGACCTGATGATAATCGAATGGAAGGTTGAGATAAGATCTAGATTTTAAATTAAAAATAGAAATTGAAAATTATATTATTTAAAATTCGTACAAACATTAAAAATCCATAACTTTTTCACGCGAGGTGCGTTTTTGGCGAAACAAGTTGCGTTATGTCTGTATGGACGAGCACTATATTTTAGAGCTGGTTTGGAGTTGATCGAAGCGGACACTGTACACATATTCTTATATGTATATTTGTTGCAGGTGATAGGTTGAAGGAATCCAACTAGGTTCCTCACCACTGTTGATTTATTTACAAATATTGTGAT
This sequence comes from Allium cepa, assembly GCA_030765085.1. Taxonomy (NCBI): domain Eukaryota; kingdom Viridiplantae; phylum Streptophyta; class Magnoliopsida; order Asparagales; family Amaryllidaceae; genus Allium; species Allium cepa. Next base: position 788,663,002 of record CM060929.1, read on the forward strand.
ATATGCTGTTATCATGTTGATGTATTTAGTGCTGTTGCATCATCTGGCCTTTTTTGGGTAATTTAAAAATGTATAAGTGATGATTTCGATTTAAAAAGGATTTTCAAAGTGATTTTGAAAATAGACGTTTTATTGAATTTTGAATTTTTGAGTAAATGGATCTATTTTAAATAAATAAATGTTATAGTTTTTATTGCTATAAAAATTATGATTTTTGTGATATATAACCAAAAATATGATTATTGAAATATGGAATTAATTAGTTGGCAAAATAGTTTAAATGGAGATTTTTGAATTATTATAAACGGTTTATATATAAGATTTATAAATTGATGTCTTACAAATCAAAATGATGGAATTATAAAGGAGTTTTATAAGTGTTAAAATGAAGTTATAAATGAATTTTATAAGTAAATAAGATCTATAGATTTATGAATTTGTGAAGTTATAAAAGGAATGAATTTGTAAATTGATGATATATAAGCAATTAACTTATAAATTGGATTTTGGCATGTAAATGGGATTTAAATGGAATTAATTAGTAAAGGATTTTATAACTGGAAGTTTTTGTTAAAATATTAATGGAATTTATAAACATTGTTTTATTAATCCGAAATCAATTGAATTTGATAAGTTAAATATAGAAGTTTATTAAAGGAATTTCATCCACGATTTTGGACAGTGGATAATCCTTTAATTTAATGTGCAATAGTAATGAATTTGGTAAAAGGATTATATTTCACGATTTTGGATAGTGGATTATTCTTTAATAAATATGTAGAAGTGATGAATTTGGGAAAGGAGATATATTTACGATTGTGGACAGTGAATAATATTTTGAATTAAATAAATGTTTTGGGCAGTGATGTTTTAAATGGAGTAAAATGGTTTGAAGATATATTAAAATGTGTTAAGTATCGAAACCATAGATTTCAACATTCATATTTGAAATAGTTTTTATTGAGAAATAAGGAAATGATGGACTATAACACTATTGTTATAGTAGATGATTTTCGAAAGGAAATGTTTTTTATAGTATTGGGGTTTATATATCTATCTAATTTTTGAATCCGCATACTAGTGATTTTTGGTTGTCGTAAGATGTTTTACGCAACATTCGTTTTGACCGGAATAAATGAGCTCAAAGAGAATCTTTTCCTTAAAGAATAAAAAATATACTTAATCGTGATTTAAGTATATGGAAAATTTTCTAAGTGTTGAAAATAAGTTGATCTATGAATTACTTATTATTAAATAAGTATATGGAAATGTTTTCCAGTGTTGAAATGGTTTAGAGAATATATCTTTTTAAAGATAATTTGAAGTGAATATTTGGCAAGTGATTTAATTTATAAAAGTTTAATTAAAAGGGCCTAGTGATTGTTATGTTGCCAAATATTTGTTTGTTGCTTTGATAGTTAAATAATTGACTATCAAATTGGGCCATTTTAGTTCCTCGACTTGATATAGAAACTATTTAGTCGTACACTTAGTACACAGCCTTCTATGTAGGCTTGATTATCATTTATGTTGAGGATGTTGGTTCGTATAGTGCTTAGTATTACTCCAATCTATCGAGCTTTCTTCTTAGCTTGAAGAATAGCTAGTTGAAAGTTGGAGACGTGATAAGTCTATGGGACTTAGTTTCTTTGGGAGGCTGAGAAACGCTTTTGCGTTGTTGGTGCAAAGAGACCGGGATCAGATTGTGCAGGTTATTGATGATACTGATTTTCAGGATTTTCATAGTGAAAGACTGCTTGTTGATTGTTTAGGGTTAAAATCCCAATATAATATAGTAGCAGTGGTCTCTTCTTTATGAAATATCCAATGCAAGGACTATTCGCTACTAATCCTAGGGATTTCCCGACAGGATGTAGTCGGGAAGTACCTTCGGTTTGTCCTGTTCCTGGAAAACTTGTATGGATGTTTGTCTGACATTGCATTTCTACAGATTACGTATGTTGGTTTTTACAAACATACATCGGTGGCGGCGGAGATGGCAACTTCTCTTAGCTTAACACCCTCCTTGAGACGTATGAGCTTAAGGGTTGTATTTTTGTGAAAGGCAATTAGTAGTCAACGGAAATGGCTGTGTTGCATTCTAAGTGATGTGATTGTGATATGTTAAAGGTAATCGTTACCTCAGGCCTCATCAACTGAAATAACCAAAACAGGGTTAGATGCGGCAAGGCTAAGTTGGTCGCTTCCAAGTAGGTTATGATCGTCCTCTTCTAGATATATCTTTACATGCTATGACGTCGTGTATCTGATTTTTATGGTTTGTATGCTAGAGGACCCTCGGTAAAGGTCGGTAACGACTCGAGTATGGCATATTCGATACCATCTAGTTATAGAGGTGGGCTGGTCTTGTGTTGGTAGAGGGCAGATGTTTGGTGCCTCAGGACATCCATCTAGAGGTGTACTCATTCGGAAGGTAGTCCCTTCACTTCACCTGGTCATTTGTATGGAGATCCAAAACCCATTATGAGCTGCGATTTTGTTTGTAAAGGCGTAATGAATAGCCTCGAAATGCTATATAAGTAACCATTTCAACTATGATTAATTTAATTTGTGTATACTAGATGCTAGTACAAAATAATAGAATTCGATATGAAATGTTTTAGTTATCGTAAGGTAAAAACATGTCCTTTTTTTGTGTGGGCGCGTCTTACGAGATACTTTTATTTTAATAAAGGAAAATTTTGGTAATTTTATAAATTCAATTGAGTGTGTTTCTCACTCTGGTTTACCATACTGATCAGGGCATTCTTCCGTTTCAATGCTCAGGTCAGAGAGCTTCAGCAGGAGAGCTGGAGATCTTCATTTTCGTATGCACGTATCTGTTTGATTATCCAATGCTTAGTTGTTTATATTATCAGCAATTGTGAGGACATATTATTATAACTGTCCAGGCTGACGATTATTGATTGATTGTTGAACTCTGATTGATGTATATATATACATTTTCTATTTTGTAAAGATCATTGATATGATATTATATGTTTTCGCTGCGATGTGAGATTTTGTATTGTTCTGTTTGGTTCTATCTTCTCTCTTTCTTCTCTTCTCTTCTACTCTCTTCTTTTCTTTCTCTAAACTTTCCGTCAGTCTGTGCTTTTTGGGTTGGACATGTGTGGTTTACTATCGATTCAAAGGGTACGAATTTGTTGGTCATTACATGCAAGGCTCTATTTTTAGAAAATTCAAAGTAGATGGGTGTCTAAGGATAAGGTGCTTAAACTAAAGAGAATGTTACTCTAATTAAGGACAACCCTAGAGTGGAATTCCTCCTGATCTCATGGCCTTTACTTGGCTCATCGAAATGATCTATTTCTAGGGTATGATATTATGGAAGACTTAGAAGATTTTTTGGGCTTACGTTAATTCAAATGGCATATATGAATATTATGAAATTAATTTAAAATTATTTAGATTAAATAATTAATTACATAATTTTACAAAGAGTTGTTAAGGACCTCTAGCTCAAGTGGTTAGAGATATGCCACTTTAGATAAATGTTCTAAAGATTATGTGTTCAAGCTCAAGAGTGCTCTACATGAATAAAGTATCACTCATGTAATCAAAAAAATGTGTTCGAGCCCTTGAGACATCATAATGAGTGCTCTACTGTGACGACCCAACTTCCAAACTCCAGGAAGTCGCATCGCTAATAAGAAAGAAAGGGATAGAGAATAAAAAGAAAGAGAAGAAAGAAGAAACAACTCATCAGAATCTAATCAGCGGAATGAATAAATTATATTAATAACATAACATATTACATTGTTTACAACCACTATCAGAGTACACAGATAATACAACACATACTAGACAGTTATAAACACCTGTCTAGTATTTACAATATAATACAATTCAGAAACAACACAGAACGCATAGCGGAATACTATATATCTATCGCAGAAGCCTCCTGCTCCATTGCTCCTCCAATATTTGTCAAAGCTAACCTGAATCCCTTAGCTACTCGTAAAAATTTGAGTACCCAAGAGTTTATGAAAAACAAACATAAACTCCGGGTCAGACATGGGTCTGGTGTGAGTAACAGGTTAAAGTTGCTTAACTTTAAAAAAACCTTTTGAAAGAAAAGGTATCACGTAAGACTTCCCACACATAAACATGGAAAAGTTTTTACCTTACGCTAACCAAAACATTTGATAGGAAATCCTATGATATTATAATAGGTTTAGGGTTTTCAAGTATATATGAAATAGCCGAAATTGTTACATTCATTAAATTCCAGCTACTAGCCACAAAAGTGGGTAATACAATCAAAACCGTTGACACTTATTGGATTTTGGATTCCATACAATGGCAGGGCTACTGGGGTACCGCCCGTCACAGTACGTGGCCTAGATCACCGTACCGAGGACCACTCCCGATCCCCTGCAACACAAAGCCGGACCCATTCCTTACTGAACAGTTCCGAACAAGACAACCCCGCAGTTGGTACGCATATCCAATTGCCCACTAAGCCGAATAAAAAGGGTCCTCTAGACGGGGGAAAATCTTGCTCTCAAGTGGGGGCTACCCACGAAGCTTTGCTGCACCTCCCTTGTTTTAGCCATTCCCGGTCGTTGAGGCTTGAGGCTACGATTACCTTTATAGGACACATTATCTTAGAATGCTCATCGTCCTCCTGACGATGTGCTGAAAGCATTCAATCCATACAAGTTCGTTCCGGGTTCGAACGAAACCGAAGGTATTATCTCCTTACTCTCATTTTGGAATCACTCTCAGAGTTAACGACAATAACCCTTGCACTCTGAATCTCCATCTCGAGCCTAGAAGTACTATTTCTGTCAAACTCATCACGGAATCACCCCTAGAGTTATACTGACGTATAGTCCTTACACTTCGAGTCTTTACTCTTCACATAAGATTCACGACCTATCGTTAATATGGATCGATGTGGTTTTCGAATATCCAAATATGGAAACCCGATTCCGGTCACATCGAAATCCAAAGCGTGTCTTTTAGGTCCAAGTTGTTTTAGAGTTTAAAACAATTCAATTATATTATCTATATACACACGGATAGATAATTCGTAGATTCACAACAGAAAATTTATCACTATCATAACAACATATAATCCATATATCAAAAGATAATCCATATCATTATCACAATGCAACCAATGCATCCATATCAATCAACACTACTAATCTCATAGTTGAGATTTCCAAACCATTCAAGGCAACTATATCATCCATTCATAAGCGATGACCTATAATCATACTATTTATAATTAATTTAAAATAAATTAAATTAATTTAAAATGAATTAAACTAATTACTTACACAATATAAATCTTGCTTATATTATCATTAATTAATTACAAATTAATTAATTGATTAACCTCTAATTTATCATCTTAATTAATCATCCTTAATTAATTATACTTTAATTAATTTCATAAAATTAATTACTCTAAACCAAATACAGTAATTAACCTTTAATTACTTCATAAATTAATTAACTATAATTAGTTATATTTAACCTTAATTAATTACAATTAATTAATTACACTTAATCACTTATTAATGATTAACTAATCTTAATTAATCAACTTTAATTACTTCATTAATTATATTATTAATGATCTTTATTTAATTAATTATCTTATTTAAATTAATTACATTAGGTAATTAATCTCAATTAAACCATAATTATTAATCACCTTTGATTAATCACACTTAGTAATTAACTACCCTTAATTACTTATCAAATTTATTACTCCTTAAATTAATTCCTTTAAATAATCTCATGTTTAATTATACAAAATAATTTAATCTAAATTACTTTCACCATCCCAACATTATCTATTAATTACATCCAGTAATTATCTCTAATCACTTCACTGAGTAATTTTACTTCATTAAATTACATCAAGTAATTATTATCAAATCCAATATTTAAAATTAATTAAACTTAATTAATTAATTTAAACAAACCTCGGTAAACCCCATTAATTACATTAAGTAATTAATGTCTTAATTACTTTCATTTAGTAATTAACTTAAATAAATTTCACAATTTATTAACATTAATTAATTAATCTAATTAATTATTAAAAATTAATCATATTAATTAATTACTAAATAAACCTTAGTTAACGACCATCAATAACTATTTATCATTCTTTAATTACTTTTCTTTAATTACTTTCTAATTTATCTCTAATTTAAATTAATCCAAATTATTAATTATAAATTAAATAAATAAGTCATTCCTTAATTATCTCATTTATTTAATTATTTAACATCTTAATAACTTCTAAGATAACCCATTTCTTATTAATAATTTTATTAATATTAAAGTGTACTTAGAACATTGCATTTAAAATTTTAAATTCAAATTTCATTTTGAATCTAAAATTCAAAAATGATATTTATTAAATCATTATCCAATTTAGATCCCATTTATATTCTTTTTTTAAAATAAATGTAAATAACATTTATTACTTATAATTAAAACTTATATAAGATAGGTCTTTAACTAATTTGCTTAATTCATTTGAAATTTAGTTTAAAGTACATTACCATTTAAATTTCAAATTCAAGTTAACAAATCATTTATCTTTATTTTATAAATAACTTCATTCAAAAAGGAATCAAGTTTAAATATTTGTTTGAAAACACATTTACCTCTAACAAACAATTTAAATTTAGACTTGTTTGAAAACATTCAAAATTTTAAAAATTATTCAAATATCCAGATTTGAATTCCAGATACTTGAACCCATTCTTTATTTAAATCATTTTATTTAAATTTGAATTAAACTTTTGATTTAAACCTTGATTTTAAAACTTTTTTTTTAATTTAAAATCCAAATTCATTTTAAAAACTTGAAGATCCAAAAGTTTTAAAGAAAAACTGATCTTAATATTTGGATTCAACTACTGTTTAAAAATTATGTTTCAGATTTTTAAAATTAAATTACAAATTCCAGAAACTGTCAGGTATCTTCTTCTTCTTTGTTTTTTTTAAAACTGAAAAAAAACCCATTTCAAAATTTTAAAACTTTTAAGATTCAAAACCATTTGAATCTATACTATATACTAGTTTCGAACTTGTTTTCAGTCTTATCCTTACAACTTTTGAATTCTTTTAAATTTAGTTTAAATTTAAAATTTACAGGCAGATTACAGAAAAAAACTGTAACAATATAATCAACCCAAGCCAAGCAACTTTGCTTCGAGTCCACTATCTAAAATCTTTGAGCCATACTCAGAATTACTCGAGTAAATCCCGAGACCTCTCCTCTGCTCCTACCCAGTACACCATCAGGAATTAAAATTTGCACGGTGCACATGCACCGTGCCTACGATCATCACCTGCCACCTCCGGTGGTCTCACCACAACGACGACCAACTCTCAAACTCACGCCGACCATCAGATTGCAAACCCAATCTCGAAATCGAATTTGAGGATCGAACTCCAAAACTGGAACAGAAGATACAGGTTTTAACCCCGAACCAGTCAATCCTTTCCCCACGGTGCTCCGACCATCAGAGACTTTCCAGCTCCGGCAACAGCTTCGTCTACGACCAAACTTCCAACTCCTAGAGCCAAGTTAAACTCGATCATCCCTAGAGGCCATACTGACCCAAACAAGTCTCCCATTCAAAACTAGGGCTACAGAAAAATAATCACAACTGCTACTTCCATGTTGATTTGTTTCAACATCAAATATTTTTCCTTGTATCAATGATAACTCAACTACCTTCAAGATGAATTCCGGCTCTCAATTTTGCAAAGATCATCTAAAAATCCCCCAATTCCATTTTCTGTTCAACACAGAACTACACCTCTCCCTTTAATCTATAAATTATGATTTTTATACAGAATTTCATATTTTGCTTTGTGTTTCTATTTTATATTACTGAATTCATAAATTTACAGAGTTTGATTTTTTACTTTGTAAATCAATCACTTCTGTTATTTATTTATTTTTTTCTAAAACCTGAACAAAATTTAAACTTTGATTCTCAATTTAACAAACACATTTAAATGAACCTGAAAACACTAACATATACTGTATTATGTAATGATGGTGTTTGAACAGATTCTTGCATCTGGAAATAAAATACAGAGGACAACATGATCAAGTTATTCATACACTTCTACAGAAAAACAACTAATATAAATGCATATATCATTCACACTGAAACATGAAAATCAACAAGAAACTTTCTAAAATGCTTAAACTTCATTAATTAGGATGTTACTCACCTTAACCTGATGGCCAGAGCAATGCATTTGAAAAACATGTGCTTTAAGAACTAGAAATCATTAAATTTGAAACTTTAAATCCTGATTTGAATTTTGCTCCTTATTTCACTTGTATGCTTGCCTCAAGATAGAAGATGATGTAGATGAAAAATATGCAGGCTTGAATTCCCGAGATGTAGGTTAGAAAATGTTTTTACAGGTTTGACATAGGAGGTGGTTTACAGGGTAATGATTTACAGTTTGAAATATGCAATTGCTTTGAATAGATTTGAAAATGTGGAAGGTTTTCATGCTTTGATCTCTGATTTTGGGTTTCAAAGAAAGTGTTTCAGATTTTGTTTTTGAGAAAGCTTTAAGTTTTTTTTTCAGATTTTTTTCTTTGATTCGCTAAGCTTTTGATTTTGAAAAGAAATGGATAGAGAAAAGTATATGTATTAGGCTGAAATTATCTTAACAAAATAAAAGAAAAGATAAAAATTGAATGACACTTGTCATATACTTTTATTCATTAATTTACACATGTATTTAAATGACTTAATATGTTAACACTTGTAGTTTAATTAATCCATATATTAACACATGTCTCATAATATAATTAATTTATACTTTTAAATGTTAATAAAAGATTAATACAAAAATCAAGCTTAATGAATTGTTAATTAGTATTTATATATGTAAAAAAAATTAAAAGAAATAAAAACCAAATTCAAATTAAACTTTTGAAATCCAAATTAAAGTCAACTTATTAAATTTTAAAATGATAATTCCATCTTCTTATTTTAATTCTTTTTATATTTATGGCTTGAAAATAACAGATTTAACAATGTTTAATGATTTATAAAAGAGATTACAAATCACTTCTATTATTCAATGAATTAAGAACATATATTATATTGTATTTTAAACTTCTATTTTCAATTCATATATATCTAGTAATATTTAAAAGAAATGAAACAAACCTTCATTCAAATTTAAAAATTAAGCTAAGATAAAATTTTAAACAATAACATTTATTTTAAGTATTTATAAACCAAAGAGTTATTAATTAAATAACTTTTGAAAAACATAATATTATTTTAAATCATAATTTCCAAATCACTAAATATATTATTAGAGTTTGAAAACATGACTTAATTATTTATTAAATTCCAAATCAAAGATTATCTATAATATATATACAAATATATATATATATATATATATATATATATACATTATAGATAGAACATTTATTTAGCTTTTAAAAGATAAAATCACTAATTTAAATATTTATTTAATTAGTTTATTAAACCAATTCATATTTTATTAATCAATATTATTAAATCGATTTAATTTTAAACACAGATTATTAAATTGATATTGCCAAAATCTCGGGTCATCACATTCCTTCCCCCTTAAAAGAATTTCGTCCCTGAAATTTAAAACAAAGGTAATTTAATAATCTATTTATAGATTATAAATTTAAAACACAAGCATATGCCAAACATATGCTAACAACCATAACAACCAATTCATTCAAACAAACAATCCAACTATCCAGACAAAATTCTGGATAGAACTTCCACGAGTTTTCCCAAGTATATATATACCAGGATACTCGCTCTACAGAATTTAAACAATCAATATTACTAAGCTATAGAGCTCCTATTCATCTAAATATACAAAACTAGACAGCATATCAGACTACAGACGAGTCTGATTCAACAACCAACCCCTATAACTGCTAGTTCTAAAACCAAAGATAGACCATACACGTACTCCCTCAGAGATACGTGAAACATATCGAATTCCAGTTATCCAAACTGGCAATTCAATCCTGAAAACCAAACACTTATCCAACCAAAACGCAGAAGAGATCTAAACATCACGGAGTTAACTCTCCAGCCTTACCCCATCTTATAACTCCTGAATCAGAGAAAACTCCAACAACAATGAAATCTCCAACTTCGAGTTCCAAATTTCCCCGTCTCATATCCACAAAATGTCTTCAGACAATCCTGACTGCCAACATCCAAGCTGATCAGCTCAACCCTTGCTGATTCCTCTAGAAACAAACAGAACCAAAAACAACCCAACCCATTGATCTCCCCAAGATCAACCAAAACCAAGAATAAATCTTACTCCATAAACATCAGGAGACAACAAACTTCTCCTATCCGGAAAAGACAAGCAGGTGCACTCCCAAACTGCTTCCGCTGCACAACTCTGATCGAAGTAGAAAAAAATGCTGAAGAAGAACACGAGCACAACTGGACATCACTTCCCAGAAATATGGTTCAAAAGATCCATAAAGAAAACTCAGAAATTCCTCCAAAAACTGAGTTGCCTCATCAAACTCTATCTCTAAGAACCATCCTTCAACTAAACAGAACCACCAGTTCCATTCCTGGAATACTAGTTGATCAGAAAACTCAATCTTCAGATGCAGACAAACCTCTGTCTTCTCAGAAGACATCCAGAAAAAATCTGATAACCCAAGAGAACACTCAAAAAATCGCAAGTCACTTTTGCGATCAACCAAGATAAATTTATAAAGAAAACTGTCCTCTTTTAACCAAACAGAACAGCTTACACTGGTCTAGTCAATCCATTAAAGAAACAGATTCACTCTGCAGCTTTTGAATTCCACCTCCAGAAAACTGCTCAGCTAAGATCTCCCTGTCGGCACACAGAATACTCCGAGATACATTGCTGACATCAATGCCAAACTTCCTAATCCAAAGCCCTTCGAGAAACTTGGATTTCAAAGCTATCCACAACATCCTGCTGAATCCAGCCACGACATTGAAGCAGAACACTCCCAAAACTTGTTTTTAAGAAATATCTTCGGACACAACCATAGTCACTGCATCTCATCACGCAGTTACAACTTTCTGAGGTTTTAAAATACCATCACATGCTTCTGCCCAACCGACAGATGCAAACTCAACTCACCAAATTTCGCACTTCAAAGATGACTCCGAACCTTTACAGGTTTCCTTCAGAGATCGATGAAATCTCTACACTCTGCACAACTTACTCGAGACAGTATTCGGTCTACAGTCTCGACCAATACACTTCCAACCTTTACATCAAACTCCAACCAATGGTAGTAATCGTGTTACACACACCACTACCTTATCTACCTTTATAACTTATATTGGATAACCCGAACAGATAACCCAACAGATAGGTAGAAATAGATAAATATATATATATAAATATATTTGAAATTACAAATACGCTCTCTCAAGATAAACACCACTCCAGAGCCTAGGTATTCACTCAACCTAATGCTCTGATACCACTGTGACGACCCAACTTCCAAACTCCAGGAAGTCGCATCGCTAATAAGAAAGAAAGGGATAGAGAATAGAAAGAAAGAGAAGAAAGAAGAAACAACTCATCAGAATCTAAACAGCGGAATGAATAAATTATATTAATAACATAACATATTACATAGTTTACAACCACTATCAGAGTACACAGATAATACAACACATACTAGACAGTTATAAACACCTGTCTAGTATTTACAACATAATACAATTCAGAAACAACACAGAACGCACAGTGGAATACTATATATCTATCGCAGAAGCCTCCTGCTCCATTGCTCCTCCAATATTCGTTAAAGCTAACCTAAATCCCTTGGCTACTCGTAAAAATTTGAGTACCCAAGAGTTTATGAAGAAAAAAACATAAACTCTGGGTCAGACATGGGTCTGGTGTGAGTAACAGGTTAAAGTTGCTTAACTTTAAAAAAACCTTTTGAAAGTAAAGGTATCACGTAAGACTTCCCACACATAAACATAGAAAAGTTTTTACCTTACGCTAACCAAAACATTTGATAGGAAAGCCTATGATATTATAATAGGTCTAGGGTTTTCAAGTAAATATGAAATAGCTGAAATTGTTACATTCATTAAATTCCAGCTACTAGGCACAAAAGTGGGTAATACAATCAAAACCGTTGGCAATTATTGGATTTTGGATTCCATACAATGGCAGGGCTACTGGGTACCGCCCGTCACAGTACGTGGCCTAGATCACTGTACCGAGGACCACTCCCGATCCCCTGTAACACAAAGCCGGACCCATTCTTTACTGAACAGTTCCGAACAAGACAACCCCGTAGTTGGTGCGCATATCCAACTGCCCACTAAGCCGAATAAAAAGGGACCTCTAGACAGGGGAAAATCTTGCTCTCAAGTGGGGGCTACCCACGAAGCTTTGCTGCACCTCCCCTGTTTTAGCCATTCCCGGTTGATGAGGCTTGAGGCTACGATTACCTTTATAGGACACATTATCTTAGAATGCTCATCGTCCTCCTGACAATGTGCTGAAAGCATTCAATCCATACAAGTTCGTTCCGGGTTCGAACGAAACCGAAGGTATTATCTCGTTACTCTCATTTTGGAATCACTCTCAGAGTTAACGACAATAACCCTTGCACTCTGAAACTCCATCTCGAGCCTAGAAGTACTATTTCTGTCAAACTCATCACGGAATCACCCCTAGAGTTATACTGACGTATAGTCCTTACACTTCGAGTCTTTACTCTTTACATAAGATTCACGACCTATCGTTAATTTGGATCGATGTGGTTTTCGGATATCCAAATATGGAAACACGATTCCGGTCTCATCGAAATCCAAAGCGTGTCTTTTAGGTCCAAGTTGTTTTCGAGTTTAAAATAATTCAATTATATTATCTATATACACACAAATAGATAATTCATAGATTCACAACAGAAAATTTATCACTATCATAACAACATATAATCCATACTATCATTATCAAAAGATAATCCATATCATTATCATAATGCAACCAATGCATCCATATCAATCAACACTACTAATCTCATAGTTGAGATTTCCAAACCATTCAAGGCAACTATATCATCCATTCATAAGCAATGACCTATAATCATACTCTTTATAATTAATTTAAAATAAATTAAATTAATTGCATCATCTTTAATTAATTTAAAATGAATTAAATTAATTACTTACACAATATAAATCTTGCTTACATTATCATTAATTAATTACAAATTAATTAATTGATTAACCTCTAATTTATCATCTTAATTAATCACCCTTGATTAATTATACTTTAATTAATTTCACAAAATTAATTACTTTAAACCAAATACAGTAATTAACCTTTAATTACTTCATAAATTAATTAACTATAATTAGTTATATTTAACCTTAATTAATTACAATTAATTAATTACACTTAATCACTTATTAATGATTAATTAATCTTAATTAATCAATTTTAATTACTTCATTAATTATATTAATTAATGATCTTTATTTAACTAATTATCTTATTTAAATTAATTACATTAGGTAATTAATCTCAATTAAACCATAATTGTTAATCACCTTTGATTAATCACACTTAGTAATTAACTACCCTTAATTACTTATCAAATTAATTACTCCTTAAATAATTCCTTTAAATAATCTCATGATTAAATGTACAAAATAATTTAATCTAAATTACTTTCACCATCCCAACATTATCTATTAATTACATCCAGTAATTATCTCTAATCACTTCACTGAGTAATTTTACTTCATTAAATTACATCAAGTAATTATTATCAAATCCAATGTTTAAAATTAATTAAACTTAATTAATTAATTTAAACCAACCTCAATAAACCACATTAATTACATTAAGTAATTAATGTCTTAATTACTTTCATTTAGTAATTAACTTAAATAAATTTCACAATTTATTAACATTAATTAATTAATCTAATTAATTATTAAAAAATAATCATATTAATTAATTACTAAATAAACCTTAGCTAATGACCATCATTAACTATTTATCATTCTTTAATTACTTTTCTTTAATTACTTTCTAATTTATCTCTAATTTAAATTAATCCAAATTATTAATAATAAATTAAATAAATAAGTCATTCCTTAATTATCTCATTTATTTAATTATTTAACATCTTAATAACCTCTAAGATAACCCATTTCCTATTAATAATTTTATTAATATTAAAGTGTACTTAGAACATTGCATTTAAAAATTTAAATTCAAATTTAATTTTGAATCTAAAATTCAAAAATTATATTTATTCAAGCATTATCCAATTTAGATCCTATTTATATTCTTTTTTTAAAATAAATGTAAATAACATTTATTACTTATAATTAACACTTATATAAGATAAGTCTTTAACTAATTTGCTTAATTCATTTGAAATTTAGTTTAAAGTACATTACCATTTAAAATTTCAAATTCAAGTTAACAAATCATTTATCTTTCTTTTATAAATAATTTCATTCAAAAAGGAATCAAGTTTAAATATTTTTTTGAAAACACATTTACCTCTAACAAATAATTAAAATTTAAACTTGTTTGAAAACATTCAAAATTTTAAAACTTATTCAAATATCCAGATTTGAATTCCAAATACTTGAACCCATTCTTTATTTAAATCATTTTATTTAAACTTGAATTAAACTTTTGATTTAAACCTTGATTTTAAAACTTTTTTTATTTAAAATCCAAATTCATTTTAAAAACTTGAAGATCCAAAAGTTTTAAAAAAAACTGATCTTAATATTTGAATTCAACTACTGTTTAAAAATTATGTTTCGGATTTTTAAAATAAAGTTACAAATTCCAGAAACTTTTAGGTATCTTCTTCTTCTTTTTTTAAAAAAAAACTGAAAAAAAACCCATTTCAACATTTAAAAACCTTTAAAATTCAAAACCATTTGAATCTATACTACATACTAGTTTTGAACTTGTTTTCAATCTTATCCTTACAACTTTTGAATCTTTTAAATTTAGTTTAAATTTAAAATTTACAGGCAGATTACAGAAAAAAACTATAACAATATAATCAACCCAAGCCAAACAACTTTGCTTCGAGTCCACTATCTAAAATCTTCGAGCCATACTCAGAATTACTCGAGTAAATCTCGAGACCTCTCCTCTGCTCCTACCCAGCACACCATCAGGAATTAAAATTTGCACGGTGCACATGCATCGTGCCTACGATCATCACCTGCCACCTCCGGTTGTCTCACCACAAGGACGACCAACTCTCAAACTCACGCCGACCATCAGATTGCAAACCCAACCTCGAAATCGAATTCGAGGATCAAACTCCAAACCTGGAATAGAAGATACAAGTTTTAACCCCGAACCTGTCAATCCTTTCCCCACGGTGCTCCGACCATCAGAGACTTTCCACATCCGGCAACAGCTTCGTCTACGACCAAACTTCCAACTCCTAGAGCCAAGTTGAACTCGATCATCCCTAGAGGCCATACTGACCCAAACAAGTCTCCCAGTCAAAACTAGGGCTACAGAACAATAATCACAACTGCTACTTCCATGTTGATTTGTTTCAACATCAAATATTTTTCCCTGTATCAAAGATAACTCAACTACCTTCAAGATGAATTCCGGCTCTCAATTTTGCAAAGATCATCTAAAAATCCCCCAATTCCATTTTCTGTTCAACACAGAACTGCACCTCACCCTTTAATCTATAAATTATGATTTTTATACTGAATTTCATATTTTGCTTTGTGTTTCTATTTTATATTACTGAATTCATAAATTTACAGAGTTTGATTTTTACATTGTAAATCAATCACTACTGTTATTTATTTTTATTTTCTAAAACCTAAACAAAATTTAAACTTTGATTCTCAATTTAACAAACACATTTGAATGAACCTGAAAACACTAACCTATACTATATTATGTAATGATGGTGTTTGAACAGATTCTTGCATCTGGAAATAAAATACAGAGGACCGCATGATCAAGTTATTCATACACTTCTACAGAAAAAAACTGATATAAATGCATATATCATTCACACTGAAACATGAAAATCCACAAGCAACTTTCTAAAATGCTTAAACTTCATTAATTCGGATGTTACTCACCTTAACCTGATGGCCAGAGCAATGCATTTGAAAAACTTGTGCTTTAAGAACTGGAAATCATTAAATTTGAAACTTTAAATCCTGATTTGAATTTTGCTCCTGATTTCACTTGTATGCTTGCCTCCAGATAGAAGATGATGTAGATGAAAAATATGCAGGCTTGAATTCCAGAGATGCAGGTTAGAAAATGCTTTTACAGGTTTGATATAGGAGGTTGTTTACAGGGTAATGATTTACAGTTTGAAATATGCAATTGCTTTGAATAGATTTGAAAATGTGGAGGGTTTTCTTGCTTTGATCTCTGATTTTGAGTTTCAAAGAAAGTGTTTCAGATTTTGTTTTTGAGAAAGCTTTAAAAAAAAATTCAGATTTTTTTTCTTCGATTCACTAAGCTTTTGATTTTAAAAAGAAACGGATAGAGAAAAGTATATGTATTAGGCTGAAATTATCTTAACAAAATAAAAGAAAAGATAAAAATTGAATGACACTTGTCATATACTTTTATTCATTAATTTACACATGTATTTAAATGACTTAATATGTTAACACTTGTTGTTTAATTAATCCATATGTTAACACATGTCTCATAATTTAATTAATTATACTTTTAAATGTTAATAAAAGATTAATACAAAAATCAAGCTTAATGAATTGTTAATTAGTATTTATATATGTAAAAAAAAATTAAAAGAAATAAAAACCAAATTCAAATTAAGCTTTTGAAATCCAAATTAAAGTCAACTTATTAAATTTTAAAATGATAATTCCATCTTCTTATTTTAATTCTTTTTATATTTATGGCTTGAAAATAACAGATTTAACAATGTTAAATGATTTATAAAAGAGATTACAAATCACTTCGATTATTCAATGAATTAAGAACATATATTATATTGTATTTTAAACTTTTATTTTCAATTCATATATATCTAGTAATATTTAAAAGAAATGAAACAAACCTTCATTTAAATTTAAAAATTAAGCTAAGATAAAATTTTAAACAATAACATTTATTTTAAGTATTTACAAACCAAAGAGTTATTAATTAAATAACTTTTGAAAAACATAATATTATTTTAAATCATAATTTCCAAATCACTAAATATATTATTAGAGTTTGAAAACGTGACTTAATTATTTATTAAATTCCAAATCAAAGATTATCTATAATATATATACAAATATATATATACATTATAGATAGAACATTTATTTAGCTTTTAAAAGATAAAATCACTAATTTAAATATTTATTTAATTAGTTTATTAAACCAATTCATATTTTATTAATCAATATTATTAAATCAATTTAATTTTAAACACAGATTATTAAATTGATATTGCTAAAATCCCTGATCATCACATCTACTTGAATAATGTATCACTCTTATTGTCAAAAATAATGTTAAAGAGTTACGAAATGCAAATTAAAAATTATTTCAAATTAAGTAACTAATTACATGATAATATAAAGGGTTATAATCATAAATTTAAAATCGTTTTAAATTTAAATAAACAAGTATAAATATTATATTAATGAATTAACTAAATTGTTTAATTAATAAATGAAATAACATATAAATATATATAACTAAATAAATTATAAATGTAATAATTAAATATGTGTAAAATAATATCCATGAGACTTTAGGAAATATACACTAGATGTATATGAAAGATACGTGATATCATGAGTTATAATCTCTAAATTCATCTCTCTTAATTAGTCAATAATACTCTACAAAACCATTTTGAATTAGAGAATTTAAAAAAATAACGCTCACCATCATTTATTATAATAAATAGAGTATCTTACATTCATATGGCTATTGAGCTCCCTCAAGCTATATAATATCTTAAGTGATGTTTATATTATCTCTAGATAAGTAAGATTATTAAGTGACTTTTTTGAGCACCCTAAAGGACTACATAACTCCCCTAAGATGTTGCAAAATGATAAGCTTAGAGTATCTACTGCATATCATGATTTCTAGAGCACCCTCAAGGTCGTTATGATGATTAGAATAGAACAAAAGTTTGGCTAAGATTTATAAGCGAGATATAACAGTAAGGACTTACTTACCATTTACGGATACTGTAGTTTTCTGAGCATCCTCAATGTCGTAGTAACAGAAAAAATAGATCCTAAAAACCACTAAAGGAATTTATGAAATTCTCCAATCTCCTTTAGTGTTTTTGAAAGATGGAGAATTCAGCAGGGGCCTTATTTTAAAAGTATAATAAACTAGTCTAATAAGTATAAGAACACATAAAATATTATAATAATATACTAAAATAAATTAGCAATGTGAAAATAATTGGCATAATTATTTATTAATTTAAATATGAAATAAATTAAAAATTGATGAAGAAATGTAAAATGCACTTTACCAATAAATCTTGGGCATGTTATCACCTTCAAGAATCATGCATGTGTTAAAACTATGTAACCGTTAAAAATATTCATGCCTCGATCATTTATATGTTAATTCGCCCGAGACTGTGTATTGTTTTCGATTTCTTTTGAACTCTAAAGCAATACAAGAGTATGGGTATTCGATTACATACAAAATTTGTATGGTGAACGGTTGCTTTCGTGTTATACGAAATCACGATGTAAATGTTTCATTAACAATGAGCAAATAGACCATAGTACAAGATCATGTATTTAATATAATTGAATATACTAAGTATCTTGCTATGTCAAGAAAAACTAGACCAAGAAATATAGACAGATCTTGGATTCGGTCACTTAAATGTCAGGTTTGATCAGTTTACTTAAGTGCAACTTATTCGATGCCATTAAAATGTCTATGATGATCAGGTGAATTTCAGTAATGAATTCGACGTGGTCTTGCAGTAAAAGGATTTATTTTTTGAGTGGTTCGAACTTATAAAGGAGAAGTGAAAATTTGAGATTGGTAATTATATTAGCATAGTTGTGATAAACGAAGTAAATGGTCACTTCTACTTCATGAAGAGACATCAGATACGCAATTGGTTATAATATTGTAGATGCCTAACAGGAAAATTAAAAAAAAAATCTATTCCAAATTTATTTTTCTTATAGAAAATATTTTCTAAAAAAATTATTTCTTTGATTTTAAGATGTATGATATAAAACTCTCAACTATAAATTAGTATAATAAAGGAAATAAATAACCCATAGTAAATTGTTGAATGAAGCCGTATAATTTAAACATACATATTGTAATAGTGGAAATAATGGGAGCATACCGTATAACACTTATTAATGGACGGTTCTAGTTTCGAAAGATTACTTTCATATATGCCGAATATGATTTAGGAAATAATAAATATTTTTGATATTGACCAAAAAGATGAAATGGTTTATTTCCAATATGAATATTTAAAGTCTTTTACTACCAAAAGTGAACCTATTACTTTGCTAAATTCCCTAGTTAATTATCCAAGCAATGAGCATGTGTATTTGATACACAATTTTGATACTTATGATATGTTCACAGAATATGAAACCAAAGTAGAAAACAAGAACATGCAAAAGAGTAAAATATTTTAATTTGTTTGAATAAATGAGTATAATGGATAATAATTCCAATAGTTCCTCAAAGGCCAATAAGATTCAATCTCAAATGTCTCTCCTCCATGTGATGCATACTAATGTATCAGCTAAGTGCAATTAGGTTTTGTTAGACAAAGTACGGCTTATAATAAGTGATGTTGAGTTACTTCTTTCTATAGTGATCAGTAATTAAAAGTAAGTACATATTAAATTTGATTTCATTTAAAGTGTATTTTATGTTTTCATATAAGATGTGAATTAGGATGAAACTTCAATCTTAAATAGTTTAAGATATTTGGTTATGCAATTTATATTATGAACGTAAACTTCATAAACTCGTAACTAAATCTATTTCATATCAGGCTACGTAAAATTTATAAAATGTTTTGAATGCATGTCCAAGTGCACTAAGAAAAAAATTATTGTTTCAAGATATACCTCCTTCAACTCAAAGGAATTTCTTTCTAGAGAAATTAGTGATAGCGCATCGGACTCAGATATGATTTGAGAATCTAACATAGTAATAGATTACACATAAAAAGTAAATTTAACCAAGCCTAAAACGGACACAATTACAATAGATGACTAATGAGATATCTCACACATTGAAGTGAAACTACAGGTTTCTTATAATTATCAAGTAAATATATTACTAGAAAAAACAATCCGCTCAATTCTTAAAAAACTATGGAGAGACTCTACCATATGGTATGGTGCTTTAAACATGAAATGAATTCCAAGTACAGTTTTTAGTTATAACAAAATAATATGATCCATCGGCTGTATTTGATCTTCACAAAGAAGATCAATCGGTTGGAATTGTATGAAGCCATGTTGAAAGAAAATAACTTCATTGATTTCAAATGTTGAAATTAATAGAATGTTTTCACTAGTCAACGTGCTTAAGTTCATTTGTATTCTAAAGGCAATTGTCACATAACTTGATTTTGCGTTTCGGCACATTATTGCCCAAAAAGAGGTTCTCAGTAGTGATTTAAAAGAGACTATTTGCGTATTATAGCCATAATGCCTTGAGGTTTCTGGAAGAGATAAAATGATTTGTATGTTTTTGGATATGATCCTAGAGCCGATACAACAATGGCTTTTTACAAGCATCGAAGTTGGGCTAATATTTTGACAGAGATATCAAATTATTTGAATTTCAATCAAAATGTGAAGGAAATGTATATCCTTATACTAAAATATTTCTAATAAAAGAACTGGACTAGCTGGCAGGGGATAAAATTGGTGTATTTCAAAAAAAAAATTCCTCATTTTGGTCTTTATTATGCAGATGATGTCAAAATAGGTTTATCGGATTTGATCTTATTACTTTAAATAAAATCTAACCTAATTTTATTTTCTGTAACATCCTAGCTTATAGCATAATGAAATAAACATGATGAAATATAATTTTGGAGTAAATTAGGTTTATACATCAAGGAAACTGAGTTTCGGATTTAAAAAGAGATTTTGGAGATAAAGATGATATTGAATATAGAAATGTTTTAAAAAGAAGTAAAAGGATGAAGTAACTGTTAAGTAAGGTAAATGTCTTACTTTGAGATTTAAATTAAAATAAATTTGATAAATATGGATTCGAATTATTTTTGGAAAGAATTTATGAAATGTTGGAATGTTTTTTTGAGATATTAATGTAAATCTCAAATTTATGGTTATAATATGTTTTGTGAATTTAAAAACTATTTAGAATTTTAGAGAATAAAATGGAATGATGAATTTATAAACAGTTCTAATAGATAAATAGAAGATTTAAAATATTTTCAAGTGTTAAAAATGCATTTTTAGCCTTTGAAAAATTGTTTTGAGTAAAGATAAATTAGAGAAAAATATTTCCATAACTTAGAAAACTGTTATTTGTATAAAATTTAAAAGTGATGAAGAACGGTTAGTAACATAATATAAATAAGGAAAAACACATTCTTTTATGAAACAGTTGCCCAAACCCATTTCTAGTGTTTTATCCAGCTGAAAGGATTATCTAAATTCATTCTCATTTTCCAACTTCCAAACAATGATCAAGAGCTTCAAAACTTTCAAATTTAGCAGTCGCAGCCTAGGGTTTGGGAAAATAAGTGTTTTCATGCAAATTTTGTGTCTAAATCAAGTGTATGTTGCTTCTAACCTCAGTCTATTACCAAATCTATTCTATTATATATAAAAGGAATAATGGATTTTTAGTATTTTTTGTCTTTCATTCAATCTCACTCAAAATACTCTTCTTTCATCAATTCTAGGGTAAAATTTCATCTACCCCCATAAAATTAATTATTCTCACTTAGAGCTAAATTTATTTCCATTATACAATGTTAATTTCTTTCACATCTAACTCAGTTTCTTATTTACCTCACTCCATGCATTCATTGTTCTTAAATAATATAACCGACATTCTCTTCCTCTTCTCCATACTTTTAATGCAGAATTTTTTTGTTTTTGTTTTTTCACATCTTCACTTTCTTATTCCTCTTTAATTATTTAACATCTTCGCTTTTTTATTCCTTCTCTCACCATATTTTTCTTCCCCTTCTCCTTTTTTAATATAAAACTCCAATCACAACTTTGTTTCTTCCCTTTCTCCAG
This sequence comes from Allium cepa, assembly GCA_030765085.1. Classification (NCBI taxonomy): domain Eukaryota; kingdom Viridiplantae; phylum Streptophyta; class Magnoliopsida; order Asparagales; family Amaryllidaceae; genus Allium; species Allium cepa. The sequence continues at coordinate 788,685,318 of CM060929.1, forward strand.
TTTCATCTTAACAAACTTCAACTCTCAATTTACAGCAAATTAGGGTTCATTTCAAAACAATTTATGTATCAATATCATAATTATCTTGACATGACAACAATTTGATTGAATTCATTAATAGTTCTTCACATTTGTATACTCCATAATTACTTTTAGTTCCATTTATATTTTATAGTGGTTGTTTTTCTGTTTGGTGTGTTTAGGTTCCAGAATTTTATGAAAAATATATCTCAATGCTGCTATAAAATTTGGCTTACTGGATCGACGAGCTCGAATTAAATATATCTCAACGTTGTTGTCCAAAATTTTCTGATTTAAATTCTGTTTTTCTCTTTTTTTTATTGGTATGCTTATGAATATGGTTTTCAAGTTTGTTTTGCAGATTTTTATTGGATTTATTAATACATAAACATATTAAAATATCCAGTTGTTTTGAAAAATTAATTATAGGTAACGTAGAACTATTTTTCATTCCTTACATTTTGTATCAAATCCTTTTTTATCTGATTTTTATTCTTGTTGAAGATTATGACTGTGACGAACCGGGATTTTTATATATTTAAAATTTGAATATTTAATTAATTTTAGATATTTGAAAGTTAGTTTAACTCGAATTTCAAATATTACTGTTTATTTGGTAATTAAATTTTTGAATTTAATAAATTGGAAGTTGGGTAAAATATGGAATCTTCAGTTTTAAGCTTGCTAAAAATAAATTCATAGCTTAGAAAATTTGTATTAACAATACTGAAGATAATAGAACTTTTTAAATTGAATTTAAAGATGGTTTGTTCAGTTTTGAAATTATATCGTTAAAATTGATATTTAAAAATAGCCTTCCGAGGCACAGTTTCAGAATTTGACGAAACCAGTTCCATTGAATCCATAATAGTGTATTATCATCGGATTTCAAATTTCATAGTGTTTGGAGCTGTCATGTGATCGTACGATAGATAAATGCGCTAAAATCTATATCAAAAATTTAATAAAATAACTGGTCCAAAAAGCTATCTTCTCCATACGATCGAATTAGGACTCGAAACCTTTTCCATTGTGTTCATAATAGGGGTTTAACATTATAAATGCCTAGCGGCATACCTCGATAGGATGTAAAAAATTTAAGCTATGATTTCACGATAATTTAAATTTGAATTTAAATTTAAATATAATATTATTGCATTGGATAATGTGGCAGGCCTTTGCAGAAACGTATAAAAATTCAGAGCACGTGTCCTCCCTGGCGACACGCGTTTTCTTCTTGCCTCAGTAATTAGATGTAGACTGATACTTTAAAAAAAGAAAAAGAAAAAGAAGGAATCAAATTCTCAGAAGAAGAAATAATAATATTGGCCGCTTCCTATTCGAAATCAAAATCAGACAGTTCGATTCCTCAAATGGTGGCGACATTGGCGCATCGTTCTACTCGAACTCGAACATCTTCATTGTTCAGCGGGCGGCTCGTGCACATGGAGGCAAGCAAGGGAAAGATTCGCGAGGCGGCGACGTGGTTGCTGGCGATTAATACGAGGGGAGGCACTCGAACGTGAATCGAATTGATGGAGGTGGCCGTGATTTTGGGAAGGCGGTGACGATTTCCTTGAAGCACGTAATTGATTAGGAGGATGAGGTTTAAAATCATGGAGAAACAAGCCGATTTGGATTGGACTGCAAATAAATCAAAGATGAGTTAATCTCACTCATTTGGATAACCATGTAAATTTAAATAGTTAAATTTAAATTATTGGATTGATTGCCTGAATTATTTTTTATGATCAGTCTGGATATGGTATATTATATATAGTAATATATAATGGAGTGATTGATTTTCCGCATTATATAGTGTAACAACCCAAGTTTTCGCAGTAATTAACTATCGTCGTTAGACGATTAAATTGGTTGTTAATTGTTGTTAAGTGTTTTAATCAGTTGTAAATTCGTTTAAAAAAATTTGTTAATAATTAAGTGGGCTTTAAAAATTAAATCGTGATCCATTTTTATTTGGGCCGTGATAATTTGCCAAGCAAATAACCCATTCCCTTTTTTATTCAATTTGTTTTTATTATTCGTTGGTAACCCTAAATCTAAACGAACAAGAAAAAATATGGTGGCTTCATCTCGTTCTTTTGTTCGTTCCCCTTTGAAGCTTAGGGCTTTTCAAAATTTGAAGACGCCGACTTGTGCAGTGGTTCTTGCTTGTCAATCGATGTGTAGCTCGCTTCGGCAATCAATTCTTCTTCAATTCGAACTCGATTCCTTCAATTTGCGTCGAAACAGGTGAGTGATTCTTTTCACTCACATCTGCTTCAACCTCAGGTTTATTAGGGTTTGAATTTCTATATTCTGTTCGTTGGATTTGTGATTTAATTTATCTCGGCATTGTTCGATGTTAATGATTTTTGACTTGCGTTGATTTCTTGATTTTCAAGTCTCTGACTTGATTTTGAACGGCGTTGTGTTTTGGCTTGATTTTTATGTACTTGTTAGTTCATGATTACACGGCTTTAAACTGAATTGTGTATCCATCACGACCTGTTTTCTGTTGATTTCAACCTTCATGGTTAAACTTGACTACTGATTTTCCTATTTGTTTGAATAATACAGTGTTGAATTTGATTTGGGTTTTTGTGGATTTGACTCCATGAATTTTGGGTTCCGTTGCGTTGATGTTTTACTGGAGTAATTTCACTTGATTCGAACTATGCTTTGTCTAGTTCATTTGATCTGCATTTTGTAATGTTTGACTTCGTCATTGCTTTGGCTGCGGCCATTAGGTCTCTGACATGTCCACTGTCACCTGACTTCGATTGGTAGAACTTGTAAATTGCTCTGTTGAAATTTAAACCTGATGATCGAATGTAGTTTATCACCATGTTGTCTCGATGCCTTCTCCTTTAACTTACTCTTGTACCATGATTTTGAACTCGTCTTAAGTATAATCTGGAACTAGTTTATATGATAATAATTGGTTGGTTTGGGTATGGCACTTCACTGCTGTCTGCATTTGATAATTCGTGACTGGATTGAGTTGCCGCCACTATTGTTGGCCCTGACTTCATCATGTTTGCATCCTGTGATCGGGTGGTAGTTTACCATATATGCATCTCTGACTTGCCCACTGCTATTACATGCATTTATTACACCTCTGCTTCATACAACACACTTGTAGTGAAGTATTACAGCTGTTTTGACCATTTGAGACAGTTTGCCTACCTATTTCATGTAGTCCTTGGTTTCATTGATCACCTATGTACCTGCTTGCATCCTTGTCGTTTAGAGTTTGCATTGTATTCGGGTGCATGTATGCTTGACCCATGCATATGTGACTTAGTTCACCGTACATTCATTGTTCTCGGCCATGTTGGTTTCATATAATATCATGTCACGGACTTGGTCAGGAGTTCATTATCCTGTTGCATACATGTGCTTTTCTCTATTTTGCATACTGCATGTCGCCATTCCGGCTGTTGCAGTTCCATTAGGATCATTTGAGATGAGTTTCTAGCTTGCGTTGCTTTGGGTATACATTCATTCATGTATGTAAGTTATTGCATTGTGAATGGTTGCGTTGCTTGCGGCTGTTTGGGCATTGCCTACCTATTTCATGTAGTCTGGTATATTGTTTTAATTGATAATCGGTATTCATAGTGCAGTGCGAACTTTACTATATGTTTGATATGCAAGTTTGAGTTATATACCCTCCGGTGCACTCCTGTATGTGATTTACTTCCCTTTGAAATCTTGGGTCATTGTAGACGCCTGCACTTATAATTGCAGGGTGTATTGGAGAGTCTCGTGCCTTTGCGCAGTGTTGCCATACTTGAATCTTTTGTGTGCTGTGCATTACATCATATATCTGATGCAGAAATCTTTGGTCGCTGTAGTTATACCATTCGAGGCATTTGAAAATTTTGTTTCATAATATGTTTGGGCAGTGATGTGAACTTATTGGTCATTCATTGTCGCCCGGACCTGATCTTATGTGATTTTTTGGTACTGCTGGTTGCTTTGGTTTGGCTTTGCGCTTAAGTTGAATCTGGTATTTCGGGTTTGACCTTGTGCCCGTTTGTGTACATCATCACTGTAGTGGCAAGGCAGTGCACGCAAGCGTGAACTGCAGCCACACGGAATTGAGTTTTTGGGTACATTATCACTGTAGTGGCAAGGCAGCGCACGCAAGCGTGAACTGCAGCCACACGGTATGGATTTTTATGATATTCTATTTTGTTTTGATTTATTGATCTTTTGCATATTCCATATGCTGTAGTGGCGAGGCAGTGCACGCGTGCGTGTACTGCAGCCCTACCCGAATTAATATTTTAATTGATATTTCAATGGTTTGAACTGTTTTGTTTATACAATTCAATATTCTGAATTGTATTCTGATTTGGTTTAATTTTCTGATTTGTTGTTTAACACTGTTACGTGTTATACTAATCGTTATCCGATTTCTTTATTTAAGGATCGGATAGACGAGATTTATTGTGACTGTCATCTATTCATTATTTAATTATTATTGCTTCTGTGCACTAATAACCGAGTTTGAATTAGACTGACCCGTGTATTATTTCTTTTGAATGTAATACTCGGGTCAGACCGAGTATTTACAGGCTGTAGATATCCTGCTTTGGGTTGCTGCTTGAGCTATGAAGTCTTTTCTTATCTTTTGGAGTAGTTGCAGTCATTTTTAGTAGTCAGTATATATATAGGTTGTTATGTATTTATGTATATTAATCACGTTAATGTACATGTATATGTAACTTCCAGTGTCGACAGTTGTAGTTGTATCATATGTATTGTACCACATGTATATCAACTGACATCAGTTATATATATGAGACTTTTTGTTTATCAGTGTTCCGCATTTGAATTATCTGTGTTATTATCATATCTATTGTCCTAAACTATTATGAGCCATCGTAGTTCGTTTTACACTGGAATTGGATATATTGATGGGAGTAAACAAATAAGAGATGAAAATTAAAAATATATATATATCACTCCTATCGAGATAACCGATACTAGTGTAAGGCCTAACTACGGATGGCCGCTCCTATCCAGCCTTATTCTTCGTAATAACGGACAGTATTTCTTTTAATACTCTTTGTTATTGTGAGCATAGAGGTGGGGCGTCACAGTTGGTATCAGAGCTTGGGGTTTATGGACATAATATAAAACATAACTTAGATGGAACATGTGTTACAACTATGTGTCGATGTTCTATATGTGCTTTGAGTCAAAATTAAAGTTTTGAAAATACGATGGAATTTTTTTAAATATCCTTATTTAAAAAAAAAAAGTGAATTTGTGTTTTGATGATAGATTGGTTTGTGCTTTGTTTATCAGAGTGCGCAGCGAAAACAGTGTGACTGCTTCACTGAGTACGACTGATAATTATTTTGATTTAAAATTCAAAATATGAAAATGAAATTAATTTCATTATGTTGTTTAACCAGTGGATTTGATTTGTTGAAATTTCTTACTGGTTTTCTTTGATGCTAATCATATCTGATTAGATTTCTGCTGTTTTAAAATATCTTTATTGTAGATATAATAGAATGATTTTTTGTTCATTTTGTAGTGTACGTGCAAATTTGAGTTGCACGTTACTGCATTAATTTTACGTTGAACCGATGCTTGGTTATGAAACGTATTTTGTTGCCGTTATTATTATAACGGGAGTTTTACACCAATGCTATATTTTTGAAGCGCGGGTTTTGTTGACATTTTTAAATGAATGAAAATTCACTGTCATTTTATTTTTGATGCGAATTATTTTGATGAGATTTTGACGTTTAAAATTTGCTGTCGCTTTGACTTCAGTAACCGTCAAATTTTAAAGTGGATTCTCACGCGGGTATCCCGCAATGCTGATTTTGAGATTAGTTTTATGTTGTTTTGAGAAGTGCCATTTCTTTGTTGAAGTTGCTACTTATGTTGCTGATTTAATCACGTGATTATAAAAAGCGTTTTAAAATAAAAATTGTTTTCAATTTTTTTTTTTCAGTTTACGTTTTCAAAAGGATGAGAAAGAGATTTAAACGATTCAACAAAATCGAGGACTATGAACCCTTTCTTTTACTGATTCGCTTAATTTCGGACTTGTTCGTTTGAGAATGTAAATTATTACTTTTATGAAATAAATGAAATTGTTTTCAGAATTTTTACTGTTTGCATTTTCAGAAGAATGAGAAAGTGACTTAAACGTTTCAGAAAAATCGAGTATTATGACCCCTTTCTTTTACTGATTCGCTTAATTCCGGACTTGTCCGTTTGAGAATGTGAAATGTTATTTTTGGAATATACAATTTTGCACGTTCAAGGAAATGATGAAGAGAATCAAACGATTTAGTAAAATACGTGGTATGGGACATGTGTGTTTGCTATTTCGGTTAATTCCGGACTCGTTAATTGAATATATGATGATTTTCGTGTGCTTTCGAGCCACTATGTTGGACCTTCGGGTCATATGTTGGACCTTCGGGTCGATACCAGTACCGGACCTTCGGGTCATATGTTGGACCTTCGGGTCATTTGTTGGGCGCCAAAAATTATGTTGGGTACTTGGTAGGCTTCGGCCATATGTTGATGCACGTGCGGCGTAGCTAAAACTCGTCATTTGTTGGGATCGATCCACCTTTTATGTTGATTTTCTAGAATATCTTGATTGATTTCTAGATATTTGTTGTTTCCAATTATCTGCAGGTAATTGGATATTTGTTGAGATGAGTTCTAATTATCGTTTTTGATAATTAGATAATTGTTGATTTGATTATCGCTTGTGATAATTAAATATTTGTTGATATGAGTTCTGATTATCGTTTTTGATAATCGGATATTTGTTGTTTCTGATTATCGCTTGTGATAATTAGATATTTGATGTTATGAGATTTGATTATCGTTTTTGATAATCGAATATTTGTTGATTTGTAGTTGATTTGAGATTTGATTATCGTTTTTGATAATCGAATTTTTGTTGATTTGATTATCGTTTTTGATAATCGAATATTAGTTGATTTGAGATTTGATTATCGTTTTTGATAACCGAATATTTGTTGATTTGATTATCGTTTTTGATAACCGAATATTTGTTGATTTGATTATCGTTTTTGATAATCGAATATTTGTTGATTTGATTATCGTTTTTGATAATCGAATATTTGTTGATTTGATTATCGTTTTTGATAATCGAATATTTGTTGATTTGAGATTTGATTATCGTTTTTGATAATCGAATATTTGTTGATTTGATTATCGTTTTTGATAATCGAATATTTGTTGATTTGAGATTTGATTATCGTTTTTGATAATCGAATATTAGTTGATTTGAGATTTGATTATCGTTTTTGATAATCGAATATTTGTTGATTTGATTATCGTTTTTGATAATCGAATATTATTTGATTTGAGATTTGATTATCGTTTTTGATAATCGAATTTTTGTTGATTTGATTATCGTTTTTTATAATCGAATATTTGTTGATTTGATTATCGTTTTTGATAATCGAATATTTGTTGATTTGAGATTTGATTATCGTTTTTGATAATCGAATTTTTGTTGATTTGATTATCGATTTTGATAATCGAATATTAGTTGATTTGAGATTTGATTATCGTTTTTGATAATCGAATATTTGTTGATTTGATTATTGTTTTTGATAATCGAATATTAGTTGATTTGAGATTTGATTATCGTTTTTGATAATCGAATTTTTGTTGATTTGATTATCATTTTTGATAATCGAATATTTGTTGATTTGATTATCGTTTTTGATAATCGAATATTTGTTGATTTGAGATTTGATTATCGTTTTTGATAATCGAATTTTTGTTGATTTGATTATCGTTTTTGATAATGGAATATTAGTTGATTTGAGATTTGATTATCGTTTTTGATAATCGAATATTTGTTGATTTGTGAATTTCTTTTATTGGAATTAAAAGATTTCTTTGGCATTTGTATTCCCGACTTTTATTTTTCTAGCTTAACCAGTTTTTGTGAGAAAAATAATAGTTATGGACAGCTTTTTATAAGGAGGGGAGTCTGTAACAACCCAGGTTTTCGCAGTAATTAACTATCGTCGTTAGACGATTAAATTAGTTGTTAATTGTTGTTAAGTGTTTTAATTAGTTGTAAATTCGTTTAAAAAATTTTGTTAATAATTAAGTGGGCTTTAAAAATTAAATCGTGATCCATTTTTATTTGGGCCGTGATAATTTGCCAAGAAAATAATCCATTCCCTTTTTTATTCAATTTTTCTTTATTATTCGTTGGTAACCCTAAATCTAAACGAACAAGAAAAAATATGGCGGCTTCATCTCGTTCTTTTGTTCGTTCCCCTTTGAAGCTTAGGGCTTTTCAAAATTTGAAGACGCCGACTTGTGCAGTGGTTCTTGCTTGTCAATCGATGTGTAGCTCGCTTCGGCAATCAATTCGAACTCGATTCCTTCAATTTGCGTCGAAACAGGTGAGTGATTCTTTTCACTCACATCTGCTTCAACCTCAGGTTTATTAGGGTTTGAATTTCTATATTCTGTTCGTTGGATTTATGATTTAATTTATCTCGGCATTGTTCGATGTTAATGATTTTTGACTTGCGTTGATTACTTGATTTTCAAGTCTCTGACTTGATTTTGAATGGCGTTGTGTTTTGGCTTGATTTTTCTGGACTTGTTAGTTCATGATTACACGGCTTTAAACTGAATTGTGTATCCATCACGACCTGTTTTCTGTTGATTTCAACCTTCATGGTTAAACTTGACTACTGATTTTCCTATTTGTTTGAATAATACAGTGTTGAATTTGATTTGGGTTTTTGTGGATTTGACTCCATGAATTTTGGGTTCCGTTGCGTTGATGTTTTACTGGAGTAATTTCACTTGATTCGAACTATGCTTTGTCTAGTTCATTTGATCTGCATTTTGTAATGTTTGACTTCGTCATTGCTTTGACTGCGGCCATTAGGTCTCTGACATGTCCACTGTCACCTGACTTCGATTGGTAGAACTTGTAAATTGCTCTGTTGAAATTTAAACCTGATGATCGAATGCAGTTTATCACCATGTTGTCTCGATGCCTTCTCCTTTAACTTACTCTTGTACCATGATTTTGAACTCGTCTTAAGTATAATCTGGAACTAGTTTATATGATAATAATTGGTTGGTTTAGGTATGGCACTTCACTACTGTCTGCATTTGATAATTCGTGACTGGATTGAGTTGCCGCCACTATTGTTGGCCCTGACTTCATCATGTTTGCATCCTGTGATCGGGTGGTAGTTTACCATATATGCATCTCTGACTTGCCCACTTCTATTACATGCATTTATTACACCTCTGCTTCATACAACACACTTGTAGTGAAGTATTACAGCTGTTTTGACCATTTGAGACAGTTTGCCTACCTATTTCATGTAGTCCTTGGTTTCATTGATCACCTATGTACCTGCTTGCATCCTTGTCACTTAGAGTTTGCATTGTATTCGGGTGCATGTATGCTTGACCCATGCATATGTGACTTAGTTCACCATACATTCATTGTTCTCGGCCATGTTGGTTTCATATAATATCATGTCACGAAGCTTGGTCAGGAGTTCATTATCCTGTTGCATACATGTGCTTTTCCCTATTTTGCATACTGCATGTCGCCATTCCGACTGTTGCAGTTCCATTGGGATCATTTGAGATGAGTTTCTAGCTTGCGTTGCTTTGGGTATACATTCATTCATGTATGTAAGTTATTGCATTGTGAATGGTTGCGTTGCTTGCGGCTGTTTGGGAATTGCCTACCTATTTCATGTAGTCTGGTATATTGTTTTAATTGATAATCGGTATTCATAGTGCAGTGCGAACTTTACTATATGTTTGATATGCAAGTTTGAGTTATATTCCCTCTGGTGCACTCCTGTATGTGGTTTACTTCCCTTTGAAATCTTGGGTCATTGTAGACGCCTGCACTTATAATTGCAGGGTGTATTGGAGAGTCTCGTGTCTTTGCGCAGTGTTGCCATACTTGAATCTTTTGTGTGCTGTGCATTACATCATATATCTGATGTAGAAATCTTTGGTCGCTGTAGTTATACCATTCGAGGCATTTGAAAATTTTGTTTCATAATATGTTTGGGCAGTGATGTGAACTTATTGGTCATTCATTGTCGCCCGGACCTGATCTTATGTGATTTTTTGGTATTGCTGGTTGCTTTGGTTTGGCTTTGCGCTTGAGTTGAATCCGGTATTTCGGGTTTGACCTTGTGCCCGTTTGTATACATCATCACTGTAGTGGCACGGTAGTGCACGCAAGCGTGAACTGCAGCCACACGGAATTAAGTTTTTGGGTACATTATCACTGTAGTGGCAAGGCAGTGCACGCAAGCGTGAACTGCAGCCACACGGTATGGCTTTTTATGATATTCTTTTTTGTTTTAATTTATTGATCTTTTGCATATTCCATATGCTGTAGTGGCGAGGCAGTGCACGCGTGCGTGTACTGCAGCCCTACCCGAATTAATATTTTAATTGATATTTCAATGGTTTGAACTGTTTTGTTTATACAATTCAATATTCTGAATTGTATTCTGATTTGGTTTAATTTGCCGATTTGTTGTTTAACACTGTTATGTGTTATACTAATCGTCATCCGATTTCTTTATTTAAGGATCGGATAGACGAGATTTATTGTGACTGTCGTCTATTCATTATTTCATTATTACTGCTTCTGTGCACTAATAACCGAGTTTGAATTAGACTGACCCGTGTATTATTTCTTTTGAATGTAATACTCGGGTCAGACCGAGTATTTACAGGCTGTAGATATCCTGCTTTGGGTTGCTGCTTGAGCTATGAAGTCTTTTCTTATCTTTTGGAGTAGTTGCAGTCATTTTTAGTAGTCAGTATATATATAGGTTGTTATGTATTTATGTATATTAATCACGTTAATGTACATGTATATGTAACTTCCAGTGTCGACAGTTGTAGTTGTATCATATGTATTGTACCACATGTATATCAACTGACATCAGTTATATATATGAGACTTTTTTTTATCAGTGTTCCGCATTTGAATTATCTGTGTTATTATCATATCTATTGTCCTAAACTATTATGAGCCATCGTAGTTCGTTTTACACTTGAATTGGATATGTTGATGGGAGTAAACAAATAAGAGATGAAAATTAAAAATATATATATATATATCACTCCTATCGAGATAACCAATACTAATGTAAGGCCTAACTACGGATGGTCGCTCCTATCCAGCCTTATTCTTCGTAATAACGGACAGTATTTCTTTTAATACTCTTTGTTATTGTGAGCATAGGGGTGGGGCGTCACATATAGCGGATGAGACTCTATGTGCCCCGCATAATAGCAGATGACCCTTTATACCGTGATATCCTGCTTAGAAGCGGGATTGGTATTTTATTTGTTGACTAACATCTGTGGATGTAGGGAAACAGGTTGGAGGGATCCAACTGGATTCCTTAAACTGTTGAATTTATTTTATATTCAATAATGTGATTTATGTGATAATCTATGATGGATTATATTCATCATATTGAGAATTGAAATTATTGAATGTTATGGCTTGGTTGAATATATGTTGGTATTTGAGGAACGATATATATAGAAAGTTTGGATTTTTAAAGGAAATGAAAAGGGAAATTTTTAAGTAAAATAATTATAGTGAATTCAAATAAATTAAAGGAATGAATGTGGAAAGGGATAAAGGTTTGATTTTAAATCCTATATAATAAATTCAAGGATGGGAAAATAGGATTTTGAATAAATGGGAAAAAGGAATTTATTTAAAATAAGGACTTAAGCAATATTATTTTGTAAGTACAAAGAAATATATTTTTAAAATTTAAGATTTGAAATGAGTTTGAGAAAAGTAAAAGGAGAATTTGAAATAAAGTTTGAAATTAATATTTTCGATTTAAATAAGAATTTAAATCATAAATAAAGGTGTGAATATGGGATAAATGGGTTTTGAAATAAATTTGGATAAGTAAAGGAATTTATTTTAAAATGGAATTGGTTTTGGAAATCGATTTGGAAGCTGACTAAGTGTTGAAACCGTGAAAAAAGGAGAATGAGATTTTGAAATCTATAAACAGGGTTTATAACTAAAGTGAAATATTTATCAGAGGATAATTTGGAAGTATAAATTCAGGTTGGGAATTTATAAGGAAAGGGTGATTTGTTAAAACTAAATAGTGGTTTTTTTTAAATGTGTGGAAAGGAAAGCGTATTTCCCTGGAAAAGCCAAGTATATTTTCAAAGAAATAAGTTAGAGGTTTTAAAGTGGTTTAAAAAGTACGTTTTATTATTTTAAATTATTTTAGAATTTTAAAGTAAAAAAATTATTTAAATTAATTATAGTAGTAATTATTTTAAAGGTTTAACTAGTATTATGATTTAAAAGATAATTATTTAATATTTATACCTTATAGAATAACTTTTATTTTAAAATTAGTTTTGGCTTAAGTTTTACATGAGAAATTATTAAAAAAAATCATAACTAGTATTTTAAATATAGTATTTTAAGTAGTTTTGTTTTAAGTGTTTTAAAGTATATATATCTTTGGATAAGGTGAGTTAAATTATTTAAAATCTAAGTTATTAAGACTTGGTGCTTTTCAGTGGAAACAAAGCAATTGGGTGGAAATTTATCCGAGAGAGAAAAAAGGATTTGAAACTATTTTTCAAATGATTGAAGTGTAGGAAAATATCTTGTGAAATTATTTTGAAATAAATAATTTAGGAAATTATTAAAGCTGATGGTTGTTTGTGGATGTTATATGATAGTTAAATAGGCGACTATCAAATTTTGGCCAACGCGCTGATCGTTTCGAAGAGACTGGGGTCAAGATAAATTTCCCGAAAACCACTTAGATCCGATTTGAACGTTTTCGTGAGAAAGACAAGAGCTTGGAGTCGAAGATGGAGCAGTGAAGTGCAAGGGCTAATCGCTACTAATCCTGAGGGTGATTCCAAAATGGATGTAGTAGGAGTTGGGCCTTCGGTTCCGTTCGGACCCGGAATGGGCTTGTATGGATGAAAGTTTTCAGAACATCGTCAGGACGACGATGATCATTCTAAGTGTATGTGTGCTAAAAAGGTAATGCATAGCCTCGAGCCTCATCAATGGGTATGGCTAAAACAGGGGAGTTGCAGCAAGGCTAAGTGGCTAACAACCAATTAGGGTAAGGTCATCCCTGTTTAGATGTCCCTTTTTATTCGGCTGTGTAGGCGGTTGCTGATCTCAACCATAGGGTGATTTTATTCGGACTATCCAGTAAGAGTAGCTCCAGTCTTGTGTAGTAGGGGATCAGGGTGAATCCTCGATACGGTGATCTATTCCACGTACTGTGACGGGCGGTACCCCAGTAGCCCTGCCATTAAAGGAGACCCAATCTCCAATAAGCGCCTTCAGACTTGTTTGTATATCTATTATGCTGGAATTTAATGAATGTAACAATTTTGGTTATTTGAATAAGTATTTGTAGATAGACACTACTATAATATTAGAGGATTTGATAAGAAAATGTTTTGGTTATCGTAAGGTAAAAACCTGGCATTTTTATTTGTAGCGTTGTCTTACGAGATACCTTTGATTTTCAAAGGATTTTGAAAACTTTAATAATCCAATTGAGTGTGTTTTCTCACGCTGGTTTTCCAGACTAACTTGGGTATTGTTTTATTATGATGCTCGGGTCAGACCGAGTATTATAGATACAGATTCTGGATGATGGCGATGGAGCTCAGGAGACGAGCTGGATGGAGAGACGTATCACATGTACTTGATATATACTCCGCTGTGCAGTGTAAGATGTATATTCAGCTTTGGGAGAACAAGTTAATGTAACTGTTTGAAATTTGTGTTGCTGATTTGTGTAGTACTCTGATGATGCAATGTATTATTCAGTTACAAATTCTTTTGTATAAAATCTATTGTTATATAATATATATTGTTCCACTACGTTTGTGAGATTCTGATGTTGTTGTTCTATATTTCTTCTCCTCCACCTTCTACTTTCCCTTATGGTCTAGTTTACCGGCATTCGATTGTTCGGCATTTAATACAGTAGACGTACTGATGTCGATTTTCGGGCATCGGAAAATCGAGTCGTTACACTTGGTATCAGAGCTGAAGGTTAAGCGAGAACCTTGGCTCTAGTGGCGATTACTCATTAGTAATAGAGTCTGTAAGTACTCTAGAATGAGTTTGAGTGTATTAATAGATATAAGCGCGTATTTGTTAGTGAATATAAAAAGGTTTTATATTGTGTTGATTGGTTTGTTGAGTGGCTTATGGATTCTGGTCAATACAAGTAATTAACGTTATTGATTGGGATCTCTAAACACTTGTAAAGAACAATTCGACACGGTATTGTTTTAAAATAGGGTAAATGAAATAATTTTTCCCAAACTATTTTTATATATGAAAGAAATAAATTTCCATAAATTATTATAATTAGATATGGTTGCTTGCTTGTTAGGAAGTGAAAATATTAAATTATTATAATTGTTGTTGTGGAAGTTGAATAAGATATTGCAATTGTTAGCACCAAAATTGGTCACTAACACCCTTGAGTAGAGTTATGTAGAGAGATTAATGAAGAGAGTAAATTAGGACTGAAAAATAGTGTAATTCAATGAAAAAGAATAACAAAAACGAGAACACCAGATTTATAGTGGTTCGGCGTAACTGCCTACATCCACTTTGAGTTTAATCTTTATTGCTTTCTCAATTACTTGAATACAGATATAATCCGTAAATCAATGACTTGGATACCAGTTTGAATTAAAAAGAGGAGAGTATAAGAAATGGCAGAGTCTCCCCAGTGTATCCGAAAAAAGGGTCCATTTCACTGTGCCCCTGTCCCTCTATTTATAGACGAAGATGGGTTGGACTTCCCTAGTGGGCCTGGTAGCTGAATAACTCGGTCCAAATGGAGTAAGTCCCGTGTGTCGACCCAAATAGGCCGAATGACCAAACGCCGAACCTTCATCTTTATGCCGAACGAAGTGAGGCCGGATGCTCTGCGTGCCGAACGAAGTGAGGCCGGATGCTCTGCATGCCGAACGAAGTAAGGTCGGATGCTCTACATGCAGCACGAGATTTGTGCCGAACGGTGCAAGGTGTTGAGTGAGGGGTGTAGGCCGAACGAGGCTGGTAATGCCGAACAGTCCAGGAATGCCGAGTGAAGCATGAATGCCGAGCGCTCTAGAAGTCAAACGCTCTTAAATACCATTTGACCCATACGTGCCGAACGTATCTTTTATGCCGAACGTTCATGGATGTCGAATGTTCCTTGTATGCCGAACGTTCATGGATGCCGAACATTATTTTGATGCCGAGCGAAGCTTGCCGAGCGACGTGCGCGTAACCGTTCTCGCTGAACCATGCCTAAATGCCAAACATGTTGTCCTCATCAAACCCGTATGCCTCCAGGCTCTTCGTGGTCATAATCTTGTCTAGTGCTGATAATAGTGTCTTCAACTGTCGTTTTGTAACCGGGCCAAGATGCCGGTTAACATTTGCCCCCCAAAGCGTGTCGTGTGAAGCAACACAACACGCTTTGAATCAGCGAGTATTCCTTGTCTTCAGAAAGAAATCCATCATGTTTCTTTAATAGTCATTATCCTTCGACTTTATCCTCCCAAGCCGTCATATCCTTCTTTGGCCGTCTTGACGCTTGGTTGATTCCCAATATTATAAATCCAGGGTTGTAGTTCATCAGTGACCACTCGTGTCTGATTCTACAGAGCTAGCAAGCTTCGGCTATCTGATCTAGTATTTTCTCAATAACCCTTAGTGAGAATTTAATTTCTGTTGATTTCAAGAAGTCGGACTTGTTCGGATATACACATGCACGTTTGGGTGCATGTTCTTTCCATTGGCTCTCGAATGCGTTTTATATGCTCATAAGTCGTCGCCAACTCCGTCCAGTTTAATTGCAATTCAATTGCGATTCCTTATTTGTATTTTTTGTGAAATAAGGGTTGCAATCAGCCACTTGAGGAGTTTTCCAAACCCCTCTTCAGTAAAAACTCTATGATTTTGTTCACAGCTTCAACCTTTAGAATTGGTAAGAAGAGGACGTCAATGCCCCCAATTGGGAAACGGCCATGGACTAGCCATTTGAGTAATTTCCATCGGTGGGGTTCCTACATCTTGCACTTTTCGCATTGTCTAGCATGATCGACCGTATCTAGATTGATAGTTGGCCAGTAATACCTGTAGCAAAGTATCTTCTTTATCATGGTTTTCCCCCTGATGCTATTACCGCATTCTTCTTCATAGAATTTTCTCAAGATATCATCATGGGCGATGCGCCGAAGCATGGGGATGGATAAACTCCTTTTGACAAACGACTTATTCTTAGATGATTTGGTATGAAGAATTGAGGAGGATCTGTCGTTTTCCATTCCTCCGTTCAGTAAGAATTCCTCATTGTAGATAGTCTTTGATGGGAGTCAACCATGACACTTTTTCATTTTGTTCGCCGAGGTGTGTAATGATGTAATACGTGAAGTCGGTTAGTGGCCCTTGGACTTGGTCGAGATAAGGAGCAAGACAATGCCCCCTAGCAAGATCAACTTCCTTAAATTTGTATACTACCAATCAAGAATCACAAAAGATATGTAAAGTTTTCACTTCAAATCCTCTAGCAAGTTTGAGGCTGGCAGCCAAGGCTTCATACTAAGCATCGTTGTTTGTTATAGGTAAATCGAGTTTCAGGACGTAGCAGATTGATCGTTACTCAGGAGTTATTATCATGACTCCTATGCCATAACACTGATCATTGGATGCTCCATCCGCGTACATTTTCCATCTTATGGTTGGTTCTCTGCTACTCTTCGAGTAGTGTTCTGAGGTAGTGAATTTGGGTGTGAGGTCTGCTGATTTCCGTCCTTAGATAGCCCTTCGAGGGAAATAAGTGATATCGAATTAGCTTAGTCTGATATTTTATTTAAGTAGTCTTTCAGACGTCTCAGGTCATTGTATGCCCTGTCGCAACGGCTGGTAGGCATAGACGTTGATGGATTGAGCCTAAAAGTAAGAGTGGATCTTTCATGGTGAAATCAATAGATATTATGCTAGTTTTTGTAGCTTCGGGTTGATATCCAATGCATGGTTCGCGATAGTTAATGAAATCACATATGCTTGTCAGAATGGGTCCAAGGGAACATATCATCATTTATTTAGAAAATCCAACTAACTCTTTTATCATCACTACACTGAGTTGTGATCCGATATTCAGCACCCGGAAAGGGTCGCCATGGCTGAGTGTAATGTCGACCGTCACCTTAGCCGGTGCCATCCCAGATTCTTTGAGTATAGATGTAATTATTTTGCATAACATTCAATGTGAAATATGGTTGGGACGACCAATAATGATGGTTGCTCTAGTCGAACCCCAGAGCCTTGTCATGAGTTTTTAAGTCTAATAGCGAAGGACTCTGAATGCTCTAATAGATTATCAATAAATGGCCAAAGATCAGGCTTAAAAGCGCATTGAAGGAAATGTCGAGTGTGGGTCAGCCTCGAGTGGTGTGCAACTGTATAGCTGGATCTTGCTATGAGTTTGAATTTGCTTGTGTATTCGAGTAACGTACTTTTATTCAATGCATTCATGATCCTTTACCCGTCCTTCGGGTTGGAGTGAAAGTCAATTGCTCATGAGCTAAAGTGTCAATTCACTCGTCTATTTATCGATGTTTATACACCGCTCTGCATTCTGGTGACTTAGTGTTATTCTCCCCCCAGTTGATTCGCGCCCAATTTGTACTCATGCTTCGGTCCATACTCCCGGGACTTAGAGATTTGTCGAACGGTTTATGCTTTAGTCCACAGTTCGAGACGCAGGGATTTTTGTCAACTCGTTTATACTCCAGTCCACATTCTGGGATTTTAGAGTAATCTAGTCCGCTTCTGGGATTTGGAGATTCTTCTCAACTCTTCTATAATCTAGTCCATGCTCTGGGGACTGAGAGTACCGTAGTCCGCACTCTGGGGATGTATAGGTATTTTAAGCCGTTTATACTCTAGTCCGCACTCGGGGGACTTAGAGCACTCTAGTCCGCACTCCGGGGATGTAGAGGTTCTTAGGTCGTTTATACTCTAGTCCGCACTCAGGGGACTAGGAGCACTTTAGTCCGCACTCTGGGGACATAGAGGTTTCTGAGTCGTTTATACTCGAGTCCACACTCTGGGGACTTAGAGTACTCCAGTCCGCACTCTGGGGACTTGGAGGTTTAAGTCGTTCATATTCTAGTCCGCACTCTGGGGACTTAGCGTACTACCGTCCGCACTCTGGGGACTTGGAGGTTTAAGTCGTTTATACTCTAGTCCACACTCTGGGGACTTAGAGTACTCCCGTCCGTGCTCCGGAGATGTAGAGGTTCTTAGGTCGTTTATACTCTAGTCCGCACTCAGGGGACTTAGAGTACTCCCTTCCGCGCTCAGGTGATTGGAGCGCTTGATGAAGACAAGTCCGGAACTTCCTCCTATACCGATGGGGGTTATGAAGTAGAAATTACAGGCGCCTCTAATCACACATCCGAATTGAGAATGAAGGAGCGGCTCGAGAAAGAGAAGGTCAGGGTCAAGGTCGAGCCCCGAGTTGTGGACTTGGACGATCCTTTGAACAAGCCGTTGAAGGTCATCCTTCCTGGCGGGTCCAAGCCTATGGAAGTTCTCCGTACTTCTTAAGTTGCTACCCCTCTATCAAAGAAGAGTACCAAGGGTAAATGCTATGGAGAGGAGCCGTCCGGAAAGGAGTTGAAGAAGTACAAGAAGTGATTACTATCCTCGTTCAACGAGAGTTAGTTTAAGTCATGTAATTATTTTCATCTATTTCCTTAGTCCTTGTAAATATAATGTCGACTCCGAACTTTGGAGGGGTTGTAATAGGAACTCATTTCTCATTAAAGTTTAGTTCCTTTTTTCGTCTTACAAAAGACTCTTATTGTTCAGTTTTCTTTGTGATTGTGATGTTGATCCAAGCAGTTGTGAGTAACATAGACTTCTCGGTCCATCTTCATATAACTCGGAAACACTTCGGGAGTTGTTGAACTTCCATTCTGTGCTTCGAGCACTTAGAATACATTCTAGCCCGTATGTCAGGGATTTGACAAATTCAAGTCATCTGTGTTATAGTTCATATTAAGGGAACTAGGAGATCTGAATTGCTTATATTCGAGTCCGCACTCTGGGGACTTAGAGTACTCCAGTCCGCACTCTGGGGACTTGGAGGTTCAAGTCATTCATACTCTAGTCCGCGCTCTGGGGACTTAGAGTACTCCAGTCCGCGCTCTGGGGACTTGGAGGTTTAAGTCATTTATACTCTAGTCCGCGCTCTGGGGACTTAGAGTACTCCAGTCAACACTCTGGGGACTTGGAGGTTTAAGTCATTTATACTCTAGTCCGCACTCTGGGGACTTGGAGATTTGAGTCGTTTATACTCTAGTCCGCGCTCTGGGGACTTAGAGTACTCTAGTCCGCACTCTGGGGACTTGGAGGTTTAAGTCATTTATACTCTAGTCCACGCTCTGGGGACTTAGAGTACTCCAGTCCGCGCTCTGGGGACTTGGAGGTTTAAGTCGTTTATACTCTAGTCCACGCTCTGGGGACTTAGAGTACTCCAGTCCACGCTCTGGGGACTTGGAGGTTTAAGTCGTTTATACTCTAGTCCGCGCTCTGGGGACTTAGAGTACTCCAGTCCACGCTCTGGGAACTTGGAGGTTTAAGTCATGTATACTCTTGTCCGCGCTCTGGGGACTTAGAGTACTCCAGTCCGCGCTCTGGGGACTTGGAGGTTTAAGTCGTTTATACTCTAGTCCGCGCTCTGGAGACTTAGAGTACTCCAGTCCACGCTCTGGGGACTTGGAGGTTTAAGTCGTTTATACTCTAGTCCGCGCTCTGAGGACTTAGAGTACTCCAGTCCGCGCTCTGGGGACTTGGAGGTTTAAGTCGTTTATACTCGAGTCCACGCTCTGGGGACTTAGAGTACTCCAGTCCACCCTCTGGGGACTTGGAGGTTTAAGTCATGTATACTCTTGTCCGCGCTCTGGGGACTTAGAGTACTCCAGTCCACACTCTGGGGACTTGGAGGTTTAAGTCATTTATACTCTAGTCCGCGCTCTGGGTACTTAGAGTACTCCAGTCCGCGCTCTGGGGACTTGGAGGTTTAAGTCATTTATACTCTAGTCCGCGCTCTGGGGACTTAGAGTACTCCAGTCCGCGCTCTGGGGACTTGGAGTTTTAAGTCGTTTATACTCTAGTCCGCGCTCTGGGGACTTAGAGTACTCCAGTCCACGCTCTGGGGACTTGGAGGTTTAAGTCGTTTATACTCCAGTCCGCGCTCTGGGGACTTAGAGTACTCCAGTCCACGCTCTGGGGACTTGGAGGTTTAAGTCATTTATACTCCAGTCCGCGCTCTGGGGACTTAGAGTACTCCAGTCCACACTCTGGGGACTTGGAGGTTTAAGTCATTTATACTCTAGTCCGCGCTCTGGGGACTTAGAGTACTCCAGTCCGCACTCTGCGGACTTGGAGGTTTAAGTCATTTATACCCTAGTCCGCGCTCTGGGGACTTAGAGTAATCCAGTCCGCGCTCTGGGGACTTGGAGGCTTAAGTCATTTATACTCTAGTCCGCGCTCTGGGGACTTAGAGTACTCCAGTCCACGCTCTGGGGACTTGGAGGTTTAAGTCGTTTATACTCTAGTCCGCGCTCTGGGGACTTAGAGTACTCCAGTCCACACTCTGGGGACTTGGAGGTTTAAGTCATGTATACTCTTGTCCGCGCTCTGGGGACTTGGAGTACTCCAGTCCGTGCTCTGGGGACTTGGAGGTTTAAGTTGATAGTAGTCGTATTTCCACTCTTTAATTTGTATTCATCTACCATATCGAGGCTAATGTTGTCGAATGAACAGTCGAACCACGTTTGCTCATGGAATGGGATCTTGCCCCCAGCTCAAGGGATGAAATTTGAAAAATGGACGATCGATTCTCGTCCGCTTGGTAATTATAGCTCTTCCAATCGGGTCAAGGAAGGAGGTATATGACAGATGGTTGGATCACATCCGTGTTGGGTTAGATAGCAGAATCTCTTACAATTTGCTCTGTATCTCCTTCTTTTGTATTGAAGGCAGGATTTGGTGTGTAGATGATCAAATCACGTCCACTCTAGACAGATCTTGGCGTCACTAAGCTTCAGAAGAGGCCTCTGTATTTTGTCAAACTTTGTTCTATGACTTGATTTGAGTGGGCGATCAGGCCATACTAATTCCAAGCCTTGTTCAGGTCTCCGAGTTAAACGTGGAGGTCAATGAATAGATGGTCAGTCATGTCGACTTTATATTTGGGCTCTAATCGTAATGAGCTTTTCAATCTCTAGTTCTTGGCCCTAAATTAAAGGCACATGATTGATGATGAGCGATTGAATTATTCACATCTAGATGTACTCCACACGTCCGATCATGGTCTGCGTGGATTGGTTGGTGACCAAATCTAAGTATCCAATCTCTATTCGACTTTTGCCCTTGGCTCCTTTCAAAGGGATGTCGGCCGTCAGCAGTCCAATTGATAATCATAGCCCTTTATTAATAGGCATCGGATATTCGCTGCCCGCCATTCTGCAGGATGTACATACTATTGAAGCCTTACTTTCTAGATCAGCTTTTTGATCACACCTCGGAGGTGTTTGTAATCGCCCGTGTTAGGATCAATGAGCATTTGGGAATATACAACATTCCCCTGATTTTCTTTAGACTTTGGTGTACTCTCTCGAGGTTGGTTTTCAATATCACTCCGAGTCGTGAGTCTTCAAGTAGAGGTTGTCAATTGAATCTTTCAAAGAGCATATGAGCCAAATTTTGAGGTCTTGTTTCGGCTACTAGGATCTACATCCTTAGTCAACGGGCCTTCATTGCTATTTTCCTTAGTCTGTTCTGCTCCTCCACACTTTGATTTAGATTCATTATCGTCATAGAGACGATCCATGGTCGTTGGAGGCTCTCCAGCTAACCGGCTGCTAAAATATATATGGAGGTCGATTATCCTCAAGTGATCAATATAATATCCCTTTGAGAGTATCGTTCGAGTAGCAGTTGTTTGTCCGCTCCCTTGTTGTCGTTCAGAAGCTGTCGCTAGATCCTCTATGCCCCGGTCGATCAGGGGATGTAATGGAAGTAGATAGAATGTTCCTTTATTAAGTTGAGTTTTGAATTCACTATAGGGGTCGTATAAGAGACTGGTGTAACTTAAGTTTGGAACGGTCTGGATGCCGCTCGGCATATACAATACCGTTCGGCATTATAGAGGTGGTCGGCATAGAGGTATGTTCGGCCTGGAAGAGCGTTCGGCCTAGAGGTTTGGATCGGCCTGGAGGAGCGTTCGGCCTAGAGGTATGTTCGGCCTGGAGGAGCGTTCGGCCTAGAGGTATGCTAGGCCTGGAGGAGCTTTCGGCCTAGAGGATCGGCCAGGAGTGTTTGGCCAAGATGGTTCGGTCAGGAGTGTTCGGCCAAGAGTGTTCGGCCAAGATCGGCCAGGAGTGTTCGGTCAAGATGGATCGGCCACGAGTGTTCGGCCAAGATGGATCGGCCACGAGTGTTCTGCCAAGATGGTTCGGCCAGGAGTGTTCGGCCAAGATGGATCGGCCACGAGTGTTCGGCCAAGATGGATCGACCACGAGTTTTCGGCCAAGATGGATCGGCCACGAGTGTTCGACCAAGATGGATCGACCACGAGTGTTCGGCCAAGTGTAACTGGCATACACCTTTTCTACAACGATCGGCATAGACTTTTTCTGGGGCGAACGGTTGAATTGCCTTTAGAGGAGGGTCGGCCTTCATTCAACTTGAGTGCAAACTTTAACATCCAATCGCCAAATCTTGCGTACATCAGTGAATCCAATCTACGGCTATCAGCTTCCTTTTGATTTCTTTCAAATCGGATTAGAATAGGAAGTTTTCTATTAGACAACTGGATCTATCTCGCGAATATGGAAATCCAATAGTAGATGATGAGATCCAATCAAGCTGAGAATTCAATTCTCAGTGAAAGCACCAAAATGTTAGCACCAAAATTGGTCACTAACACCCTTGAGTAGAGTTATGTAGAGAGATTAATGAAGAGAGTAAATTAGGACTGAAAAATAGTGTAATTCAATGAAAAAGAATAACAAAAACGAGAACACCAGATTTATAGTGGTTCGGCGTAACTGCCTACATCCACTTTGAGTTTAATCTTTATTGCTTTCTCAATTACTTGAATACAGATACAATCCGTAAATCAATCACTTGGATACCAGTTTGAATTAAAAAGAGGAGAGAATAAGAAATGGCAGAGTCTCCCCAGTGTATCCGGAAAAAAAGGTCCATTTCACTGTGCCCCTGTCCCTCTATTTATAGACGAAGATGGGTTGGACTTCCCTGGTGGGCCTGGTAGCTGAATAACTCGGTCCAAATGGAGTAAGCCCCGTGTGTCGACCCAAATAGGCCGAATGACCAAACGCCGAACCTTCATCTTTATGCCGAACGAAGTGAGGCCGGATGCTCTGCGTGCCGAACGAAGTGAGGCCGGATGCTCTGCATGCCGAACGAAGTAAGGTCGGATGCTCTACATGCAGCACGAGATTTGTGCCGAACGGTGCAAGGTGTTGAGTGAGGGGTGTAGGCCGAACGAGGCTGGTAATGCCGAACAGTCCAGGAATGCCAAGTGAAGCATGAATGCCGAGCGCTCTAGAAGTCAAACGCTCTTAAATACCATTTGACCCATACGTGCCGAACGTATCTTGTATGCCGAACGTTCATGGATGCCGAACGTTCCTTGTATTCCGAACGTTCATGGATGCCGAACATTCTTTTGATGCCGAGCGAAGCTTGCCGAGCGACGTGCGCGTAACCATTCTCGCTGAACCATGCCTAAATGCCAAACATGTTGTCCTCATCAAACCCGTATGCCTCTAGGCTCTTCGTGGTCATAATCTTGTCTAGTGCTGATAATAGTGTCTTCAACTGTCGTTTTGTAACCGGGCCAAGATGCCGGTTAACAGCAATTATAACTAGAAGTTAAGAAAAGAATTATATAACAGCTTCTTAATGTGAATTATAATTGTGATTTATAATTTGAAATAAAACAAAAATTCCAAAATAATTTTTGAATAAGGATTAAAAGGAATTGGAATTTGAAATTTTTGAAATTAAATTCCATTGATTT
This sequence comes from Allium cepa, assembly GCA_030765085.1. Lineage (NCBI taxonomy): Eukaryota > Viridiplantae > Streptophyta > Magnoliopsida > Asparagales > Amaryllidaceae > Allium > Allium cepa. Next base: position 788,709,545 of record CM060929.1, read on the forward strand.
GAAAATGCTTTTCACAGGTGTTCGAGAAATAATGGTGATATTATTTGGGAAACATTTTTGAATTGGATTTGAAATCAGGTAAGATTTGGAATTGGAAATATTTGGAAATGTTTTTAAGGAGGTAAAAGCATTGAACTCTTTCCGGTCGTTGAAAAATAATTCCGACGATGATCGCGATATCATTGGTGTTCATTTTCGAGTTTCCAAGAGAGGAATTGCTACTAAAATGTTTAAATTGGAATTGTTTGCAAAATTGTGTTTGGTTTTAAAATTCAAAGGATAATTTGATACGCAAATGAATTTTGTATATATAATTGATTTCAAAAATGATTTTGAAATGTTGATAAATTGTTTAAAAGACCCTGAAATCTTATTTAAAATGTTTATGGAATATAGATAAGTTTGATAACTTATAAAAAATTGAAATTTGTTGGAATAAGATTCAACTTAAAAAGGTTTAAATAAAAGTAAGTGTGAAAACAAAATAAGTTGGAAGGTAAGCTAATTATTTGAAGTAAATTAAAAGAAGTTAGCAAATGGAATTCGAATAAGTGGAAAACTTATAGAAGTTAAAATTAAATTGAATCGGAATGTAAGCGAATCTAGTTAAGTAAAAGTGAGCTTTGGGGAAAATGATTATTGAAAATATGTTTAATTAAGACTGTAAACAAATGTATAGAGTAACAAAGGAATTTACATTTGTAAGTAAGTAAAATGGAAGTTGAATATTGGAATTGAATTTGAATTATGTTAAATAAAGTAAAATGGAAAATTAGCCATGTTGGACTAAACAAAAAAAAGTATCGAAATTAAAATTTGTAAGTAAATTAATTGATTTAAATGGTAAGCCAATAAATTGAAATTGAATATGGGGGTGATATATAATTAAAATAGTGCAAAGTAAAGTGAAGTTATAGAATTAATTTGAAGTGGACTAAAAATAATAAAAGTTTGGAAAAAAAATGGATTGAGATAAGATGAATTGAATTCAATATTTAAAAATGAAAGGTGAATTGAATTCCGAAAGGGAATTGGAAATTCAGTTAAATGAAATTAGATGTGAAAGCTTAAGTGTGTAGTTATAGTAGTTATAAGAAGTGTATAGAATCTTCATATTGACTTAAGAAATGTTGAAATTCTTAAGTAAAATTTGGTATTGGGAAAATATTCTAAGTTAAAGCTGAATAAAAGTTAAGTAAAGTGTCAAATGGAATAAGTGTGGATAAGCGAATAGAAATCGAAATAAATGTGAATAAAAAGAAAGTTGATATAGCTAATAATCAATTGAGATAAATACGTAGGATGCACATATATTATTTAATTCACATAGCAATTTGATCCAGATTAAAGCATAGAATTTCGAGGTAGTTATACCAATCCGAGTTGGGATTTTTCACTCGATTTTTGACGGCGAACCCTGGATATGGATTTTTGATTGGTTCTGAAATTCTCTATCATAGTTTAGGACTATGCAAGCAGAATGACGGTTTCTGATCAAGAAACGAGATTTGAGTCCGCACTAGGGAGTCAGGTGAATGATACTAGTTCGGAAATGAAATTGTGTGATCGAGTGAGCGATCAGATTTGATATTGCGTATGGATGATATGTGTATATCATACGGGTTTGAATGAAATAAATATTGAAACTTTTTTAAAGAAATGTATAAAATGATTTTGAAATCAATAATTGGATATTATTGCTAAGTAGGATATATAGGTGTTTTAAAAAGCAAAAGGAAATTGGAGTTTTGAATTTGGAAGATAAATTGAATTGCCCGACAAAAAGGTATGTATTTAAATTTCTGGATGAAATTTGATAATTTTCTGATCTAGCCACTTAGCTTTTGTTTTCTTTTGAAATCTGGGGGCCCGTAGAGCCATTTTGTAATTGTACCGATCTAGCCACGCAAAGGAGACTTCTGGCGAGATTTTTTGAAAATTTAGAGAGCTAGAATTTTTTTGATAATTTCAAATTTGAATTTGAATTATAATTTGAATAGTTGAATAAGTAATGTTGTAGGGGAACTATGGAAGAGTTTGAGAAGTTAGTGAGGGTGATAATGTGACTTTAATAAAAAGATTGTTGGGGAGTCATTTAAACTATTTGGTTTTGGAAAATAATGAACGGGTAACGGACCATTCTTCCTAACTAGTAATTTCGGGGACAAAATTCTTTTAAATGGGGAGCAAAGTGACAACTCAGGATCTTTAGATATTTAAAATTTTAATATTTAATTATTTTTAGATATTTGGAAGTTAGTTTAAATCGAATTTCAAATATCACTATTTATTTACTAATTAAATTTTTGAATTTAATAAATTGGAAGTTGGGTGAAATGTGGAATTTTCAATTTTAAGCTTGTTAAAAATAAATTAATGGCTTAGAAAATTTGTATTAATAATACTGAAGATAATAGAACTTTTTAAATTGAATTTAGAGTTGGTTTGTTCAGTTTTGAAATTATATGGTTTAAATTGATATTTAAGAATAGCCCTCCAAGGCACAGTCTCGGAATTCGATGAAACCAGTTCCATTGAATCTGCAATAGTGTATTATTATCGGATTTCAAATTTCGTAGTGTTTAGAGTTGTCGTGTGATCGTACGATAGATAAATGCGCTAAAATCTATATCGAAAATTTAATCACTGGTCCAGAAAGCTATCTTCTCCATACGATCAAATTAGAATTCGGAACTTTTTCCCTTGTTTTCAGAATAGGGGTTTAACATTATAAACGCCTAGTGGCATGCCTCGATGGGATGTAAAAAATTAAAAGCTACGATTTCAAGACAATTTAAATTTGAATTTGAATTTAAATATAATATTATTGCATTGAATACTGTGGTAGGCCTTTACAGACACGTATAGAAATTCATAGCACGTGTTCTTCCTGGCAACACGCATTCTCTTCTTGCCTCAGTAATTAGATGTAGACCGATACTTAAAAAAATAAAAAGAAAATGAAGAAATCAAATTCTCAGAAGAAAAAATAATAATAATGGTCGGTTCCTATTCGAAATCAAAACCAGACAGTTCGATTCCTCAAATGGCAGCGACATTGGCGCATCGTTGTACTCGAACTCGAACATCTTCGTCATTTAGCTGAAAGCTCATACTCGTGGAGGCAAACTAGGGAAAGATTCGTGAGGCTTAAGGGTGGGGCGCGAGGCGGTGACATGGTTGCTGGTGGCTAACTCGAGGGGAAGCACTCGAACGTGAATCAAATTGATGGAGGTGGCCCCGATTTTGAGAATACGATGGCGATATCCTAGAAGTGCATAATCGATCGCGAGGATGAGATTTAAAATCATGGAGAAACAAGCCGGTTTGGAATTCAAACAAATCGAGGGTGAGTTAATATCACTCATTTTGATAACCATTTAAATTTAAGAAGTTAAATTTAAATTATTGGACTGATTGCTTGAATTGATTTTTTATTATCAGTCTGGATGTGGTATATTAAATATGGTAATATATGTATATATATATATATATATATATATATATATATATATATATTGGAGTGATTGATTTCTCGCATTTTATAGTGGTTGAGAACCTATGCGCCCCGCATAATAGCGGATGACCCTTTATACCGCGATATCCCGCCTAGAAGCGGATTGGTATTTTATTTATTGACTAACATCTGTGGATACAGGGAAACAGGTTGGAGGGATCCAACTGGGTTCCTCAAAATGTTGAATTTATTTTATACTTAGTAATGTGATTTATGTGATAATCTGTGATGGATTATATTGATTATATTGGGAATTGAAATTATTGAATGCTATGGCTTGGTTGAATATATGTCGGTATTTGAGGAAATTATATATATATATATATATATATATATATATATAAAGTTCGGATTTTTAAAGGAAATAAAAAGGGAAATTTTTAAGTAAAATAATTATAGTGAATTCAAATAAATTAAAGGAATGAATGTGGAAAGGGATAAATGTTTGATTTTAAATACTATATAATAAATTCAAGGATGGGAAAATAGGATTTTGAATAAATGGGAAAAAGGATTTTATTTAAAATAAGGACTTAAGCAATATTGTTTTGTAAGTACAAAGAAATATATTTTTAAAATTTAAGATTTGAAACGAGTTTGAGAAAAATAAAAGGAGAATTTGAAATAAAGTTTGAAATTAATATTTTCAATTTAAATAAAAATTTAAATCATAAATAAAGGTGTGAATATGGGATAAATGGGTTTTGAAATAAATTTGGATAAGTAAAGGAATTTATTTTAAAATGGAATTGGTTTTGGAAATCGATTTGGAAACCGACTAAGTGTTGAAACCGTGAATAAAGGAGAATGAGATTTTGAAATTTATAAACAGGGTTTATAAGTAAAGTGAAATATTTATCAGAGGATAATTTGGAAGTATAAATTCAGGTTGGGAATTTATAAGGAAAGGGTGATTTGTTAAAACTAAATAGTGGTTTATTTTTTTTAAAGGTGTGGAAAGGAAAGCGTATTTCCCTGAAAAGCAAAGTATATTTTTAAAGAAAGATTTCCAAGTATAAGTTAGAGGTTTTAAAGTGGTTTAAAAAGTACGTTTTATTATTTTAAATTATTTTAGAATTTTAAAGTAAAAATTTTATTTAAATTAATTATAGTAGTAATTATTTTAAAGGTTTAACTAGTATTTTGATTTAAAAGATAATTATTTAATATTTATACCTTATAGAATAACTTTTATTTTAAAATTAGTTTTGGCTTAAGTTTTACATGAGAAATTATTAAAAAAAATTCATAACTAGTATTTTAAATATAGCATTTTAAGTAGTTTTGTTTTAAGTGTTTTAAAGTATATATATATTTGGATAAAGTGATTTAAATTATTTAAAATCTAAGTTATTAAGACTTGGTGCTTTTCAGTGGAAATAAAACAATTGGGTGGAAATTTATTCCGAGAGAGAAAAAACGATTTGAAACTATTTTTCAAAGGATTGAAGTGTAGGAAAATATCTTGTGAAGGTATTTTGAAATAAATAATTTGGGAAATTATTAAAGCTGATGGTTGTTTTTGGATGTTATATGATAGTTAAATAGACGACTATCAAATTTTGGCCAATGTGCTGATCGTTTCGAAGAGACTGGGATCGAGATAAATTTTTCGAAAACCATTTCGATCCGGTTTGAACGTTTTCGTGAGGAAGACAAGAGCTAGGAGTCGAAGATGGAGAAGTGAAGTGCAAGGGCTAATCGCTACTAATCCTGAGGGTGATTTCAAAATGGATGTAGTAGGAGTAGTGCCTTCGGTTCCGTTCGGACCCGGAATTGGCTTGTATGGATGAATGCTTTCAGAACATCGTCACGAGGACGATGAGCATATTAAGTGTATGTGTGCTAAAAAGATAATGCATAGCCTCGAGCTTCATCAACCTGGTATGGCTAAAACAGGGGAGTTGCAGCAAGGCTAAGTGGCTAACAACCAATTAGGGTAAGGTCACCTTGTCTAGACGTCCCTTTTTAGTCGGCTGTGTAGGCGTTTGCTGATCCCAACCATAGGGTGATCTTATTCAGACTATCCAGTAAAGGGTAGCTCCAATATTGTGTAGTAGGGGATTAGGGTGGATCCTCGGTACGGTGATCTAGACCACGTACAGTGACGGGAGGTACCCCAGTAGCCCTGCCATTAATGGAAACCCAATCTCCAATAAGCGCCTTCAGACATGTTTGTATATCTATTATGCTGGAATTTAATGAATGTAACAATTTTGGTTATTTGAATAAGTATTTGTAGATAGACAATACTATAATATCAGAGGATTTGATAAGAAAATGTTTTGGTTATCGTAAGGTAAAAACCTGGCATTTTTATTTGTGGCGTGGTCTTACGAGATATCTTTGATTTTTACAGGATTTTGAAAACTTTAATATCCAATTGAGTGTGTTTTATCGCGCTGGTTTTCCAGACTGACTTGGGTATTGTTTTATTATGATGCTCGGGTCAGATCGAGTATTATAGATACAGATTCTGGATGGACGGCTATGGAGCTCAGGAGACGAGGTGGATGGCGAGACGTATCCTACGTACTTGATATATACTCCGCTGTGCAGTGTAAGATGTATATTCATCTTTGGGAGAACAAGTTAATGTAACTGTTCGGAATTTGTGTTGTTGATTTGTGTAGTACTCTGATGATGTAATGTATTATTTAGTTACAAATTCTTTTGTATAAAATCTGTTGTTATATAATATATATTGTTCCGCTATGTTTGTGAGATTCTGATGTTGTTGTTTTATATTTCTTCTCCTCCACCTTCTTCTTTCCCTTATGGTCTAGTTTACCGGCATTCGATTGTTCGTTATTTAATACGGTAGACGTACTCATGTCGATTTTCGGGCATCGAAAAATTGAGTCGTTACACTTGGTATCAGAGCTGAAGGTTAAGCGAGAACCTTGGCTCTAGTGGGGATAACTCATTGGAAATAGAGTCTGTAAGTACTCTAGAATGAGTTCGAGTGTATTAATAGATATGAGCTCGTATTTGTTAGTGAATACAAAATTGTTTTATTTTGTGTTGATTGGTTTGTTGAGTGGCTTATGGATTCTGGTCAATACAAGTAATTAACGTTATTGATAGGGATCTCTAAACACTTGTACAGAACAATTCGACACGGTATTGTTTTAAGATAAGGTAAATGAAATAATTTTGCCCAAACTATTTTTATATATGAAATAAATAATTTTCCATAAATTATTATAATTATATATGGTTGCTTGGTTGTTAGGAAGTGAAAATATTAAATTATTATAATTGTTGTTGTCGAAATTGAATAAGATATTGCAATTATAACTAGAAGTTAAGAAAAGAATTATATAACAGAATGGAATTCTTAATGTGAAATATAAATGTGATTTATGATTGGAAATAAAACAAAAATTCCAGAATAATTTTTGAATAAGGATTAAAAGGATTTGGAATTTGAAATTTTAGAAATTAAATTCCTTTGATTTGAAATGGTTTTCATAGGTTTTCGAAAAATAATGGTGATATTATTTGGGAAATATTTTTGAATTGGATTTGAAATCTGGTAAGGTTTGGAATTGGAAATATTTGGAAATGTTTTTAAGGAGGTAAAAGCATTGAACTCTTTCCGGTCGTTAAAAAATAATTCCGACGATGATCGCGATATCATCGGTGTTCATTTTCGAGTTTCCAAGAGAGGAATTGCTACCAAAATGTTTTAAATTGGAATTGTTTGCAAAACTGTGTTTGGTTTTAAAATTCAAAGGATAACTTGATATGCAAATGAATTTTGTATATATAATTGATTTCAAAAATGATTTTGAAATGTTGAGAAATTGTTTAAAAGACCCTGGAATCTTATTTAAAATGTTTATGGAATATAGATAAGTTTGATAACTTATAAAAATAAATAGTGGTTTATTTTTTTAAAGGTGCGAAAGGGAAAGCGTATTTCCTTGAAAAGCCAAGTATACTTTCAGAGAAAGACTTCCAAGTATAAGTTAGAGGTTTTAAAGTGGTTTAAAAAGAACGTTTTAAAAGAAATTTTATTATTTTAAATTATTTTAGAATTTTAAAGTAAAAATTTATTTAAATTAATTATAGTAGTATTTATTTTAATGGTTTAACTAGTACTATTATTTAAAAGATAATTATTTAATATTTATACCATATAGAATAACTTTTATTTAAAAATTAGTTTTGGCTTAAATTTTACATGAGAAATTATTATAAAATTTCATAACTGGTATTTAAAATATAGTATTTTAAGTAGTTTTGTTTCAAGTGTTTTCAAGTATATATATTGGATAAAGTGATTTAAATTATTTAAAATCTAAGTTATTAAGACTTGGTGCTTTTCAATGGAAACAAAGCAATTGGGTGGAAATTTATTCTTATAGAGAAAAGGTGATTTGAAACTATTTTTCATAGTGTTGAAGTGTAGTAAAATATCTTGTGAAGATATTTTGAAATAAATAATTAGGGAAATTATTAAAGCTGATGGTTTTTTGTGGATGTTATATGATAGTTAAATAACCGACTATCAAAGTTTGGCCAATGCGCTAATCGTTTCGAAGAGACCGGGATCGGGATAAATTTTTCGAAAACCACTTTGATCCGGTTTGAATGTTTTCGTAAGGAAGACAAGAGCTTGGAATCGAATATGGAGCAGTGAAGTGCAAGGGCTAATCGCTACTAATCCTGAGGGTAATTCCGAAATGGTTGTAATAGGAGTAGTGCCTTCGGTTCTATTCGGACCCAGAACAGACTTGTATGGATGAATGCTTTCGGAACATCGTCAGGAGAACGATGAGCATTCTAAGTGTATGTGTGCTAAAAGGGTAATGCATAGCCTCGAGCCTCATCAACCGGGAATGGCTAAAACAGGGGAGATGCAGCAAGGCTAAGTGGCTAGCAACCAATTAGGGTAAGGTCATACCTGTCCAGTTAGACCTTTTTATTCGATTGTGTGGGCGGTTGCTATCCCAACCGTGAGGTGATCTTATTCGAACTATGCGGTAAAGGGTAGCACCGGTCTTATGGGGCAGGGGATCAGGGTGGATCCTCGGTACGGTGATCTAGGACATGTACTGTGACGGGCGGTACCCCAATAGCCCTGCCATTGATGGAAACCCAATCTCCAATAAGCGCCTTCGGACTAGTTTGTATATCTATTATGTTAGAATTTAATGAATGTAACAATTTCGGCTATTTGAATAAGTATTTGTAGATAGAGACTACTATAATATCAAAGGATTTGATAAGAAAATGTTTTGGTTATCGTAATGTTAAAACCCGGCATTTTTATTTGTGGCGTGGTCTTACGAGATATCTTTGACTTTCAAAGGATTTTGAAAATATCAATAATCCAATTGAGTGTGTTTTCTCACGCTAGTTTTCCAGACTGACTCGAGTATTGTTTTATTATGATGCTCGGGTCAAACCGAGTACTATAGATATAGATTCTGGATAAACGGTTGTGAAGCTTAGGAGACGAGCTGGATGGCGAGACGTATCGCACGTACTTGATATATATTCCGCTGTGTAGTGTAAGCTGTATATTCAACTTTTGGAGGATAAGTTAATGTAACTGTCCAGAATTTGTGTTGTTGATTTGTGTAGTATTCGGATGATATAATGTATTAGTCAGTTACAAATTATTCTGTATAAAATCTGTTGTTATATATTATATATTGTTCCGCTGCATTTGTGAGATTCTGATGTTGTTGTTTTATATTTCTCCTCCTCCTCCTTCTTCTTTCCCATATGGTCTAGTTTTTCGACATTCGATTGTTTGGCATTTAATATAGTGGACGTATTAATGTCGATGTTCAGGCATCAAAAAATCGGATCGTTACAATGACTTTGCTCTTCCATTTATTTTGCAAAGAATTATTGTATTTATTAACATATATATGATGATAGACCTTAAGTTATTCTATACTACAGCATGTTATACTTGACCAAAGTTATAACATTTTATATATAGGCTTGATTAATAAAAGCTCAGTTCTTGGATCACAAATAGAAGGAATCACCCCTTATATGAAATTATAGACTTTCCTAAACTCAAAAAATGCTTCCTTTATTCCCACAAAATCAAAGGACATAGTATTATGCCCAACTGATAATCTCCCTACATCTAAATGACACATTTGATTAAAACTCACAACTGCATACTCATTTGCAAACCAGTAAGTTTTCTTTGTAGCACTTGTAGATTACAGGTTACCGAATTTCTAGAAGTAGGAAAATAGCACATATGTCTATGCAAGCAAATTTGTACCATGTCCTAAATTAAAAATTCATATAATTTGCAGTCACTTGAAGCACACAAGCATGTGAAAGAAGTGGCCTGCAATAATTTTCTACACATGTTGATAGCCTGAAATATGTGTGACTAGGGTGATTTTAGAAACTAAAGTATTTAGTTTTTTTCGGTCGATGATGATAACTATAAATAACATGAAATAATTTGTACGAAATAATTAAAACAATAGCCTGAAATACAATTAGCTATAAGCTATAGTTTTTAGCCATCAGAGATAAGTTTAAATAGATGAAATCAGACCATCGAAAACTAAAGTATATAAAAATTGTCAAAATAGCAGCAAATGATACAAAAAAATTCAAGCAACCAAAGCATCGTTTGACCAAAAAATATTACTACACGGGATTTTTTGAATGTGAAACACCTATAGTGGTTAAAATATAATATAAATCAGAGCGATGCAGCTTGGTGAAATGCAGATGAAGACATCGTGTAACCTATTATACTAATATTATTTACCGTGTCAGGGCAGAGGAAGTGGTGGAGAGATTTAACTACCATTCCAAGCTATATATTCATTGTATTAAAGCAACCATTCAAAGTATATACCAAATCTATTAAATGATAAATTACCTTTTTTCTCCAATACGATTGCTTCAAATACAACTGCACTATTCTTTCATTCAAAGTCAAAATGATCGGACAAAAATAAGTCTAGGCTGGAGCTAATTTTTTGTTGTAATGTACATAATTGCTCTTACAACCAACATCAGATGCTGACACACATAAAGAGCCTTTCCCACCCATAAACAATGCACAATCTCCAAGGCTTTTCCCTCTAAACCACATCATTTTAGAAAATTCCGCCCTGAATACCTTAAACCATCTAACCATTTTATAGTCTAGATCATATACCCAAACAACCCCCAAAATCTAACCATCGGGTTCAACCAAAGTTTGTCTTTGATACTTCTCAGTCAAAAGCCGGCTGCAATCCATATTGAGAATATGGATTGTAGGTGTGGTAGAAACTGAATCAGTGATAAAAAACAATTCGTAAGCAATAAAATTTATCATTGTAGTACACACCGCTATACCAAGAGTTTACATAATGGTCTTCAACATCATAAGTTACCTCTAAAACCGTCCATTTTGGTTGTTTCTGACCAAACCAATAGAAATAGACAGTATTATCGTAGCGATCTAAAATAAGAGCAACACTACTCGGACTAAGAGGAGAGGTTGACAACACCCCACTAAGAATATGAATCGCATGAGTGGATATGAATGGAGGACATTCAATTTGAGATTTGGACATGTGGTTGAAAAGGTAGATACAGTTACGCTGGTGTATGTCAAGGAACAAAAACCATCCACGAGACGAAGCAAAGCCAAAGGCATAGGTTCTGTTTTTGGGAAAACTGAAGTGATATCATTTTCTCTCCAAAGGAGAGAAGATAGGAATTATGTTTCCTTCATCGGTGCAAAGGCATGTGATCAGCCATGGAATTAGTTTCTGCATAGGAGGTGGAAACTGGGAATGGCGTTTAAGGTGTTGCTTTATGATAGCATACCAATGTTTACATACGCTACCAAAACAAATGTAATCGGAAGGAGGGAGGCGCTCTAATATGAGTTCAGTAATTGGAATTGGAAAGTCAATCCATTTAGTTTGAGAAGACATCAGCCTCAAGCGTTTAATTGCATAAGTTATGGCATTCGCCATTGATGAGAATTTTTGTGACACTGAAAACCTGTTTTTAGATGTTAAAGGCATAATTTAGAGTCACGGAGAGAAGACGCCTACGATATAATTAACAATATAATCCAATTCTGAACCGATTAGGGTTTTGAAAGATAGGCTGCAGTTAATTATCCACTTTGTACTATACTATCATGGAAAAGCAAAAGGTGGATGTTTCTTGTGAAATAAAACTAAAATCATTAAGCAACCTACTCCTTATATATCAAAAATGCTAAAATGAATTTAATAACTGAATAAAATATACAAACAACTCCAAACAATGAACTTGTGTCTTGTTCAAAATCTTTCATAATTGACAATCCCATTGACTATAATATTAACCACTCCCTTTACTCTTAAATATGAACAAATTAATCCTAATAGTTTTATCTAGTATAAAATTAAATTTGAATAAGTTACTTTGGGGTTGGTAAATGAGGTACATCAAATTTATTGATGCTAATATTTCCTAAACCGATCTAAAAACACACTATTATGTCAGTAAGCTCTAATGTGGGTAAAAAAATATTCAATGCTCAATTTATACTACGAATTTTATGTGCATGTCACTAATAGTAAACGTTTAATGCAAAACTTACAGTTGCAACAAATGTCCAAAAAAATTGGGAGTGGCATGACACAATGAAATTTCATCAACGTGTTTACCTGGTTCGGTTGGTAACTTGATGATCACTGTGATTTTCTTTAGCTTTTTCCAATCTTGTTACAACCTGCAAAAAAAATATGGTAGTGAATGAACCAATTGCAAATTTTCTTTAACTACATAACCATGCTTGAAAATTGTAGGTATGATGTCAACTGTAGTATATTGCTCTATGCAATATATGATGATAAACATCTACTTAATAGCTTTGGATTAAATTATCATTCACATATTATTAACTTGCTTATTTCAAATACCAAATTATATTTCATTATTTCATAAACACTTAGCAGTATATTTTAGAAATATTCGAGAATACATCAAATGGTAAATTTTCATAATTGATTTCATTTTCCTATTGTACCAAATACATATGCAAATATAATTTGGTACACAACATATTTGATGAAAATTTCTTCCAATGCTTAAGGTAGCTTATATACATCAAGCAATTTGTTGGGAAATTTGTGTAGACAAACAATTTAGTAGAAAAACAATTTAAAAGTTGTCATGGAGTAGGTATGCATATATGATTACATAATTTGATGTTTTACCATCCTAGCTCGAAACTATTAGCAACATACGAAGGGGTGCCGATGGGATGAGGAATTCTCGATAATACCATGCTGACAAATCTTCGTACGGTCAAAGAAGATGAATAGCTAATGACGATGGGATAAATAGTTTCGAAACGGTTGGGGAGGAGAAGTAGTTGTCAATCGATTAGCTGGAGATTCCGATTCGAAGTGGTTGGCGACGCTGGTGGAAGGAAAGGTCACCATTGACGATGGATAAAAGGCTCAAATTGGGGACGTGAATGTTTAGGGTTTAGATGGGAAAGGAGAAGGGGAGAACTATGTACGAAAAGATGGAATTAAAAAGGGCGACGGTTGAGTTTCAAAAAATTCGAGAGGCCTTGTGTAGAAATTAAACTCAGTTATAATATTGTAGTATAGATTTATTTTATGCTACTTAGAAGTTAAAAGTGTGCTACGTATTACAACATTATAATTAAAGATGTTTAGTGGATTACCCTCTGGTATGGTTATGAGTATAAGCACATATGTGGTGGTGATGCTAAGTTCATTATGTAAGTTCACCACATGATATCAAGTGAATGATGAGCCATAATTAAAAACCATTAATGACTTTGGGTTAAATGATAGTTTGGTGGGATTCACTATCGTGATGATAGAAAGTAAAATAAAATGAATTGATCAAATGAGAAGAGATAATAGATAGGTTAGATCCATCCTAGTCTAGATCAAGTGACATTCTGGCCTATTTGTCATGGGCCTAATGACCTATTGTATGGATACACCAATGATGACAAGCACGTAGTATATTTGATGGAAATAATGATTCCCACATAATAGAGAATAATACAACAAATAGGTCGTGTTAGGGTACCCACGATTCTGGTTTAGGGATATACAGATGAAAAGGGCCGGTGTCTTGTACCAGTCAGCTTCCAGAAGAGTGTATTCAACACTCAACAATTATAAAATAAACTATGATCAATTCAAAACGATTAGGTGTGACGCTTAATAATTATGATTTGAAGTGAATCATAATTAAGTAGAATTGCGATTGCAGACACATTAAATGGAGATATGTCTCACATTTTATGAAATTGTGTATGTTATGTGACGGGAACTGGAGTTAAAAGTAAGTGTACATGACATTCATTCTCTATATTATGAGACACATTATGCATATCATTCTCTATTATTGTTACATGTTTTGTAATGACCCTGACTCGACCTTCAAAAATCGGCACTTAAATACATCATCTGTATTTGAATGTCGTAGATTCAAACGTCGAATCTAGTTCGCCGAAGCTTATAACACATTAAGTATAACAACACAGCGGAAGAAAAATGAATATATCATTTATACACAACAGTTGATTACAACATCTTGATACAAATGATACCAATATCAGAGCACAAAATATATACAACAACGAAATACAACACAACTGGATGGCCTAGACTTTGCGACCATCAACGGCGGAAAAATAATTCCAATAGAAAAAAGGATAGAATCCAGAACTACATCTCCATCTCCAATTGCTCCAAACCACAAGCTCGAACAACATCATTGCGTCGTACTAAGCAAGGTCAGCCTGAATGCTGAAGAGAAGCCAATGCTATCGCCAAATCCAAAGGCTGGATGCTATCGAATTCTACACCTATTACCTGACTATCTGAAAAAATCTAACTCTAGACTCCCCGTGTGGAAAATTGTGGCCACCCAGAGTTTAGAAAGGGAACAATAAACTCCAGGTCAATCATGGGACTAGTATGAGCAAACAAAAAAAGTTTTACTTGAAGAAAACAAACAGCAAGAAATAAAAAGGAAATCCGCAACGGAAAACGAAACTATCATAAGGCCTCCCGCCGTACATAAAATGCAAAAGCAAAATTGGAGGATATTTCTCCTTATGATAGTCAAACGTGCTTGATACGAAAAAACCTTTTTATATTATTATTAGTGCATAGTGGAAAACATTTGCAAGTATAATATTAATCTTAGCCAGCATAGACATTTCGAACTATGCCTACTATAGCTACCATCTAAACAGTGGTGAACACCATAAGTAAATGGCAGGTTATACAACTAAAACCGTACAAGCCGCGTATTGGTAATTGGATTTCCAATAATGGCCAGGCTAAGGAACTTCCTGGGCCACATGGATACGCCTTTGGAGGGACGCCTCGAGAACTTAACCAACTCTCTACCAACACAAGGCCAAGTTATGTAACTAGGTAACTACTGACATGAGTATGCCATCCCCCGGTCGTAACCATCCTATATCCGAGGCCTCGATACCAACAACCCCAAAGTAATAAATTTGCAGTAACCACATAGGTTAAGTTTCTGGGCTCCATACCATGATACCACCTCTATCCAGAAGGAAATGGACATACCCTCAGGGGGCGCTACCCCCAAATAACCTTGTCGCAGTTTTCCTCTTTCGACCATTCTGGTTTGTGAGGTCCTAATGAGGTCTCGTCCATAAAGCTATGCTTTTCACAAAATCCATGCTTCGATCAACACGTGATCAATAGCATTTCGTATGCCACATTACCAAATTGGGAATATATCACTGGTAACCATCAACTACATAACCTATGAGCTCTTACGTCTCAGAGAAGAGTGTTAAGCTAAGAGAACAAATTCTCACCGCTAAACAGAAATGTATTTGATAGAAACCAGCTTTACATCTCAAAGTGTAATGTCAAACACACATCCATAAAAGTCTGTTCCGGGTTCGAACAGAACCGAAGGCACTTCAAAAGAAGCCCTTGCAATCAGGGTATTCACAATCCCGATCGGACTCCCCATCATATATGGAGATCTCTATATCGATGCGACTCAGTGCAGAGACATTCGATGGGTTATCCTTTCATTCTCGAAAATACCCGGTCTTAACCACCGGTCTTCAAATGATATCCATTACGTCATATCGTTATTCGAAATGGGTTATATGACACAAAGTCCTCTCCCGGCTAAACCGAATAATGAGCGCTATACTGAAAAATATATGGATTTATAGGATCTTAGTTAAGTCACAACTTAAAGCCCAAAACCTTTCTTTCAAATGGTTTAAACAAATTACCATTTTCAGATCTTTAAACAAAAAGATTCACTTCACAACGTTCACCAATCTTTCACAAAGATTCATTCATAGCTTTCCAAACTATTCCTTTTCAATTTCAAATCTTTTTATACAAAGATACCTTTTAAGATCCTCTTCGATTTGAAGACAAATTCACCAATTTTTAACAAAGATTCATTCACAATATATAAACAAAAGATCTATCCTTGTGATCCTCTTTAGTTTGAAACAAAGTTCACCAAAATCTTTAACCAGGATTCATTTATAGCCTTTAATCTTTTAAGTAAAAGATCCACTTCAGTTCGACAACAAGATTTACCAAATCTTTAACAAAGATAGCTTTCAAAACTATTACCTTTTCAAATTTAATTTATTAGTAACTCAGAAATTCTTTTGACAAAACTGGGAATTCTTTCTTTATCGGAAAGCTATTGTCATTTGGAAACAAATACTTTTCGTTTCAAAAAAATTCGATCAAATATACACAAGTTATAGTCTTTAAAATTATAAACCAAAAAATTAGCGAGCTGCCGTATCATCAGCAAGTTCTAATTTGAATTAAACTCAAATTCCCAAAACAATTTATTTAAAATAGTTTTTTAAATCCATATATAGAAATTTTATTAACCTTTCAAACCATGATTTTCGAATAACATTTAACAAGATATAGTATTTTCAAACTAAAATTTTAATTTCAAATTTCCCTTTCAAAGGCTTTTCATAATCAATTCAATTCCATTTCCAAAACCCTTTGGATTCAAACTTCCATTTTTAAACAAAATATTTAGATTTTAAAATATTTGTGACTTAAACGATTTCCTCGTGAAATCCATATTTGTGTGTGTAGAGCGTAGTCCAGGGGTTTTACACAATAGTGCAACATCATCAATCATAACCATCCAAACACATCAATATTGATTGTAACGACCCGCAATTTTGGGTATTCAAATTTCAATATTTAATTTAGTTTAAATATTCTAATTTGAATTAAATTATAATAAAATATGTGTTTCGAATTAAGACTTGATTTTTGATGACGTCATTTTAGTTTATTTTATAGGATTTTTCCATTATTTTTAATTTGGAAAATATTAACATTTTTCGTTGACGTATAATTAGCGTATAGCGGTGTTTTGTGATATTAACAGAACTTATTAACCAATCTATATTATTAGTGTTTTAGGATCACCTCGTCATACTTACTACGATCGTATACTTGTTTTATTGATTTGGGTTCGAAATAAGCAAAGCACGATATAATGGGGTACCGAAAAAACTATAATATTAAAAATTTAAACAAGAAATATCTTTCTTATTCTACACAAGCATCCTTGTCATTGTCCTTCCTCCTTACTTTGCATTTAATGCAACCGTATCTGCATTAAATGGATGGAGTGTTTGCACTAAATGGTTTGTACGTTCATTCCTTTGTCACTAAGTAAATTAGCCTATATATATACACACACGATAGAGAAGAAGGGGGTACCTCTCTTTCCATTTGAGGAAAAAAACCAAATTTCCTTTTCTTTTCCATACTCCATTTCTTTTATCCAACTTTGCAAATGTTATACATGGTACCATTTATCATTCTTCCTGGAAATGAAGGGTTCCAATGCATCTCTCTTCTTCAACTACATTTCTCTCCGCTCCACATCCCCCGACAGTTCCCCCTCCTACTCCAGCAACTCCAACGCCACCCTCTGCTATAAACCCTGAATTTGCAGTTCTCCTCCAGCCTCTGCACCCAAACTCGGACAGCCCATAGCCTCCTCCTCCAGGTAAACACCCAAACCCCAACAAAATCCCCTCTGAACTCTTGTAGTTTTCCCATTCGCTCCAGTCTCTTTCGACAGCCCACATACCTAAAGTGCAGCAGCTCCCTGCTTTAGCCACGCTTACATTCTAGTGCAACAACCACCTAGTCTAGTTTCGACGTCGGTGCTCTATCGAGTAGCAACAACCATTCATGAGCAGCAGCAAAATCCCATTGGTGTTTTGTGCGTGAGAAGGAAGAGCGTGTGCATGCATGAATTACAGTGGAGTGCTAGTGCATGCATGCGTACGTATAGTAGATGAGTAAAAAAAAGAAAAAACAGAAAAAGGGCTGGAGACGTAAGTTGCAAGAGGAAGTGAGATATATGCAAGGATATAGGAGGCAAAACAAGTAGTGGAAGTAAAAAAGGAAAGAAATGAAGAGAGAGGAAGTGTGGTTCAATTTGTATGAATGCCGGGGAGTTCGCATTCATGTGAGCTTGGTCATAAAACATGAACAGGTGGGGAATGTTGAGCAGGGGCGTAATTATATTAGTAGTCACGAATGGAGTGTTCGGGTGAGTCATGCAGTGATGTGGTTTTGCAGGGATGCATTAAGCTTTGCTAATATATGGAAGTAGGGTGAGATTTATTTTAGTTAATTAGTTTACTTATTTAGTTTATAAATTAGTTGGCTAATTAATTTAGTTTAACTATAAAATTGAATAACTACCCATACAAAGTCCGTTTAACCCAGGGTTTAATTTCAACGTTAGGTTCGTAGCAACTAATAGAACGCACTAGTATAGAATATTGACACCTTGGGTTAAGTATAATTTATTGATAAATTATTAGTCGTTAAATTTAATTAGGTTAACGTAGTTAAATAAGTAAACTTCATTATGACATCTATTGAGCAGAATAAAACACTGTTCTGTGCTTGCAAGTAAAACAATTGTTTTGAAGTTAATTAATCTGTTGAGTAATTATTATTTAATAAATAGATGTGTCGCTGTTTATTGTTGTTGATTGATTATTTGGTTGTTTGGATTGCGCTCAGCTAGTTTATGAGTACTGATTATTATTATTGATTGTTGACTTTGCTCAACCAGTTTATGAGCAATTTATTATCCATATGCATGGGCTGGGTAGAAAATAATTGTAGGCTAACACCTTGTGATTTATTTCATAATTTGACTATAAGGTGTCTAGCGGTAATATTTGGTTCACTTCAATTTAATGAACTGTTTTGAAAATTGGTTTTCAAATGGAATTGTTATGAAAAAATTTCTCTTTAAAAGAAATAGAAATGTTTGGTAACGAATATTTTGAAGTTATATTATATAAAACTGATTTATATAATGAATGGTTTTATAAAAGTGTTTTATAAAATGGAAAGAATTTCGAGGGCTAAACTCGATGGTTTTAGATGATTTTTGAACAGATTTGGGAAATGAAAATTATTATAGATTTGAAAGTACTTGTGAGTATCGGTGTGAAATGATTTTATCGCTTCGGGATATAAAAAGATTTGTTATGTTACCAATGATTCGGGTAACCCGTAACTAAAAAGGTGGGCATAAGTTTTTGGTATAGTCCGCTCTTAGAATAGAGGGATATACTTATTTATCGATTGTATTAAGGCTGGGACCCAGTTGCCTTGTTATTGGGAGAAACCTCCCGATCTGGTTGCATATGATTTGATATGTTTTATTACAGTATTTGGGATTTCCAAATAAACTTTTCAAAAGTGATTTGTTTGTAAATCCCGAAGTGAAAGTATAATTTGATATAAAAGAGATATGTATATCAAATGGTTTGAAATAAAGATTCGGGAATAAAATCCAAGAGATAATCTTTGTAAAGATAATTAGTGATATGCACGTAATTGTGCATATATTTACATCCATATTTTATCTCTTTTTATTTAAATAATCGTCATATTTGGGCATTTTAACATGTTTAAAAGCAAAATTCAATTATTTCCAACCATCATATTTTCATCTTCATTCAGGGACAAAATGGTCATTTTGTGCATGTGTCAATATAAGAATTTTTACTTGGACATTTTTTGATAATTTTTATAGGAATTTGGATGCATATGGAAGAGGATTATATGAAGATATATGCATGCACAAATGAATACAAAGGAAAGAAGAGGGAAATAATTCAAGCCATGAACATGGAGGACCCCACCCACTTACCTAAAAGTACAATTTGGAGTTAATGGACAACTAAGTGGAGGTTAAAGCTTCATGCAAAACAAATGATGGATTAATTAGTGGTTAATGGTTACTTGATGGCCACACTTCCTAAAGGGCATTTTAGGTAGCCCACTAAAAATAGAATTAGGGTTTTATGCATGTATATATAGCCCTCTTATGTATATAAAACTATCATCTACTCTTTCATTTTACATAGGAAATTAAGAAATCAAAGTGTAAGCTCAATGTTCTATGAAATAAAAATGGCTTCCAAGCCTCTTTCTTCTCTCTTTTCTACATGCTCTTCTTTGTTTTATTGTTAATGTTTATTTATATGCTCTCTTTCTCCTTATGTTCACAGCTTAGATTTACATTTATGCAAGTAGTTAGTAGCTAATCTCTTTTGCTTTCTTTGCTTATTTTCTATTTTCTTTTCTTTTTAATGTTGAAACTTACTTGTGGTGCTTCAATGCCACAAATGAGTAGCTAAACTCCTTCAATTTAGGGGTGATGAAGCTCTCTAATTTTATGTAATTTCAACGTTTTATGATTTATGATCTCATTTGGTTTATGCTTCATGAAGTGGATTTTGATGCAAGTTTATACAAGTGAGTTTGATAGCTTATATTGCTTATGGAAATGAGCTATTCTTATTCAACATAAACACAAGTTGCATCATCATTTGCTAATCCATTTTTGATTGTGAAATTAAACTAAAAATGAAATTTGATGATCTATATTACTAGATACGATAGTAAATGGATCAGGCTTAAAATAGCTTTTGCTTTTGCTTCATTTTCATGAGAATTATAAGTGGGTATTTGTTGCATTATAGTTTGATGGTTTGAGTTATGTTAATTAATAACATAAACAAACCATGCTTATGATAAATACAACAATATTTCACTTAAATCAAAGTTAGAGATGATAAATTGTTTGTTGTTGATTTACAAAAATATGAGAGTGGATTTTCCTCTAAATTGTTCTCTAGTTCAATAGTTTACTAATCACATTTCAATTCTAGTTTAGCTTCATTTTAGTTCTATCTAACAATTTCACTCGACTTTGGTATAATTTGATTGAATAGAAATTTTAAAATCATCAATTCCCTGCGGATCGACCCGTATTCGCCACGTGCTACATTCGTACACCGTGCGCTTGCGGTTATTTTTAATTTAAATTCGTTCGATGCTTTTCTAAACCGATAGAATTTCCGTCGACGAACAAGTTTTTGGCGCCATTGCCGGGGAATTGCTTTGATTTTGATTTTCTTTCTTCGAATTATTTTTGTTTGATTTTCTTTTGTGTGTTAAAAAAAATTGTGTTGTGTGTGTTGTTTGATTTTTGTTTGCATGGTTGTTGTGTTTTCAAGTTGTTTTATTCATTGCATTTCATATTAAAAGAAAAAAAATCAACATACACAGTTAAAAAAAACAATTTTATTCCATTTTCTTTCCATTACAAGTTTGCATTTACAATTTTCTTTTTTCAATTTCTCTTTGCATTTGCACTGTCTATTTATAATTTTGCATTCTCTTCTCTGTACAGCCATTCTGTTACTGATTCTCTTCCTTCTCTGTTCAGTTGCACAATTCATTTCACTCCTCTGCCCAACAACCTTCCCTTCAAACATCACTGCCGTCTACCACTTCAACAACTACCCTATTCCATACTTCTACCCAGTCTTCATCACACACTTCAAACATCAAACAACATACCCACTGTCATTTACTACTGCCCAGAGCAACACCACCACCATCATTCAATACAACAGCTTCACTTCTGATATCAAACTCAACCACCAAGCAAATCACCCACCATCACCACTGCGAGCTTATATATACACCCCTATCCTCTACCATCAACACTACTCCTCTGTGCCACCAAGCAGTTCACTCCCAAACATTCGCACACCACTTTCAATGTCTAACCACTGAACTTCACCCCATACAACCCTGCACATATTCTTCACACCAAAATCCTCCCCTGCTACAGTCAATACATCATCCCACATACAGACCACTGCTTCACCTTGCAACCCCTCTGACATCGCCATCCTCACCTCACCTCCAATCTGCTACCAATACTTCATTCCATAACAACAACATCATTACCCATCCCACCATCACCATCGGACTCCTGTCCTCTTACATACAACATCGACATCTACATTTACTACAGTTCACCTTCCTCTACAACTTACCGACCCCTTTGGACAACTTCCAATACAAATCTCCACTTCCAACATTCAAACTTCCTTCTGCCAGCGCGGTGCCATTCTTCCATTACCATCACTTGCATAGGTCACGACAGCAACTTGCCTTCACATCATCAAACAATCAATTTGCCATCCCATACAGCAATAAAGTCGCTAACTGCCACTCACCATCTCTTCCCTGAACTGTTGCAACCATCCATTCCAAACGACAGTCTCCTCCCCTACCGGCAAACTGCCACAAACTCCTTCAATCGGTGTAAACCATTCCTAACAGCAAGCTTCATCTCCTCATTCACCTGATACTGCCAACTTCTACTTACTGCTCCAACTGTGCACAGTGCACATCAAATCACTAGCCACAGTTATCAATTGCAACAGCAACTTCCACTTCTTCACCAAAAGCATTTCATCCAATTCATTCCTAATTGCACCCTGCCTGCATATCTTAGCGTCCCCCTTCCACCACTGCATATCCCCGATCCTCTAACCAAAACACTTCATCTCCATGAACACTACCTCACCTCATTGCCATATCACCTCTGATGCATACCAGACCATTCACACACTAAGACCAGCACACCACTCTGCAGCAGTTCCCTATCCATCACCTATCTCTGCCTATTTCGACCTTTGCTACCATACCACCCCATATATCCATTCCACTTTCAACATAACAACTAATCCGACCACAACCACCATACCACCACCATGCCAACCCCTGTCCATTCATTGCTTCATCATCCCCTCAACAAAACAGCAGTGTCAAAACCATTCAGCAACGTACAACCAACCACGAGCAACAACACAATCTCCTACCTCTGCAAATTACCTTCCTGCTGCTCAAACAACACGTCGAACACCACAACAATCGCCTCATCCCAAACTCGATTCACGAACATCACCATCCCAAATCCCCAGTTGAACGCGGACCCAAACAATTGACTGACCTCCGAACTTCTCCTAATCATAGAATCATTCGTCGGCCAATGAACGAATCCAACCTTTGCCGAACAAGAATCGAACATCGATTGCCACCAATTTGATTTAGATTCGAACATTCGTTTTTGATTTTGAGGTGGCGTTCGATTTTACTTTCTGGTTTTACTTTCTGAAAATCGTTTGATTTTACTTTCTGAGAATCATTTAAGTAGCAAGTGTAATTGAGTTTGGGTTGATTTTAACTGGCCCGGAGTTTGGCTGTTCACTTTTATTCGGCTTTGTTCTTGTTGAGTTTAATTTGTTTAGATTTTTATTTTATTTATTTTTACTTTGTTCTGTTTTGTTTTAAATTGTGTTAAGTTCTCTCTCTCTCTCTCTATATATATATATATATATATATATATATATTCTAATTTTTTTAAGTAAAACTTTACTTTTCAATTTTCTTTCCTTTTCACAAAAAAAACATAAAACATAAAAAAAGGTTTCTCTTTGTTTGATTTTCATTTGTTTTCACTTGTTTTAGTTTTCATTTTTTTTCTTTTGTTTTTCATCTTTGATAAATATAATAAAAGAAAACAAAAATTGTTGTATTTATCTTCATTCACTCCTTTTCAGGTTGCCAAAGCAGATTAAAAGGAAGAACTGCTTGCCTAAAAATAATTGCTGCTTACTTATAAAAAAAATTGCCGCTTGCTTATAAAAAAATTGCCGCAAAAAAAAAATTAACTGCCAATAATCTGCAGACTCTGGTATTGTGCTTCCATCTCTATTTGCATTGTTGGTTGCTTTCATTTGCATAAAAAAAAATTCAAAATCCAAAAAAACCAAAAACAAACTTCATCTTAGTTGCATTGTTAATACACGTTTAATTTCTTTTTTGCATTCATCTCATCTTATTTTCTTTTCTAAGGGCAATACCCCAATTCACATAAGGTGAGGGATTTCATCACCCTTTCCTTAGCCCACAAACGCATTTCATCGTAGAATTTGACTAATAATAAAGATTAGACGTTGGACCTAAGGGTGTCACGAGCTCACTTAGGGCTTAATTGTATCTTCACAATTGTTTTATTTGAACGATTTTATTTCTTGGTGTCCAGGCTACGGCAGAGTAATAACTAGTTATAAAAATTACGGTGATACGTAAATATTATACTGGTTGTTCCTCTGAAGGTACTTGAACCTTCGGCTGCATTGCAATGGTGATTCGTGGTGCACCTATAACTTCTGTCCGTTACCTGGCTGAGAAATATTTTTGTTGATTTAAGACAAAGTGTGATTATACAATTTTGGGTTAGGAGCTACTAAGGACAGAAAGTTGTAACTAAGTCCTTTGCATTCATTTAGTTGCATTAGATCATGCATATTTAAAAAAAATTAAAAAATCCAAAATCCAAAAAAATTGTAAATTTTAACTTGATTTTTCATTCAAAAAAAAAATTCTTTTCTTTCTTTCCTTTGAAAATATTCAATCAAAAACAAAAATCCAAAAAAAATATATAATCTTTTCAAAAAGAAAAAAAATTGAAAAACAAAAACCAGTTTCCATTTTCTTAAAAAAAATCTTTTTGGTAAATGTTTGAAAATTCAAAAAACAAAAAAAATACAAAACCAAAAACATATAAAAAAATTTGAAAAACCAAAAACAAAATAAAAATCAAACTTTTCTTTTGAAAATAAATCTCACTTGTTAAATAGTTTTCTCCCTTGTAAAAAAAATTCAAAAAAAAAACACACAAAAACACGTTTTCAAATCTTCTTTCACTCCCTAAACTCAATTCTAACTCCTTTCTCTTCTCGACTTTCACTTGTTCATGAGTACTTGGACTCGTGACACAACAACAGATCATTGGACTCGCGACCCTTCTACAAACCGTTTAACTCGAACAGACGATCCTCCTCAAATGGAAAACGAAAATGCCCCTCGAACTCTTATGGATAGAATCTTTCCCGATAGAGTTTCTATTCCATCTTGCATCACGTTACCCGCCCCTACGGGTAACCATTTCGAAATTCGCTCGAACCATATTGCCACACTTCCGAAATTTGGCAATTTCGAGCACGATGATCCATACATCTTTTTGACTAAATTCGAACAAGTTTGTGCAACCATTAAGCTCCAACAACTTTCTGACGATGGAATCAAACTTTGATTAATCCCGTTTGCTCTTACAGATTACGTTGAAAGATGGTTGTACAGCTTACCTTCGAACTCAATTAAAACAAGGGACGAATTTGTAAAAGCTTCCTTAAAAAAGTTCTACCCCTTGGAAAAAACAAGTAGAATTCGAAACGAAATTGTAAATTTTCATCAATTCAAGGGTGAACCATTTGGGAAATATTTTGAAAGATTCAAAGAGCTTCTAATAAAATGTCCACACCATAACTTTGAAAAATGGACGATTTGCCAAATCTTATACGATGGACTAGAAAACAGCTCACGAACGATGCTCGAATCAATGTGCCAAGGCAATTTTCTTGCCCAACATCATGATGATGCTTGGCAATTTCTTGAAAACCTCGCTGAGAAGTCGTCCCAATGGGAACGCTCGAACGAAAAATCAATCTACTCACGATTGAGTGCACACTCGATAGGATCTTCTGTTGCTTTGGAAGCTAAGATCGACGCAATGATTAAAAAATTCGATAACGTTTTCTCATCGAATCAAATGAACCAAGCTTCACAACCAATGTGTTATAAATGCAATGATCCAAATCATATAGCCGATCAGTGTCCCAACTCTATCGAACAAATCAATGCTTTCAATAAAGCCAAAAACGACCCGTTTTCTCCAACGTACAACCCTGGTTGGAGAAATCATCCGAATTTTGCGTGGAGCCAAAACAATCCCAACACGAATATGATTCGTCCCAATTTTCAAGCATTTCCGAATAATGTTTCGGATCCTCCCTTTCAGCCCAACAATTTTCAGCAAAACTTTGCGGGTCCATCCCATAATCAACCACAACAATCAAATTTTCAAACAAATTCTGCTCATCCTCCCCAAGACGATAAACGTTTAATTTCACTCGAGAAAACTCTCGAAACGTTGGCTGAGGCAACTACTCAAAGCCTTCAATCAAACAACAATTTGCAAAATTCATTGACTTCATATATGCAAAACACAAACCAATCAATTGCAAAACTCGAAATGCAAATAAGTCAATTAGCCACATCTTTAAGTGAACGTAAACGAGGAACATTCCCAAGCCAGCCCCTTCCAAATCCCAGAAATCAAAACACAAATTCAAATCAAGCCCATGTTGTTCAAGATAGCAACGTCACCCAGTTGAATGCTATCACAACTCTCCGTTCTGGTAAACAAATCGATAATCAAGTCATTAATCCAAATGATTTACCGAAAACTTTTCTCGACACTTCTAAAACAACGAACGAATCAGAACAGAACGTGGAGCCAAACGTCGAATCGAACGACAATCAAAATTCTTCTTCTTCTACTCGAGTAGACCCGCCTACCGAGTATCGTGTTCCATTTCCACATCGTCTTCGACCAAAGAAACACTCGGACCAAATGGAAAAGATGTTGGGAAATTTTTAAACAAGTAAAAGTGAACATCCCGCTTCTTGACATCGTTCATCAAGTCCCCACTTACGCGAAATTTCTTAAGGACTTGTGCACCCAAAAGCGACACACTCAAGTGCCCAAAAAAGTCTTCTTCGCCGCTAGTTTGAGTGAAGTCTTGTCCCAATCCATGCCCGTTAAATACAAAGATCCTGGCTGCCCTACGATTTCATGTACAATTAGAGACAAGACGATTAACAAATGTTTGATAGACTTAGGCGCGAGTGTCAACTTGATTCCATACTCCGTGTACGAACAATTAGGCTTAGGAGAGCTCAAACCCACGAAAGTTACACTTCAATTTGCCGATCGTTCCATTAAGAAGCCCGTGGGAGAAATCGAAGACGTGCTCATTCGAGTAGGGCAATTTATATTCCCCATTGACTTTATCGTTCTCGAAACACAACCCGTGACGAATCCCTCGATTCAAATTCCGTTGATTTTAGGCCGACCATTCTTAGCCACCTCAAATGCCTTAATCAATTGTCGTAATGGATCAATGAAAATCTCTTTTGGAAACATGACTTTGGAACTTAACATTTTCAATCTTGAAAGCCAATCGAATGAACCTCATAACGAAACGTTGGAAGTTAGTGCCATTCATGAAAACTTTGAAAACGAGACATTTGACCTTAACAACGAACGCGAAGCCGAGTACGAAAAGTTGTTTCCCGAAATTCCCAACGAGATTAAATATACTCTTCCCATTGAATCGCTTCAAGATGAGTCCGAATCTCGATCCAACTCTTTGATCAAAAAACTCCCGAAGTTGGACCTCAAACCACTTCCCGATCACTTTAAGTATGCATACTTAGGTGAAGATGAAACGTTACCAGTCATAATTTCTGCAACTCCCTCTCTTGGTCAAGAAACCTCGTTACTCTCTATTCTTTCGAAAAACAGAGAAGCAATTGGATGGTCGATTTCCGATATAAAGGGAATTAGTCCCACTCTTGTTCAACATCGAGTCCATTTAATCGACGATGCCAAGCCTACTCGTGATGCGCAGCGAAGGCTTAATCCAAAAATGAAAGATGCGGTGTGTGATGAAATTCTTAAACTTCTCGATAACGGGATCATTTACCCAATCTCCGATAGTTCATGGGTTAGCCCAATTCACGTTGTACCGAAAAAGTCTGGCCTAACCATTGTCAAGAACGAATCAAACGAGTTTATTCCAACTCGTACTCAAACAGGTTGGCGTGTTTGCATTGACTATCGAAAACTAAATGCCGCAACACGTAAGGATCACTTCCCCCTTCCTTTCATCGACCAAATGCTCGAACGTTTAGCTGGCCATGAATTTTATTGCTTCCTTGATGGTTATTCTGGCTATAACCAAATTCCAATCGCTCCCGAAGATCAAACAAAAACAACTTTCACATGTCCATTCGGTACCTTTGCTTATCGACGTATGCCATTCGGACTATGTAACGCTCCTGCGACTTTCCAACGATGCATGGTTGGCATCTTTTCCGACATGATTGAACGCTTTTTAGAAGTTTTTATGGACGATTTCTCTATCTTTGGTGATTCTTTTTCCCAGTGTTTACATCACCTCGAGTTGGTTCTGAATCGATGTAAAGAAAAACATTTGACTTTGAATTGGGAAAAATGCCACTTTATGGTCAAACAAGGCATGGTCCTTGGACATATCATCTCAAATAGAATCATTGAGGTAGACAAAGCAAAAATCGATGTCATTGCAAATCTACCCATTCCCAAATCTGTTAAGGACATTCGATCATTTCTAGGACACGCTGGCTTTTACTGTCGTTTTGTGAAAGACTTTAGCAAAATGGCCCGTCCTTTGACGACCCTTCTTGGAAAAGACGTTCCTTTCGATTTTAACTCTGATTGTATCTCTTCTTTTGAACGTCTCAAGAGCGAACTCATTTCTGCCCCAATCATTTGTGCACCCAATTGGGATTTTCCTTTCGAAATACTGTGTGATGCTTCGAACTTTGCCGTTGGTGCTGGCTTGGGGCAACGCATCAACAAGATCCTTCATGTCATTTACTACGCGAATATGACCTTGAATGACACTCAACTCAACTACACAACAACCGAAAAAGAGCTTCTAGCTGTCGTTTTTGCACTTGAAAAGTTTCGACCATACTTGATAGGTTCACACATTACGGTCTACAGTGACCATTCTGCGCTACGATATCTCTTCGCTAAAAAGGATGCTAAATCCCGTTTGATCCGTTGGATCCTTTTACTTCAAGAATTTGACCTTACAATCAAGGACAAAAAAGGATCCGATAATGTCATAGACGATCACTTATCTCGTCATCCGAACGCACCATCGTCCTTGCCGATTAATGAAAACTTCCCCGATGAACAACTTCTTTCGATTTCTATCCATCCATGGTACGCTGTTATAGTGAACTACTTAGTCACTAAAGAAACTCCCTCATCTTAGTCCAAAAAGGACAAATGTAAATTCATATCCCAAGTGAAATATTTCTATTGGGACGATCCATACTTGTTCAAATATTGTCCCGACCAAATCATCCAACGTTGCATTTCGGATAATGAGATACGGAGTGTTCTTTCATTTTGCCACGATCAAGCGTGCGGTGGACATTTCGGTCCTCGAAAAACTGCGGAAAAAGTGCTTCAGTGTGGTTTCTATTGGCCTTCTCTTTTCAAAGACTCGTTTGAATTTTGTAAAACTTGTGATCAATGTCAAATGCTTGGACGAATTTCTCGACGAGATATGATGCCTTTAAACCCCATTCTTACGATCGAAATCTTTGATGTATAGGGTATCGACTTTATGGGACCTTTTCCAAATTCTTTTGGAAACTTGTATATCCTTCTCGCTGTCGATTACGTTTCAAAATGGGTCGAAGCCGTTCCTTGCAAAACCAATGACCATAGAATTGTTGTGAAATTTCTCAAAGAAAACATCTTTTCAAGGTTCGGCACACCTCGCACAATAATCAGTGATAACGGAACCCATTTTTGCAACCGTTCTTTTGAAACTTTAATGAAAAAATACTCGATAACCCACAAGTTATCCACTCCGTATCATCCTCGGACTTGTGGCCAAGTTGAAGTTTCAAATCGACAAATAAAACAAATCTTGGAGAAAACTGTCAATAAAAATCGAAAAGATTGGTCTCAGAAACTGACCAACGCGCTTTGGGCTTACCGTACTGCTTTTAAAACTAACCTTGGGATGTCCCCATTTCGTTTAGTTTACGGTAAAGCTTGCCATTTACCCGTTGAAATTGAACACAAAGCGTTGTGGGCAATAAAAAACTTAAACTTGGATCATGAAAAAGCTGGCGAAAATCGAAAACTACAACTCAACAAACTAGAAGAACTTAGGAATGACGCGTATGAAAATGAGAAAATTTACAAAGAAAGAACTAAAGTTTTTCATGACAAGTCAATCCTAAGGAAAAAAATTTCGCCTAACCAGAAAGTTCTTTTATATGACTCGAGACTTCATTTATTCCCTGGGAAACTTAAATCAAGGTGGACTGGACCATTTGTGGTACGAACTGTTTTTCCACATAGTGCCATAGAAATAGAAAACCCAAAGGATGGATCGATTTTCAAAGTCAACGGTCATCGGTTAAAACCCTTCTTAGAATTTCCCGGTAACCAAGAGGAGGAGCTCATGATCCTTCATGAGCCAAGCTACGTCTAGTAAGAATGTTAACCCCATTTTGTAATTATGTACATATTTTTCCCCGTTACACTCATTATATCATGCATCGACTGTGGGGACACAGTCAAAATTAAGTGTGGGTGGGAGTCTCATTTTCATTTTTTCTTTAGTTTTTCATGGCATTTTTGAATTTTCATTTTCTTCAAAAAAAAAATCTCAAAACTCCTAAATCTCAAAAAAAAAAACATCTTCTTTTTACCATTTTGATTTATTTTTGAAGAAACACTATGGGATAAGTATAAGTTTTGGTTAATAAATTGAAATTTTGGAAAATTTATCTGTCTTAACAAAAAATAAAAATAAAGTTTGATTACAAATAACAATGGTTTTACTAGTATATAGGAAGGTTCATCTATGTTAATTATGAAATATGTTCTAATTGAAAATCTTTGTTTAAAAGGTGGTAAATTTAAAGTAAGGATATAACATTTTTGTCTTCTAAGTTAAATGGTGCTAAGATGGTTTTGCAAAACTCTCTCTCTCTCTCATAAAAAAAAATATAAAAAAAATACAAAATAATAACATCTAAAGTATTCACTCTCATTTGAAAGTCCTCACGGTTATGCATGGGTGAATTACTTGGAATCTTTGATTATGTGCTTTCATATTCATTTAAAAGTCCTCACGGTTATGTATGTATGGAACACATACCAAAAAAAAACAGACTTCATAAAAACCACCTACGGTCGATAGGTGTATGCACGAAAGTGTGTGCACTCGCCATGCTCTGTGCTCCCCTCACATAAGCCCGAAAGGCAGTGCATGGGTGGTATATCTGGCCTCAGTTTACCTGAGCTATGTGTGTAATTTTTCTTGCAAATAATGAGAGAGCAAGCAATTGAAATCCTAGCACTATTTTAACTTGTTTGATTTAACTTGTTATTGAAAAGAAATGAAAATACCACTTTAATAAACTTTGATAATCAACTAAGGATCCATTTCATAATTACATTGTGTTATCAACCGAAACAACTAGCCAAACTATGGTCTATCTGTTATGACAACTTCATTTTCATTGGAAATTTTAACGAGTAAAATTTTCAAGACAATGACCAAAACTTGTATTTAACTTATTCATGTCAATTTAAAAATAAATCCTTGATTTGTAAATATTTTCAAAAACTCGCATTCATCTCTTTGTAAATAAATCTTGCATTTTGTAAATATTTTCATCCTGCATTTGGATTTTGTGGGTAGTATCCGCTGGAAACCCTCACGAGACAACACTCGTCCTACTGGGGACACCCAGAGGTTTAACGGCTTGTTGCATACGCTCAATGCAATCGTGCTCCCTACGAAAACAGATTTATCTTAGTTTTCCTTTATTCGAGGACGAATAAAAAGATAAGTGTGGGGGTATTTAATATGCATGTAATTGTGCATATATTTACATCCATATTTTATCTCTTTTTATTTAAATAATCGTCTTATTTGGGCATTTTAACATGTTTAAAACCAAAATTCAATTATTTCCAACCATCATATTTTCATCTTCATTCAGGGACAAAACGATCATTTTGTGCATGTGTCAATATAAGAATTTTTACTTGGACATTTTTTGATAATTTGTATAGGAATTTGGATGCATATGGAAGAGGCTTATATGAAGATATATGCATGCACAAATGAATACAAAGGAAAGAAGAGGGAAATAATTCAAGTCATGAACATGGAGCCCCCACCCACTTACCTAAAAGTATAATTTGGAGCTAATGGACAACTAAGTGGAGGTTAAACCTTCATGCAAAACAAATGATGGATTAATTAGTGGTTAATGGTAACTTGATGCCACACTTCCTAAAGGGCATTTTAGGTAGCCCCCTAAAAATAGAATTAGGGTTTTATGCATGTATATATAGCCCTCTTATGTATATGAAACTATCATCTACTCTTTCATTTTACTTAGGAAATTATAAAATCAAAGTGTAAGCTCAATGTTCTATGAAATAAAAATGGCTTCCAAGCCTCTTTCTTCTCTCTTTTCTACATGCTCTTCTTTGTTTTATTGTTAATGTTTATTTATATGCTCTCTTTCTCCTTATGTTCATAGCTTAGATTTACATTTATGCAAGTAGTTAGTAGCTAATCTCTTTTGCTTTCTTTGCTTATTTTCTATTTTCTTTACTTTTAATGTTGAAACTTACTTGTGTTGCTTCAATGCCACAAATGAGTAGCTAAACTCCTTCAATTTAGGGGTGATGAAGCTCTCTAATTTTATGTAATTTCAACATTTTATGATTTATGATCTCATTTGGTTTATGCTTCATGAAGTGGATTTTGATGCAAGTTTATACAAGTGAGTTTGATAGCTTATATTGCTTATGCAAATGAGCTATTCTTATTCAACATAAACACAAGTTGCATCATCATTTGCTAATCCATTTTTGATTGTGAAATTAAAGTAAAAATGAAATTTGATGATCTATATTAGTGGATACGATAGTAAATGGATCATGCTTAAAATAGCTTTTGCTTTTGCTTCATTTTCATGAGAATTATAAGTGGGTATTTGTTGCATTATAGTTTGATGGTTTGAGTTATGTTAATTAATAACATAAACAAACCATGTTTATGATAAATACAACAATATTTCACTTAAATAAAAGTTAGAGATGATAAATTGTTTGTTGTTGATTTACAAAAATATGAGAGTGGATTTGCCTCTAAATTGTTCTCTAGTTCAATAGTTTACTAATCACATTTCAATTCTAGTTTAGCTTTATTTTAGTTCTATCTAACAATTTCACTCAACTTTGGTATAATTTGATTGAATAGAAATTTTAAAATCATCAATTCCCTACGGATCGACCCGTATTCGCCACGTGCTACATTCGTACACCGTGCGCTTGCGGTTATTTTTAATTTAAATTCGTTCGACGGTTTTCTAAACCGATAGAATTTCCGTCGACGAACAATTAGATTTAAAAATCTAAAGGTAAGGATTAAGCTAAGTGGGTAGACTTAGTATCTACATTTGCATGATATATGCTATGTAGTGGGAATTGCATATTGTTTGTTGCATCGTAGGCTCGATGAGTCCTATTTGTGATAGGAAGAACTACGTTGGCTTGATCCTGTATCTAATTGGGTACCCAATTAGATAGGGGTACCTAGGCAGTCACAAGTGGTAGTGATGCAGCCCCTAAAATATCATACCCTTTTTCCTGTTTAACTGTTTATTGGTGACTTGTTGTTGTATTTCTCCTACATACTATATTATTCCGCATTTACATTGTTTATTGAGTTCGCAGGATTGGATATTGTTGTCTCTCTCATCAGAGTGCGCAACAGTAGTTGCATAATGTTTAAGTTAGGTATGCACACCTTGTAGATTAATTTATTTACTCTGATTATGTTGTCTAAATTGAATTTGTATCCTATACATTTAGCAGTATTGTATATTTATCAAATAAGATTGTATATTAAATTGGTAGTTTTCATTAGTTGTTTTAGAACGGGCAGATTTTCCAGTGATTTTCGAACGCGAAAAAAATCCCGCTCGTCGCATTGATAAGCGTTATAATCCTATAATGCTTATCTTCATTCACAGATTCACAAATAAATGATATAAATTTATCACAGATAAATAAATTACATTCATCACAACTCAAATCAAAAGTAATTCATATCCCAAACCATTACACATCAGGGATATCAAACAATTCAACATCCAATAGAATCCAAACATCCATAAGTATGATCAATTTGTTGTGTGATTAAGTTAAATCAGACTAATTACTTATGAATAAACTACTAATCCTGGTTAATTAATATTAATTAATTACAAACCATCTTAATTGATTAACCTTTAATCGTTCATTAATTAACCTTAAATGATAAATCAATTAATATTTAATTATTAATTAATTAATCTTAATTAATAATTTAATCAACCTTTAATCATTAAATAATTAAACTTTAATTATTTAATAATTCCTTAATTAATTATACTTAATTAATTAATCATTAATCACTTGATTAATCAATTTGAAATCATAAATTAACTATCCTTAATTATAAATTAATTAATCCTCAATTATAAATTAATTATCTGCTAATCATTTAATTAATTAATCTTTAGTCAATAATTAATTAGTCTTAATTATGTAATTAAAAATCCTTAATCATGAAGTTAATTAACCTTAATTCATTCCTTAATTATAAATTAATAGATCATACTTATTAATTAAATAAACCTTTAATTAATCACATAATTAAATTAATCAACTTGATTAATTTATCTTTAAGTAATTACATAATTAATCCTTTTAATTACATTGGGTAATTATCCTTCTAAATTACTTTCATTAAGTAATTATCATTTAATTGCTTTCATTTAAATAATAAATCTTTAATCACTTAAGACTTAAATTAATTGAAAAATAATCCATTTATCTTAATAAATTACTTTAATTATCATTAAAAACCGTTATTTAATAAACCTTGTAATTTATTATCATTAACAAATAAATTCACTTAGATTTTAAAGTTAATTAACAATTAAAACACTTTTTTCTTAATTAACTTCTTAATAGCATCAAGTTTATTCAAAATAAACTTTAAAATAAGGGTTATACATATGTTTAAAACATTTTAAACTAAATCAATTTAAAATAATTGTATTTAAAAACCTTTTTAACTAACTCAAAACTCAGATAAACATTTAACACTACAAAAGAATTGGTTTTAACCAAAATTGTTTCAAAATAAAATTTGATTGGTTTTAAAGTTGAAAACTGTTATTATATAAAATTTCAGACCCGAGCCATTTCTCGATTTACCTGAACACAGCTTCAAGTCTTCCCTCATCTCCCTTGGCTTTAATTTGCAAACCTAACTACTTCGAGAATTTCCTTTAACTGCTTTGAGTCGAACACCGAGACGAAACCTTCTTCCCCAAACAAACAGATACAAGCCCATATGCGTGCACGTGTACAGGTGGTCGGGCCGTCTCCGACCAATCTCTCCACCCTCGACAAGTCGACGACGATGCCCTCAAGCCTCGCGACCAACCAGAACCTCCAATCTCGATGTAAATAAAAATCAAGCTATTCGATTTAAACTGCAACCAAAACCGACCACCTACAAAAGCCTCGTTCCGATCATCTCGACCTCCTGACGCCACGCAACCATGTCCTTAGCTTCATCATCGTCCCACGCGACATTTCCCCCATGTCCGATCACCTCGACGACGACGTAATTCCACTTCAAACACAGACGAGCAAAACTAGCTTTAAAACCCTAAACTTATGCCTTGCAATCACCATAATGATCGACAAGTTTTTCGATCATTTTTCCTGCAATCTACATCACATCATCCTTCTCAAGATTCAAACTCGAAGCTCGATTATTCTTTGATCGACGGAAATTGAGATTTTCACAATTTCATTCATCTCGTAAATTAACGACCAATACCAGACTAAAAATCATCATTTTATTTTTAAAATTCATGGTTTTGGAACACGAATTCATTCCTATGATTTGAAATCGAAATCCAGACATTTGGTTTTGAATCTATTTTGATTTTCTACTACTTTTTCCCATTCTTGAGATAAATTTACAATATTAATGCTTGGATTTATTTTTAGCATTGATATCATCCTGTTTAAATCGTCTTTCTTTAGTAATCATAACTCGAATTTGTATAGATTGTAAGATGTGAATGTTTTATTAAAAATTTCAAGCCTGTAAATATAAGAACAGAGGCTAACTACATCTATAAACACAGGCATTTTCACAGACATAACATTATATATATCCACGCATTCACATATATTCATATAGGCAGAACATCATTCACTACTTTATCAATCACAACCATCAAAAATATATGAATAGATTCAAGTTAAATTTGCTCACCTATAATGTAAAGAAAAGACGACCTAGAATTTGATATTTGAAACTGCATAATAAACCTTTGAACTTGATTAGTTGATTTGAAATCTTGAAGCTTGATTTGATTTCCAGTTTTGAGATGAATTCATTCCAGATTGATTGCTGAGAATCTTGAATTTTATTTCATCAATCGTTGATCTTGAGTTGTTGAGTTGCTTCTTAATCTAGCTTTGATTGCTTTGTAGTTTGATTTCAGGTTTTGTTTTTAATCTGCAATTCCAGGTTGAAGCTTTGATTTGAATTTGCCTTGATTTCTTTTCTTTGTTTCCAGATTTGAAGATGAATTGATTTGTTACATTTGTAGTTTGTTTGATTAAATTTCGATCTCAAGCTTTTGTTTTCAGTTTTGAGAAAATGAAGAAGAGATTGAGTAGCCTGATTATTTTCTTTCTTATGCATGTTTTTCTAAATTCAATTTAAAATAAAATGCCACTTGTATTCTTCATGTTACACTTGTAAATACAAATGATATTTGAGCAACACATGTATGTGCATGTTTTAAATACCTTACAAATGTCATAATTTGTATTTTTGTGTTTATATCCTTAAGTTAAATAATTTATAAATTTTTATTTAAACCCCTTACTTTAAATAATTTAAAAATTAAGTTTAGACCCTTAAGCACTTATGTCTTATAACTTTTTCATTTTATAAATTACTTTTGTTCTTAGATTTAAACTATTTAAAAAAAAATTATTTATCTCTAGTTAAATTTAAAAAGAAAATATATTAAACCTTTTTATCAAATCTAATAAATATTTATTTATTTATATACATTTTCATTTATATATATATAAATTAGAAAACAACTTTTAAAATATAGAGTATTAAATTCAATTTATTCATAATATATTTATTATTGAATCTCAAACCAAAATTCTATTTCAATCAAGTTTATATACATTTATATTAATAAACAAACAAATATCTTATTGCTTTTGGAAACTTCAAATTTGTTCACAATTTTAATTCAAAAATTTAATTTAGATGCCAATTTATTTTCGCTTAAAACTGGGATCGTTACATGTGTAGTATTGCACTGAGAGCTAGATACTGGCCTAACATAAGATTTGTCATTTATTTAATAACCTCAGATAAGATTGAGGTTATTTTGACAGGATATTTTGCTATGGTTTTATACCTCATTTTGGGATTTGTTTTAGTAGCTTGCTATGGATGATGGTATTACTAGTGTTTTGTCCTTTGTGTTAGTATTTTGTTACAATGATATGTATATGTGGTATGCATTTGTGGATGATTTTTATGTAATTTTTGGTAGAGAAAATGTGTATATTTTGTGATATCGGCATGCTTTGACACTAGTTATGCATATATAACTTTTTGTTCATTTTCGATGTTTTATTTTAGGACATCCTTGTATATGTGTACTATTTATGCTTTATTCTATCTCAAAATTATTCATGTATATTGCTTTGTGCCAAGACGGGATACATATTTCTAAGTCGTATCATTATTTTGAAACCTACCGTGTTGACCCAAAGGAATGGACATGATATATCAATCCTATCGTGTTTTTTACTCCTTGCTTGTAGACGGTTAACTCCCTTTGATAGCATGACCACTGAGTTGGCGCTACACATTTTTTGACTAGTCAATCGATTATTTGGTATTTTGTATATTATATGGGTATATCATAACATACCCATGAGTATATATAGTGCAATGTGAAACTATAATATAGTGCATATACTTTATGTGTACGATGTTGAGATTTACATCAATAGCAGACACGTTCGCCATCCGTATACGCATTTACTGTCCCTAAACTACTGTTCAAATTTGTACAGATTTTATTATATATGATAAGATAGGAAATTTAAAGCACAGGTTGGTTTCAAATAGAAGGAGATCAAGAAATAAACTCTCCTTAATTTACTCCTTCCTTTATTACAATTTACTAGATGCAGATCCAGTTATCCAAATTCCTCTTTGACTATTTAATATAATTGTTTATGTGTACATACTTATATAAAGTTTTAGCCAAAAAAATTAATTTGACAAAGTCAAGACATTAGGTTTGAAATTCAATATCAATAAAAATATAAATTTGATTTGGTAAATAATTTATAGGACAAACTTCTATTAATTCACTCCTTCATTCATTACCATTTAATAAATCCAGACCTAAAATTTAAATGATTCTAATTACAAATTTTGGTATATACATGTGGCAAAATAAAAAATTTAATGACAAATGATTTCATGACATTAAATTAAAAACATTTGAATCATAACTACCATTTATTAGGATATTTGAAATCTTTAATAGTATATGTTAATCTTGAGTTCAACCATGGATATAGAATCAAACCATTTTGTAAAATAGCATTCTAAATTTTAGATTTGAAATTCAATGATTTTGAGATATTGAAATATATATATTTAATAAGCTTAAAATAAAAAAACCCACATACATATAGATATATGTATATACATAGGGGTATATATATACATATATACATATATATGTATATACATATGTACATATATATGTATATACATATGTACATATATATTATATGTTGCTAGGATACAAACAAAAAAATTAGAATCAAAAATCTATAATTTAGTATTACTTAATGAACATAGATAATTGACTGAGGCATCGCATGCGAAAATGTAATTGTTCAAACAATTATTCAACAAATGATATGTACAAATTAAAATGTAAACAAGAGATATACCTTAAAGACGTCGTCATTGATCACACCTTGAATGGTAGATTATCCAAGATCGAATCTAAAAAGTCGTACCCATTATAACACCTTGATTTGAGATTTCTCCTCAAAACTTTAAGCAGATCAGCACCTAATTTGCAAGAGAATGTTAAATCACTTAAATTTTATTTTATTTCATGTTGGCATTAGCATTGGTGTGATGACTCACTATTTTTAAAATCTAAAATCAATTATAAATGACGTCAAATATACTTAGAGCTAATTTCAAATACTAGAAGTTGTGGAGCGTAGGTAGATAAAAATTAAAAATCCTAAAACAATGTATAGAAAAAGGAATACCTCATGGCGAAATCAATCACAAATAGAAATTAACATTATCTGAATAGTACAATTATTTTATAATATTATCACATCAATTTACATTTCTTCACATCAATTATCATTAAATCGTAACTGATATACCATGGTTAAAAAAATATCAAATCAACCATCCGCGATATAATCTAACAATCCACACTTCCATTTTCTCTTCTGCTTCTACTCGCAACTTCACAATTACAAATATATACATACATTGTGATATCCCGGAAATTTTAGCAATATCAATTTAATAATCTATATTTAAAATTAAATTGATTTGATAAAATTTAAAAAAAAATTTACTTGATTTAATAATCCAATTAAATTAATGTTTAATTGATGAATTTTGTCTTTTAAAAGCTAATAAATTGATTTCTATTTATAATGTATATGTATATATGTATATATTATAGATAGATAAGTTTTGATTTTAGATAAATGAACAAATAAAATCTTTGTAACAACCCGCATATTTATCGATTTTATATTTAAATATTTTATTTAAATATTTTATCGTTAGTCGGATTTTAGTCCGAAAAGCTACTTTTTGCAAACAGCCGAATTAGGACTCGAGACCACCCCCATTGAGTTCAAAATGACGTTTGCGACCTTTTTGAGTATAAACTTCGATATGTTTGGAGATAGTAGAATTTTGCTACTTTTCACTTAAAGCTTTGGGTTTAGGTTGGGTTCAGCCAATGTTCTAACTTAATACCCCAAACTGAAAACCCCCCTCTTCATTCACTCCCTCTTCCTCTAATTTCAGTTCTAAAGAGATTAATGGTGGAAGAGAATGGGAAATAGAAATCCAAAACCCTAGTTTCCATTTGCAAATCAATTTCTAGCTCCAAACTCAAGAGAACCCATTGGTAAGCTTCCTCTTCTTCTTCTCCAACTCATTCTCTCTTTGATTTCAGAAAATTCCTAAACCTAATTTAGGAAATGTTTCTCTTTTAAGCTTAGATTCAAGCTTCTAGTGTTGAGATTGAAGAGGGATTGATCTTAGCTTGTCCTTAAAGCTTCTCCTTCATTGATTTAGGTTCAAAGGTGAGATTTTTATCTCACATCTATGCTTATATTTATCTTCGAATGTTAGGTATGAATTCCTAACACTTATTCGTGTGCATTTGATTTTGATTTGGATTGATTTTGTGAATATTCCAGTTTTTGGTGTTTTGAGTTCAATTCGTTAAAAATCCTAACTTTGATGTTTGAACATGTTTTTGGTGATGCATCGAGGAGCATATAGGGCCGGGTAGTCGATTGGCATAAACCCTTAGCGCCGTTGCTCGTGCAAATACAATTTTGGTCAAGATTGAACCTCATTTGTAATAGGCAGGGAAGAGGCTGGAAACAGGTCCGGCCGACCGAGCCCTGAGAGCCGGCCGACCGACCTGCTTCCAAATGTGCTATGCACTTCTCTGTTTGGGTCTGGTCGACCGACTACAGAGCTCAGTCGACCGACCTGCTTCCCGAACTATTTTCTGAACAGGGTCCGGTCGACCGAGCCCTGAGGGCCGGCCGACCGACCTGATGTTATTTTGCCTATTTCGCCTATTTTGTGTGGTTTCCAAATTTAATCGATTCGTGTTATTTCCCTATTCTTTGTTAACATTTATTATCGACTTTGATGACTTCTTTTCTTTGGGATTTTAGATATATCCACTTTGATGGATTCGGTATCGATTTTTTTTGGATTTTATTCACGTCTTCGAATGTGAATTTTTATGATTAATTGTTTCTACAATCAATTCTATGATTTGTCACTTTAAAAATATAAAGGTTTTCTATACTAGTATTAAATATCAAAACTCTTTCTTCAAATGATTTCAACACTATTTTATTACAAAGCTCGTTTTCTCAAACCGATTTCCAATCTATTAGTATATACAAACCTTTACCTCACTCGTATGAGAAATCTAATTAAACGACTTAGTAAAACAAGTGGTATGAAACGCTTGCGTTTACTTCGTCGGTTAATTCTTGGACTTGTTCGATTGAATCTCTTGTGACAATTTTCTAGTGGAGATCTACAATTTGTTCGTAAATATTTAAGTTAAGCTAGTGGTTATGGGACATGAAGCTAAGCTCATATATTTACTAGCTTACTGTAATCGACACTTCTCTTTGATCATGACGATCATTTTATGGTTTAGACTAGCATTGTGCGATGTCTCTTTGTCCACGTGGAGGACTGTACGTCGTTTTTACTGAGCTTCGGCTCACCAAGAGGAGCTTCGGCTCAAAGTCCGCAATGGGGGACTATACCCTGTCACGAGGAGCTTCGGCTCACCAGGAGGAGCTTCGGCTCAAAGTTCGCAATGGGGGACTATATCCTGTCACGAGGAGCTTCGGCTCACCAGGAGGAGCTTCGGCTCAAAGTCCGCAATGGGGAACTATACCCTGTCATGAGGAACTTCGGTTCACCAGGAGGAGCTTCGGCTCAAAGTCCGCAATGGGGGACTATACCCTGTCAGGAGGAGCTTCGGCTCACCAGGAGGAGCTTCGGCTCAAAGTCCGCAATGGGGGACTATACCCTGTAAGGAGGAGTTTATTTTTCTGGAATTGGCCATCCTTTTTATTGTGATTTCTGGATTTCGTGTGTTGATTTCTGGAATTTATGTTTCACCAACTTTTACGATGGGCATTGATATATATGTCATTTATTGTGGCTTGGTGAATGAAATTAGGAGTATGACATTCCTTTTTATCTTGAGTAGATTATTGTGATATTGATTAATCTCTTGTTGATTTTCAATTACTTATTTATCACAGCTTGGCATTGTGATTATTATATGTTTATGTCATATTTCTTATTATATATCACTTCATCTGATATTTATAGCTAGACTGATCCGTTTATTATTTTCTTCTTAAATAATACTCGGGTCAGACTGAGATATTACAGGTGCTTCTGCTTGACTCCTTATCGGACTTTCATCTGATCTTTTGGCTAACTACTTAATTTTAGTAGTTTTTGTTGTATACATTTGAGATACAGACTCTATGATGTATACTTATTCTTTTGTCTAGCACTTGTATCTATTCTTTTTTGATATTGTGGATCTTGTTTGACCACTACTCTGATGTACACTTTCATGTGTAATATTCATATCTATTTCCGCCTTTGTGATATGAATTATCTGTGACTGATTTGTGTTATGTTTATTTCTGTATTTGTTTCTGAAGATACTATAGCCACTGTGTAGTAGCTTTGAGTTTGTGTCGGTATGTCGGATTTCCCTCTTGATAAGAAATGCATGTTATACTATCTGACATATCGATGCTCGCGCAAAGCAATTACATGGATGGTCGCTCCTCAACAGCCTTATTCTCCGTGCTAGTTGACAGCATTCACCGTAATGTTCTTGGCTAGCGTGGGTATGGAGGTGGGGCATCACAGCTTGGTATCAGAGCCAAACTTCGGAAAAATATGGAATATTATAACAAGGATCATCGTCCTAAGTCTTTCTTAGGAGTCGTGCTTTAGGATTTAATTCGAGTCTTCGTACCAATTCATCCTATTTTCTTTATGATTCCTTGTTTTA
Organism: Allium cepa; assembly: GCA_030765085.1. Classification (NCBI taxonomy): domain Eukaryota; kingdom Viridiplantae; phylum Streptophyta; class Magnoliopsida; order Asparagales; family Amaryllidaceae; genus Allium; species Allium cepa. Next base: position 788,752,226 of record CM060929.1, read on the forward strand.
TCTATCAAGATTGCTTGATATTCATCTTGACAATAACTTTTTCTTCTTCTTTATTTCTTTCTTAAAGAAGAAAAATGGTTAGACCAGGCCGTCCCAGCGCCGGTCAATCTAGTGCTACTCCCCAAGATGGAGTTTTTATGTCTGCCCAGCAGCTTTTAGATCTTTTAAGAACGCTCAAGCTGCCGGACCCAATCCAGAGCCTACTCATCCTAGATCCGGTTTTGCACGCTTGTGCAGAGACTACACCGATTTGGGTGGAAGGCCATTCAGGGGATCCGAGAGTGTTATTGAAATTCAAACTTGGCTCAAATCATGCGATCGCATCTTTTCTCGCATGAACCTTATTGACCTTCATCGAGTCCAAGTGGCTTCTAGCATGCTCCAAGAAAGAGCATTAGATTGGTATGAGCTTTTAATTTCTGAAATCATTGAAGCGGATCTCACTTGGGAGCAATTCCGGGAAAGGTTCGAATTGAAATTTGTGCCGGAGGCCGAAAAAGTAACTTTGGCCCGGCGTTTTACTGACCTTGTTCAAGGTGAATCTTCTGTGACAGACTATGTCGCATCTTTTGAATCTCTTTCTAAGTACGGGGTTGAATACATCAACACCCCATTGAAGAAAAATCAGAGATTTGTCTATGACTTGAATAAGAATCTTAAGAAGCCATTACTTCCGAAACTTGAGGTTTCATTTGATCAGCTTATTGATATCGCTCTTCGTCTTGAAGAGGCCGATAGAGAAAGTGATTTCGAGGTTGGGAGTGCCAAACCGAACTCCAACAACACCAAGAAGAGGCATCCCTTTATTAGGTTCGAAAGTCCTAATCCTAACAAGAGGGCGAAGCAAGAGACTTCTATAGCAAATACTCCTATCCCTAATCGCGGAGAATGCTACAATTGTGGCTCTAGGGACCACTATATTAATAGGTGTCCAAGGCCTATTTCTTGCCGCTATTGCAAAAGTGCGGATCATTATATATCTTCGTGTCCCAAGCGTCAAAGCAAGAGAGAAGGAAAGCTGCAAGTCCCTCGCAACTCTTCTCTTAGTCAAGGTATTTTATACTCAATCCTTGATGGCGTTATTTTATTTCGTGATCTTCTTATTCGAGTTCTTTTTGATATGGGTTCCATCTCACTATTTTATATCGAAAGAACTTGTTGATTCTTTTCTTTGAAAATATTTTGGGCTTGATGACTTCCTTGAGAATTATGAATCCGGATGGTAGATCCGCAACACACAATTTGTTTTCTATAGATGTCGAAACTACTTTATGTGGTTTTTCTTTCCGAGCCGATATTTTTACTTAGGCTCCGGAATTGATTTGTGCGATAGGATTGGCTTAATCATTAATGAAGCCTATATCCTATTTTCTCGAGTGGACTATTCATCTTTGACATTTTCAATTTGTTAAGCAGATTTCTATTTTTCCTTTATGATTTTGATTCCAACTTGATGGCATCATTTCATTCCTTAAGCCCACTTATAAGGAAAGTGTTATTTCTCTCATTCATGTAGTTAGAGAAATTTTCCGGAATCTTTGAGCCTGTCTTAGGATTATCGCCTAAGTAATCTTTTGTGTAGTGCAAAGGTCTTTTCAGTTTGACCTTACCACCAATTTTTATTTGCTACGAGTTGCGGAAGTTAGCATTCCGCTTACCGTATTCCGCACTCGTTATGATTCTTATGAACGACTTATTATGTCATTCGGTTTATCCATCTTATTTCATCCATTTTATAAATCGAATATTCTATGAATATTTCGATGAGACCATTCTTGTATTTATTGATTTTGGATGAAAATAGAAATTTAAAATTTTGAAAATCTTTTTCATAAGATTTATTTATAAGTAAAACTGGATTTTGTTCTTGAAACAAACAAAGAATATTCTTAAAACTTTTTAAGAGATTTAATTATCCTATAAAAGATGATTTTGTGATTGTATTGCCCGTTGAGTGCTTTAAGAATTTTGGTCGATGCACTTGATCAACGTTATCGATAGGAATTTCCTAAACGCTTTGATGTGACAGTTAGACACGTTATATTGACTTGTAAAAATTTAAATTTTTCTAGAAAGATTATTACATAATGGTAAATGTAATTTTGAAAGTTTTAACTTTTCAGGAAAGAAGATTATTTAAAAGAAATTCTTTCTTTTCGATACTCTTATTCTTGTGATTCCTGAAGGGGAACCAAGACTTTGCTATTTGTACTGATACTAGTCGTATTGGTTTGGATGTCATTCTCTTGCAAAGGAGAACGTGTTATCACTTGTGCTTCTAAATCATTATAGCTTATCGAGACTAGATATGCCACTCATGATCTAGTGCTCGCGGCTATTATTTTTACTTTTAAAATTTGGCATCATCATATTTGGGAAAGAAATTTGTTCTCTACCTCGATCATAAATCTTGGGAATATTTATTTCTTATAAGGAACTTCGAGTTCCTAGCATCTTATGATCTTGATATTATTTTATTCCCGAAAGGGGAAATCGTGTTGCCAATGCGTTTACTCGTAAGCAACAAGTGGTTGATTCTTCGATAATGTCTGAAGGGAATTATCTCTTTGTCAAGTTCATCGAATGTTTTGATGTACTTCGTTTTATTGAGTTTCATCTCATTTCTTTTTATGGACTCGCATCTGATGTTCTTTTATGGTGTTCGGTTCATCGGATGTACTGTTATTATACTACATCGATGTTCCATCTTATCTGGATCAATGGATGTACCATTATTATACTACATCATTGTTCCGGTTTATCGGTTCATTGGTCGTACCGTTTTTGTACTACGCCGTTACACTGGCTCAATTTTCTGCTATTCTTGACGTTCCCCACGTCTTTTATCTACGGAAATGCCTTAGGGATTCCGGTTGAGCCCGGTGTTATTGAAGAAATTGAAGTTTCACCAAGTTTGACTTATGAGCAACATTCCATTCGCATCATTGCTTCGGAGGTTGAGCGACTTCGAAATAAAGATGTTCTTCTTGTGAGAGTTCAATGGTTCTCAAATCCTAGGGATTACTCTTGGGAATCTAGAGAATTCATCGAGCGATCCCGTTCATGCTAACTCTTTCGTGCTCTTTATGGTGAACTTCTTATTTCAATTTTCTTTTGTGTTGATATGCTTCCATGGTTGTTACTTCTTATTTTCCTCTTAAGTATTGCGAGGATGCAATTTCTTTAAGGAGGGGAGTCTGTAACAACCCGCATATTTATCGATTTTATATTTAAATATTTTATCGTTAGTCGAATTTTAGTCCAAAAAGCTACTTTTTGTAAACAGCCGAATTAGGACTCGAGACCACCCCCATTGAGCTCAAAATGACGTTTGCGACCTTTTTGAGTATAAACTTCGATATGTTTGGAGATAGTAGAATTTTGCTACTTTTCACTTAAGGCTTTGGGTTTAGGTTGGGTTCAGCCAATGTTCTAACTTAATACCCCAAACTGAAAACCCCCCTCTTCATTCACTCCCTCTTCCTCTAATTTCAGTTCTAAAGAGATTAATGGTGGAAGAGAATGGGAAATAGAAATCCAAAACCCTAGTTTCCATTTGCAAATCAATTTCTAGCTCCAAACTCAAGAGAACCCATTGATAAGCTTCCTCTTCTTCTTCTCCAACTCATTCTCTCTTTGATTTCAGAAAATTCCTAAACCTAATTTAGGAAATGTTTCTCTTTTAAGCTTAGATTCAAGCTTCTAGTGTTGAGATTGAAGAGTGATTGATCTTAGCTTGTCCTTAAAGCTTCTCCTTCATTGATTTAGGTTCAAAGGTGAGATTTTTATCTCACATCTATGCTTATATTTATCATCGAATGTTAGGTATGAATTCCTAACACTTATTCGTATGCATTTGATTTTGATTTGGATTGATTTTGTGAATATTCCAATTTTTGGTGTTTTGAGTTCAATTCGTTAAAAATCCAAACTTTGATGTTTGAACATGTTTTTGGTGATGCATCGAGGAGCATATAGGGCTGGGTAGTCGATTGGCATAAACCCTTAGCGCCGTTGCTCGTGCGAATGCAATTTTGGTCAAGATTGAACCTCATTTGTAATAGGCAGGGAAGAGGCTGGAAACAGGTCCGGTCGACCGAGCCCTGAGAGCAGGCCGACCGACCTGCTTCCAAATGTGCTATGCACTTCTCTGTTTGGGTCTGGTCGACCGACTACAGAGCTCAGTCGACCGACCTGCTTCCCGAACTATTTTCTGAACAGGGTCCGGTCGACCGAGCCCTGAGGGCCGGCCGACCGACCTGATGTTATTTTGCCTATTTCGCCTATTTTGTGTGGTTTCCAAATTTAATCGATTCGTGTTATTTCCCTATTCTTTGTTAACATTTATTATCGACTTTGACGACTTCTTTTCTTTGGGATTTTAGATATATCCACTTTGATGGATTCGGTATCGATTTCTTTGGATTTTATTCACGTCTTCGAATGTGAATTTTTATGATTAATTGTTTCTATAATCAATTCTATGATTTGTCACTTTAAAAATATAAAGGTTTTCTATACTAGTAGTAAATATCAAAACTCTTTCTTCAAATGATTTCAATACTATTTTATTACAAAGCTCGTTTTCTCAAACCGATTTCCAATCTATTAGTATATACAAACCTTTACCTCACTCGTATGAGAAATCTAATTAAACGACTTAGTAAAACAAGTAGTATGAAACGCTTGCGTTTACTTCGTCGGTTAATTCTTGGACTTGTTCGATTGAATCTCTTATGACAATTTTCTAGTGGAGATCTACAATTTGTTCGTAAATATTTAAGTTAAGCTAGTGGTTATGGGACATGAAGCTAAGCTCATATATTTACTAGCTTACTATAATCGACACTTCTCTTTGATCATGACGATCATTTTATGGTTTAGACTAGCATTGTGCGATGTCTCTTTGTCCACGTGGAGGACTGTACGTCGTTTTTACTGAGCTTCGGCTCACCAGGAGGAGCTTCGGCTCAAAGTCCGCAATGGGGGACTATACCCTGTCACGAGGAGCTTCGGCTCACCAGGAGGAGCTTCGGCTCAAAGTCCGCGATGGGGGACTATACCCTGTTAGGAGGAGCTTCGGCTCACCAGGAGGAGCTTCGGCTCAAAGTCCGCAATGGGGGACTATACCCTGTCAGGAGGAGTTTATTTTTCTGGGATTGGCCATCCTTTTTCTTGTGATTTCTGGATTTCGTGTGTTGATTTCTGGAATTTATGTTTCACCAACTTTTACGATGGGCATTGATATATATGTCATTTATTGTGGCTTGGTGAATGAAATTAGGAGTATGACATTCCTTTTTATCTTGAGTAGATTATTGTGATATTGATTAATCTCTTGTTGATTTTCAGTTACTTATTTATCACAGCTTGGCATTGTGATTATTATATGTTTATGTCATATCTCTTATTATATATCACTTCATCTGATATTTATAGCTAGACTGATCCGTTTATTATTTTCTTCTTAAATAATACTCGGGTCAGACTGAGATATTACAGGTGCTTCTGCTTGACTCCTTATCGGACTTTCATCTGATCTTTTGGCTAACTACTTAAGTTTAGTAGTTTTTGTTGTATACATTTGAGATACAGACTCTATGATGTATACTTATTCTTTTGTCTAGCACTTGTATCTATTCTTTTTTGATATTGTGGATCTTGTTTAACCACTACTCTGATGTACACTTTCATGTGTAATATTCATATCTATTTCCGCCTTTGTGATATGAATTATCTGTGACTGATTTGTGTTATGTTTATTTCTGTATTTGTTTCTGAAGATATTATAGCCACTGTGTAGTAGCTTTGAGTTTGTGTCGGTATGTCGGATTTCCCTCTTGATAAGAAATGCATGTTATACTATCTGACATATCGATGCTCGCGCAAAGCAATTACATGGATGGTCGCTCCTCAACAGCCTTATTCTCCGTGCTAGTTGACAGCATTCACCGTAATGTTCTTGGCTAGCGTGGGTATAGAGGTGGGGCGTCACAATCTTGTTTTTAAATTCTAATATTCATTTTGATAATTTGAAGATTTTTATTTTATTTAATAACTAACTAATTGTTTACTTAAAGAAATTGTTTTAAATTGTATAATTGCATTCTAAACATAGTTTAAATTTTAATAAGATAAACAAAAGTTTATTTTATTTCTTTTTGAAATATAGCTTAATAATTATAATTTGGAATTATATGAAAATTTAAGATACTCTTTATATATTAAACATTAATTCTTTTAATAAAGATAAATAAGATATGTAATTTATGATTTCTTTTATAAATGATTTAAAATTGATAAATGAGTTATTTCCAAATAATAAATGTATAAATATAAATACAGATAAGATTTTTAAAAGACAATGTTATTATTTTGAAATTAAAATAGGTTGATAAATTAGTTTTAAGTGGAATTTTAATGTATAAATAACATTTGAATTTGATTTAATTTTGAAATTCAAATTAATAAATATATATATGAATCTTGTAAATAAGTTTTTACTTTTATGTAAAAAAAATTACTTCATCTAAAAAGAAATACATATCCATTCATTTATGTAAACTACTTTATATGTATTTAATAAAGAAAAGAGGATTTTATTTATCTTTAAATTAAATAAAAATAAGTAACATGTGTATAAAACAAATGTTAACATTTTAATCAATTAATGAGACAAGTGTAAACAATTAAACTACTTAATTTGACAAGTGTTAGTTCTTTTGAACAAGTGTCCTTTTCATTTTAATTTTTCTTTTAAATTTTTTAAATAAATCATTCATACTTATGTAAACATGTTTCCTTTATCTTTATTCTTTTCTAATTTTCATTTTCAAGATTAAGAAGAAGAGTTTTCAGCTGAAAAACAAATTTGTTTTCAAACTCTCAAAAATAAAATTTTAAATCATGTTCAAGATTTGAATTCCTTTCAATATCGAATTCCTCACAAGAACCTGTAATTCATTTTTTTCAAACATGCAAACTGTAAAATCATTTCCAAATGCAAAAGCATCTGCCTGCATTTTCCTCTCCTTCAACCTGTTCAAGCCATCACAGCATATAACTGCAAATTAAAGCTTTTTCAATTTAAAGATTCAAATGCATTGGAACTTTGGACCTGCATGCAAGTTCTAAATCAAGCATATGTCTCTGCATTTCTTTTAGCCTGAGAATAAAGTAACATCTGAAGCCTGCATTTCCAATTAAAACAAGATCAGGCATGCATACAAGTTTTCACAGCAAAGCACACTGGTTTTTAAATTCAAAACAAAAGCTCTGTTTCATAAAATCCCAGGTGAGTAACAATTTTTCTTTAAAAATTTATAAATATAATTTGGTTGCTTGATTTTATCTGAAGTAATTCTGAGATTAAATTATTTATAAAATGCATGTCTCTGTAAGAATGTATTGCTGAATGAATATGCTGTGTACTTTGTTCCAAGCTCAAGAATTAATCAAAATTCTCTTGCTAATTAATTTAACTTTTGGTAAAACTTAAGTATTGGACAAATTATGTTGTTGTATCATAGTTGTTAGTTTAATAAATCTGATCAAGATAAATCCATTTGTATTTGCTTCTGGAAATAGGAAAAACATCAGAACAACATTTAATAAGTCAAATTTCAATTGCCATGACTCCTGTATTCAAGAATCTAAATCAAATGTTTAATACAAAATTGGATTTTTAAAACTAAAATCATTATTTTTAGTGAAGAGATTTGCTTATATTTCTAGTTCAACCAGAAAATAGAAATTTGGTAATATCTGATGAACTCAGTAGTCTGGGGGGTTGGAATTTCTTCGGGAGATGGAAGAGTGATAGGTGAGTGGAGGAAAAATAGGGGTGGAGGTGGAAGATCATCGGAGTGACGGTGATGGATCTTTTTGTTCTGTAAACCTAACTTTAATTGGCCTGGGAATTTCGATCATCATGAAATCAAGGAATGACCGAGCGTCTTGATTTTTGGGAAGGTAGTTGCTTGGGTGTTGAGGAAGAGGTGGACGGAGTTTCTACGTCTCCGATGGTCGGCGTTGAGGAGTCGAGCTGTTTTCAGGTTTGATGATGGGGTTGTTCCATACTGTTGCTGCCATGCAAGTTAGTTTGGGGGAAACTCGAATTCGTTTTCGAGTGGAATTGAGGGGTTTGACGGTCGCGTGGTGATGCAGAGATGGACGTCGACTTGCTTATTGATTTAGTGGTGGTCGGAGGTGGCTACAGCTACCGTGCATATGCACGGTGAAGAAGGAGTGTCAGGGTATTGTTTGGGTTTACTGTGCTTTGTTTTACTCGGGTTATACTCGAGTTAATTCGAGTTTTGCTCGAAGTTTCAGAAGGTTTTACTCGAAGTATAATAGTGAGAGACTCGGGTGTTCTTTCTTCTGTAGTTACAGGTTTTAGAAAACCTGTATATTTCAATTCAAAATTGTTTTAAAAGTCTGAATGCAGGTTTAGACAGAATTCAAATCTAAATTTAATGTATGAATTCAAAAGAGGTTTGAATTCCAGGTTTGAAAATTTAATTTAAACCTTTTAAATTAAAATGTTTTAAACATCTATCAAAGGGTTTAAATATCTGAAATTTAAAATAAAGCATTGAATTAAAATAGAAGATTTAAAAACAAGTTTAAATCTGGAAATATGATTCAGATTTGAATCATGTTTTTGAAAATAAAAGTAGTTTTTAAAATTTTGAAATGTTTAAAAAGCTTTAAATTGTTGAAACATATTCTAAATATAATTTGAATCTTAAAATTTAATATGGGCGTAAATTTCTTTTATAAGGAAATCTTTAGCATAAGTTTTTAAAGGATTTTAAAATGTTTTTAAAACTTTGTTAAGTTAAGTTTGATTTCTTTTTAAATTTTAAATTTAAAATGTAATTTGAAACAATTTTAAGTTAAATTGTTTTAAGTTACTTTGTTGATGATAAAGTAATCATTAATAAGTAATTTTTTATTTTAAAGTAAATTAAAGATTTAATGATCTTTGTTTCATTAAAATTAGTAAGATAATTTAAATAGTTTAATTAATTAATTTATTTAATTAATTAAAGATTTGAAATAAATTAATTAAGGTTAATTAAATTTGTAACTAATATTAATTAATTTAAGATAATTACTTAGAAAAGGTAATTAAAGAATTGATGATGAGTTAATAAAGGTTATTATCTTGTGATTATTTATTAATTAATTAATGTAGTTAATTTTAATAATTAATTGAATTAATTAATTTAGATAATCAATTATGAAACTTAATTAAGTATGATTACTTTATGAAAATAATTAAAGATATTAATTACTCATTGTAATTAATTTATTAATTGGATTTGTTTAAATTAATCAATTAAGTTTAATTAATTTAGAATAATCATTAAATGAGTTGATAAGTAATCAATGAGGAATAATTACTTAGAGAAGTAATTAAGTTAAGTAAATTACTGGAGGTAATTAATTGAAGTATGGTGTTTTGGGATTAATTACTTTGTGTAATTAATAATAAGGATAATTACTTTGTGAAAATGATTAATAATTAATTACTTAGTGTAATTAATTTAAGCAATAATTAATTAAGTCTTTTGAAAATAATTAAGTGGTGCAGCAAGGCTTCGTGGATAGCTCCCACTGGAGAGCAAGATTGATCCCTGTCTAGAGGTCCCTTTATATTCGGCTGTGTGGGCAGTTGATTCGCGACAACTGCCGGGGTTGTCTTGTTCGGAAATATTCAGTAAGGAATGGGTCCGGCCTTGTGTTGCAGGGGAGTTAGGGTGGCTCCTCGGTACGGTGATCTAGGCCACGTACTGTGACGGGCGGTACCCCAGTAGCCCTGCCATTGTATGGAATCCAAAATCCAATAAGTGCCAACGGTTTTGATTGTCTTACCCACTTTTATGGCTAATAGCTGGAATTTAATCAATGTAACAATTTCGGCTATTTCATGTTTATTTGAAAACCCTAGACACTATTATAATATCATCGGATTTCCTATCAAATGTTTTGGTTAGCGTAAGGTAAAAACTTTTCCATGTTTATGTGTGGGAAGTCTTACGTGATACCCTTTCTTTTAAAAGTTTTTTGAAGTTAAGCAACTTTAACCTGTTACTCACACCAGACCCATGTCTGACCCGGAGTTTATTTTTTTTTCATAAACTCTTGGGTACTCAAATTTTTACGAGTAGCCAAGGGATTCAGGTTAGGATTCAGGTTAGCTTTGACGAATTGTGGAGGAGCAATGGAGCAGGAGGCTTCTGCGTGTAGATATATATAGTTTTCCGCTGTGTGTTTTCTCTTAGTTGTTTCTTGTTCTGATTGAGTTGTAATAACTAGACAGGTGTTTATAACTGTCTAGTATGTGTTGTATTAACTGTGTAACTCTGATAGTTGTTGTATATCTATGTAATACTCATGTTATTAATATAATTTATTCGTTCCGCTGTTTAGATTCTGATGTGTTGTTTCTTCTTCTTCTCTTTCTTTCTCTTTCCTATCCCTTTCTTTCTTATTAGCGATGCGACTTCCTGGAATTTGGAAGTTGGGTCGTTAAATACATACACATCAATATATATATATATATATATATATATATATAATAAAAGGGAAATGGTTTCAATTAGTTTGGACTGGGTTTAACCCTATACATTACGGCCATAAGCTTGGTAGTTATTGCATAGGAAAAAACTGCCTACGTACCCCTTTGGAAGGATCAAGCCCATGTAATTTTGTTTTTTCTCTTTTCTTACATCCAAATACTTGTTAGTACATAACAACCATACATCCATAAAACAATGCAACCAATGCAATCTGAAAGCAGTACCCTACTTGCCCATTACAAAAAATCATCATGTGAGGTAATGATAATAATAACACATAGCCATCGGATATCAAAAAGAAAATAACAATACAAATATACTTACATATATACTAATCATCCATTTTAGTAACGCATCATCAATCTAAGCATAAACCATCAAATTTGTGCTAATCACCCCATGACAGTGACACAGCATCAATCATCAAATTTGTACTAATCCAATGAATATTAGTAGCACAATCTCAATACCATCAAATGTGTGCTAACATTGCATAATAGTAGTACAACATTACTATCATCAATTGTGTACTGATCTAACCAATCTAGTAGCAATAATGGCAAAATACCACACACTCATCCAAATGTGATACCGACTTCAAACATCAAATATATATGATAATTACATCGATAGTTAATCACACACTTTACAACTATCTAAATAATATACTTTCATCCATTATTCTTTTAAGTATAAAATCATTTCATTATTGTTTATTACAAAGTTTTTCTTTATTTATTGCATCTTAAACAATATTACCTCTTTAAAAATGATAATATACTTCTGAAATCCTTTATTGTACTCCATTTCATCAAATACTCCAACATATCGTTCTTTAAATCACATATAGTAATCATCAACATATCGTATTTTAAAACAAGATTAATATTATTTTACATCAAAATAATAATATATATCAAAACCTTTTCCAATACCAGTTTATTACTATTTATTCCAAAAACATAAATTTTTATTTTAAATCATCGAAACTCCTTTTTATTCATCTAAAAATAGTATTTATTTTATCCAAAAATGCTTTTTGAAAACAATACTTTACTACTTCTATATTATTTCAGAAAATAATTTTTTCATTTTATTTCTCAAACAAGGATAATAATATTTCCTACCATAAATACCATGAAATTTACCATTTTATTCATTTGCACAAAACAATGCTATTTTCATTAAAATACATAAATATTATTATTTAAAACCCTGTTTTATTTTATAAATAAAAAATAAACATCTCAAACCCCAATTTATAATATAATTTCAGCTATTATTTATGAATTTCGCTAGAAATTCATAAATAATAACCTTATTAAATTTCATACCTTAATTTTAGAAAAGTTTGTTAAATCATCGTATTTACGGATAACATTTGAAATATGTAAACTACCTTATTTCTTAGTAATTTATCTAATTTTCCTATTATTATTCATTTTATTTCAATTAGTTATTTTGTAATTCAAAAAAATAATTAATTATAGTTAGACACCAAAAAAATACTACAATCAACAATAACTGTCCAATCAAGGCACAACACATCCAAAATATCATCGATTCAAATGAACATCTAATAAACACAACATATCTAAATAAATATGATTTTCAGTAATGGATGAGCATTTAATATTTTAATTAATTAAATTAAATTAGCAATACAAACATGCTTTTTCTAATAGCCTCCAAAAATAACAAGACCATTGTCAAGTTGTCTGAAAATTTACCATGGGTCCAACAGAAGAAACCGCACTTGAATCAGAGTTCGTATGTTAAAGATAAAAAGGTTAAAAGTTTCAGGGTTTAATTTGCAACTATTTAATTAATTAGGGCTAAATTGAAAAATCTTACTTCAATTCATAGCCGTCGAACTTCATAATCCCTCTGTTCATCCACTACCATATGACTTTGTAGGCCACTGTGGCCAGATCTGATGCCATTAATGGCTCCAGCACCTTTGCCTCAACCTTCGCCCGCAATGTCAGCCCCCTCGATTCCTCCATCATCCACCATTGCAGCACCTAATTTCGGTTGAACATTCACGAATTTTAGCCAGTACGAGCACAAATGACTAGACCTAACCATACAGATGAACATCTCTTGTCGTCCTTTACAACCTAGTAGCTTCCAATCATCCCATATTCGGTGTTTCACTATCGACCACTGAGCCCTGGAATGGAAAATTGTAGATAAAGCGCCAATTTTTGGTCAACCGAAGCTTCGGATGGAAAAATGAATCTCATATGCCTCTAAGCCTCGTCGAGTGCTTCGAATCCATATATAATTCGATAAGGTTTGGACAATTTGGATTTTTATCACTTTAGTTAATTTTCTAATCAACATTAGAGAGCACTTACGTTAATTTCGGGATTAGGGAAGAAAACTGATCACAGCGGTAGTGGTTAGGGTTTTATAGCCTCATTTATATAGCTATTTTAGCTTATTAAGGACCGTATACCCGATTGGCCGGAAAGACCAATTTCTACCATTAATGAAAGCATAACATGTTATATGTATATATCAAATATATGTTTTTAATATTTCTAAACTCAATGAAACCATCAAAATCCCCAAAAGACAATCCTATATAATTTTGCCTTTCGTCATCGACTTTATTTTGAATAATTATTATAAAGTCAATAATTAACGAGTCAAAACTGCGGGCTCTTACATTTGGAATCGACAAATTTATGGAAATATCTCATTTGTTTTTCAGCCATGGAAAAGTGAATGAAAGAAAATGAATTCAGGAAAGAAAATGAATGAGAGGATTTATTTTAATAAAAGAATAAAAAACTTTTCTTTCCCTTTTTAAAACTTTCACTTTTAATTCTCAATTAATTTTTAGTAATATCACATTTATATCCCTTTCTCTCACTTTTGCATGTAGTCCATACATTCATCCCATGGATTACTTTTCAAAAACTTTCTAAGAAATTATCTGTATTAAAAATCTGTTTAAATGTACACTGATATCATATATCAGTATGTGCATATATAACTTTTATATATACATCCAGATAATTACAAACAACACCAAAATATCAAATTAAATAATTATCAACATTACTTGAATATTAATTAATTTATAATATTTTACAAATTTATTCAATCTTATAATTTTTGGGAGAATTCACGAATCCGGTTGTGTGACTCAGAGGTATGAATTCAATCGGCAATTAATATTATGTCACCTTAGCTAGTAGTGTGACAGTTTGGTCAAATTCATCGCTTATAGACCTTTTCAGTAAAGTCACATCTTATTATTTCTTAAGCGATAACAATGAGTAATGATTATGTACATCAATTCTGTAACGACCCACCATTTTGGACAATTTAAGTCGACGATATACTACACATGTCTAACTCAAATAATCCAAAGACAAATAATCAATGGGTCCAATAAAGAAAATGAGAAGAGGAAAAACAATAATCAGAATCTTATATAGGAATGATAAAATATAATAATCACATAAACGTTTGATGAAGTTGTTTTACAATACAAATTTAACTTTCATTTTACAACATAATCAGAGTATAATAAACAAACATACTAGCCATGTCTTGATAGAGCACTATCACAGATCACAGATATAAAGAAAGAATAGTAAAGAGAGTAGATGGCGAATTTTTATAGTGGTTCGACTGTTAATGAGATAACTTTGTAGATCGCTAGCATTCCATAGGCTATGTATTGCTGGCAACCCATAGCTTCTAGCAACCCTTAGCTTCTAGCGACCCATAGCTTCTCACGACCCATAGCTTCTCGCAACCGATAGCTTCTAGCATCCTTAGCTTCTAGCGACCTATAGCGTCTAACGACCCATAGCTTCTAACGGCCCATAGTAAGGATCGCTGGCGGTTCATAGTACGTAGATCGTTAGCGATCCATGTACTTAACTGATTTTAGTGCTTTGTCTTCTAGGGTGCCTATTGGATCATGGTGCGAGAGAGTTTATTGACCCATGAGCGAACATCGTAGATCGCTAGCGATCCATAGGAGATGGATCGCAAGCGACCTATCACGTTAGCATGTCTTTTCTTGCTTTTTCTCCGACCCTTCTTGGTTAGTTCTTCTATTCTCCATAGAAAAGCTTCTAAACAGAGATTGAGGATCAAAAATTTAACCTATGTAATCCAAAGTAGATAGCTAGATCTAAGCCTGAGTTTGGTTCTTAGTAAAAGCACCAAAATGTTGACCCAAAAAAAGACCAACACCCTGGTTTGGATTTGAAAGCACCAGCCCTGTCCCGACAGAGCAATATCACAGATCACAGATATAAAGAAAGAACATTAAAAAAAGTAGATTGTGAATTTTTATAGTTGTTTGGCTGTTAATGAGATAACTTCATAGATGGCTAGCATTTCATAGGCTATGGATCGCTAGTGACTCATAGCTTCTAGCGACCCATAGCTTCTCGCGATTTAATACGTTTGGCGAGCCATAGCTTCTGTCGACCCATAGCTTCTAGTGACCCATGGTATGGATCGCTGGCAGTCCATAGTACATGGATCGCTAGTGATCCATGTACTTAACTGATTTCAGTACTTTGTCTTCTAGGGTATCTATTTGATCATGTTGCGAGAGAGTTGATTGACCCACGAGAGAACATCATGGATCACTAGGGATTCATAGGAGATGGATCGCTAGTGACCCATCACCTTAGCATGTCTTTGCTTGCGTTATCTTCGATCCTTCTTAGTTGGTTCTTCTGTTCTCCACAGCAAAGCTTCTGAACAGAGATTAGGGATCTAACTTCTGAACCTATCTGATCCAAAGTAGATAGCTAGAACTAAGCCTGAGTTGGGTTCTCAGTGAAAACACCAAAATATTGACCCAAAAATAGGCCAACACCTTGGTTTGGATTTGAAAGCACCAGCCTTGTCCTAACAGAGCAATATCACAGATCATAGATATAAAGAAAGAACTGTAAAGAAAGTAGACAGCGAATTTTTATAGTGGTTCGGTTTTTAATAAGATAACTTCATGGATCGTTAGCGTTTCATAGGTTATGGGTCGCTAGCAACCCATAGCTTTTAGTAACCCATAGCTTCTAACGACCCTTAGCTTCTAGCGACCCATAGCTTTTGGCGACCGATAGTATGGATCGCTGGGGATCTATAGTACATGGACCGCTAGCGATCCATGTACTTAACTGATTTCAGTACTTTGTCTTCTAGGGTGCCTATTGGATCATGGTGCGAGAGAGTTGATTGACTCACAAGTGAATATCATGGATCGCTAGCGATCCATAGGATATGGATCGCTAGCGACCCATCACCTTAGCATGTCTTTGCTTGCTTTTTCTCCTAACCTTCTTAGTTGGTTCATCTGTTCTCTACAGCAAAGCTTCTAAATAGAGATTGAGGATCTAACTTCTAAACCTATCTGATCCAAAGTAGATAGGTAGAAGTAAGTCTGAGTTGGGTTCTCAAAGAAAGCACCAAAATGTTGACCTAAAAATGGGACAAACACCCTGGTTTGGATTTGAAAGCACCAGCCATGTCCTGACAGAGCAATATCATAGATCACAAATATGAAGAAAGAACGGTAAAGAAAGTAGACAATGAATTTTTATAGTGGTTCGGCTGTTAATGAGGTAACTTCATGGATCGCGAGCGTTCCATAGGCTATGGATCGCTAGCGACCCATAGCTTCTAGAAACCCTTAGATTCTAGCGACCCATAGCTTCTAGCGACCAATAGCGTATGGCGACACATAGCTTCTAGTGGCACTTAGCATCTAACGACCTATAGCGTCTGGCGGCCCATAGCTTCTAGCGACCCATAGTATGGATCGCTGGCGGTCCATAGTACATAGATCGCTAGTGATCCATGTACTTAACTGATTTCAGTACTTTGTCTTCTAGGGTTCCTATTGGATCATGGTGCGGTGGAGTTGATTGACCCACAAGCGAACATCACGGATCGCTAGCGATCCGTAGGAAATATATCTCTAGCGACCCATCACCTTAGCATGTCTTTGCTTGCTTTTTATCCGATCCTTCTTAGTCGGCTCGTCTGTTCTCCATAGCAAAGCTTCTAAACAGAGATTGAGGATCTAACTTCTGAACTTAGCTGATCCAAAGTAGATAGCTAGAACTAAGCCTAAGTTGGGTTCTCAGTGAAGGCACCAAAATGTTAGCCTAAAAAATAGGCTAACACCTTGGTTTGGAGGGAAAGCACCAGCCCTGTCTTGATAGAGCAATATCATAGATCATGGATATAAAGAAAGAACAGTAAAGAAAGTAGATAGCGAATTTTTATAGTTCTTTAGCTATTAGTGAAGCCTAGTCCACTTTATAATTGTATTATAGACTGATTGTTGTTACAACAAATGTTTGATTATAAGGTTTGATGGTTTTCTAGCTAGATTGAATCTCCAGAGTTGGAATGTACTGGAGAATCACAGTGTATTTTTTTGAAGATTGTTACGAGGGAGGCAGAGAGTAAAGAATTGTTCCAACAGAGCTTCAGCAACCAGTCTGGAGAAGATTCTATTTATGTTGCAGGTAGGATGGTATTTATATGGGTTAGAGGGCTTCTGGGCCAGGCCATGTCTTCATCAGCTTGCAGGCAGGTATTAAATGACCAAATGGGAATTTGGCTTGCAAAACGAGGCAAAGCCATGGGTCGCCGGCGACCCATAAACTTGGCTCATTTTTTGAGCCAAGGTCTTGGCTCCTTTCCTAGTATTCTTTAGCTCTCTTCGCTTCAATTCATAATATTCTTTGGCTGTCTTGTTGGAATGTTTGTAGAGAGATATAGGTTGTCGATGATCCAAGCACTTAGGATTTTTTGGAGTTTGGAATTGGAGATGCTTTGATAGTCTTTAACCATAGTTGTTCTGTTTCGATGGCAATTCACTAGCTTCTAGTGCTTAGCTTCGATTGGGCTAAGAGAATCTTGTTCTCTTGGTTTAGTCGAACCCAGTCGTTGCCTTAGTAACATTGCTTGGCTCTCATTCACTCCTTGCCTTAGGCTTTCTAATTAGGTTCTAAGCCATCCTGGTGTCACGAGATTGACCTGCTTTCTAATGGGTCTTGTTAGGTCAAAAACCTAGATAACATATACCAAATAATGCAACGGAATAATAATAGTAAATGTGGTAGGCAATCTCCATCTTCATCTTCAAGGAATAAGGTCTTCAAATACTAAAATACTCAGGCTGACCTGAGCATAATGAAAAGAAAAAACACTCGAGTCAGAACTAAAATATTCTCATGTAACTCGAATCAATATCATGTAAAATATGAGTGTAATAGCTTTGGAGATGTTATGAGATTTTCTTTCTCCTGTTAGGTGTACAAGCAAGTGAAATAACTTAAAAGATGTTATGAGATTTTCCATCTCCTAAGGATCTTCCAATCTATCTGTATATAGTAGGATACGCTACATATGTTATGTCTAATAATAAAATAAATATTTTTCAAAGCGTTACCATTATCCCCTTAATGCATTTTTAAGCATTATCGTACAGTTTGCATATAACACACCCAATAGAATTTCGGTAGCTAGAGATGTGCCGTTATATGAGAACACTAAACCAAAATCATAGTGGTCTCGAATAAGGATAATTGTATGATAAGGCATGTGAGGCAATGCCTAGGGTAGGATGCTACTTGTTTACCCATCCCAGCTGATGGGAATACATCGCCGCAGCGACTGCCCACCGCAATCATTACCCCTAATCGAATAAAAGGGACATCGTCCCAAATCAAGTCAAGCTGCATCAATCGAATCCAAATAGAAATAGTAATACGAAGGAGTGGTGTTGCTAAAGGTAGCTAATATATTTTCTAGTTCAAAGGGCTCATGTTTTAGTCATTTCAAATTGACGTAAGTGTCGGGGCCATCGATTATCATTCCCTTTCTTGAAATCTAGCAAACGTTTGCCTAATTCAGCTACATTATTCTAGATCATCCACTGCGTACACAGTTGTTAAAGTGGTTTCGCTATTGACAGAGAGTATGCCAATATTCGACCCCTGTCTCTTTAACAACCAAACGTCATTTTACACACTGGTTGGTTCTTTTATATTTCTAGAACGAATCATACTTCACATCAAAATACCAGTTCACTTCAAAATCATTTTGAATTAAAAAATAGGTTATACTTTCGTATCAAAAAATTCGTCTTTAAATCAATGATTTAAGTTTAAATAGTTCCCAATTTTAAAAAAGTTTGAATATTGAAAATAGTTTTGAATAATTAAAATGGTTTGAATATTGAAAATAGTTTGAATAATAAGAATAATTTTGAAGATTGAAAATAGTTTGAATATTTGGAATTGTTTATACAACAAAATAATTTGATTATTAAATTATTATGTTTTGAAAATTTAAAATAGTTTATATTTAAAAATGAGTTTGAATCAAAATTGATTCTTCCTTTCCTCAACCAATTTGAACTCTGGTCCAAATTCCAAATCAGAGCAAATTCAATTTTTTCCTTTTAATTCAATCGACTTCAAAACTCGAAATTTGAAATACCAATTTTACCACTTAAATTAAAAATAAATTGAAAGTTAAAATTTCAATATTTAAACCTTTAAAACAATTTATTTCAAATAAATTTACATTATGTTTCAAATTCAGATTTAAGATTTAAAGTTAATAACTTCACATTAAATTCTTTAAAACAATTCCATTTAAATGGTTTCAATTCCAAAATTTCAAAGTTCGAATTTCAAAATAATTCAATTCATATAAATCCAATTTTATTTTCTATAAAATAAAATCCTTTTATTCAATTCAAATTCAAGATTTTAAAACTATTTAATTTAACCAAATCCGGTGTCCGTACATAATTTTCTACCTTATGGCCCAGTGATTAGTTATTTCAATTTTAATTACATGGATGGATATATATACCATTTTCACCCATATTTAAATGACATAGGTATATATCATATCAACCTATTTCTTAGGTCATTTCAAAATAATCCAAATGACAATTTGTATGATGTCAATAATATATAGGGTGATAACTAGGGATATGTCAAAATAAATGAATAACCATACATCGAACATATCAATCAATAGGCATCCAGTTGCAGTCAAATCCAAATCAACCAATATATTACAAAAATTACTCGTTATCAAACGTTGACTAGCAATTCAAATTCAATATCAATTTAAAGGTCAATTCAATTTTCTGTCAATTTCGTATTAAAAATCAATTCAATTTTGGCATCAATTTAAATTCAATATCAATTCAAATGTCAAATTAAATTTCCAGACAGCACTTATTATGATTAATCATTTCATGATTTTGATTCAACTAACATTAGAAAATTTTAGTATTGTGTGAGTGGGTTTGATCACTCAGCTTTGATTTTAGCACATTAAAATCAAAACAGAAGCCCAAAATCTCAACAGTCTCCAAACCCAACCAAACCAGTTTCATGCTGTTTGGAATTTCAATACGAGTCCAACGGAAGAAGCAGTGCGTTAATCACAGTTCGTATGCAAAAGTTTTTCATGTTAGAAGATTTAAATTTAAAAAATTTAATAAAAATAAATAAGGGCAGAATATTAATTATGCTTATCTTCCCATATCCTAATTGACGAACCAAACCCAACATCAGCTGCTAGTTCATTGACCAACCGCCGCTGCCATACGCCACCGTTCATCGATCAGAACCCAACATCATACTGCCTCAGCCTATCGCATCCCCTGACCCTACCAAGTCAATCACACCGCAACCAGAATGCCCACACTGTGAACGAGATTCGGCCAAAGATTGGAAAATTCCGGTGATCTCGAGCCCTTCTAACATGATCTAATCCAATGGATAAACTCCCTTAAACATTCTCTACACTCTAGTGCCTTTGATCATTGATTGGTCGCAGATCGACCATCGATTTGAAAACCCTAGAATGAACAACTGAGAAATGGTCACCAATTTCTAGTCAAATGATGCATCGGATTGAAAAACGAATCTTGCGCGCCTCTTTGTTTCATGGAAAGCTTCCTGATGATATATAATTTGATAGGTTTGAACAGTTTGAATTTTCGATTGAATTTATTATCAATGATTAGGGATTTAGGATAATCTCTATTAAAAAGGAAGAAGTTAGATCTGAAAATAACTACAGAAGAATAGAACAGAAACTTATAGAGGCTGCTAGGTTTCATCAAAACAACATATATATAGGCAATAGAAAGATCGATTGGGCCAAAGCAATTACAAAGTCCCGAAAATCCATTTTCATCCCCGAAAGAAAATATACCATCCTATATATCAAAATATAAGTTTTCGATACTTCTAAACCTAATGGAACTATCAAAAATCCCAAAACACAATTCTGTTCAAAATTTCCTTTTTCCATCAAATTAACTATTTGAATAACTATTTAAAATTTATAATTAATGTGACACAATTTCATGTTATTACACTAGCTATTTAAGACTGATGAACAAGATTGTTTTAAATTTACATTTTTCTCTTTTCATATAATTATACTTAATTACAAAATGAAGATGTTCGTTTTATTTTAATTTCTAAAACATTCTTTTAATTTGATTAAAATAATCTTTTATTTAAATCAAATTTCCTTTTCGATTAAAACATATGTTTCATTTTTATTTCTGGAACTTTCTCATTTATTTTAATTTAAACCAATGTTTCTATATATTACACCCATTAATTTATAATTAATGACTTCCCTCTTTTTAATTAAAAGATTCCGGTCATATTGTCATTGATCTCCAAGTTAAGTTGAAAGGAGAAATGGGACAGTTCAATTCCTTTTTATAGTAATTTAACGTATTTATGGAATTATTGTTTACATACCAAAAGCTATTAATTTTTTATTAAATAATTGATTTTTTTATTCATGTAATCCATTTTTAGCCATACAACATTTCAAATAAATAAACATATGATTTCTTCTTTAATAAGAAAACTTTTATTATTCTTTATTAACATTTATTATTTCGATCAACTGGAAATTTAAATTCAGATTTATTAGTTTCATTCAAACCAATGACATTAAATACATCTTAACATATGTTATCATTCTTATCTTACTGCAAACATATGTCATTAATAGAAATTTAAATTAAGCACATAACTTATATTATAATTTAATTTATATCAATATAATCTTAAATTTTGTTTTAACAATTTTATTCAAAAATCTTATTTAATTGAATATTTTTAATTGCTAAAAATATGTTTTGTTATAGTCTCCCTCACTCAAAACTTTTCGCCCTCAAAATGAAACGAAATAAAGAATTCAGCATTTTGATATATTACCAAAATAATCAACTTATAAGATTTAAACTTGCATACTTAGATTTTTCAATAAACTAAAAATAATCGAAACTTTTTTCCAAATGCCTTTTTTAAAATACTTTTATATATGTTTGAGGTCTTAAAGGTTTATTATTAATTTCTCACCGGAATTAATTTCAACTGAATAGAGCAGGATTCAATAATTAGCAGTCCCTTGAGGGATGTTCTACCTATCCTTGTTCTTATATAATTTAATTAATATGTTAACCAAGAGTATGCCAAAAATTCCTAAGTACTTGGTAGTTCTATTTTAACAACAAGTAAAATACTTAAAAATCTTCCTTTCAAAATATATATTCAAATTTTTCTTCAAACATCTCATATAATAACTTTTCAAATCATTTCTTCCATACTATAAATTTAAATGGGAAAATTTATATACATTATTTTTATATAATACCGCCAAATTTTATACAAAGAAAACTAATACAAATCTCATTTATGTTAAAATCAATAATCTTTCAAATTTGAATACTTCACCAAATTCATTTGTAAAATTTTCTTCCTTCACGCAAAGTAAATTTCATTTATAAATACCATTTAAATATTTACCATATTCATCTTTATATATGTGTGTGTGTGTGTGTGTGTGTGTGTGTGTGTGTGTAAATATTTGAAAATAATTATTAGCATCATTATACATTTAGAAAGATGGCTATTTAACTCATTAAATTTATTGTTTTAAAATTTAGGAAAAATTCTTTTAAGAGAGTGAAGGAACATAACGACTCAGAGTTTATCCTAAACAACAAACCAACACTTAACATTATTTTATAAATCCTACCTCTATATAATCATTTTTTTTATACAAAACATTTCCTATTATAAATACCATTTTTCATACATATATATATATATATATATATATATATATATATATATATATATATATGTATGTCCTAACTTTTATTCAATATAGAATTAATTTACAATACAATTGGAAATCATACAAAATAATGTCATCAAAATATAGGTTCCAAAGGGTTTTCTTAATATATTTTTGAACTTTACTTAGGTTACATTTTAATTTCATTCTTTAAATTTACACCTTTAATATTATTTTAAAGATTATACTTTAAATTTTATTTTTATGTTTACCATTTAAATCTTAATATCCTTTGTGAAATATATCATTTAAGTTATCATTATAAATCATTAAAATCAACGTCC
This sequence comes from Allium cepa, assembly GCA_030765085.1. Lineage (NCBI taxonomy): Eukaryota > Viridiplantae > Streptophyta > Magnoliopsida > Asparagales > Amaryllidaceae > Allium > Allium cepa. Next base: position 788,775,288 of record CM060929.1, read on the forward strand.
TTAGTTAATTTATATTCAATTCAACATCATTAATTAGTATTCAAATCAATATTGTCATTAATTATTATTTATGTTACAATGTTTAAATTATTGTCATTAATTATTATTTATTACCATTTATTTAAAATCATTCAAAGCTATTTCAAATTGCTGATACTTAAGTTCAAATAAATAGTGCTTAAAATTTTTCTTCATCTGTAATTTTAAATCATGCTTCATAAACTATACTAATATAGATTGTACTTATAAAATTTAATGAACTTCCACAAATAAAGCTCTAGTATATTTATTAATTTCATATATTTTTCTTACAATTTTAATACACTTCCTTTATTATAATCTTTAATACATAAATCATATAACAAAACATTTAAATCTTTATTCAAAATATATTCTTCCTTTCTATAAAGTCTCTTTATTTATAAATTTCATTCTATAAATCATATTTATATAAATTTCCATTACATAGTGCCGCCAAATTTCACAAAAATATAACCTACAAATCCTTTATAAATTTTTATATTAAACAGTATAAAATATCTTTTATGAAACTATTTTATAAGTACATATCCAAAATATTTCAATTAGAATATGTTGTAAAAAAAATATGTGTTATTAACAATCGTTATTAAAACATTCTTATTTCTAAATTTCTTTTTCTTTTTTACCAATTATTTTTATACTTATTTTTAACTTCCAAACACTTTTTATTAAAGACATATGTATGTTCACAAATTATAAAGCAAAGATTATTTACTTAAACACATATATTAAAGAGGAACTGAAACAATTGTGTATAAAACATATGTTACAATAAAACCCTTCTTCTTTTTATCATATTTATATTCCATTGTACAAATTCAAATTAAAATATATTTCATATCAAATATAAGTGTTTCCATAAATTACAATACACCCTTTCCTATTGTATAAAGGTAAATTACTTGTAAATTAATTCAACACAGTTCAAAAAACAATACACAGTAATCAATGCTCGTAAACTGGCCGAGCACAACTAATCAAACAATAAATGATAATAATTGAATATTATCATTTCCTAACAAACAAGTACGTCATAAACAATTATCTCAATTATAAAAATTATTCTTTTATATATATAAAATATAATTCTAGGTAAAATTATTTCATTTACCTACTTTCAAAATAATATTGTGTTCATTTTTCTTTTTTTAAGTATCTAGAAATTCGTATTGATACCATGATGTCCAATGTTTCGACCAGAATTTATAAATTACTCGGCTGACATAATAACACAATGTAAAACATTTTTAATACATTAAAAAATACGTGCCCTCGCATATATAGATACACACTCAAACTCATTCTAGGATATTGCTAACTTTATCTCTAATGAGTTTACCCTAATAGGCATAGGTGTTCTCACAACCCAAACTTCGATACCAACTGTGATGATGCGCCTTTTGGACAATTTAAGTCGACAATAAACCACATATGTCTAACTCAAGCAGTCCAAAAGACAGATAACCAATTGAGGTTAGTAAAGAAAAGAAGAAGAAGAAAAACAATAATCAGAATCTCACAACAAAATGACAAAATATAATAATCACATAAACAGTTCATGAAGCTGTTTTACAATATAAATTTAACTTTAATTTTATAACATAATCAGAGTATAATAAATAGACATACCAAATAATGCAGTGGAATAATAATAGTAAATAAAGTCACCAATCTCCATCTTCGTCTTCAAGAAATAACGTCTTCAAATACTGAAATACTCCGACTAACCCGAGCATAAAGAAAAGAAAAAACACTCAAGCCAGAACTAAAATATTCTTTTGTAAGTCGAATCAATATCAAGTAAAATATGAATGCAATAGCTTCGGAGGTGTTACTGGATTTTCCATCTTCTGCCAAGTGTACAACATAAGTGCAATAACTTAAGAGATGTTACGGGATTTTCCATCTTCTAAGGATCCATCAAACTATCTATATATAGTAGGATACATTACATATGTAATGTCTAGTAAAAAAATCATAGCATTAAGGCGTTACCATTAACCCCCTTGACGCATTTTTAAACATTACCGTACAATTTGCATATAACACAACCAATATAACGTCGGTAGCTAGGGATGCGCCATGATACGACAACACTAAACCAAAATCGTGGTGGTCTCGAATAAGGATAATCATATGACAAAGCACGTAAGGCAATGCTCATGGTTGGATATTACCAGTTCACCCATCCCAGCTGACGGTAACACATCGCCGTAGCGACTGCCCACCGCGATCATCACCCCTAATCGAATCAAAGAGACATCGTCCCAAATTAACACAAGGGCACCAATCCAATCCAATTAGAGATAGTAATACGAAGGAGTGACGTCGCTAAAGGTAGCTAATCTATTGGCCAGTTCAAAGGGCTCCTTTATTAGTCATTTCAAATTGACACAAGTTTCGGGGCCATCCATTATTGTTCTCTTTCTTCAAATCAAGTAAACATTCGCCAAATCCAGCTATTTCATTTTGGATCATCCACTACCTACACAGTTGTTAAAGTTGTTCTTGCATTGACAGAGAGTATGCAAATATTCGGCTTTGGCTCTTTAACAACCAAATGCTATTTTACACACTGGTTGGTTCTTATATGTTTCAAAAACAAATCATACTTTACATTAAAATATCAGATTCACTTCAACATCGATTCCAATTCTAAAATATATTCTTCTTTCATATCAAAACATTTGTATTTAAATCAATGATTTAAATATAAATAGTTCCCAATTTTAAAACAATTTGAATATTTAAAATAGTTTTGAGTAACTAATGTTGTTTGAATATTGAGAATAGTTTGAATAATTAGAATAGTTTTGAATGTTGAAAATAGTTTGAATGCTTGAAATAGTTTATATATTAAAATACTTTGATTATGAAATTAATTTTTTTGAAATTTAAAATAGTTTATAATTAAAAATGATTTTGAATCAAAACTATTTCTTCCTTTCTTTAAGCGATTCGAACATAGGTCTAAATTTCAAATCATAGAAAATTCAATTTTCCCTTTCAGTTCAATCGACTTCAAAACTCAAAATTTAAAATAACAAATTATGCCACTTTAATTGAAAATAAATTCAAAGTTAAAATCTCAATATTTAAATTTTTAAAACAATTCATTTTAGATAAATTTAAATTATATTTCAAATTAAACATTAAGATTTAAAGTTAATACCTTCACATTAAATTATTTAAAACAATTTCAGTTAAATAGTTTCAATTCCAAAATTTTAAAGTTCGTATTTGAAATAATTCAATTCATATAAATCAAATTTTTTTCTATAAAATAATATCGTTTTAAATCAATTCATTCAAGATTTTAAAACCATTCAATTTAACCAAATCCGGTATCCGTATATAATTTTCTACCCTATGTCCAAGTGAACAGTAATTTCAATTTTAATTACATGGATGGATATATATTATTTCAAACCATGTTTAAATGATATAGGTATATATTGTTTCAACCTATTTCTTAGTTCATTTCAAAATAATCCAAATGATAATTTATATGATGCCAATAGTATATAGGGTGATAACTAGGGATATGTCAAAATAATGAACAACCATACATTCAACATATTAATCAATGGGCATCCAATTGCAATCAACATCCGAACCAATAAATATATCATAACAGTTACTAGTTATCGATGTCGAATGTTTAACTTGCAATTCGAATTCAATATCAATTTAAAGGTCAATCCAATTTTTTGTCAATTTCATATTAAAATCAATTCAATTTTGGTGTCAATTAAAATTCAACATCAATTCAAATATCAAATTAGATTTCCAAATAGTAATTGGTATAACTGATCACTTCATGATTTCGATTCAACTAACATCAGAAAATTTAAGCATTGCAAGAGTGGGTTTAATCACTCACCTTTGATTTTAGAATATTAAAATCAAAACAGAAGATCAAAATCTCAATAGTGTCCAAACTCAACCAAACTAGTTTTATATTGTCCAGAATTTTAATACGAAAGCAATGGAAGAAATCACGAGTGAATCGGAGTTTGTATGCAAAAGTTATTCACATTTGAAGATTTAAATTTTAAAATTTTAGTTAAAATAAACAAGGGCAAAAAGTAATTACACTTATTTTCTCAAACCTTAATCGATCAGCCGTGCCCAACATCAGCTGCTGGTCCATCAACTCACCGCTATTGCCATATGTCGTCGTTCATCACTCGGAACCACCATCACAACCGCCTTGGCCCACCACATGCCCTGACCCACTACGTCAGCCATGCCGCCGCTTAAACACCCCATCCATAAACCAGATTTGGCCAAGGATCAGCCGATTTCAATGATCTCGAGCCTTTTTTAACATGATCTAACCTAATAGATGAACTTCCCTAATCGTCCTCTACACTCCAGTGTCTTTCGATCATCGATTGGTCGTAGAACCACTGTTGATTTGAAAATCCTAGAACGAATGGCCAAAAAATGATCACTAATTTCTGATCAAACAGTGCTCTGGATTGAAAAACGAATCTCAGACACCTCTTTGTTTTGTCGAGAGCTTCCCAGTGATATCTAATAGGGTTTGAATTGTTTGAATTTCAATTGAATTTGAAATCAGTAGTTAGGGATTTTGGGTAATCCACATTAAAAAGGAAGAAGTTAGATCTGAAAGGGACTATAATATAATAGAACAGAAACATATGGAGGCTACTAGGTTTCATCCAAACAACATATATATGAGCAACAGAAAGATCGATTAGGCCAAAGCGATTACAAAGGCCTGCAAACCCGTTTTCGTCCCCGAACGAAAATATATCATCCTATATATTGAAATATACGTTTTCGGTATTTCTAAACCCAATGGAACTAGCAAAAATTCTCAAAACACAATTCTGCTCAATTTTTCCTTTTTTCCATCAAAGTAACTATTTTAAATAACTATTTAAAATTTATAACTAATGTGACATAATTTCAGGTTATTACACTAGCTATTTTAAGAGGATGAACAAGATTGTTTCAAAATTACATTTTTCTCTTTTCACATAATTATACTTAATTACAAAAATGTAGAAATTCAATTTATTTTAATTTCCAAAACATTATTTTAATTTGATTAAAAATATTATTTTAGTTAAATCAAATTTCCTTTTCAATTAAAACATACATTTCTTTTTATTTCCTCAACTTTCTCTTATATTTTAATTTAACCATATGTTTCTATTTATTACACCCATTAATTTACAATTAACATCTTCCCTCTTTTTGGTTAAAAGATTCCAATGACATTAATTGCCATTGATTTCGAAGTTAATTTTAAAAAAGAAATGGGAAAATTTAATTTCCTTTTACAGTAATTTAGCGTATTTATAGAATTATTGTATACAAACAGAAGTTATTAATTTTTTATTAAATGATTGATTTTTTATTCCTGTAATCCATTTTTCAGCTACCAAACATTTCAAATAAATAAACATATGATTTCTTTTTCAATAAAGAAACATTTATTATTCACATTTATTATTCCAATCGAATGAAAATTTACATTCTGATAGTTATTATGTAACGATCCAGAAATTTTAACAATTTAATTAATGTAATTAACTAATTTTTTAAAAAATAAACAATTACATTATTGCGATTAAAATTTGATATTTGGTATGCATCTATTTAAGCATAGCAAGTGGCAAATTTTTATCGAAAAATATGAAAGTTTGTTTGGTTGTGAAATTTCATTTTAAAATTTAAAATTATTTATTGGATGGAAATAAAATATTTTTTGAAACCTGAATATTTTGTGCAATAAAAACGTAAATCATTTTCTGAGTGAGTCATCATAATTCATTTTGCTAAATTTGGACTGTTGTAGCCCTGTTTATCTTATTTTCGGCGGTTTAGTAGCATTTTCGCAGCGAATATCGAGTTTTGATAGGTAGATCGTGTCGTTGATATCTGTGTACCATCATGTTCGTCTCATCGTTGATATTTGTGTACCAAATTTCCCACTTCCCTTCACCTCAAGCGTTCTTTCTCCACCACTTCACCACCCACCAACCGCCTCCTCCCTCACTCGCCTATGTTGAAGCGAGCCTCCATCGTAGCCAAACCTGAGTCAGCCTTTCCCCTCCAGACCCAAATCCGAAGCAGCCCATGCCCTCCATGCAATGCCAAGCACAGCAGCCTACTACCTTTCCACCACGCAAAACCCTCAGCCTCTACCTTTAGCTAGTCCTCCCCTCTCCTCCATGTACCCAACCTTCCTTGCTCCACTCCTCGGCCTCGGCACCTTGCACCGAACCTCCAGACCTCAACCAAATGCATGTCGCCACCCAACACTTCTTTGTCGAATACCAACCCTACGACTTCGTCCTCTATCTTTTCAGCTGCATCATTCCACAGCAGCTTGCCCGATCGATCCAACCCCTCCTCCTTGCTTTCCAGTCCTCCGCCTACACTCACACGCCAATGTTCTCTCCTCTAATACCCTAAGACCTAGCTCACTGAATAGCCCAATGATCTAACCAACCGAAACCGATCAGCCTCATCACCCTTTGGCCACCTCATCCCTCCATGAAGTCCTGGTGCCGCATCCTCTGTCAATTTTCCAAAGATTTTTTTTTTACCTTCAAGCAGTTGAAGGTTGCCTTTCTCAATTTTATTTTGAAGCTAAGGGGTTTAATAGGGGAAAAGATATATATATATATATATATATATATATATATATATATATATATATATTGAATTCATCGATCAAGTTCATCGTGCTTTGCTTTGTTCGTCGTTGTTCGAAGATTATAGCAGCAAATTTTCTAGCTTGGCGCTTATCCGTGTCTGTTTGTATCGTTCTTCGCTGTCGTTGTTTTCTCTAGCTTCGAAAGGTGAGCGATCACTCACGATTAACATTCTTATATTTAGTAAATTGATTTCACATGAAATGACAATTGAAATACGTTGTTAAATTTGAATTTGTTAGTAATTAAATTGTTAAATATGATATGTTCTTATTTGCATTTGTTCACCTGTGTTAATTGAAAATAAGTGTGTGTGTGTGTGTATACATATATTTGAATTGTTAATTATGATCATATTTGCCATTGCTATACTATGACATTTTATGCTATTATTTTATTGTTCGCATACTGTAAGTTCCTTGTTAGTTTAGGAAATCCCTATGGGTTGAGACGATACATACCCGAACGATCTTGTAGATTAGGGAAAATCGTTATGGGTTGAAATAATAAACCCAAGCGATTTTATTGATTTTGAAAATTTTGGATTACGGGTTCAAATGATATATACCCGTAAATATTAAATTATTGCGGATTGAAATGATAAATATCTGTATCACTTGACCATAGGATAGAATCTACAGACACCGTTGGTCTATTTTTAAATGATTTCCAAATTTTTGAAAAGGAAAATATATGTATTTTAAATTAATATTGATTTTTTAAAATATAATATAAGGATATCTAAATTTTAATATATGTGTAAAATTTAGATTTTTGAAATTATATATTTTGGAAATTTTTGGAAATTTTATAATTATAAATTAAGTTTTAAAATAAAAATTGTAAAATTTTACTTATAACTTTATTATTTTTAAAATATATAAAATAAGATTTAAAATAGATTTAATAATAATAAAATTTAATTTAATATTAGTTAATATAATAAATTTAATAAGAATTTAGTTTAACTTTTATATATATAATATGCTTTAAATATTTATTTATAATTTATATTAATATTTTTATAATTGATTTTTGAAATAACTTATATATATATATATATGTATAATATGTTTAAAGATTTATTTGAATTTTGTTATTATTTTTAAAATAGTTTTTTATAATAACTTAAATAGATAAAGGTTGGAAAGATAAGTTAAACTTGATTTGTAATTTAATTTGTTTAAGAATTGTATTTAAATAAAAATTGATTTGAAACTTATTGATTTTGAGATTTTAAAGATATGATTTTATAACTTGATAATAGGATTTTGATTAATGGTGATTAAATGAATATTTTCAAATTTAAATAAGAACTGAAATTGAATTTTTAATATTGATTTAAATTTGTAATTTGATATTTTATTTAAATGCTATTAAAAATGGTAGTGGTTTAAATTTGTTGTTCAAACCTGAATTTAAAATCGATATAAAATAAAAATAGTTTTAATGAGAATTTGAATTGAATCTTTAACCTTTTTAATTGAAATTGTTGAACTAAGATTGATCAAAATTAAATTTTGGAACTAAAGTTGATTTGAATTGATTTGTGAAATTAAAAGAAACAATTCTAGTTTGAAAATATTTTCAATATAAACTTTTAAATATAAAAACTATTTTAATATAAATTATTTTAAATTTATAAATAATTTTAAATATATATTTTAATATATAAACTATTTTAATTTATAACCTATTTTTTAAATATATACTATCTTTAATGTATAACCATTCCAATATATAAATTACTTTCAATATTCAAATTGTTTAAGCTGGAACTATTACGATTTAGATTTAATGGATTTAAATACGAATACTTTGACATGATGGTTTAACCTATTTTGTGGTTATGATTTTGGAAATGAATATGATTCTAGAAGTGATTAATGGTTTCCAAAGTGAATAAGATTTCGAAAGTTATATGATTTCGAAAGTGAATATGATTTTGATAATGATATAATTTTGAAATGAATATGATATTTTGATATGAAGTATGAACTATTTGAAATGAAAATGACCACGGTGTGAAATAAGCATTCGGTTGTTAAAGAGACTGGGATCGGATATTGACATACTCGTTGCTAATACCGAAAACCACTTAAACAACTATGCATGTGGTAGAGAACCCAGAACGAAGTATGATGGTTTAGTGATCGCCTATATGAGGTATAAACGCGGCTCTGACTCCCTCGAGTCAGCTTGATATGACTAAAATAGGAGCTATACCATGCCAAGTGGAGGTTGCTTCCCCTATCGGGCACATTTTTTTGAAAGCATATCTATTACTTTGTGATTTGATTGGGTGCACCGTTGATTTGGGAGTGTGTCTTGAGGTGGGTGGTAGTAACTGCTATGCGTTACCACCAGTCTAGGAGTGCAAAACGGTAGTATCCTACCATGACATTGCCTCACGTGCCTTGTCATATGTCTATCATATGTCTTATCGCGTTCACTACGAGTTTGGTTTGTATCGTACATATAGAGTGCTCACGAGTATCCCCGGTTTGAGGGAGCTTACAATATCTGTATAGACTATAGTATTTATATAAAAATGTGTTAAGAGGGATATGGATAATGCCGTAATGCTATTTTAATATTTTACTTTACTATAGACCTTATCTATGTGGCATAATGTACTACGTAAGTAGATAGTTCTACGGATCCCTAAAGGATGGAAATTCCAAACATCCTTTAAGTTATATTGCATTTCACTTGGACATTTCACTTGAGTTGATTTACTTGCATATGAATGTTAATCCTGACTTGAGTGTTTTTTGTTTTTCTTTATGCTCCGGTCAGCCCGAGTGTCACAGCATTTGAGACTCACCTTTGGAGCTTGAAAATTTGCTTGGAAATCTATATTTTATCCATTAAGCTTTCAGTTATTTCAGTTTTCCAGTTTTTTATATTCAAACTTGTCATTTGCTTATGTATTAGAGAATTCTATGTACTTGGGATTTCTGTTGTATTTTGTTGTGGACTCTGATTTCTTAGTAGCTTTATGAACTACTATTTATCTATTTAACTGCTTATTGCTTTATTACTCTGTATCTATGATTTCGTGATTGATTTATTTGCTGTATATGCTAAGTTTTGCCAAATATAAATTAACAATCTTTTGTTTTAGAGAAATTCAAGTCTGATATGTGTGGATATTATCGATTTGAATAGTTCGAAATGACGGGTCTTTACATATTAGTTTCATTCAAACCAAGATCATTAAATACATTCGTACATATGTTATCATTCTTTTCTTATTGCAAATACATGTCATTAATATAGATTTAAATTAAGCTCATAACTTATATTATAATTTAATTTGTATCAATACAATCTTAATTTTTTTTCGAACAATTTTATTCAAGAATCTTATTTAATTTAATATTTTTAAATTTTTAAAAACATAGGTCGTTGTAAATTCTTCTCGTCAATACTATACCATATTTGGACTTTTGGAATTCGATTTTGGTCAAAATTCCAATATCATCCACCTTCAACTTGGTTAGTCTATAAACGATTTCCTTGGTTCAATAGTAATATTCAATATTAACCGTACTATTTTGGCCAGAGATTCTTACTTTGAGTTGACTAATGTTGACCGTGATACTAACCTCATATAACCGATGAATTCTTTATTAAATAGCATTTCACTTACAATGCTTCAACTGGAACCTAATTATAGTCTTTCGTTGGATATATGCCACATTTAACTATAATCAAAGTGGAGTGTCCACATTGATATTCAATATTATTCTAATGTTGAGAGAACTGTGTAATATCATCAATTCGAGATTTCCTATTTAACCTTAGTTATTATAATCAATAAGAAACTCTCGATTGAGTCATTCCATAATTATCCAATGACTATTAGTACCTAACCCCTTAGTGCCTCAATAGCCATGACTAATATGTGGCCCGACATTTAGAGATGGTTTTGTACTCTAGTCCCAACGGATGTGTCGATATTCTTTCTCGAAACATCACGACCAGGAATATTTAAAATAAAAAGTCAATTTATATTGTGATCAATTACTCGTGATTGCAACTATTTGCAACTATAATTACATAACATTTCATTGAAAGATTTCTTATATATATACATACTTTAAACTAATTATTTAACTAATTATATCACCTAACAAAGTATATAAAAAATAAATACCTTTATGATGAACAAGAACAATCACAGAGTTAGATATGTAATAAACACAAAATTGCCCTTATGGCATACCCTTAACTCTATCAATATTCCACTTGCACTTGGGTCAATTATGGAAATTTATCCCTATTCCTTTGACTGGTTTTCTAAAAACTGATTGAGCTAGTTCCATAGTAAATAAATATGTTATATTGTCTTACTATCTACTTTGTCAATCAACTCTCTCTAATGTTGTCAAACTGCATTTATCTTATGAAACTTTTCAAAGTATGTTTCTCCAACTCTAATGAGCTCTAAGTTCTTTCACAATATGCATTGTAGCATTGTTGTTGCATAACAATGTGAAGGAATTTTCTACATTTAGGATCCCCTAGCTCTGCTATAAATTTATGCATTTATACACACACACATTAATTTTATTATTACGCTTACTCAAAGCGATGTACATAGCTACTACTGGAATTAGCTACAACTTCTTGTTTAAATTCCAAGTTAAAGCTCTCAACTTAAGATTGAACATTAATTTAGGATTGACGTACTATGTTAGCTATAACTTATGAAGTTCTAGTCTGAGTACTCCTTCATAAGGAGTTTGTTATTTCTATAGACAATTTTATAGTTTTTCACAAATAATCAAGAATACTCCTAACTACTATTTATTGATTAAATTTGATTTGATACTCGCTCAATGTACCAATTACATAAGCAGTTAGCGGTATAGTAGGCAACATAACATATATGATAATTCTTATTGCTAATGCATAAGGAATCCATCATATACGCTTCATATTAAACATTTCAAATTAGTGTTTGTGTATACCGTTTAGGACAATTCCAACAATTTCTATGCAGATTATAAAAGATTTCAATGTCCAATACAATGTCGAGTATTCAACAGCCAAACTAAAGTTATTTAGCATAGATACAATGTTAACAATCATAAGTTTGTCGTTTAGTCATAAATTTTAGAAATATTTTAGTACCATTTATAGTTCTTTCTTACGTACACACGCTTACTCTATGTTTTGACTGAAATTCAAACTATTTAATATTCTGCTAAAATACTTCACCAACTCCGATGCTTGTTGAATGAGACTTTCATATCAATCATTGGATCCTATCCCAAACCCACAAACTGGGTATCGGTCCCATTGATGTCGAGACATTTTAGTTGTTATATGCAAACCTATAATGACTTGTAATTTAATCAATTTAAAATATGGACATTTACTATATTTTTGATAATTAATTAATCGATCTTATAACTAAAATAAAACCCATTTAAATAATAATTACTGATGTTGAAATGGTTTTCAAAAAAATTTTGCAAAAATATTTAGTTCGAAGAAAAATAAAAAATGAGGCCAGAAATCATTTTTCGAATTTTTGACTTTTCGTCGTTTAAAAGTCGTCTGAAATATTCTAAACACTTTAATATATATATATATATATAAACAAACATTTATAAACAAATTAGTATTTCAAAATGATAATACATACTCATATATTTACTTAAGAAATATAATAAGATATGATGTGACATATTATAAAAATTTAAAACAGAATAAAAATGTAAAAAATAAAGTGACATAATATGTCATTTCTTTAGAAACATTAAGTACATTAGCTATTAATTTATATTTTATCATCAAAATGGAAGAGGGACCATTGAGCACTTGACCAAAGGGAGGGGATAAGGTGATGATGTGGCAAACTTTGTGTGGAGGGCTTGGTACTAAGGCTAGCTTGGTTGTTTAGTAAATCCCCTTTGTACATAACCAAATTTCCTATTTATTTTCCTCATTTCCCATTTCTATTTTCATTTTGAAAACCTTCATTCAAGTTTTACTTGATTTTTCATGGCTTTATGAGTTTCAAAATTGAGAAATATCCACTCATTTACACTTCTTCCTTAAATAAAAACCACTAAAATTCATTTCTTTTTCAACTACACCTCCTCCTTATCAAAATATGACCCATATCCACCTAAACCCTCCATGGTTGAGATCAATTCATGCCATGGCCGAACCATATTATGACGTCCCAAAAATCCGTACCCTTTGAATCGACAACAAACCACACATGCTCGACCCAAAAAGCACAGACTGACGGAAAGTCAAGAGAAAGAAAAGAAGAGAGAAGAAGAGAAGAGAAGAAAGAGAGAAGATAGAAACAAAAAGAACAATACAGAATCTCACATCGCAGCGGAAAATATATAATATCATATCAATGATCTTTGCAAAATAGAAACTGTATATATACACATCAATCAGAGTTCAACAATCAATTAATAGTTATTAGCTTGAACAGTTATAATAACATGTCCTCACAATTGTCGATAATATACAACAAAAAACAAAGCTCAGCGGATAATCAATAATCAAAACAGATACGCATATACGAAAAGAAGATCTCCAGCTCTCCTGCTGAAGCTCCAAACTCATCAAATCTAGACTTAAAAATATACTCAGTTTGACCCGAGCATTGAAAGGGAAGAACGCCCGGATCAGTCTGGTAAACCAGCGTGAGAAACATACTCAAGTGAATTTATTAAATTACCAAACTTTTCCTTAGTTTTCAAAATCAAAAGTATCTCATAAGACACGTCCACACATAAGCACGGACATGTTTTTACCTTACGATAACTAAAACATATCATATCAAATCTCATGTTATATAATAGTAGTGTCTACTATATACAAATAATATTAATCATAGCCGAAATTGTTACATTGATTAAATTCTAGCATATAGCCCAACTGGGTAATACAATCAAAATGGCAAGTACGTAGTGGAGTTTGGATTTCCATACAAATGACCAGGTTAAGGGACTACCTTCCGGCAATACATCTCTAGAAGAATATACCGAGAAACCATCACAAAGTTTCTCTACCAACACAAGACCGGCCCACCTCTATAACTAGATGGTACCGAATATGTCATCCTCCGGTCGTTATCGACCTTTATCGAGGGCCCTCTAGCATACAAACCACAATAATCAGATACACAACGTCATAGCATGTAAAGATATATCTAGAAGAGGATGATCATATCCTAATGGGATTGATCCACTTAGCCCTGTTGCATCTAACCCTGTTTTGGTCATTTCCGGTTGATGAGGCTAGAGGTAACGATTACCTTTCATAAAGCATAATCACATCACTTAGAATGCCACACCGCCATTTCCGTTGACTACTAATTTCCTTCCACAAAAATACAACCCTTAAGCTCATACGTCTCAAGGAGGATGTTAAGCTAAGAGAAGTTGCCTTCTCCGCCACCACTGTTGTACATTTGTAAAAACCAATGTATGTAATCTATAGAAATGCAGTGTCAGAGTTATCCAGGAACAGGACAAACCCAAGGTACTTTTCTACCACATCCTGTCGGGAAATCCCTAGGATCAGTAGCGAATAGTCCTTGCATTGGATATTTCATAAATGAGGAGACCGCTGCTACTGGATGTATATTGGGATTTTAACCCCAAACGATCAACAAGCAGTCCCCCACTATGAAAATCCAGAATATCAATATCATCACAAAGTAACCTGCACAGTCGTCGCATATATGTTGGTCCGAAGTGGTTTTCAGATAAATCTTATCTCGGTCTTTTTGCACCAACAACGCAAAAGTGTTTCTCAACCTCACACAGCAACTAAGTCTCATAGACTTATCACGTCTCCAACTTTAAACCTGCTATCCTTCGGGCCAAGAAGGAAGCTCGATAGGTTGGAGTAATACTCCGCACTATACGAATCAACATCCTCAACACAAACGATAATCAAGTCTACACAGAAGGCAACGTATGTACGACTAAATAGTTCCCACATCAAGTCAAGGAACTAAAATTTGGCCAAGTTTGATAGTCGGTAATTTAACTATCAAAACAACAAACAAATATTCAGCACCATAACAATCACTAGGCCCTTTTTATTAATCTTCTATTAATTTAAATCATTTGCCAAATATTCACTTCAAATTATCTTTAAAAAGATATATTTCAAAACATTTCAACTTTTCGATATTGGAAAACATTTCATATACTTATTTAATAATAAGTAATTGACAAATCAATTTATTTTCATCACTTAGAAAATATTATATATACTTAAATCACGATTAAGTATATATTTTATTCTTTTAAGGAAAACGTTCTCTTTAAACATATTTATTTGGGTCAAAATGAATGTTGGGTAAAACATCGTTACGACAACCCAAAATAATTAGTATAGGGATTCGAAAATAAGATAGATATATAAATTCCAAATACTATACAAAAACATTTTCTTTCGAAAATCATTTACTATAACAACAGTGTTATAGTCCATCATTTCCTTATTTCTTGAAAACGTCTATTTCAACAATGAATGTTGAAATCTATGGTTTCGATCTTTGACACATTTTAAAACATCTTCAAATCTTTTTAAATCCATTTAAAATATCACATCCAAAACATTTATTTAATTCACAAGGTTATTCACTTTGTAAAGCATATCATTTTATTCAATATATTATTCACTATCCAAAATCGTGAATATAGTCCATTTACCAAATTCAATGTTTCTACACATTTATTTAAAGATTATCCGCTGTCCAAAATCGTGGTTATAATTCCTAACCAAACTCTTTATTATTACAACATTTAATTTAAAGGATAATTCGCCGTCCAAAATCGCGAATATATCTCCTTTAATAAACTTCTATCCTTAATTTATCAAATTCAATTGATTTTGGATTTATAAAACAATGTTTATAAATCACATTTATATTTTATAAAAACTTCAATACACAAAATTCCTTTATTAACCAATTCCATTTATAACTCAATTACATGCCAAAATCCAATTTATAAGTTAATTGCTTATAAACTATTTATTTCCAAAATCATTCTTTTTATCACTGCTTAGTTACAAATCTATAAATCATATTTACTTATACAATCCATTTATAACCTTATTTTAACTCTTACAAAATTCCTTTATAATCCCATCATTTTGATTTATAAAGTATCCATTTTATAAATCTTATATACATACTAATTATAATAATTCAAAAACCTCAAATTAAATAAACTTATTCTTTTAATAATTTACAAATCATCATTAAAACTTATATAATTCCACAAATCATACTTAAGTGTTATTTCACTAAAATCATAATTTTTATAACAATAAAAATTATAACTTTTATTTATTCAAAATAAATTCATTCTTAACAATTTAAAATTCAATAAATCATTTATTTTCAAATCACTTTAAAATTCTTTTAAATTCGAAATCGTTACTTTAACATCTTTAAAACTCCAAAAATATGCCCAAGCTGCAACAGCACCAAATACAACAATCACGGCATCCATAACATCATATATCATATGATAACAGCATATATATCAATAACTGTAAATAAATCAATAGTGTGAGGAATCCAGTTGGATCCCTCCAACCTGTCACCTACAACAAATATACATATTAGAATATGTGTACAATGTCCGCTTCAAGGCAGACGCGCATACAAAGGGTCATCCGCTCATATACACGGAAACGTATAGGGTCATCTGCTCCACTAGGCAGGAATATATCCAAATACCAATCAATATATCATGTATCATCCAAACAATCATTAATCATCATATAATAAATTAACTCTCACTTACACAAAAATATCAGTGAGTGAGAAAGAGTGAGTTGTACTCACTTTGTTTGTAGTCGCGACTTCAGCGTTTTATTCCGAATAAAATTAAATGACCATTTAATTTTACCCAAAATTTACACTAGCTCCAATCAACTCCAAACAAGCTCCATCGCGTAGTGCTCGTCAATACGGTTCCAAGCAATTCGTTTCGTGTGAAACGGACCTCGTATGAAAAAGTTATAACGTTATAAAGTTTATACGATTTTTATATATAATAATTTTATAATTTATTTTAATTTTAAAACCTTCACTTGCATCACGACTATTCGTTTCGAACAAGCAGATCTGGCCGATCGGGCCATCTTCTTCATCACGTTCAAAAACGCGACCACGAGACCCAACAACCGCCGCTATGCCCTAATGCTGGTGCCAACTTCGACGATCTGTAAGATGATCGTAGGCCATCGCCTTGAAGCCCCTGCCGAGCTCCATCCACGGCCAAGAATCGGTCGCAATCGGTCATACTATCGACTAGAATTTCATGCATGAACATGGTGTATTCAAGCAAAGATTGACGCCGATCCACGCAATATAAATCGATCGCCACAGTTCAGATTATAGAGGAGGATGTGCTCTACAAATTTCATTTAGAAATCGAAGCTCGAAAATGTATAGTTTAAGAAATAATCGAGGAAGAAGATTGAAACATTTCGGCCATTGAATGAACAAGTGGCGGTCTGCCCTAACTTTTCTAGGGTTTGTGCAAAAGTAAAGAAATGTTGGCCTTTTATAGAAAATTCGCGCGCATTATTTATCGTCAAATTTTCCGAACTCGAAACGAAACATGCCGCCTGACGTTTATAATGTTTTACCTATATTCCGAACGCAATGGAATATATATTGGAAGCCAATTTGATCGTATTTGGAAGATAAGTTTTCAAATCGACAAATTTAAATTTAAAATTCACTTAAACCAATTTCTACGCGTTTTAGCTTGCCTCGGACAAACCGTATATCCGATTGACACGAAATTTGAAATCCTACAATAATATAATATTATGGATCCAATGAAACTTGTTTCATCAAAATCCGAGACTGTTTGAAAAAAAAGCTACTTTTACTTGTCAATTAAATATTAAAATATTTAATTTTTTTACAAATTAACTTTTAGTTCGATTTTAGAAGTTCTGTAACATCATTCTAAATCAAATATGATTTAATTCAACTTTATAAATCATTTTTATTCATTTTAAATCCAATTTCCAATTATTTCTACAATTTCAATTATTAAATTACCGATTTAATTATCCAATTAAATTCTTATATTCGAAATATAAGTTATTCATCTTATAAACTTTACTTTTGAATATTTAAAATTAATTAAATATATGAATTTTGAATGACATAATTTCTGGGTCGTTACATTCTTCCCTACTAAAAAGAATTTCGTCCTCGAAATTACTAAGTAAGAGAAAAGTCACAAAATCCATTAACTTTTCAAAACAATTCGTTCAATTTAGATTTACCAAAATCACTTAAATGTTTAACTTTCCCAAAATCCAATAGTTAAACTTCTTACAAAAACTTTACTAAGTTTGCAAATCTACTTACTTATCTTTCAAAACCAACTAATATTATTTAACTTTTAACTCCAAAATCAAAACTTAGTTTTCACAAATTTTTTCAATTTTCCCAAAAAAATTCTAACGCCTCAAATTTTCAGAAAATTTCACCAGCGTCTCCTTTGCGCGGTTCGATTCGAAAAAAGAATAACAACATATATGTCACAAATATAAATCTCATCATCGAGGATGAGGCATCCCGAAGGGAAAAAGTGTAAAAGTACGATATGTAATTCGAGATATGTACCTTATATATTATTAGCAAGCATATACGGCTAATATAGCGCCAAAGCGAGCTCCAAAAGCGATGCAAGCGCCAAACGCATCTACTAAACACTCAATAAACAAATGAGAAACTTGTATATATGAAAGTAATATCAATATACAACATATACCAATACAACTATATATGTCAATGTAGCAAATGCCATCAATAAGCAACAAATCCAACCGTCAAACAACTATCATCCAACTAACATACATAACCAAATCAATACACTTTCACTTCTCATTAATATTCAATGAATTGGTTTTCAATTAAATTAAATTTGATTCATTAACATTTGATTTACTAACATTCATTCATTCATATTCAATTAGTTTACATTCACACTAATTTTCATTCAACTTGGTTCGCTTCCAAATTACATCAAATTCACTTCTATTTTGAATTTAATTACTTTAGCATTCAGTTTGATTAATTCAATTCCATAATTTCTATACAATCAATTAACATCCACCTAACAACCAATGCACATCCAACATTACCAAATTTATTTACTTTACTTACATTCAATTTGGTTCCACACTTTTAATTTCAAAATGGTTTAACATTCAATTGACTTTCCTTCAATTATTCAATCCACAACTTCTTAACTTAAGTTTTATTCAATTCTTAACAACAACATTTTCTAATCTGTAACGACCCGTAAAATTCGGTAATTAAATTTTCTAATTTAAGAAAATTTTGGTAACTTAATGTTGAAGGAAATAAAAATTTAGTGAATTATTAATGGAAGTAATAACTTGGATAAGATTGGTAAGTTAATTTTTAATAACTTTAATGTAACAGTATAAATGTAAGTTAATTGTTAATAACTTGGATGTAATTCTTATAAGTGAAACAATGTAAATGTTATTTATATTCTTATTGTAATAAAAGAGTGTTACCAAGATGAAGTGATTAATTTGATTTAAAATCTTAATTAATGTGTGCATTAGTTTATAATAGGATATAAAAGGTAAATTAATAATTTAAAATGTTGGCTTACTATTAAAATAATGTATAAGGAATGGAAATGGAATAAATTAGTGATAAACTAATGGTAGCACTTGTTGTAAGCGAATAAGTAAATTAAAACGTAACAGTGCTAATTTAGGTTAACAAATTAATAAGTTGAATGAAATGACAATTAATGAATTTATTAAAATTGTAAAGTGTAAATGTAATAAGCAACGGAAATGCATATTTTATTCATAAGTTAGTATAAAGGAATGAAACCTATTGAATCAATTAAATTGAGGTTCTAATTTTAACAAATGTATATTTTTGACAACTTCAATATATTTGGAAATGATAGTTAATACAAAGGGAAGGTGGAAGTTTGAATATAAATGGAATGAAATAAAATTAGCGTTGTCTATGGAATTATAACCTGGGTTGATAGGTAACAACCTTATAAATGCAATTAAAAGCAAATAGGAGACAGTTAATATAGGTTGTTTATTTAATGTGTCAAATAAACTTTGGTAATCGATTACAATAAATCTTAATTTAACTTTTTGTTAATGTAAATTAAAGTAACAATTGATGTAATAAAGGATGGAACCAAGGTAAATTAGTTAATTGGATTTAAAATCTAAATTAATGGGTGAAATTGACAAATTTCAATATAATTGAATTATAGTAGTTATTACAAATAAGTGGAAATAAAATAGTTAATACAAGTAAAGGTGAAATTGGAAGTATCAGTGTAATGAAACGTAAAAAATTGTTAAATATGTTTATAGGATAATGATTGTTTGAATAATGAGAATGGGAATCAACATTTATTTATTTATTTGAATTTAAAATTATGGGAATTGGGTTTATTGCAATTAATTGAAATTAAGTATTTAAATATTTCGTAAATGTGAATTAAGATGAAATTTGGAATGTTAGTGTAGTAGATATAAACCTATGTTGACATCACCTTTAAGAGGGTAAGTTATAATTGATTTATAATAAGATTAAAGATCAAATAGATGGATTTAGGGGAATTGCAACTGATAAGCAATGAATTTATTTAATTTGAAAGTTAAACACCGTAGTTGTGAATTTATTTATTTAAATTGATATGGAAATTTGTTATAAAGGATTTTTAAATTTCTAAAGTAATACAAGATGATTAAATTTATGAATTATAGAATTTAAATTGGAAGGTGATTTAATTAATTAATATTAATTTATTTAATTGACTGAAAAATAGCCATTTTGGCCACTGACTTGGATTTAATCGAAACTAGTTTCATCGGATCCATAATGGTGAATTATTGTAGGGACTCAATTTTCGTAGCGATCGGACTTGCCGTTAGATCGTACGAACGTTAAACGTCTTGAAATCAATGAAATTGAAATCAATTTGAAAAATATTGATTTAGCATAACTTCTTCATACGGTGGAATTTGGACTTGAAACCTTTTCCATTGCGTTTAAAATATTTTAAAACATCTATTTTGATATATGGGTTGACCCCAATTTCGTTCCGGAGTCAGAACGGGCTTTTCAGGACATTCATCGTTCGGTGCGTTTATAAATCGGGTCCATCTATTCTATTTCAACCCTACATATAAATACCCTGTTATAAACCCTAGCCTACCTCTATTTCTCCTTTGTCTGCACATACAATTTCTTTCACCTCCTTCTTTCAATGGCAGACAAACACCTAATTCCAACTGCAATTCAAAATCAAAGACAAACTTCAATCTCCTCAAACCATAGCAAATTATATATGGATTTGAAGCTCTTGAAAAGCGCAATCCAGATCCACTGTCTGTTTTTCGATTGGAGTTTCTATGCATCCGAAATCAATGGAAACGTTTTCGGTCGTTCATACATCGACGATGAACTTCGTCTGATTGGAAATCCTTTCTGGGTTTTCAAGAGAGGACCAAGGGGACTTCATCCATGCACTTTTTATGGCAATTCAACAGTTAGATTTGCTGCAAAATTCGATTAGGGTTAAGCATACGGTGGCGGCTGCTTGTTTGGGGTGACGATTCGTTGTCGTGGGCCATCACCAAGGGTCGAGGCGGCTTAAGTGTGGGTCGCGGCGATGTCAGAGGCGGCT
Source organism: Allium cepa (assembly GCA_030765085.1). NCBI lineage: Eukaryota > Viridiplantae > Streptophyta > Magnoliopsida > Asparagales > Amaryllidaceae > Allium > Allium cepa. The sequence goes on from CM060929.1 coordinate 788,796,766, forward strand.
TCGGCGAGAGTTCGAGTGTGATGTGGCACTAGGGTTTCATCCAGTTTCATGTGAAGATGGGTTCAAGCATGTGCGTTTTGGAACGATGAGCACCTAAGTGGCTGATGAGGTGACGTGTCGTTTAATTAAAATTTTGTTTTGATTTAATTTAATTTTGATTTCAACACGTTTTAATTGCTATAACTTTTGCATACGTGATCCAATTCATGCGTGGTTTTCTCCGCTATGTTCGTACTGGAATTCAGAGATTTTGACATTGGTTTGGACAAATTATGAGGCAGTGCAATTTTTGGGTTTAAATTGGATTTAATTTCAATTTAAATTCAAAAGGTGAGTGTTTTAACCCACTCACAACTTATAAAATTTCTTATATTTGTTAAATTAATTTAAAGTGTGATTAGATATTTATTTATGACTGTTTGGCATATTTTTAATCATCATCTCAGTTAAATTGCATTTATTGAATTAAATTATTAGTTAATTTATTATTGCATATAAACTGCCAGTTAAATTATTAGTTAATTTATTTTTCGTATAAACTGTCGGTAAATACCTGAAATTATTATATGTTCTATATTGAGGTTGTTGATTGAATTGGATGATGGTTGTGGTAAATGGTTGATGGTTGATATTGGATGAATGGATGTTTTGTTTTATATTGTTATAAACTACAAATTTTTATGCACTTTATTTTATTCGGGATTGCGGTTTGAAATGATATATAACCGTATTTTATATTTTAAATTACGGATTGAAATGATAAATATCTGTACCACTTGACCATAGGGTTAAAAAATTTATACAGACACTGTGGTCTATATATAAAAATATTTTTGAAATGATTTCTATGATTTTGGAAAAAATATACGGTTTAATAAATATTAATTTTTGATATTATATAAATATTATTATTATATATATATAGTTAAATTCTTGAATTTAAGCTATATATAAATTTGTTTAATAAAAATAAGTTTAATAATGGAGTTTGATTGTTTTATACTATATGGTTAAGTGCCTATTTAAGATATCGTATATATAGAGTTTTAATGACTTTAATAAAAATTAAGTTGGAAGACGGTTTGAATTGAGTTATTTAAGGATTATGCTCGAATAAAATTTGATTTGGAATTTAAATAAAATTGAGATTTTTAAAGGGTGTGATTCTTATAACTTGATTTGGCTTAGAGTGATTTAAATGAATATAAAGTTGATTTAAATGAATATATCAAGTTAATAAAATTGAAAGAATATCCAGTTGTTTGAAGTTAAAGGTTTTACTTAAACGATATTGGATTTATTAAGTAAGCATTTCAAATCTAAATAATAGTAATTGAAATTGATATGTGTGGAATTATCAAAGAATTAGTTTTGAAATGGTGGAATATTTAAAGCTTTGAAATATATGAAAAGTTGAAATGGTTTATTTAAAGGTTTCAAATCGGAATTGGAAATTTATTTGTGAAATTAAAGAAGCTATTCCACTATATAAAGTAATTTAATATTTAAACCATTTAAGTATTTGAAGTTATTTTCAAAGCTATGGGTTAAGGAATATGGAGTTGAAGTGCTATGATTTTTGGAAAAAGGATATATTTTGAAATTAAAATGATATCATATTGATTTGGGTTTTAAAACGGAAATGATATTGTATTTATATGGTTTTGAAATGGATACTATATTCTAGTTTTGAAGTATAAATTATTTTGAAATGACGGCGGTGTTATAATAACGTTTGGTTGCTAAAGAGACCGAGATCGGAAGTTGTCATACTCTCTGCCAACTCCGAAAACCACTTTAACAACCGTGTACGCGGTGGAGATTCCAGAATGAAGTAGGATGGTGGCGGCATTTCCTTTGAGGTAAATACGCGGACCCAACTCCCGTGAGTTGGCATAAGGTGGCTAAAACAGAAGCGATCGATGAGCTAATGAGGTAGCACCTTTGATCGGACACATCCCTTCGATATTATACTTTGACTTTTGGATTGATTCGGTGGCCACTTTTGATTTTTTTGATTTGGGGGTGTGGCTTGAGGTGGGCGGTAGCTGCGGGTATGCGTTACCACCGGCCTGGAAGCGTAATGGTATATCTACCCCGGCATTGCCTAGTTGTGTCGTGTCACCTACCCTAGCGCGCCTTGTACGAGTTTGATTTGTGTCGTACCTATGGAGTATCCTATGGTAGCCTCCCGATCAGGGGGTATTATGGTACTGTATAGACTATTGGCACTATTATGAGTTAAGGTGGAAAATATAAAGCCTTAACGCTATTTAAAAGTAAGTTTATTTTACTATTAGACATTATTATAATAGCGAAATATTACTACATAGTAAATAGTTTAACGGATCCTTAGGAGATGTGAATCCCGAGCATCTCTTGAGTTACTACACTCACGTTAGACACTTGATAGGAGATGTCAAATCCCGTAAACATCTCTGACGCCGTTACACCCATATTTTACCGTTGATTTAACTTACATAAGATCTTTTAGTTCTGACTCGAGTATTTTATCTTTCAATTCGCTCGGGTCAGTCCGAGCATTTCAGGATTTGAAGATTTTATTCTGGAGGATGAAGACGAAGATTTGTAATACTATTATTTATTATATTATTCCACTGCACCATTTTATTCCGCTGCATAATTATTATTCTATGGTATGTGTAACTCTGATATGTATTGTATAAATATAATAGAATATTTTGTAAACAGCTTCATGAACTATTTATTTGATTATTATATTTTATCGTTCCGCTGCAAGGTTCCATTTTTCTTTTTTTCTTTCTCTGCTTTTATTTATTTATCCCATAACAATCCGTCCTTTTGTATGGTTTAAGTCTGACGGGTGTGGTTTGTCGTTGATTTAAAGCGTACCAAAAGGAGGGACGTTACATAATCCATGTTTATTCCCTAATTCTCTTTTACAATTAAAGTTGAATTACTTCATATAACTCAAATTCACATTCATCTAACAACTTTTATCTCATTAATTCACTTTATTATTTTACTTCGATCCCCAAAATCAACTTCATTTAACATCACTTAAGTTATCTTTCATTTCAATTTCATTTACATTCACTTTCACTATACAACTTAAGTTCACTACATAGTTACTTCAAATTTTATTTTATTTAACTTTACTTAAGTCAAATTCATATCACTATTCAAATCCAGATCTTTATTTGCTTAACAAAAAAGTTTTACCCTTTTAATAATTGGTTTTACTTACCTTTTCTCATTTTAGAAGTTATACAACTTAATTATCTAAATTTCCAAATTGATATTATATAATCATTTATCTAATCCAATTAAAATTCAATTCAATTTAACCTTCCTTAGTTAAATTTCAAATCATATATTTATTATGCTAACTCAAATTTATTTTAACTTTACTAAAGTAAAATCATTATTGTTTCATATTAAGTACAAAACTCATTTCACTTATATTTATCAATTTCAACTTAGATTTTAAATCAAATTTGTTTATCATAACAAAACTTCAATTTTCAATTTACATTTGTAGCAAATCCATCACACAGAAACTCGCAAATGATACTGATGATGCTGCAGTCCTTGCCCTTATTATTTTCCTACAACAGTAGTGAATTCAGTGCTTTATATTCTTTCAAAAAAATTCCTTTTATTTATAAATCACATTTATAAATCTTTACTTATATAATTTCACTATTTTACTCTACTTATATAATATTATTTCAACTTATTTATCTTACCTAGATTTATAACAATATAATCTCTTTAACTTTTGAAAAATAACTTCCAAAATCAATGGGATCCCAATTTTCAAATTTTTAGATTAAATTCATTTTTATTTATAACTCATATTTATAAATATATCCGTATAGTTTCACTTCTTATATATAAGATTATTTCACAATTGAAAATCATATTAGTTATAATTCCATACTTATAATTCTTTTGCTTATATAATTTATTCTCTTACAATTGTTGTTTTTATTTAGATAACTCAAACATCTTTATTAACTTTTATATATTTACATTTTCAAACAACCAAACAATCAGTTCATATACACTTTAATAAGTTCTGAAAAATTATTTCTTTATATACAAAATATAATCGAGGTAAAATTATTTCATTTACCCAATTTAAAATAATACTATGTCGACTTGCCTCGTTTAAGTGTTTGGAAATCCTTATCGATAACATGGCGTCCCACATACCGACCAGAATTCACAAACAGCTTGTAGGATCAATTTCACCCTAGAGGGGGGGTGAATAGGGTGATGTTGATAATTATAAAAATTAATTGTGGAAGCTTATAAAATTATTTCAACACAGATAAATCAGAAATATAGCAGCGTAGATAATAGCAGAAAATGCAGAAATAGAACGACACAGAATTTACCTAGCTTCGGCAAAACCCTGCCTACGTGCTGCCCCCAAGGTTTCTACTAGAAATTAGGTAGTCACACGCTTACATACGTAAACTCGCGACACCCGCTACTAACTAACCTAACTCTGTGCTCAAAACCCTGCCACAACTCAGCCACTGAGTTGTGAATTCTCAAACTACGCCACGTATTTTGTCCCCTATCACACGACTATAAATTACAACAGTTTAAAATTGAAATACAAATTTAAAACAATTTAAAAACAAATAAACCCTTATTTAAAAACAATAGCCCTTATAAAATAAAATGGCCGGCCCTATTCTCTTTTTATAATTTTATGGCCCGTTCCTTAATCGAGATAATGGCAGCTCTGTTCTTTTCTTTGTTTGATCAAAATTAGCGCTTTCTTATAATTTGAAGAAGCCGATTCTAATTGCTCGATTGAATGGATGATTTGGCGTCCCTTTTCTATCAATCGATGGTCTCCGTGATTTTCTTTGACTGCTTGAATTTAATTGAATTCGAGATGACTTCGGTATGTGATTTTTGCTCTTTTTCTTTTCTGATTGAATGCTTGATCTCGATTGCCTTTTGCTTTCTGGTTTTCAATACTTGAACTCGATGATTTTTCCTTGCCGATAACGTTATTTATAAATGATTCGATGCCCTTGAATTTTTTTCGTATCCATTTACTTGAATTCGTCACTTGAATATTCTCGACCATTTGATTTTGTTTTAATGCTATAGATACATTCTAACTTGTTCATATCGAATAATTCCATTTAATTCAATATCACGGTTTTGATTTCAAACCGTTCGATCTTTCCTTGATCATACTGTAGTGACTTTCCTATTTTACTTTAGCTTTGATTTTTGACTTTTTCAATTTGTATAATTAATTTGATTTCTAACTTGGTCATCATATCACTGTTTTGATTCTGTGGCCACAATGGCTTGATCTGCATTCTACTTCGGTCATCTGGTTTTGTGAATGCGACTCCATGACTTTCCATCCCATTGCGTTGACATTGAATTGCAGTGACTTCACTTGATTTGAACTGTGCCTTGTCGGGTTCATTGGTCTACATTGTCATGATTCGAAGTCTGGTTCATAATATTTGTGCGCTGCATATTTTTGCTGAGACTATTTTCTTTATGACTTACTTCGGCCCTTATGTTTTTGACCTGCAGCTTGAACTTGCTATACACATGCTTCACTTGTTTGCTGAACTGTTGTATTACTTTGTTGATTTCAGCCACTTTACTTGTTTGTGCGATTCCATGACATGATAATGTCTTCGGCCATCACCATTGCACTGATATTGTCTCTGCTACATATATATTCTTGTGTTCATGCATTCTGTTGTCTGGTGGCATTTGATCTTAATGTTGTACTTCACTGTGTACATTTGTCTGTAGTATGGTCGTGGTTTTGAGGTCTCTGATTCAACTTGGTCATGCCATGCTTTAGCTTGATTGCTCTGGTCTGGTTTATCTTGTAGTCTTGTTCATTGTTTCATTTGGTATGCTTGCATTGTCTCGGTGTTGATTTCTTCATGACATGTATGCATGTATACATATGTGTTTGTGAGAGAATAACTACTGCATCCATACTTGAGGTTGTATTACCATATGTACACATATGATGTTCAATTGATCTTTTGCTTTTCACTGATCTATTTGTTATCACTTGCCCTTGTGCACTCGTGTAGCTGATTGCATCTATAGTGTACTGATTGCAAACCTGTATATGGTAGCAGTGACTTGAACTGTTAGTCTTCACCGCAACCATATTGAACTAAACCCTGTTTAGGCTGACTTGACTATTTTCTTATTCCTTCGACTGTTTTCCGAACCGAGTCTGCACTGTGCATTGTCTTTGAGCATTGCTGAGTTTGTTTCTTTGTTTTTGAGATAATGGCAGCATTCGATTGTTGCATTTTGTAGTTGCTGTTAGCTCTGGGTTCCACTGACCACACATGTACATGCTTGCATCTTTGAATTTTGGTTAGATAGTACTGTCCAGACCTGACCTTGTTTGATTTCTTTGTATTGCTGTCTTGATGTTTCAGCTGCCATCATGTACATGCTGAGTCGTGACATCGTCTGATATGCATTTGGATTTGTTTTTCGAATTACATTTGAGTTGAATCCAGCTTGTAGCTCGGATTTTACCTTGTGCTGAAAGTTGTGACATTATTTTATCGCACTTGAGTTGAATCCGGTATATTGGATTTGACCTGTGCTCACCTGTCCTTGTAAATCAATCAAGTGTATATTTCGATGTGCACGCCTTGTGGCATATACAGTGATACACTGTGTATGTCACAAGCTGTTCGTGTATGATGGATCCAAAATTAAATGATGACGAACAACCCAAATAACTGAGACAAATATTATTTTCAAAATCAACATATTATTTTATACAGCAAAAATATTTTATTTTCAATTTTACTACGTCAATGTATATTTTTGCAGATTTCTCAAATGCTGGATTCACATTGGAATAAAGTTGAAGATCAGTACTAGTTAAGTGAATGAGTGATATGTAGTGAGGTGCAATGTGAATTGTAATTTAATCAAATTTGTATTGTAATTGAAATTGTATATAGTGAGAGCTTGAAATTTGTACTATTTAAAAATTGTAATATTTGTTTGAATAAAATTTCTGTTTGAATTCAAATTCTGTGTAATATTTGTTTGTATAAAATTTCTGTTTGAATTCAAATTCTGTGTTATTTATTTTATTCAGCAAATATTTATTTAATTTATGAAAAATAAAATAGTACATTAACCAATACATTTAAATGAATATATATATATATATCTTTATTATCATCAAACAAAAATCATATAATCGCATATTCAACAATCTCCCCCTTTTGATGATAACAAACATATATTTAAGTTTTGAATATGTTAAATTTATTTGATCATTGATATACTCTAATTGCTCCCCTATTTAAATGCTTCCTCCCTACATAAAGCTTCCCCTACTTATATGCATACAATTAAAAATATGCAAATGAGCTTACTTGCAAATGGAAAATATTTGATCTTTCCATGATTTTATTTGACAAAATCTTAACTTTTCTCTCCCCTTTTTGTTACCAGCAAAAGTGTGATAGCGTTAGAGAAAATAGAGATAAAGTAATCGATATTAATCCAACATTAAAACTCAATTAAATATAAATATTAAATTTCAATAAAAAATCGAACAAAAATCATAACTACCCTTGTTTGGCGCATATTCCACTTTTTAGAAATAATGAGAATGATGTCATCATATAAAACCATACAGTTTGTGTCTATTTGTGGTACATTTATATCAGGAATTTGAATATCTACTAACCATGCGTAACCGTTAGGACTTTTAAATGATATTGGTAGTATTCCAATTTTAATTTTTAAAAAAATGAATTCAAGTATCTTCTAACCACGCATAACCGTGAGGACTTTTAAATGGGATTAGAATCAACTTGATTATTTAATAAATCAATTTTGATATGTGTTCCATGCGTGCACAACCGTGAGGACTTTTAAATGAGCATGGAAGCACATAACAAATTTCAAGTAATTCAACCATGCATAACCGCGAGGATTTTTAAATAAGAGTGAATACTTTGGATTTTGTTTTATTTTATAAAATGAAAAACGAATGATTCCTGTTTAAAGTATCACATATCGATAAACTATATTGAATTTTTGATGAGCGATGGTCGATAGAAATATGATAGAAATAGAAATGGTCATGGAATCTTTACCAAACAAAAGTTGTGATGTCCCGGAAATTTGGGCAATATTTATTTAATAATTTCATTTATAATTATTTTAAAATGTGAAATATTGATTTAATAATCCAATTCAAACATAATTTTCTTTTGAAAATTTATAATTATTTAGTTTGGATAAATGATATTCTTTTAAAAATTTAATAATGATTGTTTAAAAATATTATTGTTTTAAAAAGTTAAAAATATTTAAATGATGAAATTTTCTTTTTAAGCTGATTTAAAAATATTTTATTTATAATGTATATATGTGTATACATTGTAAACAGGAGTTTTGATTTTAATTTTAAATTTAAATTTAATAAAGGATATTTTCAAATTTATAATATAGATAGGTGTATAATTAATGAATTAATTAAATTAAAATTAGTATTGAAACTTTTCATAAGTCAATTTATAAATCTATCTTGTATTTTCAAAAAGAAATTATAGTAAATATTTTGTTATAAATATATATACAGTTAAAAATTGTATTCTATAATAAAAGTTTATTTTGTTTTATCTTAAAATTATTTTGAAATAAACTTAGTTTATTTATATTAGAGTATAGTATATTGATTTGAAACTTTTAAATAAAATGAATTCAATACTATTCTTTTTTCTTCTTTTTTTAAATTTTGTCTTTTGAAAATTTGTCTTAAATAATTTTTAAAAATATTCAAGAAAACATTTAAATATGTAAAGATAATTCATTTCTAATCATTTAAAGACTAAATGTAAATGAAACAAATAAAACATCTTAAGTTAAAATTAGAATGGTTTTATCTTAAATTAAAACATTTTGTATACAAAGAAATTTATCTTATATTAGAATCTTACATGTGTTAAACATTCATGTTTTTAAATGGACATTTGTAATTAATCTTCATATCTAAATAACAAGTGGCATTACTAAATCAATATTGAATTAATTATTTTAGATAAGAACTTAAACAAATCTTTTTGTTTCAAACACTTTATCTCCTATGGAAAATCAAAAATCAGATTTAAGAAACTGAAATTCCAATTTTACTCTAAAAATCCACAACACAAAGTCAATCAAAAATCTGCAAAAGAAAACCCAAATTGCAAATGTTGTTTGAATCTGCAAACAAAACAAAATCAATCTGCAATCTGTAAAGGGATCAATTCAAGCAAAGATGAAATGGGAAGCATGCAGATTAAAATCATCACCAAATGTAGTTTCAAAACCAAGCAAGCACAGATCCAATCAATGCAATGGAATTCAGGCTCCTGGAAATGAATTGCATCTGGATTGCTTTCTGCTTTTCAATTGAAGGTGAGTAAATCTATGCTTAAAGATAGTTTCTTCTTTTAAAAAAAAATAACCAAGCTATCAAGATTTGCAGAAATTAAAGTTTAATTTAAAATGTTGTTCAAATAAGAAAATCGAAACAGTGATTAATAACTAAAAAAATAACTGCTCTGTTCTTCCTTTTAGTAAGCAACATCACTATTTATAGGTTGTTTTAAATTTATCTATGCATAAGTACTGATAGAATTGAGTATGCTTGTTGACTGTTGTATGATGGATGTTCTGTGTACATTCTTGAATATGCATATAGGTGTGATGCAAATCTTCTAACAGACCTGTTTCTGTACTTAATTAGGATTTTTTTTTTAAAAAATACAAATCCATTTCCAGATGTTTGAACCTTAGTTAGAAATCATTATGTAAACAAATTGTGTTTGTTTAGCATAGATGTAGGTTTGTAAAATTTTAATTTAATTTAATTAAAATCTGTAACTCTGGGAAACAGTAGCAACTGATATATTTCTTTCCAAAAGTAAAATTACCAAACATCTTTAAATTATTCAAACAAGTTTAAAACTTTAATGCATGTTTAAAAACATGGATATTAAAACAAGCATCAAGTTTTAAATCTTCTGTGTTGTTAGAAATTTAAGACTGTGCAGAATTTGGGATTTTGGGGTATCAAATCATAAAATAAATTTTGGAATCTGGAATTCCTTCTGGAGGTGTAAGATTGACTGGAGAGAGTGGGGAAAATAAGGGGAAGATGGTCAGAGAATGAAGGTGATGACAGTAGGGTTTTTCATGTTTGATCCCTAGTTTTAATGTAGCAGAGGTCTTGTAACTGCCTGAACTCTGTAGTGATCCGAGTGTTGCCATATTTTAGGGTTTGGCAGTGGGGGTATAGGTGGAGCATTGGCCGGAGTTGGAGACCATAAGATGGTCGGAGTGGAGTGTCAAGAGGGTTGACAGGTTAGTGTGTACTTGGTGAAGTTTTCCAGGTTGCTTAATTTTGCTTGATTCTGATTTTCAAGCTACAGAGGATTTGTGATGGACATTATCAAGTTGAGGGATGGATGGCATCTTGGAGAGGTTGGTGAAGGTAGCTGGAAGTCGCCAGAGTAGTGGATTTGCACAGTGGAGATTGGACTCTGGTGAACTCTGGTGTGCAGGGTTTTGGGTGACTCGAAGTCACTCTAGTGCAGTTAGTGTTGTGACTCGAAGATGGAAGTGTTTTGACTCGAAGTGATTAGATGGTGGTTTCGGGTTTAGTTGAACAGGTTGTAACCTGAGTGTTGTGTTTTTTTTTTAAATCTGGGAAACTCAATTTTTTTTAAAAACAATGATTTAAATTCAAGTGTAGGTTTGAATTAAATTCAAGTAAGCTTATGAATTCCAAAGTTTAAAAATGATGAATTTAAATTTAAGTAAGATTTAAATTTAAATTTGAAAACAGTGGTAAATTAAGTTTCAAGTTTAGTGAATCCAGATTTTTATTTAAACCAGTTTTGTTTCTTTTTTAAAATTTTTTAAAGGGAGTTCAATTTTTAAAATAAAGATTCAAATTTAGGTGTAAGTTTGAATTAGATTCAAGAGTACTTTTGAATTCAAAGTTTAAAAATGAAAATTTTAAATTTTAAGCAAGATTTAAATTTAGTTTTGAAATCAAGTTTTAAGTATGATTTCAGTTTTACTTTGAAACCTGTTTGAGTCAAAACAGTTTTGAAAATTTTTAAATATTGGACAGAGAATATTTTTAAGTAGAATTTAAATATGAATATGATTTCAAATAAAGGTAAAAATTTAAAAGAATTCTTTCCTTTAAATATTTAAATAAAATTATGAAATGTTTAACTTTAAATTGAAAGTTAAAATAATTTATCTATTTTAAAAGACTTGATTTATTTTTAGTAAAATTAAGTAATTTAGATTTTTAAACTTTTCTTATATAATAATGATAGTTCTTTACCTTTAGGTTTATAAATTTATTTAAAATTTGGATAATTTTTAAATAGTTAAACATTTGGAATCTTAAATTTTTAAATAAAAGTTGAACTAGATTTTAGAAATGTATTATTTAAATACATTTTGAATATTAATTAAGTTATTAATAAGTAAATGAATTATTTTGGAAATAATTAAGAATTTACTTGTTTATTTGATTTTAAATAATAACTTAAATTAATTTATAATTATAAATGATTAATGAATAATTAATCTAAGATTAAATTCTCTTAAGAAAGTAATTAATGGAAATATTGGTAATTAAATAAGATAATTATCTAAGGATAATTAAATAGTTCATCAATATGGTTAATTTTGATAAATTAATTTAGTTTAATTAATTTAAGAAATAATTTAGTGATAATAATTACTTAATGTAATTTATGGAGCAGGATTTCTTAGAGAAGTTTTAATTGATAATTACTGGAATGTAATTAAGTAAAGGTGATTTATTTTAATAAAGTAATTTGGATAATTACTTTTGTAATTAATCAAGGATTAATTAATGAAGGTAATTAATTATTGGATAATTAATTTATTAATAAGTAATTAAGAGTAGTTAATTGCTGGATTTAAATATTAATCAAGGTGATTAATAATTGTGTTTTAATTTTAGATTAATTACTAAATGTAATTAATTTTTAATTGGATAATTAATTTAAATATTAATTAGAGATTATTAATTATTATAATTAATGATGTAATAAGAATTGTTTAATTAAGTAATAATTAATAAATTAATTGTAATTAATTAAGGATAAATATAATTAATTATAGTTAATTAATAAATTAAGTAATTAAATGTTAATTACTTATGAGTAAGCTTAATTAATTTTGTAAAATTAATTAAAGACTAATTACATATTGTAATTAGAGGGTGATTAATCAAAGGTGCTTAATCAAGTTAAATACTTAGTGGATGGTTAATTAACTGAGTTAATTAATTAATGGATATTAAGCAGGATTTATAGATGGATAATTAAGTTAATTTATTTTAAATTAATTAAAGATAGAAGTAATTAATTTAATTCATTTTAAATTAAATTATAAATGATGGATAATAAATCATTGCTTATGGATGATATTGATATACCTTTGGATGGTTGTGATCTCAGAAATGAGATGAGTAGTATCTATAGGATATGGATGCTTAGTTATAGTATAATAGACTATTTTGGTTGTGATGATTATCTGTTGTGATAATGTTATGGGTTATCTGTTATGATGAGAATATGTAGTTTATCTATCTGTGTGAAATAGATGCTAATGAAATGAGTTAATTGGTTAAAACCCTTAAGTACAACTTGGACATTAAAATGGCGTTTGGTTTCGGTGAGACCGGGATCGGGTTTCCATATTTGGATATCCGAAAACCACATCGATTCCAATTTAAACGTTAGGTCGTTAATCCAAGTGGAGCAAGTGAAGACTCGAGGTGTAAGGGCTATACGTCGGTATAACTCTGTGGGTGATTCCGTAATGAGTTTGACGGAATAGTACTTATAGGTTCGAGATGGTGGTTTAGAGTGCAAGGATTATCGTCGTTAACCCTGAGGGTGATTCCAATACGAGTGTAACGAGATAATGCCTTCGGTTTCGTTCGAACCCGGAACGAACTTGTATGGATTGAATGCTTTCAGAACATCGTCAGGTGGACGATGAGCATTCTAAGATAAATGTGTTCTATAAAGGTAATCGTAGCCTCAAGCCTCATCAACCGGGAATGGCTAAAACAGGGGAGGTGCAGCAAGGCTTCGTGGGTAGCCCCTACTTGAGAGTGAGATTTACCCGTCTAGAGGTCCCTTTTTATTCGGCTGTGTGGACGGTTGTGAGCTCCAACTGTCGGGGTGGTCTTGTTCGGAACTGTTCAGTAAGGAATGGGTCCGGCCTTGTGTTGCAGGGGAGCGGGCGTACTCCTCGGTACGGTGATCTAGGCCACGTACTGTGACGGACGGTACCCCAGTAGCCCTGCCATTGATGGAATCCAAAATCCAATAAGTGCCTGTACGGTTTTGATTGTGCCCAACTATGTTGGAACGTGAGATGTAAGCATTCCAGCTATTTCTGTATTTTATTTTGAAAACCCTAGACACTATTATAATATCACTGGATTTCCTCTCAAATGCTTTGGTTAGCGTAAGGTAAAAACTTTGCCATGTTTATGTGTGGGAAATCTTACGTGATACCTTCTGTTTTCAAAGGATTTTCTAAAAGTTAAGCAACTTTTAAACCTGTTTACTCACACCAGACCCCTATCTGACCCAAGTGTTTATTTTCTGTTTTATTAAACTCTTGGGTACTCATATTACGTATGAGTAGTCAAGTGATTCAGGATTGCTTTGACGAGTTCTGGAGGAGATAATGGAGCAGGAGGCTTCAGCGTGTAGATATATATATATAGTGGTTCCGCTGTCTTTGAGTTGTATCTGTTTTCCTCTGATGTTCTTGAATTGTAATCCCTAAATAGATGTTTATAACTGTCTAGTTTGTGTTGTATTGGCTGTAAAACTCTGATGTATATGATACTATGTAAAGTATTATGTGATATAATATAATTTATTCGTTCCGCTGTGAGATTCTGATGTTGTCTGTTTCTTTCTTTTCTTTCTTTTCTCTTTTCTATCCCTTTCTTTCTTCTTAGCGATGCGACTTCCTGGAGTTTGGAAGTTGGGTCGTTACAAAAGTTTTTATAACTCTTGTTTGAATTTCTAAAGAAATTTTCTAAATATATTGTCTTGAGTAATGTATGATAAATATCAACACTCATCACCTTTTCAATCACTATTTATCTTTTTGATAATTAGCAGGGAGTCGGATTATTCAAAATTGTCATTTAAAATCAAACAATTTTTTTTTTAAATGACTAATCTGAAAATATGGTCAAAAATGATTTTCTCGAAGGGGTTATATGATAAAAATTTCTGCTATTTGAAAATTATTTGAATCGAAAAATATGCAGATATTTTCTTAAAAATACGATGCAGTTACTAAAAATCACGTTCAACTAGTAAGTTTTCTATCAACTAGATTACCAGTGTGATCTGCATCTGAATTTCTCTTTCACTCCAAATTATCACTAATTGAATTTGATAGACCAGACCATGAAGTATGCACCAAAAAACTTCAAACTCAATTTTAACAGCAATTTAAATGACATTCTCTTGAATTTGAATTGAAGCCGTGTAAATAATCAGAAACTGTGAATATAGAGTTAACCGTATTATAACCAAATGTATTATCATCCAACAAACACTATTTTTAATCTAAACTAATATATATATGAAGTAATTCAAAGAATCTAGAGATTTTTATAGTGTTTTTGGCATAAGAATATAATTGGCCAAAATTTTTGAATAAGTCAGAATCAAAATCATCATTATTTCATCATCTCATTATCGGCTGATTTTACTTAGATTATGGTGCAGATTATCACATTTAATATATCGTTCAAATAAATATACCATTACCTATTTTACCTTTACGATATTTTTCGTTGTTGTCCATTGTGATTCTGTCACCTTTATACTAGGCTAATGAACTTTTCTTTGTCGCCCGTTATGTTTCTTGAATAGCCAAAATCCAGAGAACACTGTTGTTGTTCCTTAGCCTGCCACCACACCTACACGGGAAAAGATTTTTATGACCTATTTGTTTTTATAGATCCATGGCTGTTAGTGGCAGAATATTTAGAAAAATAATTTTGTGGAGACCTAAAACTATTTATATATGTTCCTTTTGGCACCCAAATTTGTTTAACTTTGAGAGATTTTATATTTGTGCCTTTTGGAACCCAAAGTGGTATAGTTTTCACGTGTTTGGCTTTATACCATCAACTATTTTGAGTGTGTCCAAATTCTCTACAAATTGTGCACGTTGAATTGACTTGATTAAATTCATTTCTAGCTTTTCCAGTTTGATTATATTCAAGTCCTTGTCTAACTATATTAACAGTTTGTTTTCCTAATAGCATATTCAACGATTTTTCACTTTCTGAAAATTTATCTAAAGTCATCGACAGTTGTTGGACTTGTGTTTTGAGAGATTCATTTTCGTTTAATAATTGTGTGCACTTTTAATAGAATTTTCTCTCCTAGTATTTTCACTCTCTTTCAAAATTAGAATTTCATTTTCAAGCGATTTTATATTAATTTCTGATTTTTTAATTTCCTCTTCGAATGTTGGACACTTATCACACTTAGGGATCCTACTTTGATAGGTTTTAACTAATTGGTCAAGTTGTTTATTTAAATCTATCAAAGTATCTTTTTGTGATTCAAGTTTGGCATATTTTTCCCTAAGTCGTTCAAAATAGCCATTCACTTCGTGGAAATATATAAGTAATCCGAATGAGAAAGTTTTGATACCTCACTTGGCTCGTCATCATCACTGTCCATTATTTCACTATGAAGACACATGTCTGCTTTCTCACTCTCACTGTTAGTACTTTGATTATCTTCATCACTTGTATTCCATGTGGCTGTAAGACTTCTTCTTTTTGATTTCTTTTCAAAGTCACGTCGATTTTGAGGACAATTGGGCTTGATGTGTCCGGGTTGGTGGCACTTATGACAGATGATTTTTTGCTGTTCTGTGTTATTTAAAACTTTGATTATTCTGCCTTTTATTTTTTGATTTAGAGCTGGGTTTCTGTATCTGCGGTTCCACCTTTTTAATTTCTTTATTACCATTGCCAACTCTGCTGCTCCATCATCATCGTCATCATCACTTTCAGTTATTCCTTTGAGAGCTATAGATTTCTTTCGAGTATCTCCTCCTTCACGCTCTTTCTTGAATTTCATTTCTAGCTCATAAGTGGTGAGATTTCCAATGAGTTCTTCGACTTTCATTTGTTTCAAATCTTTGATTCTTGAATGGCAGTCACTTTGGCTTCAAAACTTCGTGGAAGGACTCAGAGGATTTTTCGGACTATCTCCAACTCTGTATATGATTTTCCAAGAGCTTTTGATTTGTATATGATATTGGAAAGTCATCCACGCATCTCTTTGACATTTCCTTTGCCATTGTGAAATTCTCGTATTCGCTGCTTAGAATGGCAAGGCGAGATTCTTTGACTTGAGATGTTCCTTCGTGAGTCACTTCTAGTATGTGCCACATTTCCTTCGCAGTTAGACAATGTGAGACACGATTAAATTCAAATTGATCTAGTGAACAGATAATAGAATTCATAGCTCTAGCATTAGCATTTTGTAATTTATTTTCTAGCTCTGTCCATTGATCCATTGGTTTATCTATTTCCTGATTATCTACAATTATAGTGGTGCTCTATAACCTTTCTCAACAATGTTCCAAGCGTCAATGGTTTTCAGAAAAAATTTCATTCTATTTTTCCAGTAGGCGTATTCACCATTGAACATTGGTGGTCTAACTACGGACTGACCCTCAGCAAAAGCATTATTAAAAGAAGCCATTTTAAAAATTCAACTTTTTAAAACAAAAAGTGATTTTGAAAAAATCAAAATTTTAAAACCAAAAATCGACTTCTATTCCTAGCTCTAATACCACTTGTCGGATCGATTTCACCTTAGAAGGGGGTGAATAGGGTGATGCTGATAATTATAAAAATTAATTGCGAAAGCTTATAAAATTATTTCAACATAGATAAATCAGAAATATAGTAGCACAGATAATAGCAGAAAATAAATGCAGATATAGAACGACACATAATTTACCCAGCTTCGGCAAAACCCTGCCTACGTGCTGCCCCCAAGGTTTCTACTATAAATTAAGTAGTCACACGCTTACACACGTAAACTCGCGACACCCGCTACTGACTAACCTAACTCTACGCTCAAAACCTTGCCACAACTCAGCCACTAAGTTTTGAATTCTCAAACTACGCCACGTAGTTTGTCCCCTAGTCACACGACTAGAAATTACAACGGTTTAAAATTGAAATACAAATTTAAAACAATTTAAAAACAAATAAACCCTTATTTAAAAACAATAGCCCTTATAAAATAAAATGGACGGCCCTTTTCTCTTTTTATAATTTTGTGGCCCGTTCCTTAATCGAGATAATGGCGGCTCTGTTCTTTTCTTTGTTCGATCAAAATTGGGGCTTTCGTATAATTCGAAGAAGTCGATTCTGATTGATCGATTGAATAGATGATTTGGCGTCGCTTTTCTGTCAATCGACGGTCTCCGTGATTTGCTTCGACTGCTTGAATTTAATTGAATTCGAGATGACTTCGGTATGTGATTTTTGCTCTTTTTCTTTTCTGATTGAATGCTTGATCTCGATTGCCTTTTTCTTTCTGGTTTTCAATACTTGAACTCGATGGTTTTTCCTTGCCGATGATGTTATTTATATATGATTCGATGCCCTTGAATTTTGTTTGTATCCATTTACTTGAATTCGTCACTTGAATATTCTTAGCCATTTGATTTTGTTTTAATGCTATATATACGTTCTGACTTGTTCATATCGAATAATTCCATTTACTTCAGTATCACGGTTTTGATTTCAAACCGGTCGATCTTTCATTGATCGTTATGGTAGTGACTTTCCTATTTTACTTGGCTTTGATTTTTGACTTTTTCAATTTGTATAATTAATTTGATTTCTTACTTGGTCATCACGTCACTGTTTTGATTCCGTGGCCACAACGGCTTGATTTGTATTCTACTTCGGTCATCTGGTTTTGTGAATGCGACTCCATGACTTGACATCCCATTGCGTTGACATTGAATTGCAGTGACTTTACTTGATTTGAACTGTGCCTTCTCTGGTTCATTGGTCTACATTGTCATGATTTGAAATCTGGTTCGTAATATTTATGCGCTGCATATTTTTGTTGAGACTATTTTCTTTATGACTTACTTCGGCCCTTATGTTTTTGACCTGCAGCTTGAACTTGCTATGCACATGCTTCACTTGTTTACCGAACTGTTGTATTACTTTGTTGATTTCAGCCACTTTATTTGTCTATGTGATTCCATGACATGATAATGTTTTCAGCCATCACCGTTGCACTGATATTGTCTCTGCTGCATATATATATTCCTGTGTTATGCATTCTGTTGTCTGGTGGCATTTGATCTTGATGTTGTACTTCACTGTGTACATTTGTCTGTAGTATGGTCATGGTTTTGAGGTCTCTGATTCAACTTGGTCATGCCATGCTTTAGCTTGATTGCTCTGGCCTGGTTCATCTTATTGTCTTGTTCATTGTTTCATTTGGTATGCTTGCATTGTCTCGGTTCTGATTTCTTCATGACATGTATATGTATACATATATGTTTGTGAGAGAATAACTACTACATCCATACTTGAGGTTGTATCACCATATGTACACATATGTTGTTCACTTGATCTTTTGCTTTTCGCTGATCTATTTATTATCATTTGCCCTTGTGCACTCATATAGCTGATTGCATCTATAGTGTACTGATTGCATACCTGTATATGGTAGCAGTGACTTGAACTGTTAGTCTTCACCGCAACCATATTGAACTAAACCCTGTTGAGAATGTCTTGACTATTTTCTTGTTCCTTCGAATGTTTCTGAACCGAGTCTGCACTGTGCATTGTCTTTGAGCATTGCTGAGTTTGTTTCTTTGTGTTTGAGATAATGGCAGCATTCGATTGTTGCATTTTGTAGTTGCTGTTAGCTTTGGGTTTCACTGACTACACATGTACATGCTTGCATCTTTGAATTTTGGTTAGATGGTACTGTCCAGACCTGACCTTGTTTGATTTCTTTGCATTGCTGTCTTGATGTTTCAGCAGCCATCATGTACATGCTGCGTCGTGACATCATCTGACATGCATTTGGATTTGTTTTTCGAATTACACTTGAGTTGAATCCAGGTTATAGCTCGGATTTGACCTTGTGCTGAAAGTTGTGACATTATTTTATTGCACTTGAGTTGAATCTGGTATATTTGATTTGACATGTGCTCACCTGTCCTTGTAAATCAATCAAGTGTATATTTCGGTGTTCACGACCTTGTGTCATATATAGTGATGCACTGTGTATGTCACAAGCTGTTCGTGTATGATGGATCCAAAATTAAATGATGACGAACAACCCAAATAACTGAGGCAAATATTATTTTCAAAATCTACATTTTATTTTATACTACAAAAATATTTTATTTTCAATTTTACTGCGTCAATATATATTTTTTGCAGATTTCTCAGATGCTGGATTCACATTGGAATAAAGTTGAAGATCAGTACGAGTTGAGTGAATGAGTGATATGTAGTGAGGTGCAATGTGAATTGTAATTTAATCAAATTTGTATTGTAATTGAAATTGTATATAGTGAGAGCTTGAAATTTGTACTATTCAAAAATTATAATATTTGTTTGGATAAAATTTCTATTTGAATTAAAATTCTGTGTAATATTTGTTTGTATAAAATTTCTGTTTGAATTCAAATTCTGTGTTATTTATTTTATTCAGCAAATATTTATTTAATTTATGAAAAATAAAATAGTACATTAACAAATACATTTAAATGAATACATATATGTTTATTATCATCAAACAAAAGTCATATAATCGCATATTCAACATAGCTCAAGGGATAAGAAAACAAAATATAAAACATTTTATATTCACTAACAAATATGCGCTTATATATAATACACTCAGACTCAATCTAGGGTGCTACTGTCCTTATCTATACTAAGTACACATCAAAGCTTAGGAATATACAAAATCTAAGCTCTGGTACCAAATGTAACGTCCCGAATATCTGTACGCTTTGAATCGATAATAAACCACACATGCTCGACCCAAAAAGCACAGATTGACGGAAAGTCAAGAGAAAGAAAAGAAGAGAGAAGAAGAGAAGAGAAGAAAGCGAGAAGATAGAACCAAACAGAACAATACAGAATCTCACATCGCAGCGGAAAATATATAATATCATATCAATGATCTTTACAAAATAGAAACTGTATATTTACAAATAATCAGAGTTTAACAATCAATCAATAGTTATCAGCTTGAACAGTTACAATAACATGTCCACACAATTGCCGATAATATACAACAACAAATAAAGATCGGCGGATAATCAATAATAAAAACAGATACGCGTATACGAAATTAAGATCTCCAGCTCTCCTGCTGAAGCTCCAAAGGCATCTAATCCAGACCTGTAAATATACTCGGTCTGACCCGAGCATTGAAAGGGAAGAACGCCTGGATCAGTCTGGTAAACCATCATGAGAAACACACTCGACTGAATTTATTAAATTAACAAACTTTTCCTTAGTTTTCAAAAAAAAAAGTATCTCGTAAGACACGTCCACACATAAACACGGACATGTTTTTACCTTACGATAACTAAAACATATCATATCAAATCTCGTGTTATATTATAGTAGTGTCTACTATATACAAATAATATTAATCATAGCCGAAATTGTTACATTGATTAAATTCCAGCATATATCCCAATTGGGTAATACAATCAAAATGGCAAGTACATAATGGAGTTTGGATTTCCATACAAATGACCAAGTGACGGGACTACCTTCCGACAGTACATCTCTAGAAGAATGTACCGAGAAACCATCATAAAGTTTCTCTACCAACACAAGACCGGCCCACCTCTATAACTAAATGGTACCGAATATGTCATCCTCCGGTCGTGACGACCTTTATCGACGGCCTTCTAGCATACAAACCATAATAATCAGATACACAACATCATAGCCTGTAAAGATATATCTAGAAAACGATGATCATATCCTAATGGGAATGACCCACTTAGCCCTGCTGCATCTAATCCTGTTTTGGTCATTTCTGGTTGATGAGGCTAGAGGTAACGATTACCTTTCACAAAGCACAATCACATCACTTAGAATGCCACACGTCCATTTTCGTTGAATACTAATTACCTTCCACAATAATACAACCCTTAAGCTCATACGTCTCAAGGAGGGTGTTAAGCTAAGAGAAGCTGCCTTCTCTGCCACCACTAATGTATGTTTGTACAAACCAATGTACGTAATCTGTAGAAATGCAATGTCAGACAAACATCCATACAAGTTGTCCAGGAACAGGACAAACCGAAGGTACTTTCCTACCACATCCTGTCAGAAAATCCCTAGCATTAGTAGCGAATAGTCCTTGCATTGGATATTTCATAAATGAAGAGAGCACTGCTACTGGATGTATATTGGGATTTTAAGCCCAAACGATCAACAAGAAGTCCCCCACTGTGAAAATTCAGAATATCAATATCATCACAAAGCAACCTGCACAATACATTAGTCCGAAGTGGTTTTCAGATAAATCTGATCCCGGTCTCTTCGCAACAACGCAAAAGCGTTTCTCAACCTCATACAGCAACTAAGTCTCATAGACTTATCACGTCTCCAACTTTCAACCTGCTATCCTTCAGGCCAAGAAGGAATCTCGATAGATTGGAGTAATACTCCGCACTATACGAATCAACATCCTCAACATAAATGATAATCAAGCCTACACAGAAGGCAACGTACTAAGTGTACGACTAAATAGTTCCCACATCAAGTCGAGAAACTAAAATTTGTCCAAGTTTGATAGTTAGTTATTTAACTATCAAAACAAACAAACAAATATTCAGCACCATAGCAATCACTAGTCCCTTTTTATTAATCTTCTATTAATTTAAATCATTTGCCAAATATTCAGTTCAAATTATCTTTAAAAAGATATATTTCAAACCATTTCAACTTTTCAATATTGGAAAACATTTCCATATACTTATTTAATAATAAGTAATTCACAAATCAATTTATTTTCATCACTTAGAAAATATTATATATACTTAAATCACGATTAAGTATATATTTTATTCTTTTAAGGAAAATGTTCTCTTTAAACATATTTATTTGGGACAAAACGAATGTTCCGTAAAACATCGTTACGACAACCCAAAATCATTAATATAGGGATTCGAAAATAAGATAGATATATAAATTCCAAATACTATACAAAAACATTTCCTTTCGAAAATCATTTACTATAAGAACAGTGTTATAGTCCATCATTTCCTTATTTCTCGAAAACGTCTATTTCAACAATGAATGTTGAAATCTATGGTTTCGATCCTTGACACATTTTTGAAACATCTTCAAATCTTTTTAAATCCATTTAAATTATCACATCCAAAATATTTATTTAATTCAAAAGGTTATTCACTTTGCAAAGCATATCATTTTATTCAATGTATTATTCACTATGCAAAACCGTGAATATAGTTCATTTACCAAATTCAATGTTTCTACACATTTATTTAAAGATTATCCACTGTCCAAAATTGTGAATATAATTCCTAACCAAACTATTTATTATTACAACATTTAATTTAAAGGATAATTCGCTGTCCAAAATCGCGAATATATCTCCTTTAATAAACCTCTATCTTTAATTTATCAAATTCAATTGATTTTGGATTTATAAAACAATGTTTATAAATCACATTTATATTTTATAAAAACTTCAATACACAAAATTCCTTTATTAACCAATTCCATTTATAACTCAATTACATGCCAAAATCCAATTTATAAGTTAATTGCTTATAAACTATTTATTTCCAAAATAATTCTTTTTATAACTGGTTAGTTACAAATCTATAAATCATATTTACTTATACAATCCATTTATAACCTTATTTTAACTCTTACAAGGTTCCTTTATAATCCCATCATTTTGATTTATAAAGTATCCATTTCATAAATCTTATATACATACTAATTATAATAATTCAAAAACCTCAAATTAAATAAACTTATTCTTTTAATAATTTACAATTCATTATTAAAACTTTTATAACTCCACAAATCATACTTAAGTGTTATTTCACAAAAATCATAATTTTTGTAGCAATAAAAATTATAACTTCTATTTATTTAAAATAAATTCATTCTTAACAATTTAAAAATTCAATAAATCATTTATCTTCAAAATCACTTTAAAATCTTTTAAATTCGAAATCTTTACTTTAACATCTTTAAAACTCCAAAAATATGCCCAATGCTACAACAGCACCAAATACAACAATCACGGCATCTATATTGTCATATATCATATGATAACATCATATATGTCAATAACTGTAAATAAATCAACAGTGGAGGAATCCAATTGCATCCCTCCAACCTGTCACCTGCAACAAATATACATATTAGAATATGTGTACAATGTCCGCTTCAAGGCAGACGCGCATACAAAGGGTCATCCGCTCATATACACGGGAACGTATAGGGTCATCTGCTCCACTAGGCAGGAATATATCCAAATACCAATCAATATATCATATTTCATCCAAACAATCATCAATCATCATATAATAAATTAACTCTCACTTATATAAAAATATCAGTAAGTCAGAAAGAGTGAGTTGTACTCACTATGCTTATAGTCGCTATTTCAGCGTTTTATTCCGAATAAAATTAAACGACCGTTTAATTTTACCTAAAATTTACACTAGCTCCAATCAACTCCAAACATACTCCATCACGTAGTGCTCGTCAATATGGTTCCAATGCAATTCGTTTCGTGCGAAATGGACCTCGTATGAAAAAGTTATAACGTTATAAAGTTTATACGATTTTTATATATAATAATTTCACAATTTTCTACTAATTTTAAAACCTTCACTTGCATCACGACCGTTTGTTTCAAACAAGCAGATCTAGCCGATCGGGCCATCTTCTTCATCACGTTCAAAAACGCGACCACGAGACCCAACAGCCGCCACTTTGCCCTAATGCTCGTGCCAACTACGACGATCTTGAAGATGATCGGAGGCCATCGCCTTGAAGCCTGTAACGACCCAGAATTTCAGTCATTTGAAATTCATATATTTAATTGATTTTAAATATGCACAAGTAAATTTTATGAGACGAATAACTTATATTTCGAATATAAGGATTTAATTGGATAACTAAATTGATAATTTAATATTTGAAATTGTTAAAATAATTGTAAATTGGATTTAAAATGAATAAAAAATGATTTGTAAAGTGATATAAAATCATATTTGAATTGGAATGATGTTAGAGAACTTTTAAAATTGAATTAAAAGTCACTTTGTAGAAATTGAATATTTTAATATTTAATTGGCGAGTGAAAATGGTCATTTTTCAAACAGTCTCAGATTTCGACGAAACCAGTTTCATCGGATCCATAACGTTAAATTATTGTATGGTTTCAAATTTCGTGTCAATTGGACTTACAGTTTGTCCGGGGCAAGCTAAAACGCGTAGAAATATGTTTAAGTGAATTTTAAATTTAAATAGTCGATTTGGAAAACTTTCTTTCAAATACGATCGAATTGGCTCCCGATATATATTCCATTGCGTTCGGAATAGGGGTAAAACATTATAAACGCTAGGCGGCAAGCTTCGTTTCGAGTTCGGGAAAATTTCGGATGAATAGTGTTTTGGAATTTTCTATATAAGGACCTCAACATTCACATTTGCAAACTAAAAACCTAAGGTTTCATTTCAATGCCTAATGCAGCGCACTATGATTGTGTTAGGTCGTTTGGCTTGAGTCGTTCTTGACCTAGGCTTAGCGAGCTATGGAATAGAGAGTTAAGAGAGAAGGGAAATGCAACGCTACATGCCAGCAACCTATGCTTTGAGTCGCGTAACGAGTTATGACCTAACGAGCTAACTCTAGCAAGTATGCCGCGCAACAACGTAACAAGATGAAACGCAGTGACCTAACGAGTTAAGTCTTAAGTCGCATGAAGGGGTTAGGTCGCTCAGGTCTTATGTCGCTCAGTTTTCTTAGGTCGCTCCAGATGTTAAGGCGCAAGTCGCATGAAGCTGATTTTCTTATGTCGCTAAAGTTGATGTTGCTGAAGCTTAGGTCGCTCAAGTTTTATGTCGCATGATGTTGTGCTGCAGAGTACTGTGTCGTATGTCGACTTGTGATAACTCGTAGGTCGTGTGATATAAGTCGCATATGGTGTAATGTCGAATATGTTGTATATATTGAGTCGCATGTATGTTGGTATGTTGTATGGTGCTAAGTCGTAAATCATGATGTAAGTCCTTAGGTCGTAAGTCGTTATTGTTGTAACTCGTGTTGTATATGTTGTTGTTGTAACTCGTTTATTTTAGGTCGTTGAGGTTAGGTCGCGGCGTTAGGTCGTAGGTCACGAGTACCTGTATGTGTTGGTCGTGAATACTGTGCTGTGTTGTAAATTCTCTATAAGTAGCGGGTGAGTTGTATCATTTGGTAGTTGATTTTTGAATAAACTTTTGTTTGAGTGCTTTGTGCCTCTTCTAAAAATTGGAAATTGGATGTTATCTCCTTTCTCCATTTTCGGTTATTCAAGTGCGCTCGAATCAACGATTTTGAAGCCGGTTCACGGAGTGCGCGAGATCAACGTCGAAGAATCATAGATCTTCTAGCACGGTATCGTGCGCGATCAACGTGTTAAAGATAGCTAGAATCCGGTATCTCGCGAGATCAACAGATTTGTGCATTTATCTTTGGTATCATTAATCCATCAATCCATATTTGATTCGTTCCATTGTTGTTTGTTGTTGTTGCATCACTTGGCGACAACAATTTGTTAATCCGCTGCGTCAAGTTTGGTATCGGAGCCAGACTTAGCCAATCATAGCTAAGCCGAGCCTATTGGGAGCCGAGTTGAAGTGTTGGAGTTTGAGCCGAGTATAGAAGTTGGATCAAGGCCGAGAGTTATAGAAGTTGGAGCCGAGTCAAAGTAGTTACAGCCGAGCCAAGCTAAGTGCAGGCCGAGAGAAGTCAAGTTCAGATTTGAGTTAAGGTTGTGCTAGTTGAAGTGTGTGTTTGGATTTGTTGAAGATTCGACAATGCCTCCGAGACGTGCTAATCGATTTCAAAATATTGAAGATGTGTATCGAAGACAAGAAGCTGAGCAAATGGAACAACGTATCAATGAAAAGTTCGATGAAGGTATTGGGAAGTTAGAGAAATTGATGAATGACATGAATCAAAGTCAAAGGAGAAGATCACCAATCTCGAACCACGGAGGAAATAGGGTTTCGCCATCGGTTTCGGAAGCGAGGAGGGTGTCACCACAATCCCATCGAGATCGAAGAGAATCATCAGTTTTTATGAGGCAAGAACATCATAAGTATCGAGGTGAAGAGAGAAGAACTTATCATGGATTTGAAGATGATCCGTATCATGATGCCGAAAGTCATGATAAAAGGGACATGCATGATCGTAGATATGAAGATGGACGAGATCGATATCGACATACATATGATTTTGAGGAATATGGTGATAGAGGAAGTATTCATGATGGAGATTAAGGCCAAGTGCGAAATCGATATATTGATTCAGAGAATGATCGTAAATGGGAGTCGGGGATGAAAACAGAGATTCCAGAATTTAAAGGAGGAATGATAGCGGAAGAGTTTCTGGATTGATTATCAAATGTTGAAGAAATTTTTGACTTCAAGGAAGTACCCGAGCATCGTATAGTTAAGTTTGTTGATACACGATTGAGGGGAAGAGCTATGGCATGGTGGCAACAAACTAAACTTACACGGGAAAGAATGGGAAAGTCGAAGATTGTTTCATGGAAAAAGATAAAGAAGTTGATGAAGGCTACTTTCTTGCCTTATAATTATCAGTCTCTTATGTATCAGCGCTTACAGAATTTGAGACAAGGGACAAAGTCGGTAAATGATTATGCAGATGAGTTTTATCAACTGATTGCTAGAAATGATATCATGGAGACGGAGGAACAGTTGACATCCAGATTTGCGGGAGGATTAAGAATGCAAATTCAGGATATGGTGAATATGTTTGATCCAAGATCCGTTGCTAAAGCACACCAGAAGGCTCTAGCTTGGGACAAGCAAGGTAGAAGAGGAGGTGGTGTGTTTACGAATTCTAACAACCAGAACAAGGGTGCTAGTAGCAATACTAATGTTTCTAAGGCTGTTAGTAAACCGGTTGTCAATGAAGTTGCTAAGACCAAGGTCAACAACAATTTCAAGTGTTATAACTATCAGGAGTTTGGTCATAAGAGCAATGAATGCCCGAAGCCTAAGAAGCGAGCGATGGTTGCTGAGATTGAGGATGAGGATGCAGAAATAGAATGTTCCAATTCACCACAAGTTAAGGAGGAAGAAGAATTATTGACTAGAGACGAGGGATATTCTTTAATGATGAGGAGATCTTGCTTGACACCAAAGCAGGAAGAAGAGACTAGTTGGTTGAGGAGTAATATCTTTCAGTTAACGTGCACTATTTTGGTAAGGGTTTGTAAGTTTGTTATCGATGCAGGAAGTTGTGATAACATCATCTCTACAGAAGCTGTAAAGAAGTTAGCGTAAAGACAGAGAAGCATCCCAAACCCTACAAATTAGCTTGGTTGAGGAAAGGTGGAGAAGTGAAGGTTAGTCAAAGAGCTTGTGTAACTTTTTCCATTGGAAAGAAGTATAAGGATGAAATTTGGTGTGACGTGGTAGATATGGATGTATGTCATTTGTTGTTGGGGAGACCATGGCAATTCGATAGAGCTGTGCAACACGATGGAAGGACCAACTGCTATAGTTTCATGTTCGAGGGCACTAAAATCACTTTAGTTCCTAAAAAGCGACAACAAAATGAAAGCAAGTTGGAGGAAATCGAGGAATTAAAACTCTGTTATCTTTGAAGGAGTTTGTCAAAGAAGTAGAGGATGGGCCTGAAGTATTTCTATTGATTGGACGTGAAAGTGGTGAAACGGTTGAAATTCCTGAGGAAGTTAAACCAGTGTTGAAGGAATTTGAAGATGTATTTCCTGAAGAATTAC
The DNA here is from genome assembly GCA_030765085.1 of Allium cepa. Lineage (NCBI taxonomy): Eukaryota > Viridiplantae > Streptophyta > Magnoliopsida > Asparagales > Amaryllidaceae > Allium > Allium cepa. The sequence continues at coordinate 788,824,963 of CM060929.1, forward strand.
CAAAAGAGTTACCATCGTTGAGAGACATACAACATCAGATTGATCTTGTTCCGGGAGCTGTGTTGCCACATAGACCACGCTATAGGATGAGTCCAAAGAGCACGAAGAGTTGAGAAGACAAGTGGAGGAGTTACTTGAACAAGGGTGCGTACAAGAAAGTTTAAGTCCTTGTGCGGTACCAGCTTTGTTAGTACCAAAGAAAGATGGAACTTGGAGAATGTGTACAGATAGTTGAGCACTAAACAAGATTATAGTGAGGTACAGATTTCCGATGCCAAGATTGGACGGTTTGTTAGATCAGTTAAACGGAGCAGCTATCTTTTCAAAGATTGATCTAAAGAGTGGGTATCATCAGATTCGAATTCGACCAGGGGATGAATGGAAGACCGCATTCAAGACGCGGGAAGGGTTGTATGAATGGCTGGTCATGCCATTTGGTCTTTCGAATGCACCTAGTACTTTTATGCGAGTGATGAATCAGATCTTTCGACAGTTTATTGGAAAGTTCGTAGTGGTATACTTTGATGAAATATTGATATACAGTGGAAGCACAGAAGAACATCTACAGCACTTGCGGGAAGTGTTGATGATACTTCGTCAGGAGCAATTTTACGCGACAACAAAGAAGTGCATGTTCATGACACGCAGTGTTTTGTTTTTGAGGCATGTGTTGTCCAAGGAAGGTATTCATGTGGATCAAGGGAAAGTTGAAGCAATCAAGGATTGGCCATAACCCAGGACTGTAACTGAAGTGAGAAGTTTCCATGGGTTAGCATCATTCTACCGAAGGTTTATTCCACATTTCAGTAGCGTGATGGCACCAGTGACAGATTGTATGAAAGGAAAGCAGTTTGTGTGGACTGAGGAGGCTGATTTTGCGTTCCAACAGATCAAGACACTCTTGGCTACGACACCGATTCTTAGATACCCGGATTTTCAGTTGCTTTTTGAGCTAGATACTGATGCGTCTAAGGTTGGAATTGGTGGAGTATTAAGTCAGAAGGGTCGTCCAATTGCTTATTTTAGCGAGAAACTTTCTGGAGCCAAGACAAGATACAGTGCCTATGACTTGGAGTTCTATGCTATTGTCCAAGCCATAAAGCATTGGAGACACAATTTGTTTCATAAAGAGTTTGTGTTGTATACTGATCATGAAGCATTGAAGCACTTGCAGGGACAGGATAAGATTGCAGCCAGGCATGCTTCATGGATCGCATACTTGCAACAGTTTACATTTGTCGTAAAGCATAAGTCGGAAGTTACAGACAGATGGATTGAGTAGAAGAAATCATTTGTTGACTACGATGAGAGTTGAAGTGACGAGGTTTGATGTACTTCCAGAATTGTTTGTTGAGGATCCTTACTTTGCTAAGATTGTAGATGAAGTCGAGAAAGGGAAGACAGATGAGTATGTGTTAGTGGATGGTTTTCTATTCAAAGGAAATCGGTTATGTATACCAGAGTGTAGTTTGCGGATGAAGGCTGTGAAGGAATTGCATGAAGGACACGTGAGAAGAGATCGTACTTTGCAGTTGATTTCTCAATCATATTTTTGGCCTACCATGAGGAAAGAAGTTGGAAGGTTTGTGCAGGGATGTCATATATGTCAAGTTTCCAAAGGGACAGCTACGAATGCAGGGTTGTATATGCCATTGCCCGTGCCTACTAAACCATGGGTTGATGTTAGCATGGATTTTGTTTTGGGTTTGCCAAGAACTCAACGAGGGAATGATTCTATATATGTTGTGGTGGATAGATTTTCGAAGATGGCACATTTCATAGCTTGTAAGAAGACCGTCGATGCAGTCCATGTTGCTCAATTGTTCTCTAAAGAAGTTTATCGACTACATGGGCTACCTGAGACCATTGTTTCTGACCGGGATACTCGATTTCTAAGTCATTTTTGGTTGAGTCTGTGGAATATGGTTGGAACTAAGCTGAATTTTAGTAGCGCCTATCATCCACGAACGGATGGGAAAACAGAAGTGGTGAACTTATCTTTGGGAAACTTGTTGAGATGTCTTGTGAAGGATAATATGAAGAGCTAGGATGTGAAGTTATGTCAAGCTGAGTTCGCACACAATTATGCCGTTAGTCAAAGTACTGGATTCTGTCCATTCCAAGTAGTATATTCAGCAATTCCGAAGGGACCATTTGATTTGTCGATAATTCCACATCAGAAAGGGGTTGTTAAACGAGCTTGTGATTTCGTGAATGAGTTGCAAGAGTGTCACAGGATTGTTCATGAGCAATTGCTTAAGTCAAATGAGAAGTATAAGCAACAGGCAGATAAGAAGCGAAGGAGTGTGGACTTCAAAGAACGTGATTTTGTTTACGCAGTATTGACGAAAGATCATTTCCCAGTTGGAACTTACAACAAATTGAAAGCTCCAAAGATTGGTCCAGCAGAAATCTTGAAGAAGATCAATGATAATGCTTATCAGTTAAGGTGCCGGATCCGACGTTTTTAACGTCAAACACTTGATTCCGTATCATGAGGATAAGCGTCTTGAAGAAGAGGAAAGTGTGAATTCGGGGTCGAATTCTTGTCAACCGGGGGAGGATGATGCAGCGCACTATGATTGTGTTAGGTCATTTGGCTTGAGTCGTTCTCGAACTAGGCTTAGCGAGCTATGGAATAGCGAGTTACGAGAGAAGGGAAATGCAAAGCTACATGCCAGCAACCTATGCTTTGAGTCGCGTAACGAGTTACGACCTAACGAGCTAACTCTAACAAGTATGCCGCGCAGCAACGTAACAAGATGAAACGCAGGGACCTGACGAGTTAAGTCTTAAGTCGTGTGAAGGGGTTAGGTCGCTCAGGTCTTCGGTCGCTCAGTTTTCTTAGGTCGCTCCAGATGTTAAGGCGCAAGTCGCATGAAGCTGATTTTCTTATGTCGCTAAAGTTGATGTTGCTGAAGCTTAGGTCGCTCAAGTTTTATGTCGCATGATGTTGTGCTGCAGAGTACTGTGTCGTATGTCGACTTGTGATAACTCGTAGGTCATGTGATATAAGTCGCATGTGGTGTAATGTCGAATATGTTGTATATATTGAGTCTCATGTATGTTGGTATGTTGTATGGTGCTAAGTCGTAAATCGTGATGTAAGTCCTTAGGTCGTAAGTCGTTATTGTTGTAACTCGTGTTGTGTATGTTGTTGTTGTAACTCGTTTGTTTTAGGTCGTTGAGGTTAGGTCACGTCTGTTAGGTCGTAAGTCGCGAGTACATGTATGTGTAGGTCGTGAATACTGTGCTGTGTTGTAAATTCTCTATAAATAGCGGGTGAGTTGTATCATTTGGTAGTTGATGTTTTAATAAACTTTTGTTTGAGTGCTTTGTGCCTCTTTTAAAAATTGGAAGTTGAGTGTTATCTCCTTTCTCCATTTTCGGTTATTCGAGTGCGCTCGAATCAACGATTTTGAAGCCGGTTCACGGAATCTCGTGCGCGAGATCAACGTCGAAGAATCGTAGATCTTCTAACATGGTATCGTGCACGATCAACGTGTTAAAGATAGCTAGAATCCAGTATCTTGTGAGATCAATGGATTTGTGCATTTATCCTTGGTATCATTAATCCATCAATCCATATTTGATTCGTTCCATCGTTGTTGTTGTTGTTGCATCACTTGGCGACAACAATTTGTTAATCCGCTGCGTCAATGCCCTAGCCGCCACTAATGAAATACACGGCCATAAACTCGTCATCTTCTCCTCCAATTATATCTTGATCCGTAAGCCGTTAGCAAAAAACTTCCAACTAGAAGAATATTAAGCGCGTCGAGATCTTCGATTCGGACGGCTGTGATCGAAAAACACGCAAGGGATTGACAACAATTTGTGTTCAAAGCCCCCGCATTCACGCAAGAAATACGAGACGAAATAAAGACCGAGTTTCACTTGCTCGCCACTGTATGTGGAGTCGACGTTTCACTTCGATGTGATGTCGTTGGATCGTCGCTGAAGTGAATGATGGGGTTGCGAAAATTGAAGGGGAAGAGGCGGCTATGGGGTTGTCTTCGATCTGTAAATAACGTAGGGGAAGAAGAAGCTAAAAGCACGGCCACGATTTCATCCTTCGAAATCTACGGCCCAGATATGTAAAAGGTTAAAAATATAAAAGAAATTGAAATTAATTTATATTATAAATTTGTACAGACTTTAAAAAGCTATAACTTGTTCATACGAGGTCGAAAATTGACGAAACGACTTGCGTTGGAATCGTATTGTCGAATACTACGCGATGGAGCTAGATTAGAGTTGATTTGAGCTAGTGTGAATTTTGGATAAAATTAAACGGCTGTTTAATTTTATTTGAAATAAAACACTGAAACTGCTATTGGACGCAATGTGAGTACAACTCACTCTTTCTGACTCACTGATATTTTTATATAAGTGAGAAATAAATTATTATATGATGACTGATGATTATTTGGATGGTATATGATATATTGATTGGTATTTGGATATATACCTGCCTATTGGAGCAGATGAGACCCTATATGTTCCCGTGTATGAGCGGATGACCCATTGTACGCGCGTCTGCCTTGAAGCGGACATTGTACACATATTCTAATATGTATATTTATTGCAGGTGACAGGTTGGAGGGATCCAACTGGATTCCTCAATGGTATTGATTTTATTTATAGATATTTGTTATATATTCTGGTATAATATGATATATGATGTTTTGGATGTCGTGATTAATGTATTTAGTGCTGTTGCAGCATTGGGCCTATTTTTGATAATTTAAAAATGTTAAAGTGATGATTTCCAAATTTAAAAGGATTTTAAAGTGATTTTTGAAAGTATACGTTTTATTGAATTTCGGATTTAATTCATTTTAAATAAATAAACGTTATAATTTTAATGTTATAAAAATTATAACATTCATATGGTTTTTGTGAAATAGAACCAGCATATGATTTTTGGAATGTAAAGTTAACTATTTTGTAAAATGGTTTAAATTGGGATTTTTGAATTGTTATAAATGGTTTTATATATAAGATTTATAAAATTAAATTTTTGTAAATCAGAATGAAGGAATTATAAAGGAGTTTTGGGAATGTTAAAATGGAGTTATAATTGGATTTTATAAATAAATAAGACTTATATTTTTGTGAAGTTATAAATGAGTGAATTTTATAAATAAGAGAATTATAAGCTATTAACTTATAATTTGGATTTTTGGCATGTAATTGAGTTACAAATGGAATTGGTTAATAAAGTGATTTTATAAGTTGAAGTTTTTATAAAATACATATGGAATTTATAAGCATTATTTTATAAATCCGAAACCAATTGAATTTGATAAGTAAATATGAAAGCTTATTAAAGGAGATATATTCGCGATTTTGGACAGCGAATTATCCTTTAAAATTTAATATTGTAATAATAAAGAATTTAGTTAGGAATTATATCCACGATTTTGGATAGTGGATATTCCTTTAATTGAAGGTGTAGAAATGTTGAATTTGGATAAGAGAACTATATTCACAATTTTGGACAGTGAATATATTATTAAATAAAAATGGATATTTCTAGGAAGTGATCTTTTAAATAGAATTAAAACGATTTGAAGTTGTTTTAAAATGTGTTAAGGATCGAAACCATAGATTTCAACATTCATTGTTGAAATAGACGTTTTGTAGATATAAGGAAATGGTGGACTATAACACTGTTGTTATAGTAAATGATTTTCGAAAGGAAATGTTTTTGTATAGTATTGGGATTTATATATCTATCTTATTTTCGAATCCCTATACTATTGATTTTGGGTTGTCGTAACGATGTTTTACGCAACATTTGTTTTGACCCAAATAAATGTGTTTAAAGAGAATGTTTTCCTTAAAGAATTTAATATATACTTAATCGTGATTTAAGTATAATGAATATTGTCTAAGTGTTGAAAATAAAAAACTGTGAATTACTTATTATTAAATAAGTATTTGGAAATGTTTTCCAATATGAAATGAAATGTTTTGAGATTATATCTTTTAAAGATAAATTGAAGTGAATATTTGGCAAGTGATTTAATTAATAAAAGATTAATTAAAAGGGCCTAGTGATTGTTATGGTGCTAAATATTTGTTTGTTTGCCTTGATAGTTAAATAACCGACTATCAAATTGCCCAAAAAATTTAGTTCCTCGACTTGATGTGGCAACTATTTAGTCGTACACTTGGTACGTAGCCTTCTGTGTAGGCTTGATTATTATTTGTGTTGAGGATGTTGATTCGTATAGTGTGGAGTATTATCCAATCTATCGAGCTTCCTTCTTGGCCCGAAGGATAGCAAGTTGAAAGTTGGAGACGTGATAAGTCTATGAGACTTAGTTGCTGTATGAGGTTGAGAAACGATTTTGCGTTGTTGGTGCGAAGAGACCGGGATCAGATTTATGTGAAAACCACTTCGGACCAATGTATATGCGACGATTATGCAGGCTGCTTGTGATGATATTGATATTTCGGAGTTTCGTAGTGGGGGACTGCTTATTGATCGTTTGGGGTTAAAATTCTAATATACATCCAGTAGCAGTGGTCTCTTGATTATGAAATATCCAATGCGGGGACTATTCGCTACTAATCCTAGGGATTTTCCGACAGGATGTGGTAGGAAAGTACCTTCGGTTTGTCCTATTCCTGGACAACTTGTATGGATGTTTGTCTGACGTTGCATTTCTATAGGCTATGCACATTGGTTTTTACAAACGTACATCGGTGGTGGGGGAGAAGGCAACTTCTCTTAGCTTAACACCCTCTTTGAGACATACGAGCTTAAGGGTTGTATTTTTGTGGAAGGCAATTAGTAGTCAACGGAAATGGCCGTGTGACATTCTAATTGATGTGATATGTGATTGTGCAAGGTAATCGTTACCTCTCGTCAGGCCTCATTAACCGGAAATGACCAAAACAGGGTTAGATGCGGCAAGGCTAAGTGTGTCATTCCCAATTAGGATATGATCATCCTCTTCTAGATATATCTTTGCACGCTATGACGTCATGTATCTGATTATTGTGGTTTGTATGCTATGAGGGCCCTCGGTAAAGGTCGGTAACGACCGAAGGATGACATATTCGGTATCATCTAGTTATAGAAGTGGGCCGGTCTTGTGTTGGTAGAGAAACTTTATGATGGCTTCTTAGTACAATCTTCTAGAGATGTACTGCCGGAAGGTAGTCCCTTCACCTGGTCATTTGTATGAAAATCCAAACTCCACCACGTACCTGCCAATTTATTTGTAGAGCCTGGTATGCTGGAATTTAATAATGGTAACAATTTCGGCTATTTTAAATATTATTTCTATACTAGACACTACTATAATATCACATGAGTTTGATATGAATTTTTTTAGTTATCGTAAGGTAAAAACATGTTCGTGTTTATGTGTGGACTTGTCTTACGAGATACTTTTGTTTGAAAACTAAGGAAAAGTTTGGAGTTTAATAAATTCAGTTGAGTGTATTTCTCACGCTGGTTTACCGGACTGATCCGGGCGTTCTTCCCTTTCAATCCTTGGGTCAGACCAAGTGTATCTACAGGTTATGCTTTGGTGCTATTGGAGCTTCAGCAGGAGAGCTGGAGATCTTCATTTTCGTGCATCCGTATTTGCTTGATTATTTATTATCCGTTGTGCTTTGTTTGTTGCTGTATATTATCAGCATTTGTGAGGATGGGTTATTATAACTGTTCAGGCTGATAACTATTAGTTGATTGTCGAACTCTGATTGATGTGTATATATATATACAGTTTCTGTTTTGCAAAGATCATTGACATGATATTATATATTTTCCGCTGCGATGTGAGATTCTGTATTGTTCTGTTTGGTTCTATCTTCTCTTCTCTTGTTGTCTCTTCTTTTCTTTCTCTTGAATTTCCGTCAGTTTGTGCCTTTTAGGTCGGACATGTGTGGATTATTGTCGATTCAAAGGGTATGGATTTTTGGGTCGTCACATTTGGTATCAGAGCTTAGATTTTGTATATTCCTAAGCTTTGATTTGTACTCAGTATAGATAGGGACAGTAGCACCCTAGATTGAGTTTGAGTGTATTATATATGAGCGCGTATTTGTTAGCGATATAAAATGTTTTTATATTGTGTTTGCTTATCCGTTGAGTTGTTTGTGAATTCTGGTCGTGATGTGGGACCCATGTTATCGATAGGGATTTCCAAACACTTAAATGAGGCAAGTCGACATGGTATTATTTTAAATCGGGTAAATGAAATAATTTTACCTCGATTATATTTTATATAAAAAAGGAATAATTTTCCAAAAATATTAAAGTGTATATAAATGAATAGTTTGGTTGTTTGAAAATGTGAATATATAAAAGTTAATGAAAGATGTTTGAATAATCTAAATAGAAACAACAATTGTAAGAGAATAAATTATATAAGAAAATAAATTATAAAGTATGGAATTGTAACTAATATGATTTACAATTGTGAAATAATCTTACATATAAGAAGTGAAACCATATGAATATATTTATAAATATGAGTTATAAATAAAAATGAATTTGAGCTAAGAATTTGAGAATATTGAATTCGTTTATTTTGAAAGTCGTTTTTCAAAGTTAAAGAGATTATGTAACGTCCCGCCTTTTCGCACGCTATAAATCGACACACGTGCCAATTTAAACCATACGCAAGGGCGGATTGTTATGGGGTAAATGAGAAAAACAAGAAGGAAAAAAACAAAACAAAATCTCACAACGGAAGGATAAAATATAATAATCATATATACAGTTCATGAAGCTGTTTAAAAAAACATTTGATTACATTCGCATAATACATATCAGAGTTACACATACCAATAACAGTGCAGCGGAACAGTATGAGTGTAGTGCAATAGAATAAATAATAATAATACGAATCTTCGTCTTCGTCCTCCAAAGCTAAAACTTCAAATCCTGAAACGCTCGGACTGACCCGAGCGAATTGAAAAGACAAAACACTCGAGTCAGAACTAAAAGATCTTATGTAAGTTAAATTAACAGTAATAAATATGAGTGCAGTAACTCAAAGGATGCTCGGGATTTACATCTCCTAAGGATCCGTTAAACTATTTACTATGTAGTATATTGCGCTATTATAATAGTGTCTATTTATAAAATAAACTTACTTTTAAATAGCGTTAAGGGGTTACCCATATAGCCCTTAACACAAAATATATTCCCATAGTATATACAGTACTGTAATCTCCCTCATACTGGGAGTCGTCAGAGGGCACTCCATAAGTATGGTACAAAGACAAAATCATATAAGACGCGCTATGGTAGGTGACACGGCACAACTAGGTAATGCCAGGGTGGATATACCAATTACGCTTCCAGGTCGGTGGTAACGCATAGATGCAGCTACCACCCACCTCGAGTCACACCCCCAAAACAAAGAAATCAAAAGTGGCCACCGAATCAATCCAAACATTCAGTATAATATCGAAGGGATGTGTCCGGTCAAAGGTGCTAACTTATTAACCCGTCAATCGCTCCTGTTTTAGCCACCTTATGCCAACTCACGGGAGTTGGGTCCACATATTTACCTTACAAGAAACGCCGCCACCAACCTACTTCATTCTGGAATCTCCACCGCGTACACGGTTGTTAAAGTGGTTTTCGGAGTTGGCAGAGAGTATGACAACTTCCGATCCCGGTCTCTTCAACAACCAAACGTTATTATAACACCGCGGTCTTTTAAAAATAATTTATACTTTAAAACCAGAATATAATTTTCCATTTCAAAACCCATAAATATGATATCATTCCCTTTTAAAACCCAAATAAAAATGATATCATTTTATTTCATATATATTTCTTTTCCAAAATCATGCCACTTTTAAAATTTATAATACCTCGAAACCAAATATTTGAATTTTAACTTTCAACATAATACTTCGAAATCCATAGTTTTAAAACCATAACTTTCAAACTTAAATGGTTTGGATATTCAACAATATATAAAATAAAACAGTTGAATTTAAAATTTCTTTAAAAATAAATAAATTCCACTCCTTCACAATTTTTATTCACTTTAATTCCAGTCTAAACCCATAACTTTTAGATTCACTTTCAGTTTAAATAAAACATTTTGATTTCAATATTTTCTAACTTTGAGTATTTAATAAATTTCAAAACTAAGGTTACGAATTTAAATCAACCATTCATTTTCCTATTATTTAGTTTGAAAGGTTTACATGATAAATCCATAACCATTTAAAATAAACTAAATTTATTTACACTAAAAATTTCCTTCCATTTATTTATACTAAAATTATTTATTAAATCCAGTTGTAAATATCATACCTTTAAAATTTCTAATTTTAACAAGTTAACATCAACTTACGGAGTTAAATTTTCAAATAAGCTCAATTTATATTAGTTTCATATTTGTCTTTCAATCTTTATTGATTTAAATCATTTAACTCTATATATATATATATACAAGATCTTAAACCTGTACTTAAATGTATAATATAAATTATCAAATGCCATTTTTCAACTTATTCATTTTTATTTAACATATTTATGCATAGCTTAAATTCAACAATTTAACAATGTATGTATATATAAAATATATTTATACTATATCCAAATTTAATATTTATTTAACCGTATCATATCCAAACCATAAAATAATTTCAAAAATAATTTTATATATATACCGCGGTGCCTGTATATAATTTTCTATCCTATGGTCAAGTGATACGGATATTTATTGTTTCAATCCGCAATTTAAAAATAAAAATGCGGTTGTATATTATTTCAAACCACAATCTCGAATGAAATGAAAATGCATGATAACTTGCAGTTTATATAAGATAGAACACATCATCCATTCACCCAATATCAATCATCAACCAATTTATTTCAGTCGTCATTAATTTATTTCAATCATCGTCAATTTAAACAAACATCAATATATAGCATATGCAATATAACAGGAAATAAATGACAGTTATTGACTAATAGTTTATATTCAAAATAAATTTAATAACTGTTTAACTAGTAGTTTTATGCAAGTAAATAAATTTTAACTGTCAAATTTATATGCAATTATAAAATTAATTAACAGTCAAATTAAATAAACGCGATTTAACAGAGATAATGAATAAAACATGCCAAACAGTCATAAATAAATTTCTACTCATATCCAAAATCCATTTAACAAACATAAGAAATCTTAAAAGTTGTGAGTGGGTTAAAACACTCAACTTTTGAATTTAAATTGAATTTAAATCCAATTTAAACTCAAAAATTCGATGGTCTCAGAATCCGTCCAAACCAGCGTCATCAAGTCCGGAATTGTATTACGATCCTAACAAAAAAAATTCGCGTGAATCGGATGTCGTACATAAAAGTTATTCGAATAAACGTTTTGAAATTCAAAATTAAATTAAATAAAACTAACCCTATTTTGTGGCCACGTCATCAAGAACATCTCCATTCTCACGCGCTCCCCTACAGGCAAACACGCAGCAACCCTAACTCATGCAACAGCCGAACGTAAACGCACGCAAATTTCCACCCTTTCACCGAGCTTTGACCGGTCGCCACCGTCAACCCAGCCCACATCACGAACGCCGACCATCACCATCCACCTTGCCTCGACGAGCCGCCCCTAATGACCCCGGTCCGAGCATCCAGTCCCCTAGCCACCGCAGCCCCATTTGCAACCCTAATCAATTTTTACTCCTCATCCAGCCGTTAAAAACCCAAACCCATGACACTGATGCACCCCCCACAGCACTCTCCACACAACCCCTAAGTTGATTTGTCGATCGGATGACGATCGTTGAGCACCAACGAAACGGCCACGAAATGTTTCAATTTTTTCTGGGTAAACAGGGCATCGAATGGAAAAATGAATACCACCAGTGAATTATGCTAGTCGAGATCATCAACATATAAATTTTTCGGAATTTTCTGAGAACTTTGAATTTAGACTTTGATTTTGGATTGTTATTGGATTTGAAATTATGTTGTTTGTCATTGAGGAGGAGAGTGTTGAGATATACGTACAAACAAATGAAATTAGATGGAGGCTAGGGTTTATAACTGGGTTTATATAGGTAGGTTAGAAAAATAGACGGATCGGGTTGATAGATATACGTGCTACCGCTAACGTGGCCCAAAAAGCCCGTTTTGACCCCGGAACGAAATTTGGTAAACCCATATATCAAAATAGGTATTTAAAAAATATTCTGAACGCGATGAAAAAAGTTTCACGTCCAAATTCGATCGTATGAAGAAATTATGCTGAAAACAATATTTTCAAATTGATTTTAATTAAATCGATTTCAAGGCGTTTCGCGTTCGTACGATCAAACGACAAGTCTGATCGCTACGAAACTTGAAATCCTATAAAAATTCGCTGATACGGATCCGATGAAACTGGTTTCGTCGAAATCCGAGTCAGTGGCCAAAATGGCTATTTTTATATTAATTAAATAAATTTAAAATAAATTAATTAAATCAAAATTCAAAATTTAACTTCTGAAATTTGCAATCATTATCACTTTATAATTCTCAAATATTTATAATGATTTAACAAATTTTAAATGTCAATTTATTAAAGATTAATCAATTTATCATTGAAAATTTCCAATTTCAAATATTAAGTATAAATTTTAATTTATCCAGAAATTAAACCTAATTGCCCATGAAATTCATTTATCACCAAGTACAAATTTTATTCAGTCCATTATCACCAAGTAGATAAATTAGCATTGGTTCATGGTCTAATATTATTGTTATTCTAAATTTTCAACTTAAACTCCATTAACGTAATGTTTAACATCTAATTCCCATTTAATTGCAATAACGCAATTTCAAAAATTTAAACTCAATTAAATAAACAGCTCTTTATATTCTAAATCAATTATAATGGTTTAACAAATTGAAAGTTGCTAAATTTATCGATTTCAGTAATTCTTTTAATTTCATTCAAATTCAGAAATTATCTATTAATGTCTAATATTTCTATTAAATTAATTTAACGAATCTTTATTATCAATTAAATGAATTAAATATTGGATTCAAAGTATTGCGTTAATATTTTACGTTTCACTTTAAAGTAACTAAATTTGCCAATTATATTAGTTATTTCAATTTCTCAAAATAACCCCTTTTATTATAAATTTGAATCCAATTTATTTTAATAAGTTTCAAATGGATTGGATTCAATTTCAATCTTTTACTTACACCTAAGTTTAGGTTATATTAAATTTATAACGTATTTCCTTTTTAGTTATTACTTTACATACTTCTTGTATAAATTTCTCAATTAATCCAAATTATTAAAGTAACGCTCAAAATAAAATACGATCCTATAATTACTCACATTTTAAATGAACGTTATTTATTAATTATATCACAAGAAACGTTTATTGATTTCAACAACATTGAAATTTCTAATTACCTACATTGATTGTATACGTTTTCCATTATTATCATTTATTAGAATTCTATTCAACTTTCCATCTTATGCATATAGTTAACTTTTTTATTGATTTTTACCTTCGAAATTTTCAGTTACTTTCTTAACTTACAAAAGGCAATGATTAATTACATTAAATCGCTATTAATTAAATGCATTGGTAACGAACAATAGTTGTCACCGTTATACTACTTATAACTTTTGTATTTTATTCTATACAACAATTATTACCTATCAATATTATTTCACTCCTAAATACAAAACTTGCAATTATTTTTATTGTCATATTCCATTTACGGTTAAATATGTTTATTACATTAAATCAGTTTAATACTTTCCTTAAATTTCTCAGATTCAATTTATATACAGGTAAAATTCTTTTCACTACTTAAAATCATTTGAATTAACTTCGAATTACTATAAGTAGGTTTTGATTTATTTTATTTTTTCTACTAAATTTAATTACAACTTATTAATTTAACCAAATTAAATCCATGAAATTTACGGGTTGTTACACTCTCCCCCACTCAAAATTTTTCGTCCCCGAAAAGGAAAAGAAGGGAAACGAAGAACTGAGAAATCAATATACCTTATTCAAACATTGACTTTATAAACAATTAAATTTATAAAATTAACTAATTTAGATAAAGTATATCAATTTATAACCAAAAAAAAAATTTACTTAAATTACTCAAGTTTGGGAAAACATTTTCAAAATATTTCTAAGTTCAAAATTTACGGAAAATTTTGGCAGAGTCTCCTTTGTACGGAGAGCTCGAAAGAAAATATAATATCAAAATATAACAATTATATTACATATATTATTCAAAATATTATATCCCAACCCGGGAAATTATATAAATTAGCGCTATAAACCGAAATCCGAAACGTACCTATTTGTCGGGCAATTTACGCTTAATTTATGGAACCAAAAGCAGTAGCAATTGCTTCCATGACCTGCATTTCTCTTATAAAATCTAAAGGGTTAACAATTTATGTAAAGTGAATTATTTAAGTGGTTTCAATCATTAACAAAAAATCAATACACCAACCATCAATTTCAACAAACAGCATATACAACAAATACAAAACAACCATACAATCAACCAAACAAGAAGTTGTTCGGGTTCATAACTTTTAAATTGCACGGAATGAAGAATAAACCATCAAGTTCATCATTTACTCAACAGTCTTAGGTTAACACAATGGATTATTCATCCATCCCACAAAATTTAAAGTTTCCTTACCCAACAACCACAAACCACGACAAACAACAATTTCAGCAATAGATTTAGTCAATTCCTATTTATTCCATTCATACATTTGTTGGTTGATTCGGTTTATTCTTTTTATTTTCATTTATTTCTTTCAATTTTATCTAGAAACAACTTCAACCCTTTTTCTTAAGTTTACAATTTCTCTTTATTATACTACATTCATTTATAATTGCATGACCTCATTTATTTACATTTGTTTATCAGTAGTATTCATGTTCCATTTAAGTTCTTAGCATTTCCATTTTATTTACTTAAGTTGATATTCATCTATTTGAATTACTTACCTTTAATTATATTCACTTATAGTAAAATTTCAATTATAACTTAAGTTTATAACATTAAATTCTCATTTATAATAGCAAATTCATTGAATACTTCATTGCCTATTTTTACTTGTACAATTTTCATTACATTTCTTATCGAACATTTCAACTTTAATATTTGGTAAGTTATATATGTTTTTAAAGAATGTACTTGAAAGTTATACAAGTTTTCTCATTACCTATGATTAATTTAATGTTCAATAATAATATTCTTTACTTCAAGGTTATAATTTCAATTTTCATTTAATACCATTTATAACCTATCATTAAATCTCTTATTTCCTTTAGAGGTTTTGATTTATTAATTACCTATGTTCAATTCACTACAATAATTGAAACAATTAATTAATGGAAATTTAAGAATTTAATACCACGTTAAATTTCAAATTATTTAAAAATAATAGATAAATATATTCTTACAACTTATATATCTCTAACTATATTTAAAACAATTCAAAATTTATATATTTTCAAAATGAATCTACAGTGGAACTACTACAGTGGCATTTCCCCTTCGAAACTCGAAAATGGAAGTCGATGATGCGGCCGTCATCACCGAATTTATTTTCCAGCTACAGAGAGGAAAGTACAAACTTATTTTCTTCAAAATCTTCTTTAAAACAAATTTTTCCAAATTATATTGAAATATTTATATCAGAAAATACTTATAAACGATATTATTATATTCCAAAATCAACTGAAGGAAATCTTCAAAAACCACAGAACTTAAGTTCTAAGTTTCCACTTTTCATTTATTTTATTTTCAACGTAGTTTCAACTATTATTAATATTTTCATTACCTAACACCCAATCTATAGCAACCAAATATATATATCTTTATAAAATATTTTTATATGTAGAAAATAAAATAGGCAAAGTTATTTCATTCACCTATATTAAAAACAAGTATTATGTCGGTCTGTCCTATTAAGTGTTTAGAAATTCCTATTGATGTCACAGCGTCCCATGCACCAACCAGAATTTATAAATACAGAACGGAACAGATTAACACAATATTAAAACCTTTTATAACACTAACAAATACGCTCTCTCATATATTTATGCACTCAGCGACTCGCATAGGGTATTATTACCCTATTAGTAAAGAGTCAAACCCCACAAAGCTAAGGTTTATCGCTAAACCAAAGCTCTGATACCAACTGTAATGTCCCGCCTTTTCGCACGCTATAAATCGACACACGTGCCAATTTAAACCATACGCAAGGGCGGAATGTTATGGGGTAAATGAGAAAAACAAGAAGGAAAAAAACAAAACAGAATCTCACAGCGGAAGGATAAAATATAATAATCATATATACAGTTCATGAAGCTGTTTAAAAAAAACATTTGATTATATTCACATAATACATATCAGAGTTACACATACCAAAAACATTTGATTAGTGTATTATATATGAGCACGTATTTTTTAGTGATATAAAATGTTTTATATTGTGTTTGCTTATCCGTTGAGTTGTTTGTGAATTCTGGTCGTGATGTGGGACCCATGTTATCGATAGGGATTTCCAAACACTTAAACGAGGCAAGTCGACATGGTATTATTTTAAATCGGGTAAATGAAATAATTTTACCTCGATTATATTTTATATAAAAAAGGAATAATTTTTCAAAAATATTAAAGTGTATATAAATGAATCGTTTGGTTGTTTGAAAATGTGAATATATAAAAGTTAATGAAAGATGTTTGAATAATCTAAATAGAAACAACAATTGTAAGAGAATAAATTATATAAGAAAATAAATTATAAAGTATGGAATTGTAACTAATATGATTTACAATTGTGAAATAATCTTACATATAAGAAGTGAAACCATATGAATATATTTATAAATATGAGTTATAAATAAAAATGAATTTGAGCTAAGAATTTGAGAATTTTGAATTCGTTTATTTTGAAAGTCGTTTTTCAAAGTTAAAGAGATTATGTAACGTCCCGCCTTTTCGCACGCTATAAATCGACACACGTGCCAATTTAAACCATACGCAAGAGCGGATTGTTATGGGGTAAATGAGAAAAACAAGAAGGAAAAAAATAAAACAAAATCTCACAGCGGAAGGATAAAATATAATAATCATATATACAGTTCATGAAGCTGTTTAAAAAAACATTTGATTATATTCGCATAATACATATCAGAGTTACACATACCAATAACAGTGCAGCAGAACAGTATGAGTGTAGTGCAATAGAATAAATAATAATAATACGAATCTTTGTCTTCGTCCTCCAAAGCTAAATTTTCAAATCCTGAAACGCTCGGACTGACCCGAGCGAATTGAAAAGACAGAGTCAGAACTAAAAGATCTTATGTAAGTTAAATTAACAGTAATAAATATGAGTGCAGTAACTCAAAGGATGCTCGGGATTTACATCTCCTAAGGATCCGTTAAACTATTTACTATGTAGTATATTGCGCTATCATAATAGTGTCTATTTATAAAATAAACTTACTTTTAAAAGCATTAAGGGGTTACCCATATAGCCCTTAACACAAAATATATTCCCATAGTCTATACAGTACCGTAATCTCCTCCATACTGGGCGTCGTCAGAGGGCACTCCATAGGTATGGTACAAAGCCAAAACCGTATAAGGCGCGCTAGGGTAGGTGAGACGGCACAACTAGGCAATGCTAGGGTGGATATACCAATTACGCTTCCGGGTCGGTGGTAACGCATAGCCGCAGCTACCGTCCACCTCGAGCCACACCCCCAAATCAAAGAAATCAAAAGTGGCCACCGAATCAATCCAAAAGTCAAAGTATAATATCAAAGGGATGTGTCCAATCAAAGGTGCTACCTTATTAACCCGTCAATCGCTCCTGTTTTAGCCACCTTATGCCAACTCATGGGAGTTGGGTCCACGTATTTACCTTACAAGAAACGCCGCCACCAACCTACTTCATTCTGGAATCTCCACCGCGTACACGGTTGTTAAAGTGGTTTTCGGAGTTGGAAGAGAGTATGACAACTTCCGATCCCGGTCTCTTTAACAACCAAACGTTATTATAACACCATAGTCTTTTAAAAATAATTTATAATTTAAAACCAGAATAAATTTTTCCATTTCAAAACCCATAAATACGATATCATTCCCTTTTAAAACCCAAATAAAAATGATATCATTTTATTTCATATATATTTCTTTTCCAAAATCATGCCACTTTTAAAATTTATAATACATCGAAACCAAATATTTGAATTTTAACTTTCAACATAATACTTCAAAATCCATAGTTTTAAAACCATAACTTTCAAACTTAAATGGTTTGGATATTCAACAATATATAAAATAAAACAGTTGAATTTAAAATTTCTTTAAAAATAG
This sequence comes from Allium cepa, assembly GCA_030765085.1. Taxonomy (NCBI): domain Eukaryota; kingdom Viridiplantae; phylum Streptophyta; class Magnoliopsida; order Asparagales; family Amaryllidaceae; genus Allium; species Allium cepa. The sequence continues at coordinate 788,843,348 of CM060929.1, forward strand.
ATAAATTCCACTCCTTCACAATTTTTATTCACTTTAATTCCAGTCTAAACCTATAACTTTTAGATTCACTTTCAGTTTAAATAAAACACTTCGATTTCAATATTTTCTAACTTTGAGTATTTAATAAATTTCAAAACTAAGGTTGCGAACTTAAATCAACCATTCATTTTCCTATTATTTAGTTTGAAAGGTTTACATGATAAATCCATAACCATTTAAAATAAACTAAATTTATTTACACTAAAAATTTCCTTCCATTTATTTATACTAAAATTATTTATTAAATCCAGTTGTAAATATCATACCTTTAAAATTTCTAATTTTAACAAGTTAACATCAACTTACGGAGTTAAATTTTCAAATAAGCTCAATTTATATTAGTTTCATATTTGTCTTTCAATCTTTATTGATTTAAATCATTTAACTCTATATATATATACACAAGATCTTAAACCTGTACTTAAATGTATAATATAAATTATCAAATGCCATTTTTCAACTTATTCATTTTTATTTAACATATTTATGCATAGCTTAAATTCAACAATTTAACAATGTATGTATATATAAAATATATTTATACTATATCCAAATTTAATATTTATTTAACCGTATCATATCCAAACCATAAAATAATTTCAAAAATAATTTTATATATATACCGCGGTGCCTGTATATAATTTTCTATCCTATGGTCAAGTGATACGGATATTTATTGTTTCAATCCGCAATTTAAAAATAAAAATGCGGTTGTATATTATTTCAAACCACAATCCCGAATGAAATGAAAATGCATGATAACTTGCAGTTTATATAAGATAGAACACATCATCCATTCACCCAATATCAATCATCAACCAATTTATTTCAGTCGTCATTAATTTATTTCAATCATCGTCAATTTAAACAAACATCAATATATAGCATATGCAATATAACAGGAAATAAATGACAGTTATTGACTAAAAGTTTATATTCAAAATAAATTTAATAACTGTTTAACTAGTAGTTTTATGCAAGTAAATAAATTTTAACTGTCAAATTTATATGCAATTATAAAATTAATTAACAGTCAAATTAAATAAACGCGATTTAACAGAGATAATGAATAAAACATGCCAAACAGTTATAAATAAATTTCTACTCATATCCAAAATCCATTTAACAAACATAAGAAATCTTAAAAGTTGTGAGTGGGTTAAAACACTCAACTTTTGAATTTAAATCCAATTTAAACTCAAAAATTCGACGGTCTCAGAATCCGTACAAACCAGCGTCATCAAGTCCGGAATTATATTACGATCCTAACAAAAAAAATTGCATGAATCGGATGTCGTACGTAAAAGTTATTCGAATAAACGTTTTGAAATTCAAAATTAAATTAAATAAAACTAACCCTATTTTGTGGCCACGTCATCAAGAACATCTCCATTCTCACACGCTCCCCTACAGGCAAACACGCAGCAACCCTAACTCACGCAACAGCCGAACGTAAACGCACGCAAATTTCCACCCTTTGTCCGAGCTTTGACCGGTCGCCGCCGTCAACCCAGCCCACATCACGAACGCCGACCATCACCATCCACCTTGCCTCGACGAGCCGCCCCTACTAACCCCGGTCCGAGCATCCAGTCCCCTAGCCGCCGCCCCCCCCCCCCATTTGCAACCCTAATCAACTTTTACTCCTCATCCAGTCATTAAAAACCCAAACCCATGACACTGATGCACCCCCCACGGCACTCTCTACACAACCCCTAAGTTGATTTGTCGATCGGATGACGATCGTTGAGCACCAACGAACGGCCGCGAACTGTTTCAATTTTTTTGGGTAAACGGGGCATCGAATGGAAAAATGAATACCACCAGTGAATTACGCTAGTCGAGATTAACAACATATAAATTTTTCGGAATTTTTTGAGAACTTTGAATTTTGACTTTGATTTTGGATTGTAATTGGATCTGAAATTATGTTGTTTGCCATTAAGGAGGAGAGTGTTGAGATATACGTACAGACAAATGAAATTAGATGGAGGCTAGGGTTTATAACTGGGTTTATATAGGTAGGTTAGAAAAATAGACGGATCGGGTTGATAGATATACGTGCTACCGCTAACGTGGCCCAAAAAGCCCGTTCCGACCCGGAACGAAATTGGGTAAACCCATATGTCAAAACTGGTATTTAAAAAATATTATGAACGCGATGAAAAAAGTTTCACATCAAAATTCGATCGTATCAAGAAGTTATGCTGAAAACAATATTTTCAAATTGATTTCAAATTGATTTTAATTAAATCGATTTCAATGCGTTTCGCGTTCGCACGATCAAACGACAAGTCCGATCGCTACGAAACATGAAATCCTACAAAAATTCGCTGATACGGATCCGATGAAACTAGTTTCGTCGAAATCCGAGTCAGTGGCCAAAATGGTTATTTTTATATTAATTGAATAAATTTAAAATAAATTAATTAAATCAAATTTCAAAATTTAACTTCTGAAATTTGCAATCATTATCACTTTATAATTCTCAAATATTTATAATGATTTAACAAATTTTAAATGTCAATTTATTAAAGATTAATCAATTTATCATTGAAAATTTCCAATTTCAAATATTAAGTATAAATTTTAATTTATCCAGAAATTAAACCTAATTGCCCATGAAATTCATTTATCACCAAGTATAAATTTTATTCACTCCATTATCACCAAGTAGATAAATTAGCATTGGTTCATGGTCTAATATTATTGTTATTCTAAATTTTCAACTTAAACTCCATTAACGTAATATTTAACATCTAATTCCCATTTAATTGCAATAACGCAATTTCAAAAATTTAAACTCAATTAAATAAACAGCTCTTTATATTCTAAATCGATTACAATGGTTTAAGAAATTGAAAGTTGCTAAATTTATCGATTTCAGTAATTCCTTTAATTTCATTCAAATTCCGAAATTATCTATTAATGTCCAATATTTCTATTAAATTAATTTAATGAATCTTTATTATCAATTAAATGAATTAAATATTTGATTCAAACTATTGCGTTAATATTTTCTGTTTCACTTTAAAGTAACTAAATTTGCCAATTATATTAGTTATTTCAATTTCTTAAAATAACCCCTTTTATTATAAATTTGAATCCAATTTATTTTAATAAGTTTCAAATGGATTAGATTCAATTTCAATCTTTTACTTACACTTAAGTTTAGGTTATATTAAATTTATAATGTATTTCCTTTTTAGTTATTACTTTACATACTTTTTGTATAAATTTCTCAATTAATCCAAATTATTAAAGTAACACTCAAAATAAAATACGATCCTATAATTACTCACATTTTAAATGAACGTTATTTATTAATTATCACAAGAAACGTTTATTAATTTCAACAACACTGAAATTTCTAATTACCTACATTGATTGTATACGTTTTCCATTATTATCATTTATTAGAATTCTATTCAACTTTCCATCTTATGCATATAGTTAACTTTTCTATTGATTTTTACCTTACAAAAGGCAATGATTAGTTACATTAAATCGCTATTAATTAAATGCATTAGTAACGAACAATAGTTGTCACCATTATACTATTTAAAACATTTGTATTTTATTCTCTACAACAATTATTACCTATGAGTATTATTTCGCCCCTAAATACAAAACTTGCAATTATTCTTATTATCATATTCCATTTACGGTTAAAAACGTTTATTACATTAAATCAGTTTAATACTTTCCTTAAATTTCTCAGATTCAATTTATATACAGGTAAAATTCTTTTCACTACTTAAAATCATTTGAATTGACTTTGAATTACTATAATAGGTTATGATTTATTTTATTTTTTCTACTAAATTTAATTACAACTTATTAATTTAACCAAATTAAATCCATGAAATTTACGGGTCGTTACAGATTATATTGTTATAAATCTAAGTAAGATAAATAAATTTAGAATGACCTTATATAAGCGAAGTAATATGGTGAAATTATATAAGTGGTAGATTTATAAATGTGATTTATAAATAGAAAGAATTTTTTTAAAAGAATATAAAGCACTGAATCCACTACTGCTGCTGGAAAATAATAATGTTGATGACTGCACCATCATCAGTATCATTTTCGAGTTTCTATGTGATAGATTTGCTACCAATAGTAAATTGAAATTGATGTTTTGTTATGATAAACAAATTTGATTTAAAATCCAAGTTGAAATTGATAAATATAAGTAAAATAAGTTTTGGACTTATAATATATGAGATAATAAAATTTTAGCTTTGGTAAAGTTGAAAGAAATTTGAGTTAGTAAGTGAATTATATGATTTGAAATTTAACTAAGGAAGGTTAAATTAAATTGGATTTGTATTGGATTAGATATGTTATTGGAATGGAAAATTAAACTTAAGATGGTAAATGATTACGTAGTATGAATTTGGAAGATTAGATAATTAAGTTGCATAATTTATAAAGTGAGAAAATATAAGTAAAACCAATTGTTAAAATGGTTAAACTATTTTGTTAAGTAAAACAAGATATGAATTTGAATGGTGATATGATTTTGACATAAGTAAAAGTTAAATAAAATAGAATTTGAAATGAATTAGAGATGAACTTAAGTCGTACAGTGAAAGTGAAGGTAAATGAAGTTGAAATGAAAGATAACTTAAGTGATATTAAATGAAGTTGATTTTGGTATCGAAGTAAATTGATAAAGTGAAATTAAATGAATGTGAACTTGAGTTAAGTAATGAAATTCAACTTTAAGATGTAAAATGAATTAGCATTAGAAATGTTGTTATTAGAATTTAATAAACTTAAGTTGTGGATTGATAATAATAATATTGAAAGTGTTGAATAAAAATGTGAATATAGTGAACACTACAATCCAATGTGAATCGAATATTAATCAATCAAATGCAAATAAATTGATATGGAACAGTAGATGTAGGTGTTTCATTAAAAGAATGAAATTAAGAACTGTATAATTGAATGAAAGTCAATTGAATGTTAAACCAATTTGAAATTAAAAGTGTTAAACCAAATTGAATATGAGTAAAGTAAATTAATTTGGTTATGTTGGATATGCATTGATTGTTAGATGAATGTTAATTGATTGTATAGAAAATTCATATGAAATTGAATAAATGAAAATGAAAGCTATAAATCATTGAATCCAAATTAAAAGTGGAAGTAAATAGAATTGAATTTTGTTTGATTTGAACTAGAAGTAAACGAACTTGAATGAAAATTAGTGAATGTAAACTAATTGAATAGTGAATGAATGAATGTTAGTAAATCCAATGTTAATAAATCAAATGTGATTTAAATTGAAAATCAATTCAATGAATGTTAATGAGAAGTGAATGAATATTGATTTGGTTATGGATGTTAGTTGGATGATAGTTGTTTGATGGTTGGATTTGTTGTTTATTGATGGCATTTGCTATATTGGCATATATAGTTGTCGGTATATGTTGTATATTGATATTACTTTCATATATACATGTTTCTCATGGTTTGTTGAGTGTTTAGTAGGTGCGGATTGCGCTTGCTTCGCTTTTGGAGCTCGCTTTCGTGCTATATTAGCCGTATATGCTCGCTAATAATATATAAGGTACATATCTCGGATTACATATCGTACTTTTACATATTTTTCCCTTCGGGATGTCTCATCCTTGGTGATGAGATGTATATTTGTGATATATACATTGTTATTTTTTTGGATCGAACCGCGCAAAGGAGATTATGGCGAATTTTTTTGAAAATTTATGGCGTTGGAAAATTTGTGGAAAAATTGGAAAATTTTGTGAAAACTTAAAGTTTGATTTTTGAGTTATAAGTTAAACGATAGTAGTTGGTTTTGGAAAGATAACTATATATGATTGGAAAACTTAGAAAAATTTTTATAAGAAGTTTAACTATTTGATTTTGGGAAAGTTAAACACTTAGAGATTTGGTAAATCTAGTTTTAACGATTTGTTTTGAAAAGTTAATGAATTTTGTAACTTTTACTTACTTGGTAATTCGAGGACAAAATTCTTTTAAGTAGGGGAGAATGTAACGACCCAGAATTTCAGTCATTTGAAATTCATATATTTAATTGATTTTAAATATGCACAAGTAGATTTTATAAGATGAATAACTTATATTTCGAATATAAGGATTTAATTGGATAATTAAATTAATAATTTAATATTTGAAATTGTTAAAATAATTGTAAATTGGATTTAAAATGAATAAAAATGATTTGCAAAGTGATATTAAATCATATTTGAATTGGAATGATGTTAGAGAACTTTTAAAATTGAATTAAAAGTTAATTTGTAGAAATTGAATATTTTAATATTTAGTTGGCGAGTGAAAATGGTCATTTATCAAACAGTCTCAGATTTCGGCGAAACTAGTTTCATCGGATCCGTAACGTTAAATTATTGTATGGTTTCAAATTTCGTGTCAATCGGATTTACGATTTGTCCGGGGCAAGCTAAAACGCGTAGAAATCTGTTTAAGTGAATTTTAAATTTAAATAGTCGACTCGAAAACCTATCTTTCAAATACGATCGAATTGGCTCCCGATATATATTCCATTGCGTTCGAAATAGGGGTAAAATATTATAAACGCCAAGTGGCACGCTTCGTTTCGAGTTCGGGAAAATTTCGGATGAATAGTGTTTTGGAATTTTCTATATAAGGACCTCAACATTCACATTTGCAAACTAAAAACCTAGGGTTTCATTTCAGTGCCCTAGCCGCCACTAATGAAATACACGGCCATAAACTCGTCATCTTCTCCACGAATTATCTCTCGATCCGTAAGCCGTTAGCAAAAACTTCCAACTAGAAAAATATTAAGCGCGTCGAGATCTTCGATTTGGACGGCTGTGATCGAAAAACACGCAAGGGATTGACGATAATTTGTGTTCAAAGCCCCCGCCTTCGCGCACGAAATATGAGATGAAATGAAGACCGAGCTTCAATTGCTCGCCACCGTATGTGGAGTCGACGTTGCGCTTCGATGTGATGTCGTTGGATCGTCGCCGAAGTGAATGATGGGGTCGCGAAAATTGAAGGGGAAGAGGCGGCTATGGGTTGTCTTCGATCTGTAAATAACGTAGGGGAAGAAGAAGCTAAAAGCATGGCCATGATTTCATCCTTCAAAATCTACGGCCCAGATGTGTAAAAGGTTAAAAATATAAAAGAAATTGAAATTAATTTATATTATAAATTTGTACGGACTTTAAAAAGCTATAACTTGTTCATACGAGGTCGAAAATTGACGAAACGACTTGTGTTGGAATCGTATTGTCGAATACAACGCGATGGAGCTGGATTGGAGTTGATTTGAGCTAGTGTGAATTTTGGATAAAATTAAACGGCTGTTTAATTTTATTCGGAATAAAACACTAAAACTGCTATTGGACGCAATATGAGTACAACTCACTCTTTCTGACTCACTGTTATTTTTATATAAGTGAGAAATAATTTATTATATGATGACTGATGATTGTTTGGATGATATATGATATATTGATTGGTATTTGGATATATACCTCCCTATTGGAGCAGATGAGACCCTATACGTTCCCGTGTATGAGCGGATGACCCTTTGTACGCGCGTCTGCCTTGAAGCGGACATTGTACATATATTCTAATATGTATATTTTTTGCAGGTGGAAGGTTGGAGGGATCCAACTGGATTCCTCAACAGTATTGATTTTATTTATAGATATTTGTTATATATGATATATGATATTTTGGATGCCGTGATTGATGTATTTAGTGTTGTTGCAGCATTGGGCCTATTTTTGATAATTTAAAAATGTTAAATTGATAATTTCCAAATTTAAAAGGATTTTAAAGTGATTTTTGAAAGTATACATTTTATTGAATTTTGGAATTGATTCATTATAAATAAATAAACGTTATAATTTAAATGTTATAAAAATTATGGTTTTTGTGAAATAGAACCAGCATATGATTTTTGGAATGTAAAGTTAACTATTTTGTAAAATGGTTTAAATTGGGATTTTTGAATTATTATAAATGGTTTTATATATAAGATTTATAAAATTAATTTTTTATAAATCAGAATGAAGGAATTATAAAGGAGTTTTGGGAATGTTAAAATGGAGTTATAATTGGATTTTATAAATAAATAAGATTTATATTTTTGTGAAGTTATAAATGAATGAATATTATAAATAAGAGAAAATTTATATTTTGGATTTTTGGCATGTAATTGAGTTATAAATGGAATTGGTTAATAAAGTGATTTTATAAGTTGAAGTTTTATAAAATATATATGGAATTTATAAACATTGTTTTATAAATCCGAAAGAAATCAATTGAATTTGATAAGTAAATATGAAAGCTTATTAAAGGAGATATATTCGCAATTTTGGACAGCTTTAAAATTTAATATTGTAATAATAAAGAATTTAGGTGGGAATTATACACATGATTTTGGATAGTGGATATACCTTTAATTGAAGGTGTAGAAATGTTGAATTTGGATAAGGGAACTATATTCACGATTTTGGATAGTGAATATATTATTAAATAAAAATTGATATTTTTAGGAAGTGATCTTTTAAATAGAATTAAAACGATTTGAAGTTGTTTTAAAATGTGTTAAGAATAGAAACCATAGATTTCAACATTCATTGTTGAAATAGACGTTTTCGAGATATAAGGAAATGGTGGACCATAACACTGTTGTTGTAACGACCCGGAATTTTGGGCAATAAGAATTTAATAATCTGCATTAATAATTTAATTGATTTGATAATTTTCTTTATAATTTTAATTTAAATTGGTAAAATTAATCTTTTAAAAATTAATACATTTTCAATCTGGTATTTTTGATCAATATCTTTTAACAATATATACAAAAAGATATGATTATTTGTCAAAGCAAATGAAAATTTATTCTGTTTATAATGTATGTATTGGATATATATTGTGAATAGAATATCTTTTGTTTTAAATCAAGATTGAATTTTCAAATTGTAATATATGTGCAAGTATATGTTATAATTTGATGTTGTCTTGGAATTTAATTTAATGGATATTGTAATTTAAGACTTTGTTTTAAAATAAATATTTTTTTTCAATAGATGATTTAAAGATTAATTCATTGTTTTCAAAATATAAGATTGTTAATTATTTTAAATATGATAGTTAAAAAGAATTTAATCTAAAGTTTCTTTTTTTTCTTTTATAATGCTTAAATTTTAAATAATTATATTATAACTAGTTTCATAATAATTTTCTTTAAAGATTTAACTTGGACATTTATACATAAGTATTCATTTATAAAGTAACTTAAATAATTAAGCTTATGCTACATTTTCAATTAAATAAAAAAAATATTTAAAATACATGTATAAGAATATATATTTGTATTATAATTAGTTTTCTAATATTTTCTTTAAAGTATTAAACTTATATTTACATATGTAAATTTTATTTATTAAGAGAATTAAATAATTAAGTTATATGTAGATTTAAACTAAATGAAAAATTTAATTAAAACACTTATAGACATGTGTAAACATGTTAAAGCATCTCTAAAACACATGTAAGAAAATTAAGCTAGATATATGACATTTGTTCAAATTATAACATGTGTCTTCATTCATTTTTTTTATTTTTAATAAACATTAGATAATTCAATTTATGATAAACTTTTTCATCTCCTCTTCCATTTGTTTCTCAGCTGAAACAAAGAAAAATAATAATCAGTAAACCTGAAAACAAAAAGCATATACAAATCTGAAATAAAAAAATCTATAACTTCAAATGAAAATCAAACCTGCAAATTAAAACTGCAACTAAATGGAAGTTCTTCAAATCTACTTCAATCTGCAAACAAGTTCTTCACAACAACTTAAAACCTGCAACTTCAACATGCAAATGAAGATCTGTTTCAACAATTTTAAAATCATCAACAAATTAAAGGGAATGCAAGGGATTTTCTTCAGCAATTCAAAGCATTCTTTCCTGATTAAATTTCAAGAGCCTGGAAATAGAAATCTGCTCTGCAATTAAAAAAATAGGTGAGTAAAACAATTTTAAAAACAGTTGATTTGGAATTTATTACATACATGTGATGATCTGAAAGTTTTATGATATTACCTGAAAATAATTCAGTTTATTATTGAATTTGTAGTTATGTTTATAACTCTGTGTATTTTTGAAAAAAGAAAACACCCTGCTTACTGTTTCTTTTAAACAGGTTGCTCAATCTTTCAGAAAATTTAAATCTTCCGCTAACCCATTGTTCGATTTTAATGACTAAATGAAATCTGTATGTAATTGATAGATAGAAATTTTAAAGGGTAGTTTCTGTGATTTTTAAATTACGAATAAATCTAAAAAAATGAAATTACTGTAAACTACTAATACATGTCGAAGATCAACTTCCATGTTTTCTGATTTGGATTTCGTGAATATGTTAAGAACCAAAAATTATGATTTTTAAAGTATATATCAAAATTTTTAGTTGAGAAATTGTTGGGAATCTAGGTTTTGTTCGAATTTGGGGTTTTTGTGGGTTGCCGTTGATCGGCATGATAATAGGGGTTGAAATTCTGGTTGAAGCTTGTTTGTGGGTTGATGATTTAGGGAAAAATTCAAGAGAATTTTTCTAATAGCTGTGTTGATTGAATTTGAGTAAACTAGGGTTTAATATAGTTTTGGCTCGGCTTTACTGTAGTGGATTTTGCGACATGAATATCGAACTGGAAGTGATCGCGACGTGGGGGTAAGGGAGTACGTGACGTGGCGGTTCTGTCGTGGGAACAGCGATGCTCATCGGTGTTGGGTTGGCCGGCAGCGATGGAATTTGTGGATGATGTTTTCTGCAGTTGTTCGAATGTGATGCTCGAATTCGATTCGATCATGTTTTGTTTGATCTGGGTTTAGGGTTGTGCTCGTGGATGTTAGAGTGATCAGCGACGATTGTCGCGACGACCTTGGGTGGCCGACAGCGATGGTGCACGTGCACTATGCACGGCTGTGCTTCTGATGGATTTCTGTTTTGGGGAGACAAAGTTGTACTCGGTGGGATCTCGCGTGATGCTAGCATTCGACTCGAAGGAGATGGGGTGGAGTTGGCTTCAGGGTAGGCACGAGGGTTTCCTGGGTTGGTACTCGAGTTTGAGTGATGCTGCCCTGTTGAGTTATGTAATGAGATATGATATAAATTTTAACTTGAGTTTGAACAGGTGAAATCAAGCATTAAGTATAAATAGGTTTATAAAAAGAAAAACAAGTTTATAAAGGTTAAACTTGTTCTTTGAACAAAATGTAAATTAAATTTATATTTCAAATTTAAATCAACTTAAGACGATTGTTTTGAAAATAATTATCTAAATAAATTTTTGAATTTCAATTTAAAAGAGTGTCGTGAATTTAATTATTAAATCAAAGTTTTAAGTTAAATATTGAAGTAATGTTTTAATAACAAAATTTTCAATTTATATTAAAAATAAATTAGTTTAAACTTGATAATTTAAAGTGTTTTAAATTTGTAAATGATTTATAAATGCTTTATCTCCAAGTAAGGTTATTATTATGATTTTGTAAAGCAAGTTTAATAATTTGTCTTTGAATTAATAAGATTTAAATTACTCAAATAATTTATTTATGAAAATAAATAAGGTTAAATTATTTGGATAATTAACTTAAGAATACTTATTTAATATGATTTGTTAATAAGTTAAGTTTGATTAAGATTAATGATTTTCTTAATGAATCAAAAATTTAAAAATATAAGAAGTTAGTTAACTAATTATTTAATTAATTTTAAATAATTAGTTAATTGTTTTTTTAATTTTAAATAATCACTTAATTATGGATTAATTAAGTGTGATTACTTAATGAAGAAATCAATGGTTAATACTTGAATATAATTAAGAATGGAAGAAATTAATGAAATTACTCATGGAGTAATTAGTTGAAGTGATTAATGGGTAATCACTTGTTGTTAGCAATTAAGAAAGTTGATAAATTTATTTGTTTTGAAGTTAATTAATTATAGAGTAATTAATGAATTAGGAATTGTTTAATGATGGAATTAATTACTTGTTAAATAATTAATTAAGAAGTAATCAAGATTGATTAATGAAGTAATTAGAGATAATTACTTATGTAAATAATTAAGATTTAATTACTTAATTATTTCAGTTAATTAATTAATGTGATTAATTAATCAATGAATGTGATTAATTTTAAGATTAATTACTAAATGTAATTAATTAAAATATAATTAATAAAGTAACTAATTAAGGATTTATTAATTAATTGATTACTTAATGAATTAATTAAAGATTAATTAATTAGAGGGTTAATATAATTAATTAAGAAGTTAATTAATTAAGATAAGTAATTACAAATTGTTAATTACTGATTATGATTAATGAGTTGATTAATTACAAGTTTATTATTAATTAATAAGGATCATTAATATAATTAATGATATTAATCAAGATTGATTAATAAAAGTGATTAATTCAAGTATGATTAATTAATTGTAATTAATTAAGGTTTAATGCAATTAATTATAGTTAATTAATAAATGAAAGTAAATGAAGGATCATTAATTATTGTAATTAATGATAGTAATTAAAGATTAATTACTGAATATGGATAAGGATAATTACTTGAATGTAATTAAAAGATAATTAATCATAGAAGATTAATTAAAGAAGATCATTAGGAGATGATTAATTTATTTATTTAAAATAAATAAATGAAGAAGGATTAAGGTTAATCCAATAGATTAAGAGTTAATCAATTCTGCTTTGGATGATTGATTAATATTGGTTGATTGATTCATAATGGATGATCAATATTTGGTGATTGATATTGGATGATTGATATTGGGTGTTTGGTTGATACTGGATGTTTTGATATATCTGATATGTGATATGCTGCTTTGTGAGATGAATATTTGTTATGAATTATCTATTGTGATAATATGATTCATCTATCTGTTTATATCATCCTGAATATAAGTTTAACTCTTTAAACCCTTAAGTACAACTTGGACATTAAAATGGCGTTTGGTTTCGGTGAGACCGGGATCGGGTTTCCATATTTGGAATCCGAAAACCACATCGATTCCAATTAAACGTTAGGTCGTGAATCCAAGTGGAGCAAGTGAAGACTCGAGGTGTAAGGACTATACGTCAGTATAACTCTGTGGGTGATTCCGTAATGAGTTTGACGGAATAGTACTTATAGGTTCGAGATGGTGATTTAGAGTGCAAGGGCTATGGTCGTTGACTCTGAGGGTGATTCTAAAATGAGTGCAACGAGATAGTGCCTTCGGTTTCGTTCGAACCCGTAACGAACTTGTATGGATTGAATGCTTTCAGAACATCGTCAGGTGGACGATGAGCATTCTAAGATAGATGTGTTCTATAAAGGTAATCGCACCCTTAAGCCTCATCAACTGGGATGGCTAAAATAGGGGAGGTGCAGCAAGGCTTCGTGGGTAGCTCCCACTGGAGAGCAAGATTTTCCCCTGTCTAGAAGTCCCTTTAATTTCGGCTGTGTGGGCAGTTGGAATCGCGCGCCAACTGCGGGGTTGTCTTGTTCGGGACTGTTCAGTAAGGAATGGTCTCGGCCTTGTGTTGCAGGGGAGTTAGGGTGGCTCCTCGGTACGGTGATCTAGGCCATGTACTGTGACGGGCGGTACCCCAGTAGCCCTGCCATTGATGGAAACCCATTTTTCCTACAAAACCCTACGGTTTTGATTGTATTACCCACTTTTGTGGCTAGTAGCTGGAATTTAATAAATGTAACAATTTCGGCTATTTCTTATTTACTTGCCCTGGACACTATTATAATATCACTAGATTTCCTATCAAATGTTTTGGTTAGCGTAAGGTAAAAACTTTTCCATGTTTATGTATGGGAAGTCTTACGTGATACCCTTTCTTTTCAAAGGTTTTCTAAAGCTAAACAATTTTAACCCGTTTACTCACACCAGACCCCTGTCTAACCTGAGTGTTTATTTTCTGTTTTATTAAACTCTTGGGTACTCATATTATGTATAAGTAGTCATGTGATTCAGGTTAGCTTGACGAAATTCTAGAGGAGATATAGAGCAGGAGGCTTCCACGTATAGATATATTATGGTTCTGCTGTGTTGTTTGGTATCTGTTTCTGTTGTACTTGAGTTGTATAGTTAGACAGATGTTTATAACTGTCTAATATCTTGTATAAGTTATGTACTCTGATGTAATATGATACTGTGTAATATTTTATGTGATATATTATATTTTATTCATTCCGCTGGGAGTTCTCTGATGTTGTTGTTTCTTTCTTTCTCTTTCTTTTCTTCTTCTATCCCTTTCTTTCTTCATTAACGATGCGTCTTCCTGGAGATAGGAAGTCGGGTCGTTAAAGCTGTTTATAGTAAATGATTTTCGAAAGGAAATGTTTTTGTATAGTATTGGCATTTATTTATCTATCTTATTTTCGAATCCCTATACTATTGATTTTGGGTTGTCGTAACGATGTTTTACGCAACATTCGTTTTGACCCAAATAAATGTGCTTAAAGAGAATGTCTTCCTTAAATAATTAAATATATACTTAATCGTGATTTAAGTATATTGAATATTGTCGAAGTGTTGAAAATAAACAATTGTGAATTACTTATTATTTAATAATTGGAAATGTTTTCCAATATGAAGTGAAATGTTTTGAGATTATATCTTTTAAAGATAAATTGAAGTGAACATTTGGCAAGTGATTTAATTAATCAAAGATTAATTATTGTGGTCTCGAGCTCTAATTCGATCATATGCAGAAGATAGCTTTTTAAACCCAGTTATTATACTAAATTTCCGATATCAATTTCAATGCATTGTGATCTCGCATGACCAAACAATATGTATGATCGCCAAGAAATTAGACGACATATTGTAATTCACTATGACGGATCCAATGAAATGGGTTTCCATAAAATCTAAGAAAATACCTCGAAAGACTGATTCCATAGATTTAAATATCGTTTTATCTTTAACTATCGATATTTATCTAACCTATTCATATTTGTAAATAAATTTAACAAATTGAATTCACAATATTATATATTAATTAAAAGGAGTTGGATAAATGATTTCTTGATTTTAAAAAATTAAAATCTTGATTTGGTATAAAAGTGAAATATATATATATATATATATATATGATTTCAAATTGATTTGAAATTAAACCGGGTGTTTAGATTTTGAAATTTTCTATCTAACTGTTTGTAAAACAAATAAGGGGAATAACAAATAAATTTGCAAGGAATGGTTGAAATTAGATTGTAGCCTTTGGAGATAATTATGAACTGGAATAAGTCGTAATGAAAGGAAATGCTATTATAAAATGATTGTAGACATAGGAAAATGTTCGTTAATAATGTTAATGCGAACAATGAATATTGCAATTTAAGTATTTTGTGAAAACATAAGAGTAAAAGTGTTACAACTTATACCACTTATAGATTTGATGAATATAAGTAAAATAAAAAAAATTGTTATATTGGATGATAGAAAAAGAAATCCCGAATGAGATACGAAACTTAATCCAAGTAAAATAAAAGGAAATGCATGTAAATTAATTGAAACTAATATTGGATATAAATGAAATAAATGTGAATAAAAAGAATTTGATATAGCTAAGAATCAACTTATATAAATACGTAAGTTGTTCGTATATTGTTTTATTTGCATAACGATTTGATTCAGATTCGGACACAAAATTTCGAGAAAATTTATATCGATCCGAGTTAGGATTTTTCACTCGATTCTCGACATCGAACCTTGGATATGGATTTTTGATTGATCTTGAAATTCTCTATCATAGTATATGGCAAGGAGAATAACGGTTTCTGATTAAGGAAAGAGATCTGAGTCCGCGCTAAAGAGTCTTGTGAACGATACTAGTTCGAAAGTGAAACTGTGTGATCGAGTCAACGGTCAGATTTACTACTGCTTATGGTTGATATATGCACATCGTACGAGCTTAAGTAAAGCAAGCATTGAAAATTGAAAATGAAAAATATAAATTGATTTTAAATTATATAATTGAGTATCTTTGGTAAATAAGATGTAGGTATTTAAAATCAAGGAAATTTAGATTGCCCGACAAGAAGGTACATGTTTATTTTGTCATTGGATTTGATGGTTTTATGATATAGCCACTTGGATTTTGTTTTCTTTTGTTGGTTTAGGGCACGTAGTGGCATTTTGTAGTTGTTTCGATCTAGCCACGTAAAGGAGACGCTGGTGAAAATTTTCGAATATTTAAGGAGTTGGAAACTTTTTGAAGTTTTAAAATTTTTATAACTTGTTTTATTATTAAATTGTTATTTCCGTAAGCAAATCAGAGTGGTGTGACAGAAGCGTAGTAAAAGTTTTCTAATAAGATTTCAATGTTTTTTAAGTTGATAATTTTGAATCAAATATATCAAATGTTAAATTCTCAACTTAGTTTCTTTTCAAGTCGAGGTACTGCAGAAGAAAAAACTGCAAAATCCGATCCAATTTATCGTAATTGATTGGTACCTGGACAACTGTGTGGACTGATGGACTTACCAGTCTTGATCGTTACAAAGGACGATGCTACCACATTGAGGCCATTGTTGGGGAAGAAAATGTATATACTGGGGTTTATTACTCATTTTTGTACTTGCTGATTTATTTTCCAATTATTTCTTCAATTGAGAGAAAGAAAGAGAGTATCGTACACTTAGTACGTAGCCTTCTATGTAGGCTTGTTATCATTTGTGTTGAGGATGTTGATTCATATAGTGCGGAGTATTACTCCAATCTATCGAGCTTCCTTCTTGGCCCGAAGGATAGCAAGTTGAAAGTTGGAGACGTGATAAGTCTATGAGACTTAGTTGCTATGTGAGGTTGAGAAACGCTTTTGCGTTGTTGGTGCGAAGAGACCGGGATCAGATTTATGTGAAAACCACTTCGGACCAACGTATATGCGACGATTGTGAAGGTGGCTTGTGATGATATTGATATTTCAGAGTTTCATAGTAGGGGACTGCTTGTTGATTGTTTGGGGTTAAAATCCTAATATACATCCAGTAGCAGTGGTCTCTTCATTATGAAATATCCAATGCGAGGATTATTCGCTACTAATCCTAGGGATTTCCCGACAGGATATGGTAGGAAAGTACCTTCGGTTTGTCTTGTTCCTGGACAACTTGTATGGATGTTTGTCTGACATTGCATTTCTATAGATTAAGCACATTGGTTTTTACAAACGTACATCAGTGGTGGTGGAGAAGGCAACTTCTCTTAGCTTAACACCCTCCTTGAGACATACGAGCTTAAGGGTTGTATTTTGTGGAAGGCAATTAGTAGTCAACGAAAAAGGCCGTATGGCATTCTAAGTGATGTTCTATGTGATTGTGAAAGGTAATCGTTACCTCATCAGGCCTCATCAACCGGAAATGACCAAAACAGGATTAGATGCGGCAAGGCTAAGTGCGTCATTCCTAATTAGGATATGATCATCCTCTTCTAGATATATCTTTGCACACTATGACGTCGTGTATCTGATTATTGTGGTTTGTATGCTATGAGGGCCCTCGGTAAAGGTCGGTAACGACCAGAGGATGACATATTCGGTACCATCTAGTTATAGAGGTGGGCCGGTCTTGTGTTGGTAGAGAAACTTTATGATGGTTTCTCAGTATAATCTTCTAGAGATGTACTGCCGGAAGGTAGTCCCTTCACCTGGTCATTTGTATGGAAATTCAAACTCCACTACGTACCTGCCAATTTATTGTAGAGCCCAGTATGCTGGAATTTAATAATGGTAACAATTTCGGCTATTTTAAATATTATTTGTATACTAGACACTAGTATAATACCACATGAGTTTGATATGAAATGTTTTAGTTATCGTAAGGTAAAAACATGTCCGTGTTTATGTGTGGACTTGTCTTACGAGATACTTTTGTTTTGAAAACTAAGAAAAAGTTTGGAATTTAATAAATTCAGTTGAGTGTGTTTCTCACGCTGGCTTACCAGACTGATTCGGGCGTTCTTCCCTTTCAGT
Organism: Allium cepa; assembly: GCA_030765085.1. NCBI lineage: Eukaryota > Viridiplantae > Streptophyta > Magnoliopsida > Asparagales > Amaryllidaceae > Allium > Allium cepa. Next base: position 788,861,440 of record CM060929.1, read on the forward strand.
GCTCGGGTCAGACCCAGTATATCTACAGGTTATGCTTTGGTGCTATTGGAGCTTCAGTAGGAGAGCTGGAGATCTTCATTTTCGTACATCCATATTTGCTTGATTATTTATTATCCGCTGTGCTTTGTTTGTTGCTGTATGCTATCAGCATTTGTAAGGATAGGTTATTATAACCGTTCAGGCTGCTAACTATTAATTGATTGTCGAACTCTGATTGATGTATATATAAATATACAGTTTCTGTTTTGTAAAGATCATTGATACGATATTATATATTTTCCGCTGCGATGTGAGATTCTGTATTGTTCTGTTTGGTTCTATCTTCTCTTCTCTTGTTCTCTCTTCTTTTCTTTCTCTTGACTTTCCGTCAGTTTGTGCTTTTTGGGTCGGACATGTGTGGATTATTGTCGATTCAAAGGGTATGGATTTTCGGGTCGTCACAAAGCCCCTGCCGAGCTCCATCCAGGGCCAAGAACCGGTCGCACTCGATCATACTATCGACTAGAATTTCATGCACGAATGCGGTGCATTCAAGCAAAGATTGCCACAGATCCACGCAATATAAATCGATCTCCACCGTTCAGATTGTAGAGAAGGATGTGCTCTACTAATTTCATTTAGAAATCGAAGCTCGAAAATGTATAGATTAAGAAATAATCGATGAAGAAGATTGAAACATTTTGTCCATTAAATAAAGAAGTGGTGGCCTGCCCTAATTTTTCTAGGGTTTGTGCAAAAGTAAAGAAATGTTGGCCTTTCATAGAAAATTCGCGCACACTATTCATTGTCAAATTTTCCGAACTCAAAACGAAACGTGCCGCCTGGCGTTTATAATTTTTTATCTCTATTCCGAATGCAATAGAATATATATCGGGAGCCAATTCGATCGTATTTGGAAGATAGGTTTTCGAATCGACAAATTTAAATTTAAAATTCACTTAAACCGATTTCTACGCGTTTTAGCTTGCCTCGGACAAACTGTAAATCCGATTGACACAAAATTTGAAATCCTACAATAATATAATATTACGGATCCAATGAAACTGGTTTCTTCGAAATTCGAGACTGTTTGAAAAATGGCTATTCTTACTTGTCAATTAAATATTAAAATATTCAATTTTTTTACAAATTGACTTTTAATTCGATTTTAAAAGTTCTGTAACATCATTCTAAATCAAATATGATTTAATTCAACTTTATAAATCATTTTTATTCATTTTAAATCCAATTTTCAATTATTTCTACAATTTCAATTATTAAATCATCGATTTAATTATCCAATTAAATTCTTATATCCGAAATATAAGTTATTCATCTTATAAACTTTACTTGTGAATATTTAAAATTAATTAAATATACGAATTTCAAATTATAGAAGTTTTGGGTCGTTACACATATAGGCCCATCTAGGTCCTAAAACCAAGTTTTTATAAAAAGAGACACTGTCTGTGTGACGATTTCAAGTTCGGTTCAAATTTATGTTTGTTTAGGTGAGTAAAACTCGCTTTTTTAACTTAAGTTTTGAAATTTTTTCTCCTTATAATATTTACCACTATTTTAGTTGCTTGGTTAATTAAGCTTGGATGTAAACTTATTGACTTGGTTTGTGTTTTAAAAGACAATACCTTTAGTAGTTGTAAGCACTTAAAATTGGTTGTAAAGTTCGAAGTAAAATTATAAATAATGCCTTCTTTGTGTTCATATATATTGTTTACTTTTGTATATGCCATGCTTATATTATGTGATGTGATGCTTGGATGTGAATCAACTGATATGAAAGTAGTTGTGGAAGTGTCCATATAACAACTATTACTATATCGGCACTTTTGAATTATACCATCTCTTCGAAACCTTTTCGTTAGTTCTCGAGCTTGGTTTTGTTCTACAAAGTTATTTAAGTATTTGAATAATGATGGATTTAAAATAAATTAACTATTTTAATAATGATTTTTAAATTTAATTAATCATTTCAATTAATGAGGACTAAGGTTAATTAATTAAATTAATAATGATGTGTTTTAGAATTAATTATTACTTTGTTAATGATACTTGAACTTAATTAATCATTTTACATAATGATGACTAAAGTTAAATAATCATTTTAATTAACGGCGTTTAAAATTAATTAACCCTTAATGACTTTTAAAGTTAATTAATTAGTTTTTAAGTTTAATTAATTCTTTTCTTTGATGACGCATAAATTAACTAATCCTTTTTAATGAATGATATTAAAAAAAATTAATTGATTTAATTACCGATGTTTAAAATTTATTAATTGGTTTAATTAATGATGTTTTTAAAAGTGATTTACCCTTTTTAATTAAGGGTATTTAGAGTTAATTATCAAATTAATTAATGAAGTTTAAAGATAATTGATCATTCTTATTAATGATAACTAAAGCTAAATTAATCAATTCAATAATGTTGTTTTAAGTTATTAAATCCTTTTTATAATGATGTTTTAAAGTTAATGAACCACTTTAACAAAGTCATTTAAAGTTAAAACTTGTAATGAGAAGCCCAAGCATGAATTTGATTTTAAAAGTAAAAGTTTGATTCGTTTATGGAAATAAATTAATCTCTTTAAAGCGATTCACTAATATGGAAAGTATTTAGTTGTCTACTCAATACCAAACGTCAAAGAGGGAGATCGTCTCTATCCTGAAAGTTAAGAATGTACGCCGAGACGGAACTTTGAGGTAACATTACCTTAACTTGCTCAGCATCGTTGTTACCCAAGGGATAAAAGTTTGAAATTGATGAGTGGTGATGAGTATACAAGATTTAATTTCCATATACGATCATTTTGTTATCTTCGATAGTTGGTTTGTCGACTATCGATTCCCTTGGCCTTCTTTCTATTTCATAATTCTAAGATAATGTGTTGCTCATTTGAGCTTGCTTATCCTCTGTTGGAAATAACTAAACCAAAAGAACGAGTGAGGACCAAGCTATGTGGAGTTGCTCCCATTAGGGTATTTTCACATACACTCTAGATTAGATTCGGTTTTGCGCACTGAGATATGAAATATTCGGATTCCCGGTAACAGTTTGCAAGGTCTGGCTTGGAGGTTTCCGAGAGCCATCAGAGTTCTTAAGTATATTTCTAGAGGTCACTTTCGGTATGGGGCTACACCCTCCTAGTCATTGTTGGAAAAATCCATTTTTCTTTATTGATTCAAACCTTCAAATTTGTTTTCTTTAATTTTATTAGGAAGAGTCCAACACTGTTCACGATGTTTAATTATTTGTATCCATTATTTACATTTGGATGTTGTTATTGTGAGAGGAAACCAGTTATGTGTTTGGCGGTGCGATCTCACATGTTGTTGAATTACACCTACCGTTTAAGAGTTTTACTCATATAAGACATATTGTCTAACTTGAGTTGTTTTTTCTCTAAACTCTGGGTACTCATTTTTATTTGAGTTGTCTGAGAGTAGCACGTCTTTTATGGGCTGTTTTGAAGATGGCGTCCGAGCAAGAGGCCTTTATCTATTTAGTTGTCTATTTCTGCTATTTTTTTAAATTATGTAAGTGTATTTTATTTCAGCATGTATAGAGACAGGTTCTTATAACTGCCTAAGCTGATTGTAGTACTTTTGTGTAACTCTGATAACTCCATGTTAGGGAATAATCTTATGTACCGTTTTACTATAATGGTATATTTAACAGATTCATTGTGAGATTTTCTATTCTGTTCTTTTTATTTTACCTCTGATAATCCATCTTTCGGATGCTTGGCAACGACATAAGAATATCGTGGATGTATTAAGTGTCATTCTCAAGGGTCAGAAAGGCGGGTCATCTTAAAATTGGATATTCTGAATCACTATATAGAATTTTTGTTTCAACATATTTTTAGAAATGCGAATTACGGATCTTAAGGCTAGGATTAACACTAGAGAGGGGTGAATAGTGTTTATAAAGAATTACTAAATCTTTTTGAGTTTATGTTAATTTAGACATAGATGTATGCAATCTACAGATATAGGGATAATCACAGAAACAAACACAGATGCAGAAATAAAATAAAAGCAGTAAAGGAAAGAACACACTGGATTTTATACTGGTTCGGAGTTACCCTACATCCAGTCCTGCAATACAAGTACGGATCACCTTTCAAAAGCAATTGTACAATTACACCCTCGGTTTCAAGGCTACGAGGTACACCCTGCAGAATTTCTATCCTCTAGGTAGAGATACTTGATTTCCGGGCCACAAGTTTACCCAATTGATTTACCAAGGCTACGATCACACCTTTTCTCGCTTGATTGATTTTCAAGGCTACAATCACACCTTTTCTCGCTAAGTTGATTACAAAAAGCCTATAACTTTGAAAAGCACGAAGGATCTTGTTGAGATAGTGATAGAGAATCAAACTACGAATGATCGAGTTCGATTCAATGTTAATTTTGGTAGAGTAACGGTAATAATATGTATTAAGAAAAATGGAAGAAGAAGAGGAGTGAAAAACCAAAAAATCTGATATTAAAATTCGTTGAAACTGACCCCCTATTTATAGAAGAACAACAGTCATGTCCATTCGTGAAGAGTTATGGCGAATAGACACTTCTTTTGAAATTTAAATTTGAAACCCAACTGACACCATGTCGACATGGTCACCATGAGTATGTCGACATCCCAAAGCATTTTTTGATAATTTGATTTTCTTTGAAAATAACCTTTATCTTATATTAAAACTATTTTAAACTTTATAAATATACTTGACTATAATTAAAATTCATAAGTAAATATAGAATAATATATATAGAATTTAATTATAATTTATATTTAAATTTAAGTATAAATATTTAAAAGTTAAATATATTATATTAAAAGATAGTTAAAATCAGGAGTAATTTGACTTTGAAATTAAAGATGATTTTGAGGCTAAAATTATTTAAAATCAGGATAGAGGTTTTTGAATCTTTTAAAAGAAAAGTTTTGAAATCATTTTGAAAACAAGATATAATTTTGAAAAATCTTTTTGAATAAAAAGTTAGCGGATACAAAACAATGTTCCACTAGTTTTTTCATAGGTTCCATCCTACTTAGGGTTCCATCCCTTTAACAGGCTCGAAGTGGATTCCATTCCACGAATAAATTGGATTTTAAGATACCAGTGCTTTTATATGAGTTTTAACAAAATTTCTAATTAAAAAATAATTTACTTGAATTCTTGAACTCTTGATAATCTTGATACTCATGAGTCTTCTATCTCGATATCTTGAATCTCTATACTATACAGTCTTCATTCTTGGTACCTGCATGGTTAAATCCTGCATATACATATATATCTAAACTTATAGTGTTGGTATTTATTTTTTATAATCTATTCTAAGGTTGCTGTCATCAATACCATCATCTCACGGACTAACAATCTCCCTCTTTTTGATGATGACAACTTTTGTTTATAAAATTTTACTTCTATCCTAATAACTACCCCTAAAACTAATAACTCCCCCTTAATCTATGCCTACTTACCCTATTTTATATTTCTCCCCCTTTGTCATCAACAAAAATTAACTCCAAACTATATAACTCCCCATTAATCTAATACTATATGACATGTGATTATAATGATGGTGTTATCATAAATAATCAACACTTAACTCAAAAAACTAAAACTTAATCCTAAATTACTAGCTATCCTAACTAAGAATCTATGATAATACTTATAATAGTTAGAAATAAAATATAAGAACAATTTTTAAGTATATTTCAACACACTCGTCAAAACCAATCATATCAGACAAGTCAAACAAGTCAATCAAGTCAAACAAGTCAACCAAGTCAATCAAATCAAACAGGTTAATCAAGTCAAATAAGTTAATCAAGTCAACCAAATCAAACAAGTCAATAAAACATACCAAACAAATCAAAAACTAATAATTCTATATTATAAGACAATACTACAAACTCCTCCTAAATAAAATACACTTGTAATGCAGTATGAAATGTATGACATATGCAATGTAGCATGAGATAATATGCAAAATAAAGTGAAACTTGTGATGCAAATGATTATGATATGCATTGTAATTTATGATGTAATATGCAATGAAATGTGATATGAAATAGGATGCATAATGATATGTAATAAAATGACAATAAAGTAAAATAATTTTCAGAATGATATGATGATATATATTGTGGTAAGAGATATTCAGACTATAAGATAAACATGAATGATAAGTAATATCTAATTGGCAAGCATATATGTGTGTGTGTATGTCTATATATGTATGTATACATACATATATTAAACTATTTATTATAAATCACTTCAACCAAACAGGTAAAACACACCAATTACTAGACTTAAGTTAAGGAAACTAATGAATGGGACTGAAAGAGTTGTAAAGAAAGAGTTTGAAGATAATAAATGGTATTATAACTGTAACATAATCGTGAAAGGTAGTAATCAAACTTAATATCAAAGTTAAATGCTAAGGAATAAGGACTTATACTATATATGATTAAGTATGGTTTTTATAAAGATTAATAGCCAATTTATTCAATTTATTTAAAATAATTATTTTAATTTAATTACTAGCATCCAAACTTCCATGTTTATAAAATACTTATCTTACTAATTAAAACCTTTATATTAAATTATTATTGGTTTAAATATTTTAGAAGCATGTTTAAATATCTTTTCAATTTAAAAAGAATATCATAATTAAATATTAAATAAAATAATAAAGATTGAAAAACTAAAATAAACAATTAATTAAAAAATTCACACATGAAATTAATTTTAAAACATTCTAATATAAGTTAGAAATTAATTCCAAAAAGAGTAGAAAAAATACTTAATTTAATTATTACTTTTACATAATCTAAAGTCTCAAATAGAAAAGACAGCATTTACAAAATGCTATAAAAAGTTTTGGCAATAAAATATATTCGAAACTTTATAAAACTAAAACTGTAGCTTTTACCAAATGCTGTGTAAATTATTTGAAACTCTACAGCGTTCAAAGCACAAAAATGCTATAAAAATGAATTTTCAGTACTTACAAAACATTACAGAAGAAAATAAGCATTTTTGAAATGCTATCTAAAATTCCGATCATGTGATGTGGTGCAATCTTATTAATTGAAGAAATATATAAGTAGAACCTTATTCTAACATTCTAAATTCATTCTATTATTTTCTTAAAGATATAAAATTATTATCTTAAAAGAAATAGAGCATGAGAAGTAAAAATAACATTAGAAAAGTTGAAATCATTAATGAAGGTATGCTTTTCTGCTTAGTATAGTTGTAATAAATTAGTTGTAGATTTTTTTTGAAATAAAACACTTTTTAAAAGACTTATTTAAAAAAAATTAGACTTATATATCGATATTTATACTATGGTGTGTCGATATATGGACCAAAATACCAAAACTTATAAAAAAGATAAATTTCTATACCTAACTAAATGCATAAGTATATATTCCTAAATGCAACAATAAAGATGAAATAATAGAAAAGCGTACCAACTTTTGCACTCCATCTTTCTAACTTTGTTGCTCTTCCATTGTCATGAACCACACATTTATATCTTCCAGAATTTAACGACGAGATCTGTTCTATTGCGATGGGCTCGTTTTTCTGATCGTTGTAGTATATTCATTTGCTGAATTTGAAGACCGTATGAGAAAGATACAGATGATTTAGTAAATCGACTAACTTGGCGCAAAAACTTTGAATTCGAATTTCAATGAATGGACAGTTCAACCAGTATAGATAGGCCCAACGGTCACCACTTTTCATAAAAATTCGTCTTCTTCTTCTTCCCGTTTTTCTATATACTATCAAACTTCTAGAGGCATATCTCCTTCGTTTCTTAATGGAATTGGATGAAACCAGCGGCAAATCGAAGAGAAAGGCAAAGCCTACGATCTAGTAATAGTTTGGTATCGAATTTGAATGGTATTGTGATGCAACAGGCCGAACAGTAGAAGAAATGTAGAAGATCCCGTACACAGTTTTTCAGTTTTGGGTAGCCAACTTCAAACTGTCATATCTCACTCAATTTTTGATCGGAATTTGATGATCCACCCATCAAAACGACCGCGAGAACAAGAAATACAATCTTGAAAAGGAGTGAGAACAAAATATTCAAATCTCTAGATGAAATTTGAAGAATACCTTTGACAGTTTTGCCTTCTTTTTCTCTTTGTTCACCAAAACTTCATTTGACCATAACTTGGTCATTTCTTGATGGATTCACACGAAACTAGTGGCATTGCGAAGAAAATGGAGAGAAGTACAGTATCAAATCAAGTTGTATATGAGAACCAAAATTTTTGTATTGATCTGGTACCCATTTCTTTGTCGATTTCCAATGTATATCCACTTGTTCTTCATGATCGATAAATGATTATCTGATATCTTTTAATCAGCAGTCGTTAGACATAATTCTTCTCCTGCAAAACAAAATAACCTTTTAAAGAATCAAGTGACTTTTCAAAATAACTAAATATAGTTTTAAACAAAAATATCATGATGATTCTGTGACATATTCATATGAAAATAGTGTTAATAAAATCCCAAAAAATAGCCATTTTCAAAACTTTTTCAAAATTCAGATTATGAAAACTTTGAAAACCTTGCTCTGATACCAATTGTTAGAAATGCGGATTACGGATCCTAAGGCTAGGATTAACACTAGAGGGAGGGTGAATATGTTTATAAAGAATTACTACATCTTTTTGGGTTTATGTTAATTTGGACACAGATGTATGCAATCTACAGATACAGGGATAATCATAGAAACAAACACAGATGCGGAAATAAAATAAAAGCAGTAAAGGAAAGAACACACCGGATTTTATACTGGTTCGGAATTACCCTACATCCAGTCCCGCAACACAAGTACGGATTTCCTTTGAAAAGCAATTGTACAATTACACCCTCGGTTTCAAGGCTACGAGGTACACCCTCCAGAATTTCTATCGTCTGGGTAGAGATACTTGATTTTCGGGCCACAAGTTTACCCAATTGATTTACAAAGGCTACAATCACACCTTTTCTCGCTTGATTGATTTTCAAGGCTACAATCACACCTTTTCTCGCTAAGTTGATTACAAAAAACCTATAACTCTGAATAGCACGGAGGATCTTGTTGAGATAGTGATAGAAAATCAAACTACGAATGATCGAGTTCGATTCAATGTTGATTTTGGCAGAGTAATGGTAAGAATACGTATTGAGAAAAGTGGAAGAAGAAGAGGAGTGAAAAACCAGAACATCTGATATTAAAATTCGTTGAAACTGACCCCTATTTATAGAAGAACAACAGCCATGCCCATTCGTGAAGAGTTATGGCGAATAGACACTTCTTTTGAAATTTAAATTTTAAACTCAACTGTCGACATGGTCACCATGAGTATGTCGACATCCCAAAGCATTTTTTGATAATTTGATTTTCTTTGAAAATAACCTTTATCTTATATTAAAACTATTTTAAACTTTATAAATATACTTGACTATAATTAAAATTCATAAGTAAATATAGAGAATAATATATATAGAATTTAACTATAATTTTATATTTAAATTTAAGTATAAATATTTGAAAGTTAAATATATTATATTAAAAGATAGTTAAAATCAGGAGTAATTTGACTTTGAAATTAAAGATGATTTTGATTCTAAAATTATTTAAAATTAGGATAGATGTTTTTGAATCTTTTAAAAGGAATGTTTTGAAAACATTTTGAAAACAAGACATAATTTTGAAAAATTATTTTGAATAAAAAGTTAGCGGCCACTAGATTTTTCGTAGGTTCCATCCTACTTAGGGTTCCATCCCTTTAACAAGCTCTAAGTTGATTCCATTCCACGAATAAATTGGATTTTAAGATGCCAATGATTTTCTATGAGTTTTAACAAAATTTCTAATTAAAAAATATATTACTTGAATTCTTGAACTCTTGATAACCTTGATACTCATGAGTCTTCTATCTCGATATCTTGAATCTCTATACTGTACACTCTTCATTCTTGGTACCTGCATGGTTAAATCTTGCATATACATATATATCTAAACTTATAATGTCAGTATTTATATTTTATAATCTATTCTAAGGTTGTCGTCATCAAAACCATCATTTCACGGACTAATACATATATGTACCAAAACTCAAAATCGCATCGAGGGATAATTTTGCGAGTAAAATCAAAATAACTTAAGCACTTGAATAATTAATTTATTATGTTAATTTTAACAAGTGAAATTTACTATATTATTCTTATCAACGTTGTTTGCTATATTCCAATCACATTGGTCTTTTTCTCAAAAACATTTATATGGCTAATGGATCATATCATTTCAGGTACAACTTGTAACAACCCGTCCCAAAACAGACTTAAATCCCTACCCAGAAAAGGCCCATCAAAACTTAGACCTAATCCAAAGCTAGTTGTAGGTTGGTAAAAATAACAATACAGAGCTATTTATCTACTCATGTAGAACTCATAGCAGAAGGATAAAATATAATAACATAAACAGTACCTATTTCATTTAATGTTCGATGAATAAATATCTCGAGCCTTTCTGTATTAGTACTTAGGTAATATAATTTAAATAAGGGTGTTTCTTATGAATTTTAGTTATATTTAATGTCTTTCTAAGTATAAGTCTTAAGGCTTATCCAATTTTGTAACCATTTTCAACCTAATAACCCATAACCATCATTATTAATGTCTTACCAACACAAAGGATAGTACCCAAGCCACTTAATACCATGTTAACGGAAATTAAGTAGACTGACCATTTAAGACCTCATTTGAGGTAGGCCTCCATCATTTAATACTTAATCACAACCCGAACTCCTCATAGGTGCCTATCTAGCTGACATTGCATGGAAATCTCTATGGACACTTAATACTTCCAATTAAAGCAGAACTTTCTAAGATATCCTCTATTGTGCATAAACTTAATCATAACCAATTAATACTTCCTACATAGAGAAGAGGTGGGCCCTCAAACAACCACTTAATATCTTCAATTCTCAAAGTAGTCCTTTGTATTATGACCCACACCCCACGAAGACGTCTCACATTAGTCCAACTATTCGCAGGCACTGGTAGCCAGATTAGTTAGGCAAATTTACCTTATAGAGTTTGGAACTAACCTCGCATTATCTATAATTACTTATTATAGACGATGTCTCACATCAGCCCTAGAGTCACACTGCTGGTAGCCAGATTAGCTAGACAGAGATCTATGTGCTTTTGATTGACCTCGCATCCATATAACTTAGTCAAAATTTATAACATTCTAAATATATTATCACACATCTCACAGTACTCATTATTTAGGACTTATAAGAAATCGTTCTTAATTTTCCTCTATAATTAATTACTTTCCTAAGGAGGGCCTAATGATAATTATTAACCTAATTAACAATGCAATTGATATGTTATAATTATACATTATTTACGTTATATACACACACACATATATATAAGCACTTTTTAAATGTCTATGCATGTGGAGATTACGCCCTTAACTAATGTTTAAATGTTAAATCTTCCAAAAGTATAGAAGTCTCATTTCGATAATAATATATACCATAAATCCAATATTCCAAAATCATATCAATAGACCTGTAAATAGAATCCAAATTATACATATTAAAACAATGGAATAAATCAATAATAGAAACTTACTATTTAATTAACTTTACACTCTATTCAACTTCTTTCACATGTAAGTAGACAAGGGAATTTCTATTCAATTTGTAGAAATATGTGGTATAAACTATGAATAAGAACTCGTACCTTACACACCATTTTCTAATTATTAATCATATCCAAAGAAAAGAATAAGAAGTGGAACAGAAGGTAAAAAACTTAAATTGCAAAATCCATACAAACTTTATTATTTTAATACAAAAGAATTGAGATTCCAACCTAAGAATTGACATTTTGGTTTGGGGGAATTTTGGGGGTTTTAATGTATTGTTTTCTTAATCCAAATTCCTCAAGTTGTACATCAAATTCAAACAACACTATTCAATTACTAAAATATAAAAACTAAAATTTAAACTCACTGTAGGTCATTAGCTTTGCTCCTCTTTGGATTTGACAGGCCTACAACAATCTCCTTTAGATCTCTCTTCGTAGATATATGCAACAAGAGAATTGCATATGAAGTACATTCAGAAATTAAAAGGTTAGAGGGGAAAAGGGATTAGAAATTTAATAAGTAAATCTAAAATTCCTTATCCATAACTCTAGAGACTTTCTTGAATCATTTTAGAAGAGAGACCGAAAGAAATTTGTTGTGTTCCTAAATAATTTGTAATGAAAAGTGAGGGGGCTAGGCTCTTATTTATAGTGGTTGGAATGCATCAGAATCGTTGGATTTAGATCAGTTAAAAATGTAATCTCATATGTTAAAAACACACAAACCTTAGCCGGCATTCACCATCGACGATCGGCCGCAGCTACCCACCTGGTCCAATGGGAGCAGTCGACTGGTCCTCTTATTTTGGGAACGTTAAATATTTATCATTGTTTTAATTATTTTCTTCCTTGATTACCGGCTAATTTTAATGTTAATTTTAATGTTTACTTCACCCCCAATATAATTACTATTAACTTCTGAATTATAAGTTTAGGAATTAATTATTTATTTGAATTTGAATACTATTTAGATTAATTAAAACTTCGGACGTCCATAACATTCTAGTTTGACCTCCGTTTTTAACATATTATATATGAAGATTGATCGGAAAATCATTGCGAATGCAACGACTTATTTATGGTCAAATTCTTTCTTTTACAAAATTTTCATTTTGAACCCTATCTTTTTTAAATTAATTTATTCACTTTATTTATTTACGGTTGATTTTAGAGGGTATTACATTCTCCGTCCTTAAAAAGGATTTCAGCCTCAAAAATTTTCCAAGGGGCGAACAATATAACATGCAATATACATCCATGTTATACCGCCAAGTTATCTACACAACCATATACTCAATCAAAAGTGCAATTTGTTTATGTATTGCAGGCATATTATAAGTGAGCTCAATTCTACCATGAGTGTATGATCATGTCACGTAAGTATGTATGCCAACACCTTAAATATGCATACAAATTCTATATAAGTGCCAGGTAACAGTGAAAAGTGTAACAATCATGTCCTATTATCCAATCTAGCAACCATGATGCAACCAAGCCTAATTTTGGTGAGAAATGTTTATGGATGAAAACCTCAAGATGAGAGATTCTCATCTTCTCTTCAGTTTCCCATGTACTTTTGGCCTGGTTGCTCATTGTACCAGAACTAGCCTAATTTCTGTTGTTATGGAGGTTCCTAGTTCTATGCTCCATAATGCATGCGGTGGTATGGGATACTATTGGCTCCATCTCAATATCCTCCAACTGATCAGACTCTACCAAAATAGCTGTGTCATGAAGATATTTTCTTAAATACGAAATGTGAAAAATGTCATGGACTCCTACCTATATACCTGGTAGCTCCACATGGTAAGCAAGCCTTCCTATCCTTCCAAAACCCGAAAAGGTCTAACAGATCTAAAAAATCTTGGAACTAATTTTCCTAACTTTCCAAACCTTACGACTTTTCTAAGAGGGGAGACTTCGATAAATACCATGTCTTCAATCTCAAATTCTAACTCTTTCCTTCTCTTGTTTGCATAGAATTTCTGGCATTCATTTTCTACCTTGTTATGTTGCCTAATCAACTCTACCTTTTTCGAAGTATTGGAAATCAAATTTGGTTCGAGTAGAAATTTGTTGGTGGTTTTCCACCAACAATTTGGAGATTTGCATGGCCTTCCATAAAACACTTCAAAGGGGGACATACCAATCGTCATTTGGTAACTATTATTGTATGTGAACTCAATTAACGGTAGGTGCTGCACTCAGTGTCCTTCAAAGTCCATGATGATAGCCCTCAATAAGTTCTCCAATATCCTATTCACCCTTTCAGTTTGATCCACACTCTGTGAGCGGTAAGCAGCGTTAAGATTCTATGAAGTTCTTAAAGCTTCGTGTAACTCCCCTAAAACTAGCTAGTGAAAAGGGGGTCCTTATCACTCATAATGCTCGCTGGAATTCCATGAAGTCAAACCACATCCTTAAAATAAAGTTGTGCTAGAGATGATGTGGTCCTATTTTTCCTAACAAACATAGCTACCCTCTTCTTCATCCTCGACCAAAAGTATATTCTCTTCATATCCCTATAAATTTTACTTCCTCCTGGGTGAACGGTCATCTTTGAATGGTGACACTCTATAAGCACATCCTTTAACACATTATCAAACATTGGATACAAATGCATCCACCCCTTCTCAAACATCCCTTCTCATCAACTACATATCCACAGACGGAGGGAAAATGTTCTCCTCCTCAACTTATCTGGAATCCCCAATATCGTCTCATCCTTCTTTTTCTTAAGCCCAATGCAATCCATCAATGCCGGCTTAACCTCCATTTCTTCTAAAAAGCCTTAGATGGGTTCTATTGGTTGTTGGAAGTCGAAATTTGAGAGGAACTATAGCTTCCTCTATTCATATATAGAACCCAAAGTAGCGTGCCTGTAACGACCCGTAATTTTTCGATGTTTAAAATTTGTTAATTTAATAAGATTTTGGTCATTAAATCTGGAATAAATAAAAATTTGGAATTTATTAGTGAATTAATAATAACCAACAGAAATTGAATAAAATCAATGCTCTGTAAGTAATTATAATATTGTTTGGAAATGATAACTTATAAAGGTATGATTAGGAGTTAGTGGCAAAAATTATTATAAGTTACCGATATATATTTTTAATCCATTAAATTGAATTGGAATCAATTGCAATAAATCTAAATAAAATATTACGTTAATGTTAATTAAAGTAATATTTGGAATAATGTTAATGTTATTCATAATATGACAATTTGTTGAATTAAAAGAATGGAAATAAAGATTTATCAATTTATTGGGATTTGAATTATAATAATTAGATTAATTACAATTAAATGAAATTAAATATCTAAATGTTACGTTAATTGAAATTAAGATGGAATTCGAGAATATTAAGGTAACAGATCATGAATCCAATGTTAATTTCATTCATCTGATAATAATGAATTGAATAATAGAATGAAAAGTAAATTAGATGGAATTATTGGAAATTAAATTTATAATTTCTGAATTTAATGAAGTTAAGGTTAACACTGAAATTGATAAATTAATCAACTCTACATTGATATCTAAATTTATTAAATCTGCGTAAATGATTAAGAAATTTAAAAATGATAAAAATTGTCAATTTTAGGATCGAAATTAAAAATTCGATTTAATTAATTAATTATTAATTTATTTAAGTAATGTAAAATAGCCATTTTGAACGCTGACTCGGATATCGACGAAACTAGTTTCATCGAATCCGTAACGATGAACTATAATTGGATTTCAAGTTTCGTAGAGATCGGACTTGTCGTTTGATCGTATGGGCTCGAAACGCCTAGAAATCAATTTAATTGAAATTAATTGGAATCAATTTGAAATAACTTGATTTTAGCATAACTTTTTCATATGATGGAATTTGGACTTGAAACCTATCTCATTGCATTTAAAATATTTAAAAAAAAAATCTATTTTGATATATGGTTTGACTCAATTTTGTTTCGGAGTCGAAACGGGTTTTTCGGGTCATTATCGTTCAATTTTTTCCAAACCAATCAAGCCCATTTGTTTCTATTGTGTTCTGCGTATGTATATATATATATATATATATATATATATATATATATATATATCGTTATAAACCCTACCAGCCTTTCTATTTCTCATTTCTGTACATACAGAAATTTCTGTTGCTTCTCCTTCTCATTGGCTATAAACCCTAAATTTCACAATACAATTTCAATTCAACTTCAGAATTCAAACTCCTCAAACAACATCAAATTATATATCAATCTGAAGCTCTCGACAAGCGCATCTCTGATTTGTAATTCTTTTTTCAATCTGGGTTTCGATGTCGCCATAAATTGTTGATTTATTTTCGGTCGTTCATCGCTCGTCGATGAACCTCAACTGATCGTCAAATCGATGACACTGGGGCATGGAGAGTGGCGAGCGTAGCTCATCGGAGTAGGTGGTTCGATGAATTGATGGTTGGATCGACGTCTATAATTCGATTAGGGCTAGTGGTTTTTGGCGGCACCGTGGTATTCATCGATCGAGTTCGAAGCGGAGGTGTCCGTTGGCTGCGGCGATGTTGGCGGGTGGTCTAGAAGATGGGTGGAAGCCACGGCCGGCCGTGGTCGATCGTGATTTGGGTGGCGGGTGGTTCGAGTGTATAGGCAAATTCATTAGCAGGTTAGGGTTTCAGTTCTCTTCCATGTGATGACGTGGGCTTTAGAAAGTGATGTGGCCCTACGTGAACGTGAGTTGTTTTGTTTTCATTTTATTCTATTTAAATTTGAATTCAAGTGTTTTGATAGCAATAACTTTTACATACGAGGTCCAATTTACACGCGGTTTTCTCCACTAGGATCGTATCTAAATTCCAAACATTTTGGCTCTGATTTGGATGGATTCTAAGATTGTTTGAATTTTGGGTTTAAATTGGATTTAAATTCAATTTAAATTCAAAAGGTGAGTGTTCTAACCCACTCGCAACTTCTAAAATTTCTTATGTTTGTTAAATTGATTTATGATGTGAATTGAAATTTATTTATGACTGTTTGGCATATTTTGAATCATCAACTCAGTTTATTTGAATTTATTTGGGTAAAATAGTTATTTAATTTATTATTGAACATAAACTGCCAGTAAATACCTATTATTTATTATCTATTCAATATTGATGTTATTGATTGAATTGGATGATGATTATGATAAATGTTTGATATTGGATGAATGGATGTTCTATTTTATATTATTATAAACTACAAGCTGTTTT
Organism: Allium cepa; assembly: GCA_030765085.1. Classification (NCBI taxonomy): domain Eukaryota; kingdom Viridiplantae; phylum Streptophyta; class Magnoliopsida; order Asparagales; family Amaryllidaceae; genus Allium; species Allium cepa. The sequence continues at coordinate 788,878,372 of CM060929.1, forward strand.
CGATTTTTATTTCATTCGGGATTGCGGTTTGAAACGATATATAACCATATTTATATTTTAAATTACAAATTGAAATGATAAATATCCGTATCACTTGACCATAGGATAAAAAATTATATACAAACACCGTGGTCTATAAATAAAAATATTTTGGAATTATTTCTATGGTTTTGTAAAGAAATATATGGTTTTAGATAAATACTGATTTTAGACATTATATAAATGTTATTTTATCATTGATTTTAAGCTATGTATAATTTGTTTCAATATAGAATAAGCTTAATAATAAGTTTCATTTTTATTGAAGAAAATATGGTTAAATATTTAAATTGTATTTCAATATAGAGTTATATTGATTTAAATAAATTAAGGTTGGAAGTTAAATTTGAGATTTATTTGAAAGTGAATTTATTTAAAAATTAAACTCAAATAAGTTTGACGTGAAATTTATTAAATTGAAATTTTAGAAGGTACGATTTTTATAACTTGATATTGGTTTAAGATGAATTAAACGAATATTTCAAGTATAAATAAATTGAAGGAAATATTTTGTTATTTGTAATTTGAAAGTGAAATATTTCAAAACTAAATAATAGAAAATTGAAATGCTGAATTGTAATTATCAAGCTTAGTTTTGAAATTTTTGAATACTAAAAGCTTGAAATATACTGAATTTGAAATGGTTATTTTGTGGGTCAACCGGTTTTGAAATCAGTAAATTTGAAATGGTTTATTTGGAAGCTGAATTGAATTAAAATTTATGATTTGGGATTTGGTTAAATTAAAATCTAGAAATTCGAGTTATTTTGGAATTGATTTGTGAAACTTAATAAGCTATTTTATTATATAGAGTATTCTAATATTTAAACCATTTAAGTGGTGGAAGTTATGTTTCAAAGTTATGAGTTTCAAAGTATTATGATTTGAAAGTGTTGTACTTTAAGGGTTTGATTTCGAAGCATTATAACTTTGAAAGTGCTATGATTTTTGGAAAAAGGATATATTTGAAATAAAATGATATTATATTGATTTGGGTTTTTATAAAAATGATATCGTATTTATATGGTTTTGAAATGGATATTATATTCTGGTTTTGAAGTATAATTATTTTTGAAATGACCGCGGTGTTATAATAACGTTTGGTTGTTAAACAACCGGGATCGAAAGTTGTCATACTCTCTGCCAACTCCGAAAACCACTTTAACAACCATGTATGCGGTGGAGATTGCAGAATGAAGTAGGATGGTGGCGGCATTCCTTTGAGGTATATATGTGGACTCGACTCTCGTGAGCTGGCATAAGGTGGCTAAAATAGGAGCGATTGACGGGCTAATAAGGTAGCACCTTTTATCAGACACACACCTTCGATACCATTCTATTACTTTGTGATTGATTGGGGCCCTTTTGATTTTGGGGATGCGGCTCGATGTAACATACCTGAAAATCAACCACGTTTAATTTGACAATTAATTTAATTTTGGAATTAAATTGTGAATTTATTTATGAATTAATTAGAAATTTTCTAGAATAAATAAATAAAATTAGATTACAAGTAACAATATGATTTGAAATATAAGACTAAGTATTTTATAAACAAATATTAAATTTAAAAATAAAACGTATTAAAAATAAAGTAGAATTTAAAAGCTTTAAAAAGTTAATGATAGTTTGTTTTCTAAAATTCTAATATATTTGGAAGATGTATTAATTTTCAAAGAATTAGTGTACTAACTTTCAAAATATTATTTTTAGGATTTAATTCTCTTATATATATATATATATATATATATATGTATACATATATGAATAAAAGTGATCATTTGTTAATATGAAATCAAAATTTTTAAATTATTCTTTTCTTTTTTTAAAAGTTGTACAAAAATAAATAATAAAGAATGTATGAATGTAAAATGTATAAAATATATGTATATAAATATGTTGAACTAAATTAAAGATTGAATGTGAAAAACAATGGAGATAGAGATTTTTATTTGTGTAAATATAAATATAAAAGAAAACATAAACATTTTAAAAATGTAAACATACGTTGTACATGAAATTTTATTTACATGAAGGGTTAAAATAAAGTTTACAAAAGAATTTGAATTAAGGGTAAAAATAAAAAAGAAATAAATGAACATTTGTAAAGAAATAAGCTATTATGAATGACAAGTGTACAAATCTCATAATTGGTTTTAACAAGTGGCATTCAACTTAGTTAATTGAAAAAAAAAATCATAGAAAATTTTAAGCTTCTCTTTTCAATTATTTAGCCTCTTAGATTTCTGAAAGAAAAGTAAAGAAATCTTGAACATCACCAAACTCAACACCAAAGGAAATAGAAAAAAAAGTTAGAAGACGGGCTGTTCTTCTCAAGCATGAGAAATAAAGTAAGGAAAATCAAAACCATCCTCAATCTCAGTACTAAAACAAAGATACAAAACTGAAAAATCAAAGACAAAAGTTTATCTCAGTATCAAACAAAGCTTCAGTTCAAGGCTGCAAGATCAAAACCAAAATCTGGAAAAAAAATAAAAACCTGGAAATATAAAAGAGCAAGCAAACCTGGAAATTCAAAGATTCTTTTCAATTATAGCTTGGAAGTCATCAGATCAGGGTGAAACAATTACTACTACAAGATCAAAACAACATCTTCAACGAATTCAAAAATCAGCCGTCAAATTTCAAAAGAAATTTCTATCCTCTGTTCAAAATCATCACTCTGGTCTCTTTTTTTCAGGAAAGAAAGGTGAGCAAACCACTTAGACATGTTATGTATTTTGATGTTTGGAATGGTTATATGCTGAATGATTGTGTACATATGTCTGCATGTGTTTATATATATGCGTAGAATTGATATGCATTGTCTGAATACTGGCACTCAAGCCTCTATTCAGTTTTACAGGGTTTAAAAAGTAGTTCAAAATTCAAAATCTCAATTTTTGTTCACTTATAGGGATTGATGTCTAACAATTTATGCTTGAATTTGCAAGATTTGAATTATAAAAATACCTTTAAGTGTTGAAGATGAATGGATCTACTGGGAAGTTTAAAAACACGGTGAAATGAAAAAAAAAATCAAGAAAAGCTTAAAATAAAACAACCTCTGTTTTTTTCAGGAAAGCAAGGTGAGTAAACTATTTAAAATCTAAGCAAATCTTGATGTTGTGATGAATTGTTGAAGATAAATGGTAAAATAATGCTTGATGTATACAAACCCACATGAATATTTTGTGCATGTCTGTCTTACAGACACATGCCTCTGTTGTTTCTAGTTTTTTTTCAAAACCTGTTCAAATTTTGATTTCTCCCTCTCTGATCCCTATTAGACCCTGGGATCTAAACAACCTTTGCTTGTTTAAAAATGTCTCATGTCTTAAAAATAAATTTGAGTAAAATAAATCAAAGCATTCTCTGAAAAAGGTTGAAATCACAGGCAAACCCATTTCTGTCGAAATTTCGACCATCATCGTTCCTGATTTAAATTATATTAACGGACTCGTTTTCGAAAATTTTGATTTTTAAAGCTAAGATCAAAAAATTTAAAAATTGAATTCACTGGAAATTTATGAATTGAATTATATGGGTTTTGGGGAAGATTCAAGAGATGGGGGTTGTTATAAATCTCGTAATCGTGTTTGGAGCTTGGTAGACTATATTGGATCATTAGAAAATTACTGATCAAATTTATAAATAGCTGTGGTGGGCTGATGAGATAAAAATAGGGTTTAAGACCTACATTTGGTGATGGTCGAAAAATTCATTGCCGCGTCACCATCGTAGGACCGAAGGTGTACGCTATGGTGGCGATCGAGGCGTTGGATGTCAAGGGAGCTTCAGGTGCATTTGCGCGACCTCTGATGGTCGGGGATTGGAGTTCGAGACGATTTTTGGTAATCGTAGTTAGTTCAGCTTGGGTCAGTATGCTCAAATTTTTGTTCAGCTCATGAACACGATGATCTGGTTGTACTGGAGGTTTGGGCAGATGATCAGAGACTTGTAGAGAGTGGCGAAGTCAACCGGAGTTCATCAGAGCTCCGGTGCACGTACACATACCTCTGGTATGTGTCATTCGTTTAAGTCAGGAACGAGGAGTTTTCGCTCGAAAACAACCTCGGGAAGTCTATACGATGGCTCGAATTCGAGCTTATGCATTTTAGGTCTATATCGAGTTAAATACTTTAACAAAATTTAAGTTTGAAAATTTTAGGCATACGGGTTAATTTTTGGGAAAACTCGAAGCAGATGGTGGAGTGGCTCGGGGAACACTCGGGTTTGACTGGGGTTTTATGTTTACAGTTTTAAAACTTCAACAAGTTAGTTAAATAAATTTCTAAAATTTATTTCTTTTTATAAATGATGATTTTATTGTTAAGTTAGAAGGTATAAATAAAGGTTTTGAAATAAAGGATCTTTAAAACAATTAAGTTTTAAACTTATATTTTTAGCAAGTTATTTTAAATAAAACTTAATAAAGTGATTTAGGAATAAATCAAATGTTTTAAATTTTTAACTTAAAAGTAAGTTAATTTATATTTTTAATGATAATCAAGTAATTAATAATTTATAATTAAGATTAATTTAATAAAAATTGAGAATAATTAATTAAAGGATAATTAATTATAATTAAGATTTAATTAATTAATAATTAAGGATATATTAATTAAAGTAATTAATTGAAGAATAATTAATTAATAAAAGTAATTAAGATTTAATTGATTACAAAGGGTTAGGAATGATTAATTAATGAAGATGATTAAGACTTAATCAATTGAAATTAATGATAATAAATCATTGATTAATAATTACTAATGAAAGTAATTATGTGGTTGATAAATTTAAAAACCACATAATTTATTCATCTTAATTGAAGATGTTTGATTGTTATTGAATGTTGTATGATGGATTGATATATTCGATATGTGATGTGATGTTATGTAATATGAAATGCTTTGTGCTGAGCTGTTATATCTATGATGAATATACTATGGTATGAATATAAAACCCCTTGGCCCGTAAAACGACATTTGAATTTCGATACGACAGGGAGTAGGATTCCAATTGGCTATCTGAAACCCACATCGAATCATAATGGTGAATCTTTATGATTGATAAATTTACTTTATCTATGAATCTGTGAACGAAGATAAGCGTTATGGGTTATACCGCTTATCGATATTGATATGATTGAATCTGTGATGATTGATGTTGTGCTCTAGTGTGTAAAACCCCTGGATTACACTATACACACACAAATATGGATTGCACGTGGAAATCTGTTAAGTCGCGGATTTTTGAAATAATTTTAAAATTGAATTTTTGAATCCAATGGCTTTGGAAATGGAATGGGTTTAAAGTGAAAAGCTTTTGAAAAGGAATTTCAAAGATAAAAGTTATTTTTGAATAACTTAATTTAGTTTTGAATTTGATTTAAATTTGAATTAAAAATTTGAAATTGAATTCTATGTTGAGAACTTATGATTTAAAAAGGTTATACAAGTTTATATAGGTTTTGAAACATTTTAAAAGTGTTGTTTTGGGAATTTGAATTAACCCAAAGATTTTGACTTGTATAAATGAAATCGGATTTTTCCGAAATAAAAACTGTTTGTTTTCAAATAATAAAAGCTTTCATATAAGAAATGAATTTCCAATTTGTATTAAAGGAATTTCAAGTTTGAATTGAAAATGATTTTCCAAGTTATGAATGAATATTTGGAAACGGGTTTTGAAAGCTATAAGTTAAATCTTTAATTTAAAGATTTGATGAGTTAATCCTAATAAAAATGGAAATTGTTTTGAAAGTCTGTGAATGGATCTTTGTGAAACTGAGTGAACTTTGTGGAATAAATCTTTTTGTATAAAGATTTGAAATGGTAATTGGTTTAAACCATTTGAAGAAAGTTTTGAATTTTAAAGTTGTGACTTAACTGAAATCTCATATCCATATGTTTTTAAATATTGCGCTTATTATTCGGTTTAGCCGGGAGAGGACCTTGTGTCATATAACCCATTCAGAATAATGATACGACGATATGGATAGCATTTGAAGACCGACGGTGAAGACCGAGTATTTGCGAGAACGATAGGATAAGCTATCGATAGTCTCTGCACTGAGTAGCTACGGTATAGAGATTACCTAAGTGATGGAAAGTCCGATCGAGATTGTGAATACCCGGATTTGCATGGGCTTCTTTGGAAGTGCCTTTGGTTCTGTTCGAACCCAGAACAGACTTGTATGGATGTGTGTCTAACATTACACTTTGAGATGTAAAGTTGGTTTCTATCAAATACATTTCTGTTTGGTGGCAGAGATTTATTCTCTTAGCTTAACACCCTTCTCTGAGATGTACGAGCTCAGAAGTTAAGTAGTTGATGGTTACTAGTGATACATTCCCAAATTGGTAATGTGGCATACGAAGTGCTGCTGATCATTTGTTGATCAAAGCATGGCTTTGTGAAAAAAGTGTAGCTTTGTGAATGAGACCTCATCGAGCCTCACAAACCGGTAATGGTCGAAACAGGAAAGATGCGTCAAGGTTTCGGGGGTAGCTTCCCTAGGGTATGTCCATTCCTTCTGGAAAAAGGGTGGTATCATGGTATGGATCCCAGATACTTACTCATGTGGACACTGCAGTATATTTATTACTGTGTGATGTTGTTGGTATAGAGGATCCTAGGATAAAGGTCGCAAACGACCGGGGGTGGCATATCTTAGGTTTTACTTCCCGGGAAAGGGGTAACCGGCCTTGTGTTTGCAGAGAGTCGAGTAGGTTCTCGGGGAGTCCCTCCAGAGGCGTTCCCATATGGCAATAGGAAGTTCCTTAGCTTGACCATTTGTTGGAAATCCAATCATCCAATACGAGCCCTTTACGATTGCAGTTGTATTACCTGCCACCTCAGGTGGTAGCTATAGTAGGCATAGTATAATGGTACCTATGCTGGCTAAGATTAATATTATACTTTCGAAATGTTTTCCATTATGCACTAGTAATGATATCAAAAGGATTTTGCGTAGTAAGCATGTTTGACTATCATAAGGAGAAACCTCCCCTAAGTGTGCGATCGCATGGTGTGTGTGCCGGGAGGCCTTTTGGTAGTTTCATTTTCCAAAAAGTTGCGGATTTCAAATTTAAATTCTTTTGTTTGTTTTGAAGACCAATTTTTTTTGTTTTCTCCCACCAGTCCCACGAATGACCTTGCTTATCTTTGTGAAACGTGATGGGGGGTTCTCGCTTTTTATTTGGTGGTGGGTAGGCCATTCTTACCCCTACACGTCCTCTGCGAGGGGTTGGTTGGCCGTAAGGCGTGACAGTCGAAAGGCTGGCCGTAGAAGCAAGGGCAGGGTACCATTGTGAGCCACGGTGGGGCTGGGATGGTTGAAAAGTGTACCAGTCGAGATTGGCCGCTGTCAGACTGTCGAAGACCCGAGACTATCACAGTTGGTATCAAAGCTAAAGGTTGAGTAAGAACTTTAGCTACGAAGTGTAACACATTAGATGAATCATTAGGGATAGGGTAAAGTATACCCTAGAATGAGTACAAGCAGTGAAACCAAAACCAAAATTACTTAGTCTATTCTCTTTATTTGTTGTTATCCCCTAAGATATTTCATCTGAATGCCTAAATCGGTTTTCTTACTATTACAGATAGTAAGAATAAGTGGAAGAAGAGGACGAGATTGGGGACAAGGAAGTACCTCTTCAACCGGTCATGACCCTGCAACAATAGATATTCTCACTCAATCTCAACCGAATCTGGCTGATCTATATCGAAGCTCTTTTAGACTTGGTGGAAAGCCATTCACAGGAAAGGAAACCGTTATTGAAGCACAAGCCTGGATTAGATCGTGTGAAAGGATTTTCAAAGGACTAAAATTAGAAGATGATCAGATGCGATTGATAACTTCCTGGCAACTCCAGGAAGAGGCTTTAGCTTGGTCGAAAACAGTTACATTGGATGAGCCGGCTGATGAATTCACTTGGAGTCGTTTCAAGGAAGTGTTCAAGCAGCGATATATGCCGTCTTCTGGTATCTCCTGAATGTACCAGGAATTCACAGATTGAAGCAAGGAAGCTTATCATATGAGGAATACTTGAACAAATTCAACGAATTATCTCAGTTTGGTCCGAAATTGGTGAATACACCGTTAAAGAAGAATAAAAAGTTTATTCGGGGAATGAACAAGGAATTCCAGGAGAGGATGACTACTCACGTAAAGGAATCGTTTTCTGAATTGATTGATATGGGTTATAGATACGATACTCTGGATAAGCAGGAAGTTCCAAAGGAGAATGGAGATACAAGCAATCTAAATTGGAGGTAAAGGAAGATTGGTGGAAAGAAACCGAGGAAAGATAAAGGAAAGAAGAATATACAGAAGAAAAAGGTGAAAGATGTTACTTGTCTCAATTACTTGGAGAAAGGCCATTACTTGGACAAATGCAAGAATCCCTGGAAGCCAGGAATGAGAGAGCCATTTATGAGGCCAGATTAGGAATCTAGTAGATGCTATTATTGCCGCAGCCGGAACATAGGATCAAGGACTGTCCAGCAAGGAAGCAAACTCTAGTAGCAAGGGTGTATGCAATCAGAGATGATTCTTCAACCTCAAAGGCTGGTAAAGGAAAAGAAATTTTAAAAGGTAACCATCTCATTTACGATTAAAAAATTTCGAGTTTCATTCGACACGGAAACTGTACATAGTTTTATTTCTCAACAAATCGTAAATAAGTTAAATCTTGAGTCTGAGATCATAGTCAAATCTATTTCTATCCGTTTCATTGGGTTTCGATATATTCTACGAACGATTAGCTATCCCTTCGAACTAACCAATACCCGTGTATACTTCGTAGATCAGATAACCCAATTGTTTCGTAATTGAATGAGTTGATTCTCATATTTGTTGATATTTTGATTTGGTAAACCGAATGCAGAATAAATATTTCAGTCTGATCTGATTAATCATTTCTTTATCTATCATCTATTCTTTCTCGTCTCCCTAGCAAATTTCAGGGACGAAATTTTTTAAGGGGGGAATCTGTAACATTCCTGAAAATCAACCACGTTTAATATGACAATTAGTTTAATTTTGGAATTAAATTGTGAATTTATTTATGAATTAATTAGAAATTTTCTAGAATAAAAAAAATTAGATTACAAGTAGCAATTTGATTTGAAATATAAGAATAAGTATTTTATAAACAAATATTGAATTTAAAAATGAAATGTATTAAAAATAAAGTAGAATTTAAAAGCTTTAAAAAGTTAATGATGGTTTGTTTTCTAAAATTTTAATATATTTGGAAGATGTATTAATTTTCAAAGAATTAATGTACCAATTTTCAAAATATTATTTTTAGGATTTAATTCTCTTATATATATACACATATATGAATAAAAGCGATCATTTGCTAATATGAAATCAAATTTTTTAAATTATTGTTTTCTTTTTTTAAAAGTTGTACAAAAATAAATAAAAAATAATGTATGAATGTAAAATGTATAAAATATATGTATGTAAATATGTTGAACTAAATTAAAGATTGAATGTGAAAAACAATGGAGATAGAGATTTTTATTTGTGTAAATATAAATATAAAAGAAAACATAAACATTTTAAAAATGTAAACATAGGTTGTACATGAAATTTTATTTACATGAAGGGTTAAAATAAAGTTTACAAAAGAATTTGACTAAGGGTATAAACATAAAAATGCTATAAATGAACATTTGTAAAGAAATAAGCTAATATGAATGACAACTGTAGAAATCTCATAATTGGTTTTATCAAGTGGCATTCAACTTAGTTAATTGATGAAAAAAAATAAAACAAAAAGAAAATCATAGAAACTTTTCAGCTTCTCTTTTCAATTATTTAGCCTCTTAGATTTCTCAAAGAAAATTAAAGAAATCTTGAACATCACAAAACTCAACACCAAAGGAAATAGAAAAAAAAAAGTTAGAAGTCAGGATGTTCTTCTTAAGCCTGAGAAATAAAGAAAGGATAATCAAAACCATCCTCAATCTCAGTACTAAAACAAAGATACAAAATTTGAAAATCAAAGACAAAAGTTTATCTTAATATCAAACAAAGCTTCAGTTCAAGGCTGCAAGATCAAAACCAAAATCTGGAAAAACATAAAAACCTGGAAATATAAAAGAGCAAGCAAATCTGGAAATTCAAGGACTCTTTTCAATTATAGCTTGGAAGTCATCAGATCAGGGTGAAACAATTACAACTACAAGATCAAAACAACATCTTCAATGAATTCAAAAATCAGTCTTCAAATTTTAAATGAAATTCCTGTCCTCTGTTCAAAATCATCACTCTGGTCTCTGTTTTTTCAGGAAAGCAAGGTGACCAAACCACTTAGACCTGTTATATATTTTGATGTTTGGATTGGTTATATGCTGAATGATTATTGTACTTATGTTTTCATGTGTTTATATATATGCGTAGAATTGATGTGCATTATCTGAATACTGGCACTCAAGCCTCTGTTCAGTTTTACAGGGTTTAAAAAATAGTTCAAAATTCAAAATCTCAATTTTTATTCACTTATAGGGATTGATGTCTAACAATTTATGTTTGAATTTGCAAGATTTTGAATTATAAAAATACTTTTAAGTGTTGAAGATGAATGGATCTACTGGGAAGTTTAAAAACACAGTGAAATGAGAAAAAAAATCAAGCAAAGCTTAAAATAAAACAACCTCTGTTTTTTTAAGGAAAGCAAGGTGAGTAAACTATTTAAAATCTGAGCAAATCTTGATGTTGTGATGAATTGTTGAAGATGAGTTGTAAAATAATGCCTGCATGTATACAAACCCACATGAATGTTTTGTGCATGTCTGTCTTACAGACACATGCCTCTGTTGTTTCCACTTTTTTTTCAAAACCTGTTCAAATTTTGATTTCTCCCTCTCTAATCCTTATTAGACCCTAGTATCTAAACAAGTTTTGCTTGTTTAAAAATGTTTCATGTCTTAAAAATTAATTTGAGTAAAATAAATCAAAGCATTCTCTGAAAAAGGTTGAAATCACAGGCAAACCCATTTCTGTCGAAATTTCGACCATCATCGTTCCTGATTTAAAGTATATTAATTGAAAATTATGATTTTTAAAGCTAAGATCAAAAAAATTTAAAATTGAATTCAATGGAAATTTGTGAATTGAATGATATGGGGTTTTGGGGCAGATTCAAGTGATGGGGGTTGTAATAAATCTCGTAAGCGCGTTTGGAGCTTGGTAGGTGATATTGGATCATCAGAAAATTACTGATCAAATTTATAAGTCATTGTAGTGGGCTGATGAGATTGAAATAGGTTTAAGACCTACACTTGATAATGGTCGGAAAACTCATTACAGCGTCACCGTTGTAGGACCGGAGGTGTTCGCTTTGGTGGTGATCGAGGAACTGGATGTCATGGGAGCTTCAGGTGCATTTGCACGACCACTGATGGTCGGGGATTGGAGTTTGAGATGATTTCTGGTAATCGTAGTTAGTTCAGCTTGGGTCAGTATGCTCAAATTTTTGTTCGGCTCATGAACACGATGATCTGGTTGTACTGGAGGTTTGGGAAGATGATCAGAGACTTGTAGAGGGTGGCAAAGTCGACCGGATTTCATCAAAGCTCCGGTGCACGTGCACATACCTCTGGTACGTGTCAGTGGGTTAAGTTAGGAACAAGGAGTTTTCGCTCGAAGACAACCTTGGGAAGTCTATAAAATGGCTCGAATTCGAGCTCGTGCATTTTAGGTCTGTATCGAGTTATGTACTTTAACAAAATATAAGTTTGAAAATTTTAGGCATACAGGTTAATTTTTGGAAAACTCGAAGCAGATGGTGGAGTGGCTTGGGGAACACTCGGGTTTTACTGGGGTTTTATGTTTACAGTTTTAAAACTTTAAAAAGTTAGTTAAATAAATTTCTAAAATTTATTTCTTTTTATAAATGATGATTTTATTATTAAGTTAGAAGGTATAAATTAAAGGTTTTGAAATAAAGGATCTTTAAAATAATTAAGTTTTAAACTTATATTTTTAGAAAGTTATTTTTAATAAAACTTAATAAAGTGATTTAGGAATAAATCAAATGTTTTAAATTTTTGACTTAAAAGTAAGTTAATTTATATTGTTAATGATAATCAAGTAATTAATAATTTATAATTAAGATAATTTATTAAAAATTGAGAATAATTAATTAAAAAGATAATTAATTATAATTAAGATTTAATTAATTAATAATTAAGGATTTATTAATTAAAGTAATTAATTAAAGAATAATTAATTAATTAAAGTAATTAATATTTATTAGTTACAATTAAGGGTTAATTAATTAAGATAATTAATTAAGGAATGATTAATTAATGAAGGTGATTATGACTTAATCAATTGAAATTAATGATAATAAATCATTGATTAAAGATTACTAATGAAAGTAATTATGTGGTTGATAAATCTAAAAACCACATAATTTATTCATCTTAATTGAAGATGTTTGATTGCTATTGAATGTTGTGTGATGGATTGATATATTTGATATGTGATGTGATGCTATATAATATGAAATGCTTGTGCTGATCTGTTATATCTGTGATGAATATACAGTGGTATGAATATGAAAACCCCTTGGCCTGTAAAACGACATTTGAATTTCGATACGACAGGGAGTCGGATTCCAGTTGGTTATCCGAAACCCACATCGAATCATAATGGTGAATCTTTGTGATTGATAAATTTGCTTTATCTATGAATCTATGAATGAAAATAAGCGTTATGGGTTATACCGCTTATCGATATTGATATGATTGAATCTGTGATGATTGATGTTGTGCATTATTGTGCAAACCCCCGGACTACACTATACACTCACAAATATGGATTACACGTGGAAATCTGTTAAGTCACAGATTTTTGAAATAATTTTAAAATTGAATTTACGAATCCCCAATGGCTTTGGAAATGGATTGGGTTTAAAGTGAAAAGCTTTTGAAAAGGGATTTTAAAGATAAAAGTTATTTTTGAATAACTTAATTTAGTTTTGAATTTGAATTAAAAATTTGAAATTGAATTCTATGTTGAGAACTTATGATTTTAAAAAGGTTATAAAAGTTTATATGGGGTTTAAACCATTTTAGAAGTGTTGTTTTGGGAATTTGAATTAACCCAAAGATTTAATTTGTATAAATGAAATCGGATTTTTGTGAAATAAAAACTTTTAGTTTTTAAATAATAAAAGATTTCATATAAGAAATGAATTTCCAATTTGTATTAAAGGAATTTCAAGTTTGAATTGAAAATGGTTTTCCAAGTTATGAATGAATATTTGGAAACGGGTTTTGAAAGCTATAAGTTAAATCTTTTATTTAAAGATTTGATGAGTTAATCCTAATAAAAATGGAAATTGTCTTGAAAATCTGTGAATGGATCTGTGAAACTGGGTGAACTTTGTGGAATAAATCTTTTTGTGTAAAGATTTGAAATGGTAATTGGTTTAAGCCATTTGAATGAAAGTTTTGCATTTTAAAGTTGTGACTTAACTGAAATCTCATATCCATATGTTTGTAAATATTGTGCTCATTATTCGGTTTAGCCGAGAGAGGACCTTGTATCATATAACCCATTCTGAATAATGATACGACGATATGCATAGCATTTGAAGACCGGTGGTGAAGACCGGTTATTTGCGAGAATGATAGGATAACCTATCGATTGTCTCTGCATTGAGTGGCTACGGTATAGAGATTACCTAAGTGATGGGAAGTCCGATCGGGATTGTGTGATGTTGTTGGTATAGAGGATCCTCGAATAAAGGTCGCAAACGATCGGGGGTGGCATATCTCAGGTTTTACTTCCCGGGAAGGGGGTAACCGGCCTTGTGTTGGCAGAGAGATGGGTAGCTTCTTAGGGTGTCCCTCCAGAGGCATTCCCATGTGGCAATAGGAAGTTCCTTAGCCTGACCATTTGTTGGAAATCCAATCATCCAATACGAGCCCTTTACGGTTGCAGTTGTATTACCTGCCACCTCAGGTGGTAGCTATAGTAGGCATAGTATAATGGTATCTATGCTGGCTAAGATTAATATTATACTTTTGAAATGTTTTTCACTATGCACTAATAATAATATCAAAAGGATTTTGCATAGTAAGCATGTTTGACTATCATAAGGAGAAATATCCCCCAAGTGTGCGATTGCATGGTGTGTGTGTCGCGAGGCCTTATGGTAGTTTCATTTTCCTAAAAGCATTACGGATTTCAAATTTAAATTCCTTTGTTTGTTTTAAAGACCAAATGTTTTTGTTTGCTCACACCAGTCCCACGACTGACTTGGAGTTTATTGTTCCATTCCTAAACTTTGGTGCCCAAAATTTTCCACACGGGCAGTCTAGAGTTTGGTTTTTCAGATAGTCAGATAGTAGATATCGATTTGGTAGCCTTCAGCTTCTGTTTGGTATTCTATGGAGTCTTTGGAGTCCATGGACTGCACTTGCTTAGCTTTGTGCAACCTTGATGGGGATTCGAGCTTAGAGTTTTAGAGCTTTGGTATTGGAGTTTGGATTGGAGTTGCAGTTTGGTTTCTTTTGAAGACTCATCTCATATTGTGTCGTATTCCGCTGTATTTTGTGTTGTATATATTCTCTGATGTTGATGATTATCATTGTATCAAATTGATGTATCGGATATTGTACTCATGTTGTATCAATGATATCATCTTTTGTTTCCGCTGTGTTATTTATCATCTAATGTTGTTGCAAGCTCCGGCGATATGAATTCGATGTTGCTTGTCGGACACCGAGTTCGGGTCGTCACACTCGAGGTGGACGGTAGTAGCTGCTACGCGATACCACCGGTCCGGAAGCGTAATTGGTATATCTATTCTGGCATTGCCTAGTTGTGTCATGTCACCTACTCTAGCGCGCCTTGTACGAGTTTGATTTGTGTCGTACCTAAGGATTATCCTCTGGTAGCCTTCCGATCAGGATGTATTACGGTACTGTATAGACTATTGGCATTATTTATGTGTTAAGGGGAATATTGGGTCACTCCTTAAGGCTATTTAAAAGCAAGTTTATTTTATTATAGACATTATTATAATAGAGAAATATTACTACATAATAAATAGTTTAACGGATCCTTATGAGATGTGAATCCCGAGAATCTCTTAAGTTACTGCACTCACGTTGGACACTGGATAGGAGATGTCAAATCTCGTAAACATCTATGACGCCGTTACACACATATTATTTACTGTTGATTTAACTTACATAAGATCTTTTAGTTCTAACTTGAGTGTTTAGTCTTTTCAATTCGCTCGGGTCGGCCTGAGCATTTCAGGATTTGAATACTTTATTTCTGGAGGACGAAGATGAAGATTGTGTTACTATTATCTATTATATTGTTCCACTACATTCATACTGTTCCGCTGCATTGTTATTTATTATTCTTTGGTATGTGTAACTCTGATTCTCTATTGTATTAGTAAAATCAAATGTTTGTAAACAGCTTCATGAACTGTTATTTAATTATTATATGTTGTCATTCCACTGCAAGATTCTGTTTTGTTTTGTTTCTTTCTCCTTTTTCTTATTCATCCCACTAACAATTTACCCTTTTGTATGGTTTGAGTCTGACGTATGTGGTTTATCGTCGATTTAAAACGTACAAAAAGGCGGGATGTTACAATGCCTTTGATTGAGGGAGTCGATGACGACGTTCCCTTTCTTAGGGTATATTGTATACCAAAGTTGAATGATGTTATATACTCCCTCCACCTCTGCTGCCCAAGGTTTAAATCTTTTTAGAAAAATAGGCAATTGAGTGATTTATGGTCCATGAACAACTCAACCCCCTCTCCCAAAAGATAGTGGATCCACATCTTCAAGGTAAAAATAATAGCTGCCAACTCCAAGTCGTGAATTAGGTATTTCTTTTCATGGTCCCTCACTTGCTTACTAGCATAAGCTACTACCCTTCCTTCTTACATAAGAACTGCTCCCAACCATGTGTTGCATGCATCCATGAAAACTGTAAAAATCTTTGTCCCATCGAGAATGGTAAGCATATGTATACTTGTTAATAGTTCCTTAAGCTTCTCAAACACCTTAACACATCTATCATCCAAAGTAAAGACTACATTCTTCTTAGTCAAGTGGGTTAAAGGGACTGTTATTTTTGCAAAGTTCTTTATGAACTTCATATAATAGCCTGTTAACCCCAAAAAACTCCTAATCTCCGTTGCACTCCTTGGAAATTTTCACTCTCAAAATAGCTTCCACTTTTGCAGGGTTCACCACCAATCCATGCTCAGAAACAATGTATCCATGAAACCTTACCTCCTTCTTCTAAAATGGAATTTTGTGAAATTGGCTTAAAGTTTGCCTACTCGAAGTCCCTAATATCTTCCTTAAGTGATCATCATGCTCTCCTTCATTCGTGGAGAAACTAAGATATCATCAAAGAATTTATTAAGTTGTCCCCTAAATACTCCACTCATCAAATCTACAAAGTGTGCGAGGGCATTCGTTAATCCAAAAGCCATCACTTCCCACTTAAAAAGTCCATCTAATGTACGGAATGCGGTCTTCAATGTATTGTCCTCTACGACCCTAAATTGATGAAATTCAATGGCCAAGTCCAATTAAGAGAAGACTTTGGCTCCCATAAGCTGAACGAACAAGTTATCTATCCTGGGTAAGGATGCATATTCTTCCTTGTTAACTTGTTGAACTCCCTATAGTCGATGCATAGTCCCAATTAGTTGTCTGCCTTAGTGGAGAAAACAATAGGGGCTTCCTATTTTGAGGTACTCTATCAGATGAATCCCTTTTGCAAAAGCTCCAAGATCTGCTTGTCTAACTCTCATTTTTCTTTGGGAGCCATGTGTCTAAATGGCAGAGCGATGGGTCTAGCATCCTTCTCCAAATCAATCCTAAATTCGATCTCTCTTTAAGGCAGGAGGCCTGAGATTCCTCAAAGATATCGAGAAATTCTCGAACTATGGGTATGGATTAGAGGCTCAACAAGTGCAAATAGCTTGACTCAACCGAGCCTTAGGGTGTATAGTGAACCTCTATATCTCGTCCTCTACCACACTTTAATCCTATAACCCTTCTATCACAATCAAAAATTGCCCCGTAGTATGATAACCAATCTATTCCTAAGATAATTTCATACCCCTCAAAGTTTAGAACATAGGCATTACTTATGAAATCAACATTACAGATGTTCACAACTAGGTATTTGCAAATTAAAGAGAGATGTGTCGACCTCCTAATAGAATTAGATACTACTATTGGTCTGGTGATAAATTGGGTTTGAGCATTTAAGGATTTAACTATATTCCTAGCTGTAAAGGAATGTGATGCTTCAAAATCAAATAGAGTACAAACTGTAGCCCCAAAAATAAGAGTTATACCTTCCATTGCATCCTTACCCTAGTCTCTAGAGGGTGGTCTACTTGAAAAAGGGACAACCTCGATGGCGTATGCCTGCCTACTCGGTCCTTCCTTCGCAAGCTTTGAGCATTGGCTCTTACGGTGCCTCTATTAGTGGCAGTGATAACATTTTCCCTTAAAAGCTTCTTTCATCAGACTCACCCAACAACCTTTAGCTACATTTCCCTTCCTTTGGCATCTCTTACACACCTTACCTTCTTTCTTAAACTTCCCTTTTGATTTCTTATTTGCCTAACAGTTTCCCTTTTTGGATATTTATTGATTTTGAGTAAGTCCTACCTTCTCCTCCTTCATCTCCTTTTCTTTCGCACTATCCGTCTGCAGCAAAACCATTTCAACTAATGTCTCGTATATGGCTCCACGGGCACTTAGGTTAACAATAATTCTCTAAGTGGGGAGTTTAGGAACTTTTATAAACTTCATTGCCTTTTTCGTAGGTGTATCAATCAAACACATCCTAAACTTAGCCCACTCTTTAAACTTACAAATGTAAGCCTTCAAAGTGGAGTCTCCATGCCTAAATTGTATGAATTTATCCATTTGTAAACTCACTTCTATCCTTGACATAAACCTTGACTCGAATCTATCCTTAAATTCATCCCAAGTGAAAATCCTATTAAGATTCTCCTCGACCGCAATATTCCACCAATCTAGAGCTTCTCACTTGAGCTGCAAAGCTGTCATTCTCTTCTTCAGTCGATCCTCCCAATCGAGCTCTCGAAATATCCTCTTGTGGTCATTTATCCAAGTCTTTGTCGCCACAAAACTCTATGTTCCATAATATACTCTTCCTTCCATATTAAGAAAGTCCTTACACGTTTTAGGAAAGTCAATGAGATAGGTTGTTGCATCGGCAGGCGGGGCAGCGGGAGCTGTTGATGCAGCTTGCTGAGGAACATGGACTTGACCAACTTGCCTGAGGTATTGTCTAAGCCATTATGGCATCCCCTAAATGGTGGTCCTTCCTTGGGCAGGGTCACCAGCCTTAGAAGAATAATTATTATCAGCCATATCAACTATTGCAAGTTGAGCTTTTTGTTATAACTTCCTAAGGTAGTAATATTAGCTGAAGGAAAAATTTACCTAATATGTGTGTGTATGTTCAAAAATAATGTATATATATACATATAGTAGGGTTTTCTGAAAAATATTTTCAAAAATAACAAATATGCCACTCATACTTATATTTTTCCCGTTGATCGAGTAACCTAGGCTCTGATACCAAATGTAACAATCCGCCCCGAAATAGGCCTAAATCTCGACCCAAAAAGGCCAATCGAAATATAGACCCATTTCAAAGCTAGCCGTTGGTTGGTAAAATAACAATATAGCAATATTTATCTACTCATTCGGAACTCATAGCGAAAGGATAAAATATAATAACATAAACAGTACCTATTTTATTTAAAATTCCAGGTATCATAAAACCATAACACCATGTTAATAATAACCGTTACATAAGCGAGATATAACAAGTTCAAAATATATTGTTATCTTTAAATGGGTACATCATAAAATAACATAAATTAATAAATAGACTATAAGCTCCTCTAATTGTCATCTCCATCTAGATCATCTTTTCCTTCCCTAACATGTGCTGTAATGAGGAGGGAGTCAGAACAACAATGTCTGCTGAATAAAAATCTCGAGTCTTTCTATATTAGTACTTAGGCAGTATAATTAAAATAAGGATTTTTTTATGCATTTTAGTTATATTCAAAGTCTTTCTAATTATAAGCCCTAAGGCTTATCCAATTCCATAGCATTTTTCAACCCAATATCCCATAACTATCGTTATTAATGTCCTAGCAACACAAAATATAGTACCCAAGCCACTTAATACCTTTTAAATGAGAATTAGGAAGACTTTGACCATTTAAAGCCTCATTTGAGGTAGGCCACATTATTTAATACCTAACCCTAAGGTAGATTCCTTATAGTTGCATATCTAACTGACATTACACAGAAATCTCTTTGGACACTTAATACTTCCTATTGAAGTGGACCTTTCCGAGATATCCTCTATTATGCCTAAACTCAATCCAAACCATTTATTACTTCCTACATATGGAAGAGACGGGCCCTCAAACAACCAGTTAATACCTTCAAATTGAACCAGGCCCTTCGTATTATGACCTGTACCCTACGAAGACGTCTCACATTCGTCTGACTACTCGTATGTACTGATAGCCACATTAGCTAGGCAGATTTATGCTACAGAATTTAGGACTAACCTCACATCATCCGTAGTTACTTATTATAAATGATGTTTCACATCAGTCCCAAAGTCACACTATTGGTATCTAGATTAGCTGGATAGACTTTTGTATGCTTTGATTGATCTTGCGTCCCTACAACTTAGTTATAATTTATAACACTCCCTAAATATATTATCACAAATCTTACCATATTCATTATCTAGGCCTTATAAGAAACCCTTCTTAATTAGCCTCTATAATTATTTACTTTCCTAAGGGCGATTTAATGATAATTATTAACCTAATTAACTACGCAATTGATACATAATAATTGTACGTTATTTACGTTAATTATATATGGAAAAGTCTATTTAAACACAAAATATGGACACAATTAGTGATACAACTGATTTTCACCATTAGATTGCCCTCTGATTCCACCTTCCATATAAGGACAAAAATATCTAATGACTGAGGTGCTTTATGTCCCCAATTTGTGTCTAATTTTGTGTGTAAATAGCCGCCCCCATTATATATGTACGCACTTATTAAATGTCTATGCGTGCAAAGATTACACCTTAAATTAACTGTAATACCCTACCTCAATACCAATATTACCCAAGAGTATTAACCAGTATACTGTCAAGTAACACGGAGAATGAGGTCATGTGGGTGAAGCACAAGTGAATATTCCCTTGGACTAACAATGAATACGCCATATAATATAAAAAACACTAACCTTGACATAAATAGTCTCAGTACGAAGTAATAAACATATGAAGTGCCCACAGATAAAACAATACACAATATATAAAATAATCACACAGAACACAGAGTCATCAATGCAACGATAAATATAATACATTAAATAATCTAAGTGAGATAGAAAGAGTTAGATTCCTACTAAATCTCAATTATATATAATATAAATCCAAAACATCTAATCCAGCATCATATAAATACATGAGTCCAAATACACAATATACAATAAATCCAGTAATACAGCCTCCAATTATGACCAATAAGAAAATCTAGTCATATCTCTCTAAATCTGAAATATCTCAGACCGACTTGAGTATTATATAAATAATAAACGGGTCAGTCTATGTCTACATTCAATGATAAGAATATAAATAATGTCTCAAGGAATCATACATACATCATAATAAGAAATTGATCCAAAGGAATAATATAACATCCACTGACACATCAAACAACATATATAGCACATCAAACAACCATCAAACATCAAAACACTATCGTACACATCATGCAATATACATTAAACATCCATTGCACACCTCACGCCATACACAGCTCACACATCGCACACATCCACACATCATGCATCACATAACATACTTCGCAAACAGCACACCACAAACATCAATTCATTCATTTTTATTTAGTAGTATTAAATTTGTTCATTTTAATCTTTATTTTAATATCAATTTTTGCTACTGCTATTATATGTGTCGTTGTTATTGCTACCCAAAAGCCGATTCTATACCTAAGCCTCATAGCTTCTCAGATGTAAAAATTTGCAAGCACCTTAACTAGTCTTTAGCTGCACAATAATCACACGTCGCTTCCTCGCTTTCTCTCCTCCTCGTTCTTCGCTCCCATCTCAACCTCCCTCATTCTGAATTCATGCCATTGGCCTATGCAACAAACTGTGAACATGCAACGAGGAGGCCATGTCATCGCAACTGAATCGGAGAGCGACCCCACTGTTAGTTAAGCTAGGATGGGCCAAGCAAAAACATTTTGCCATCACATCATCATAAGGGACTTCGTACTCCTTATTCCAATTAAAAGCTAAAATAATCAGACTTAAAATAAATTAAGGAATAATATAATTTACTTCACATGTCAAGTCAGAAATCCAAATAATATCGATTAATATGGGTGTATTATATAGAATAATCTACCGACATCCAAATATCAAATACTCGGTCCTCAATGAATTACTCGACATTATACTTGTGTCGAGTAAATAAATACACCTTACATGGACATCCCATAGCACCCGATGAAATATAATTATATACATGACACCCTTAATTAATCAACATTAAACAAATTTTCGCTTTACTAACTAAATCACTCCCGCTCAAATCGCTTTTCTATTCATTGTTCTTCAATTTTATTATATTCTAATTCAATACAAAAGGTATTTTACTTTATCTCATTCATAACACGAAATCAACAATCATCCATTCACATATCAATTTATTACTCGATTAATATGTAACAAGATGGAAGGTTTGTTTAAGTACATTTCACTTCATTCTATTCCTCTTGTAAAACACATCAATTAATTTAATAAAATGCCTCATTTGTATAATTTCTTCTCTTTTAGAATATTAATTATTGATTTTCACATTTAATTTCTAAATTCATATTTCATAGAGATATATTTGGTTTTAAACAAACCTTTATTAAAACTTGCTGGTACATTTTAAATATTCAAAAATACTATTAATTCAAGCTTCCACTTTATTAACACAGAAATACTTGATAGGAATTTATACTTTCGAAATATCTTCAAATATCATATCCTAAAATATTCTCAATCCAAAATATTTGCAAACCCAAAATATACCATTTCAAAATCATTATTTAAATCCTCATTTATAATCAAACGCTTCTTTTAAAGCAATTATTCCATCAAAAATAATATTTATTACTTCAAAAATTTACTTCTTATTAAATCTTCATAAATGAAAATTTTCATTCAATAAAATAAAATAAATTGCAATCATCTTGCAATTACCTCAAACATCTTTTTATAAACTTTTCTTCTTTTAATTCAAATTATTCTTCTCTTTAAAAATGTGTGATTCCAAATTTATTTCATAAATAACCTCTAAATATTTTATACTCATCGGCAAAAAAAAAATCTTCAAAACTCCCTTATTTTATCAAAACCTTAAAAATCATCATTTCGTAAAATAATTTCCATTAACAAACCTCAAAATTATTTCACTTATTAATAATTTTCCAAAATCATTCATCTTTCAAATTTTCAATCAATATAATAATCTCAATATTAAATAAAACAACATTCCAAAGTTCACTAACTATTCTCAAAATTATATTTACATTCAACTTGTAGCCACTCCAAAATATTATTTTATAAAGTTCCCACCTTAAATTCAAATTATTCGTATCTTTTAAAAATATAACTTCAAGTATCATTTCACAAATATTCTCTAAATAATCTAATTATTTCAAATATACATCTTTCATTTATTACCTCTTTACCAAACAAATTTCAAATATCACTAAATAGTTTGCAATTATCAAATTACTACTCAAACAAAACAGTCATCTAACAATAATCATCGCAACAACAAATAATCATAGTTCACAACATTATTCCATCTAGTTCAAGCAACATCAAACATCACACATCAAAAAACATCCAATTCCATGCAATAACCAGTAGTCCATCCAATCAACCAAATCAAACAATAATATAGGAAATTTACATCAAACAAAAATGATAGACATAGTGTGAGTGAGATTAACTTAATAAAGCGATGCTCGTTCAACTATATCAGTGTCAAATCATTGTCCTTTGCCTCTATTACTATTAGCAGCACATCACCACTGCCCAAACTCGACTTCCAACCATCTACAACGCACTCAACAAGTCGCAGCACCTCAATCAGTATCATTCAGTAGCAGTACACACTCAACCAACATCGCATGAACACTCACTTCCTACACCACTCTAGCTATTAACAGTCATCTGCTTGCCCCCATCTCTAGCCAAAACCAGCACTAGTGCCATGGTCCAACTTGTAATCACTAGCCCTAACCTCCTCATCCATATCTTCACACAATGCCACCAGCCAAGCCCAAACGCATGTGATCCTAGGTGATGCAATCATGCAGGCCTCATCCTTCTTTCGGTCTCATGCCACAATTGAATTCCTTAGTCGAGTCGCATCCCTCTGCCATCGTTCTAACGTTGCATGCCTCTAGGCGGTCGTCCCTGGCAGTGCAATTTACCTTTTTTATAGTGGAATGCAATTTGTGATTAGAATGATTAGGGCTTAGGTTTTAAGAATAGGGGTTCGGCTTGCGTAGAAATTGAGAGAGTTTTTGAGAAACATGGAAAGAAAGGAAATGAGTTTGGGCCTTGATTGTCGTGGCTCGATTTCAAGTTAACTCAACTCAATTTTAATTAATAGACACTTCATTGGAAATTTTAATTTTTAATCCTAAAAATAAATTTCAATCTCGTATAAATTGGCTTACACCTCATTTTATTACATCTTGACAAATGAAAATTTTATTAAATTCAACGCCTTCTGATTCTGATTTAATATTCATTGTTATATTACAAAATACATTTATTTTCATATATTCTAAGCATATTTAAAAAATTCACATCTCAATATATTTCATATTAATTAGAACACCTTATTCGATTTTAATATATTATTTAAAAAGAAATTATTGATTCAATTCAATTTATAACGACGGAATCCTTTATTAAATATAATTTAATCAACTAAAGAATTATTTTTAAAATATATTAATTATAACTTCTCGAATGGACACTTTTATTTTATTAAAATTTATTTATTTATAAGGTGTAGAAAGTAGGGTTGTTACAAACTTCCCCCATAAAAAAATTGCATCCTCGCAATTTCTTATAGAGAAGTTGACAAATACAATTTTTACCCTGACATTCTTCGTAATCGATGCTCTTCTATCACATTCAAACTCGCTCCTTTATATGGCTCTTACATTCCAACACCTCTTATCATATGTTATGTTTTTAAATAGATTCAAATAACGATTCTCTATTCTTCGCATACAATAAATTTTTCAAAAAATATTCTAAGTGTTGGATTTTTCAGAAAATTTTGGTAAAGTCATCAATGTACGGAGAGTGGTCCGAAAAACCAAACACAATATAATTAAATAATATACATCTCTAAAGAGGCATCCTAACATGGGGCATTCCGAAATACGAGGAAACAATATAATATCACATCATATATTCGTATACCATAAAAACCTTTATTCAGCATTTTTAAGCAACTTACCTATTAAGCGTGAAAAAGCGATCCATCGCGTTCATAAGTCTTGAACACCTATTCTTAACTCAAGTACAAATTTTAATCTTATAAAAGAATGAATAAGAAGCTTGCATTTATGTAATGTGATAGAAATACAACTTTCATGTTTAATCTTTTTCCAAAACACTTTCAAAAGTCAAAATAACCAAATCAAGTCATGGTTTTCAAAAGTGAATTATGATACAGTGTATTAGCTTTCCAAATCATCTTATGGATCATAGAAATGTTGAGTATAACTCAATCACAAGGCTTTTCTTCCAGTGATGAAATTTGATAATGGCTAAAATACATAGGCCACTTCTAAAAATCATAGTTTCAATCCTGAAGACATCAAAATTTTGCAACATTCAAATATACTTTGTAGCTTATGTTTTAAGCTTTCTAGAATGGGCAAAATCGTCGAAAACAGCAAAATCGTTCAAAAGTTATGACTAAATATATTCAGCTTGGTTTTTATGCAATTTGCATTTTAGGACAGCGAATACTGTCCACTGAAATTTATATTTTAACTTCTCTTAAACTTAAAATTTGAAATTAGAATTTAAATAAAAATTATCCTCTAACACTACCATAGTTTACTAATGAAATCAAAATCATCAAAAACCGACGAGTCGTTTGAATGTTATGATTAAAACAACAATGTACTTCAGCTTAGATTTTCTAAGCACAAACCACTATTTTTATCTTGCCTTTAAATGCTTGTTTGCGGTAATAAACTTCAAAATTTTGAAAAGTGATAAACAAGAAAGTTATTACTTATGAAAATATCTTTATGATGAAAGAAAAATTGGCAAAATCCGATTAAAACTTCACAGATTATGGCTACATTAGTAAGAACCATATTATTATTGTTATCAAATATATTGCTATTGTTTCAAAACGTCATAATACTTTGAAACTAACTTTTTAAAATCTTCATTGAATCTTTCTAAACTTTCCAAAAAGCATTTCATACCAAATTTACAAAGCCATCCACGATCACTTTCTTTTAAAATATATTTCTGAAATGATTGTAATGTACTTTTTTAATCAAAATCTTACTTTCAAAAATATCTTATGTTTCCAAACACATTACTTTTCATTCATCATTTTTTTCAATACATCACATTCTTAGTACCTTAACAACGTGCATCCAAATTACGAACATAATATAGTATAGCAGCCATTTAATTGCAAAACATCACAACCATATTAATTGTAAATTTAAATATATTTCTTAATCTAATGACAATGCCACGCCATGAATTTTTAGCGTTTACTTCGCGAAACGGCTACACTATTGATCGTGTGATCAACATCGCCTCGCCATCGACTTCAATTCTCCACTAACGCTTGATGGCTATAATTATCATATCAAACATCTAAATATAGCGAAATAAATTTTATTATATTTCAAAACAATTCAGTGCTTCACTTTAACAATTTTATTATCTCATTTTTTTAAAATCATCCCAAAAGAATACTCCTTTTATTAAAATATATTTTATATATATTCTTTTTAAAATTCAACTCAAATACTTCTTTAGAATATTAATTTCTTTGCAAAACATTTCTTTAAAATATTAATCGCACTTTTCGTCAAATGATATATTTCTTTCAAAATAATAACTCTTCATTCGTTAAAACATTTGTTTGCTTCAAAATATTTTCCATATCACTCTAATCTCTTTCAAAATAATTAACATAGTTCTCTTTAAAATATTATTCAATAATTGGTTTATAACATAACTAAAACACTTTCCTATCTTTAAAATACTTCATCACTCTTCAAAATCTCGTGCCTATAGGCCTCATTCTAGTGTTTAGGAATACATATCGATAATGTTAATCAAGCGCATTAACCAAAATTCTTAAACACTAAACGGATAAATTAGCACAAGGAAAACTTCAAAAATTCTTTTAAATATTTATTCGTAAAACAACTTAATCTTTTATAAAACATTCGCTCGTTTCTAATAAAACATCTCTCCAAACCATATATGTATTCTTTCCCAAAAAGAATTTTCTTTTAATTAACATAAGCTTACTTATATCAAAAGATTTCTAAATAATCAACCGAGTACCACAAAAAAATACTCGACTTACAAAATCCTAGACGTCATTACTATAGTAATAAACAAGCAAGCTTTTATCTTCATGTTCATTTTAATCACAACCTTTAACTTTATGTGATAAAGATTTTCGTTATCCTTTACGATAACTTTGCAATAGAAGTCATTGTAGGGTTCAGATTATCAAAACTCATATGAAATTCTAATTTGAGTGATACTCCTTCTGAATACTATACTCAAGACAAATTCCTTAAACCAAACATCATCAATCAATACATCCACGCCAAGAAATCAAAACATCAATCATCAGCTAATCAGAACGGTCAAATAATTAAAATACTTAGTGGAAAGAAATCTATGTACTTTCGCTGCACCACTCTGATCACTGTTGGATCTTTCGCTCACCTCACCTCATTACCATTCAAAATCATGAAATATTCAATATGAAATTTGAATTAGGGTCTTTTGCAGCTTACCTAAGTAAACAACTTCCTTCTCACTTCAGAGCCATACAAAGGTCTAACATTCACCTTCAATACTAACACTATTGGCTGCACTAACTACTTCTACTTCTTCAACCTTCATATATTCCTTTTTGTGTCATATAGAGAATTATTCTCGACGGAAGGTAAAAATATATTATGATATAATAAGAAAAGTATAAATACGTCCCTAGATGATTACCCCCATAATCATCGTATTCTCTTATCAATTAAGTATAACAATAATCTACCACACTCCTACAGTGACGAGGACTCTAAGTGTCATCTAAGGTAAGGACTCATGTCTCTTATACTCTGTATTGTCCTAAACCTTCTCTAATACCAAAAATGTAACACCACACCTATATACATATATTACCTAAGAGTATTAACTAGTATGCTATCAAGTAACACAAATAATGAGGTGATATGGGTAAAGTACACGTGAATATTCCCTTGGACCAACAGTGAATACATCACATAATATAAAAATCACTCACCTCGATGTAAACAATCTCAGTATAAAGTAATAAACACATGTAGTGCCTAAGGATAAAATAATACATAATATATAAAATAATCATGGAGAACACAAAGTCACCAACGCAACGATAAATGTAATACATCACATAAATCTATGTAATATACAAAAAGTTAAAATTCCCACTAAATCTCAAAACATACAAATCTGTACATCTAATTCAATATCATATACATACACAAGTCCAAATGCACAATATACAATACATCTAGTAATATAGCCTCCAACTAAGCCCAATAAGTAAATCTGGTCATATCTTAATATATTTCGTATTAATTAGAACACCTTATTCAATTTTAATATATTGTTTAAAAAGAAGTTATTGATTCAATTCAATTTATTACAACAAAATCCTTTATTAAATACAATTTAATTAACTAGAAATTTATTTTTAAAATATATAAATTATCACTTCTTGAATCTAACACTTTTGTTTTATTAAAATTTATTTATTTATATAGAGTAAAAAGCAGAGCTGTTACACTAACGCTTAAATGTCAAATCTTCCAAAATTATACAAGTCTCATTTCCAGAATAACATATATACCATATATCCAATATTTCAAAGTCAAATCAATAGATTTACACATAGAATCTAAATCCAAATTGTTATATTAAAACAATAGAATAAATCAATAAGAGAAAATTATAGTATAATTAATTTTATGCTCTATTGTGACAACCTGGATTTTCGCGTTCGAAAATTGACATCCATACTTCACTCGTATTCGAATGCCGCAGATTCAAACGTTCAAATCCAATTCGCCGGAGCTTACAACACATTACGTACAACAATAAAGCGGAAGAAAAGAAACGAATATATCATTGATATACAATATTCGATACAATAAGATACAAATGGATATCAACATATCAGAGATACAAGACAACAGCGGAAAAAACACCAGCAGCGGAACAATATCATCAACTTGATCTTCCAAACAATAGAAAGAAGATAGAATCCATAACTGCATTCCAATTCAACGCTCCAAAAATCTCCAAGATGTTATAGGCTCGAATCACCATCACGATGTATCAAGCAAACTAGGTAACAGAATGAAACACAATGCGATCACCAAATCCAAACGGCTTCAAAGATTTCCAAACATATATTCATAGAACTTAATTTCAAATCTTGAATTTAAATTCAAATCAAACAATTTAAATTTCAAAACTTCATCAAGTTATTCAAAACAACTTTTATCTTTAAAACTCCTTTTAAAAATCTTTTCATATTTAACCCAATTCCATTTCCCAGAACCATTTGGATTCAAAATTCAATTTTTAAAACCATTTCATAATATTAAATTCAAATATCTGTGACTTAACCAATTTCCTCGTGAAATGCATATTTGTGTGTGTATGGTGTAGTCTAGGGGTTTCATACAATAATGCAACATCATCAATCATTATAGATTCAAGCACAGCTATATCGATGAGCGATATAACCCTATAACGCTTGTCTTCATTCATGGATTCACAGATAAATAATTTAAATTTATCACAAATAATAAACTTACATTCATCATAGCTCAAATCAAAATAATTCATATCACAAAGCATCATACATCAGGGATATCAAACAATTCAACATTCAATAGAATCCAAACATCCATAAGTAAGATCAATTAATTATCTGATTAATTTAAATCGGATTAATTACTTATGAATAAATCACTAATCCTGGTTAATAAATATTAATTAATTACAAACCATTTGAATTAATTATCCTTTAATTATTTATTAATTAACCTTTAATAATAAATAAATTAACTTTAATTATTAATTAATCAATCTTTAATCATTAAATAATTAACCTCTGATTATTTAATTATTCTTTATTTAAAAATTAATTACATAATTAATTAACCCTTCATTAACAAATCATCCCTCAATCACTTTCATTAATTATTTAACTTTTAATTAATTAATTGTCCTCAAATTAATTACCTTAATTAATTAACACATAAATTAATTATCCTCTAATTAATTATTGTTCAATAGCTTGATTTATCAACCTTTAATTATTAATTAATTACTTTTAATCACTTCCATTAAGTAATCATCTTTAAGTAATTAACAACCCTTATTATTTATTAAACTTAATTAATAAATTATCCTTAAATGTAATTACTCAAAATAATTATTCCTTAATTAATCACAATAATTAATTAGCCTTAAATTAATTACACAAAGTAATTAGCTTTAAATTTAATTACACAAGGTAATTATACTTACTTAATCACTTAATTACATCCTTTAAATCTTATTAAATAAATAATTGAGATTATTATCATACAAAATCATTTAAGATCTTATTTAATAACCTTTGGAAATAAATCATTATTAACACATTAATTAATTTAAGACCTTTTAGTTGGCCTAATAATTAGAAAACATTTCATTTTCTTAATTACTTACTTAATTACAAAATTAAGTTTATTTAAAATAAGCTTTAAAATAAAAGTTATATATATATATATTAAAACTCTTTATACTTAAAATAATTTTTTTAAAAATCTTAATTTATCTCAGCTTAAATCAACGTTTATTATTCAAAAAGAAATAGGTAGAAAATTGTTTAAACTATTCCAAGCTTTAAAATTTAAAAACTTTTTATTACCCAAATTTCCCAGACCCGAGCTATTCCCATGATTTTCTCGAGCCAAGCCCCGAGCACAACTTCGAATTTCCTTCGTGCTTCATTTTCTTCGATCAAGCCATCACTTTTCTCGAGTTCGTACCCGATCTTCTTCGTTTCCCGAATCCAACATCATTTTATAGATGCACGGCTTTACGCGTGCACGTGCACAGCCAGGTGATCGACTTCTGATCAACATTGTAACCTTTAACATACCATGAATGACCTTGCCGACCCACACAATCCTTCAGATACCATCAATTCGCCGTAGTTCGAATTCGAGTAACACGATCAAAAACTGAAACTCATCATCGTCGACAAATCTCCCTCTTCCCAACGATCCCAACCACCATCATCCATGCCATCCTAACAAAAGCTCCATCACACACCCCCAAACCTTTCCCCCATGGTGCGATGCATCCTGATGCAATGTCAATGAAGAAATCGTCGCATATTCCTCACTGAACAAAACTAGGTCAAAAACCCTAGTCCATCATTGCCGAGCAGCCTCGATCGTTAATAAATCCAAATAGCATTTTTCCTATGACCAAAAGCCCTCCGACCATCTCCAGCATCAACCCCGACGATCACTTTGCCGCCGATCATCGAGAATTGGTAAAAAAACCCGATTCAGACCATCTCGAAATTCCTCTCTTATTACAATCTTAAAAATATGGAATTTGCTATTAAAATTCATAATTTTCCACACCTAATCTGATGGTGAAATTCAAACTCAAAATTGCGATCATCAAATTTTTACTTATATTTGATTTTTCTACTGTTTTTCCTATTTTCGAGTTACATACTCAATATAAATTGTTCGAAACCATTTTTAAAATTGTCTTTACATGGTTATAATCTCTTTTCATTTTGAAAACAAAACCAAAAATCATTTAGATAGCATGATTTGATTGATTTTCTTCTTTTTGAACAGGTTTTCAAACACTGTTAATATATAAACAGAGACCTGTACCTGTATGCACACAGTCACATATACACGCATATACATACATATTCATACTCAATATTAAACACATGAAAACTAAATATATATAAATATATAGTTTAAGGAGTTTGCTCACCTTGCTTTGAATAGAGGACGGGTTTTATAAAATCTGGAACTTTGGTTTTGTTTTTAATCTGGAATTATTTCCTGTTGAATCTGATTTGATCTTGATTTTGATCTTGATAGTTGCTTGACGTTTACAGAATTGAATTTGATCTTGATTTGTTTTTGAAACTCGTATTTGATTCTTATCTTGTTGAAGTTGATCTTTGATCTTTGCCTGATTTTCTCTTGAATCATTTTGAACTCTGAAATCTGGTTTGTGGTTTGATTCCATGTTGAAAATACTTTTGTTTTGATTTTTTTATTTCCAGGTTGAAGACTATGAATAGATTTTGATTTTGAACTACTTTGTTTGATTTTCCATGCTTGATCTCCTTTGTACTTGTTTTATTTTCAGGTTGATGATTTTGTTTTAAGTTTTCAGATTTGTTTCAATTTTGAGAAAAGTTTAAACTGAGAATGAATATTGAGAAACATGGTTATTTCTTTCTTATGCATGTTTATAAATTCAATTTCAAATGAAGATAAATGATTTTACTTGCCACTTGTTAAATTTTACTAACACTTGTAAATTAATGTTGCCAATAATCTTACATTTGTTAATTACATAATCTTATTGTTTTACAAATGTCACAAACAAAGATTTTATGTTTAAATCCTTTTCTTAACTTAATTTATAAATTTTGTTTAAACCCTTATGTTAATAAATTTACACCTTTCAAAAGTTATCATATTTTTATGTTTATATTCATATGTTTTCATAAACATATTTTACGTACATACAAATTAATTTTTACCTTGTATAAAAATTCACAAATACCAAAACTAAATGTTTTTATATTTATGTCTGTATACATACTTTATTTATTCATATAAAATTAAAAGAAATAATTTTAAACCAATTATACATTACTAAGTAATCACACACACACGCACACAAATATATATATATCTTAAAATAATCTTTTGAAAATGTTTACATTAATCTCAAATCATAATTTTCATATATTAACATATATATATTAGAAAACAAATTCTTATTAACTTTAAAATAAAAATTTCTTTTAAATCCAATTTATTTCCAATACTTTTTCTTGAATTTCAAAAACCAAAATTCTATTTATATAAATAAACAGGCACCTTTCTTATTAACTTTGAAAAATTAATTCAAAATTTAATCCAAAATTTTATATTAATTATCAAATTACATTTGACTCAAAATCGGGATCGTTGCCCTAAATTTTGAATTAATTTTTCAAATAATATAATATACTCAAAATCGGGATCGTTACAGATTCCCTCCTTAAGAAAATTTCATCTCCAAAATTTGCTAGACAGGGAGACAACAAAGAACAGATGAACATATCCAAGATGGATTGTCAGATCAACTGAAATATCTATTCTTTATTTGACTTACCAAATCAGAATATCATCAATAGTTATGAGAATGAACTCATTCTATACTCCGCAAGATACTTAGGTCATCCAGTCTACGAAATATGCAGGAGAACCAGTTAGTTCGAAGGGCTAACTAACCATTCGTAGAATATATCTGGACCCAACGGAACAAACAATGGATACTCAATTCAGGTTGGAATATCCCAAAGTATACATCAACTTGTCCATCTTTGGACTTAGATCCATACAAGAAATTTCAACAAAATTTCCAAATTTTGGTTTTAACCGAAATCGTTTTATTGATAAAATCTTCATATTTTGTTAACCAATTTATTTCAATTTCAAATTTCAAATTCATTAGAGTTAAAATGAAAAGCTAAAGGAAACTGATGAAGAGCATACGAAAAAGGAACTTATCTACACGATTTGCGGGGCCAACACTACACCAAAGCTTTTCCCTCGAGCTGCCAAGAAGCAATCAAAGAATTTGAAATCGGATGATGATCAAAAGAGATTGATAGAGAAGTTGTTTCCTTGTTGTTACAGGTATTAACCATTTGTAGTGGTACTCCCCTATCCCCTACCTCATCCTCTTCTTGCACTCATACTCACTATAGTGAATAGTAAGAGAATTTACTGAGGCATTCGGACGGATATCTTAGGGATACTCATTCTAGGGTATACTTCACCCTATCTCTAATGAGTTACCTAATGTATTATACACCAATAGCTGAATTTCTTACTCAACCTTCAGCTCTGATACCAAATGTGACGATCCGGATTCTCGCATTCGAAAATCGACATCCATACTGCACTCACATTCGAATGCCGTAGATTCAGATGTTCGAATCCGATTCGCCAGAACTTATAACACATTAAGTATAACAACAAAGCGGAAGAAAAGAAACGACTATCATTGACATACAATATTTAATACAATAAGATACAAATGGATATCAACATATCAGAGATACAAGACAACAGCGAAACGAAAACACCTACAGCGGAACAATATCATCAACTTGATCTTCCAAAGAATAGAAAAAAGGTAGAATCCAAAACTGCATTCAAATTCAATGCTCCAAAGATTTCCAATATGTTATAGGCTCGAATCACCATCACGATGTATCAAGCAAACTAGGTAACATAATGAAACACAATGCGATCGCCAAATCCAAACGGCTTCAAAGATTTCCAAACATATATTCATAGAAATTAATTTCAAATCTTGAATTTAAATTCAAATCAAACAATTTAAATTTCAAAACTTCATCAGGTTATTCAAAATAACTTTTATCTTTAAAACTCCTTTTCAAAAGCTTTTCATATTTAACCTAATTCCATTTCCCAAAACCATTTGGATTCAAAATTCAATTTTTTAAACCATTTCACAATATTAAATTCAAATATTTGTGACTTAACCAATTTCCTCGTGAAATCCATATTTGTGTGTGTATGGTGTAGTCCAGGGGTTTCATACAATAGTGCAACATCATCAATCATTATAGATTCAAGCATAGCAATATCGATGAGCGGTATAACCCTATAACGCTTATCTTCATTCACAGATTCACAGATAAATAATTTAAATTCATCATAGATAAATAAAATTACATTCATCACAACTCAAATCAAAATAATTCATATCACAAAGCATCATACATCAGTGATATCAAACAATTCAACATTCAATAGAATCCAAACATCCATAAGTAAGATTAATTAATTATCTGATTAATTTAAATCGGATTAATTACTTATGAATAAATCACTAATCCTGGTTAATAAATATTAATTAATTACAAACCATTTGAATTAATTATCCTTTAATCATTTATTAATTAACCTTTAATAATAAATTAATTAACCTTTAATTATTAATTAATCAATCTTTAATCATTAAATTATTAACCTCTAATTATTTAATTAATCTTTAATTAATTATCCTTAATTAATTACATAATTAATTAACCCTTCATTAAAAATCAACCCTTAATCACTTTCATTAATTAGTTAACTTATAATTAATTAATTATCCTCAAATTAATTACCTTGATTAATTATCACATAAATTAATTATCCTTTAATTAATTATTGTTTAATCACTTGATTTATCAACCTATAATTATTAATTAATTACTTTTAATTACTTCCATTAAGTCATCATCTTTAAGTAATTAATATCCTTTATTATTAATTAAACTTAATTAATAAATTATCCTTAAATGTATTTACTAAAAATAATTATTCCTTAATTAATCACAATAATTAAGGCCTTAAATTAATTACACAAAGTAATTAGCTTTAAATTTAATTACACAAAGTAATTATATTTACTTAATTGCTTGATTACATCCTTTAAATCTTATTAAATAAGTACTTGAAATTATTATCATACAAAATCATTTAAGATCTTATTTAACAACCGTTGGAAATAAATCATTATTAACACATTAATTAACTTAAGACCTTTAAGTATGCCTAATGATTAGAAAACATTTCATTTTCTTAATTACTTACTTAATTACAAAATTAAGTTTATTTAAAATAAGCTTTAAAATAAAAGATATATATATATATATATATATTAAAACTCTTTAAACTTAAAATAATTTGTTTAAAAATCTTAATTTATCTCAACTTAAATCAACATTTATTATTCAAAAAGAAATGGGTAGAAAATTGTTTAAACTATTCCAAGCTTTAAAATTTAAACACTTGTTATTACCTAAATTTCCCAGACCCGAGCTATTCCCATGCTTTTCTCGAGCCAATCCCCGAGCACAACTTCGAATTTCCTTCGCGCTTCATTTTCCTCGAGCAATCCATCACTTTTCTCGAGTTCATACCCGAGCTTCTTCATTTCCCTAATCCAACACCATTTTCTAGAAGCACAGCTTTACGCATGCATGTGCACAGCCAGGCGATCGACCTCCGACCACCATCGTAACCTTCGACATACCACGAATGACCTTGCCGACCCACACAATCCTTCAGATACCATCAATTCGCGGTAGTTCGAATTCGAGTAACACGAACAAAAACTGGAACTCATCACCGTTGACAAATCTCCCTCTTCCTGACGATCCCAACCACCATTATCCACGCCATCCTGATCAAAGCTCTGCCACTCACTCCCAAACCTTTCCCCCCGGTGCGATGCATCCTGATGCGACATCGACGATGAAATCGTCGCATCTTCCTCACTGAAAAAAACTGGGTCAATAACCCTAGTTCATCGTCGTCGAGCAGCCTCGATCAATAATAAATCCAATTAGCATTTTTCCTATGACCAAAAGCCCTCCGACCATCTCCAGCATCAACCCCGACGATCACTTTGCCGTCGATCATCGAGAATTGGTAAAAAAACCGATTCAGACCATCTCGAAATTCCTCTCTTATTACAATCTTAAAAATCTAGAATTTGCTATTAAAATTCATAATTTTCCACACCTAATCTGATGGTGAAATCCAAACTCAAAATTGTGATCCTCAAATTTTTACTTATATTTGATTTTTCTACTATTTTTCCTATTTTCGAATTAAATACGCAATATAAATTGTTCGAAACCATTTTTAAAATTGTCTTTAGATGGTTATAATCTCTTTTCATTTTGAAAACGAAACCAGAAATCATTTAGATAGCATGTTTTGATTGATTTTCTTCTTTTTGAACAGGTTTTCAAACACTGTTAATATATAAACAGAGACTTGTACCTGTATGCACACAGTCACATATACACGCATATACATTCATATTCATACTCAATATTAATCACATGCAAACTAAATCATATGTATATATATATATATATAGTTTAAGAAGTTTGCTCACCTTACTTTGAACAGAGGACGGGTTTTATAAAATCTGGAACTTTGGTTTTTTTTTAATCTGGAATTCTTTTCTGTTGAATTTGAATTGATCTTGATTTTGATCTTGATAGTTGCTTGATGTTTACAGAATTGAATCTGATCTTGATTTGTTTTTGAAACTCGTATTTGATTCTTAGCTTGTTGAAGTTGATCTTTGATCTTTGCCTGATTTGCTCTTGAATCATGTTGAACTCTGAAATCTGGTTTGTGGTTTGATTCCAGGTTGAAAATACTTTTACTTTGATTTTTGTATTTCCAGGTTAAAGACTATAAACATATTTTGATTTTGAACTGCTTTGTTTGATTTACAATGCTTGATCTCCTTTATACTTGTTTGATTTTCAGGTTGATGATTTTGTTTTTAGTTTTCAGATTTGTTTTAGTTTTGAGAAAAGTTTAAACTGAGAATGAATATTGAGAAACCTGGTTATTTCTTTCTTATGCATGTTTATAAATTCAATTTCAAAAGAAGAGAAATGATTTTACTTGCTACTTGTTAAATTTTACTGACACTTGTAAATTAATGTTTCCACTAATCTTACTTTTGTTAATTACATAATCTTATTTTTTTACAAATGTCACAAACAAAGATTTTATGTTCAAATCCTTTGCTTAATTTAATTTATAAATTTTGTTTAAACTCTTATGTTAATAAATTTACACCTTTCAAAAGTTATCATATTTTTATGTTTATATACATATGTTTTCATAAATATATTTTACGTACATACAAATTATTTTTTATTTTATGTAAAAATTTACAAATACCAAAACTAAATGTTTTTAAATTTATGTCTATATACAAACTTTATTTATTCATATAAAATTAAAAGAAAGAATTTTAAACCAATTATACATTACTAAGTAATCACATATATATATATATATATATATATATATATATCTTAAAATAGCCTTTTGAAAATGTTTACATTAATCTCAAATCATAATTTTTATATATTAACATTATATATTAAAAAACAAATTCTTATTAACTTTAAAAAAAATTCTTTTAAATCCAGTTTATTTTCAATACTTATTCTTGAATTTCAAAACCGAAAATTATGTTTATATAAATAAACAGGCACCTTTCTTATTAAATTTGAAAAATTAATTCAAAATTTAATCCAAAATTTATATTAATTGTCAAATTATATTTGACTCAAAATCGGGATCGTTACCCTAAATTTTGAATTGATTTTTCAAATTATATTTGACTCAAAATCGGGATCGTTACATCTAGTCAACTACTTTTACATGAAAGTAAAGAAGGGAATTTCTATTTAATCTATAGATATAGGTGGTGCAAACTACGAATAAGAATTCGCACCTTACACACCATTTCCTAATCGAATTCCTTAATCAAATATAAAGAAAAGAGTAAGAGGTGGAATGGAAGGTAAAACACTTAAATTGAAAAATCAACACACTCCATTATTGCAATACAAAACAATTAAGATTTCATCCTAAGAATGGACATTTCGCTTTAGGTGAATTTTGGTCGTTTCAATGTAATGTTTTCACGATCCAAATTTCCTAAGGCATATATCAAATAAAACTACACTATTCAATTACTAAAATACAAAAGCTAAGATTTCCACTCACTTTATGTCCTTAGCAGTGCTCCTCTTTGGACTTGACACGCCTATAACAATCTTCTTTATATGTCTTTTCTTAGATATACGCAACAAGAGAATTGCACATGAAGTAGATTCAAAAATTAAGAGGTTGGAAGAGAAAAAGGATTAGAAATTGAATAAGAACATCTAAAAATCCTTAGCTGTAATTCTAGAGACTTTCTTGTATCTTTTTAGAAGAGAGACTGATAAAGATCCATTGTGTTCCCAAATAATTTTGTAAAGAAAATTGAAGGGGTTAGGCTCTTATTTATAGTGGTTGGAATGCACTAGAACTGTTGGATTTAGGTCGGTTAAAAATGATATAATCTGGTACGTTAAAAACACATAGACCCTAGCCGCCATTCACCATCACTGATCGACCGCCGCTTCCCACCGGTCAAACCCTAGCGGTCGACGGGTCCAAGGGGAGTGTCAATCGGTCCTCTTATTTTGAGACTTTAATTTTTTGCCGCTGTTTTAATTATTTTCTTCCTTAATTACCAATTAACGTTAACTTTAATTTTAACGTTTACCTACACCTAAATTTAATTACTGTTAACTTTGAATTTCAGATATAGGAATTTGAACTCTATTTAAATTAATTTGAAACTTCAAATGCCTGTAACTTCACATTTGAGCTTTGTTTTCAACATATTATATATGGAGATTGAATAGAAAATCACCACGAACACAACGGCATAACTTTCATCGTCAAATTCCGACTTCTACAAAATATCCAATTTTAACCCTATATTATTTGAATTAATTTATCCAATTTATTTACTTATGGTTGATTTTATGAAGTGTTATACAACTATCAGAATCATATTTTGATAATGTACTTGGAATCCATTATGGATTTGTGCATTGTGAAATAAAGCAGTGTCAATACTATTTATAGCCTATTTGGCGATTGAGGAAATTCTTTTCTTGACATTTATATGAAACTCGTGGTTTCTCTTTAATGTATGAGAATTCTTATTAGACTTTCTAACAAGTGATGTCTATTTAGCTTGGTTAATTTTATTTCATTCTTTGTAGTCTATTTTATCTTTGGATCATATCTTAATCCGTTTTTCCACCAATAATTTTTGAAAAATATTCCTTCAACATGAATTTGGCAATTCTTAAACAATGGTTGTTATGCATTAAGAAACATTTCATGAACTACCTTATTCTATGTAAATAAATGATTTAGTTCCGATTTAACTAAAATTCATAACATAAGTTACTCAATCAATATTGGCATGCCTTAAATTTCTATGGGGTGATCTACACAAAATCCCTCACGAACACATATTACATGCAGCCTCTTAACTTATACAACTATCAACTTATTGGTCTAGCATATGTAGGAATTTCTTATAAAATTTTATCTTGTATGATCTCGTAAACTATGTTTTGGATGAAATTAATTTTAACCTATGTACTTGCTCTTAAGTACATGTCCTTATGAAAAGAAATTAACTCAACTTCGCTCATCATTAATCATACTTTTCCAACAATGTCCAATTACTCCTTATCAATATATCATTATGTTTCATAGGGAAGAGTAAATTTTTAGATTGAGTCTTATTCAGTTTTTGGTACTTTTGAACCCTTTCCAACATGCTTATCTAGTCGATCAAACTAAATATTTACTTTCTTTGTATATTATGTTTTCTGCTTTCTTTTTATATTCAACTAACTTAGTACAGTTACACTAATCATGTAACTGATACACATGTTCATTTATACGGTAATTCATCTATGAATTTACTAAAGTAAGTGGATCTATTTTGATATCATTAGACTTTAAACTACATCAATGTAACGACCCAATTTTTTGAACAGTTTAAGAGGCCAATAAATCATACATGAACCGCTCATATTGGACGAAAAGGCGGATAATTAAGGAAAAGGAGAAGAAAGAAGACAAGAAGAAAGGTAACAGCACAGAATCTCATAGTGGAACGAATGATTTATAATATACATAACAAATCTTTACACAAAACAAAGTTGTAATATATGTATATATAGACATCAATCAAAGTATACCAATATATTTCAGCGTGGACAGTTGTAACAACTTGTCCTGACAATTGCTAAATAATATATAACAATGAATTCACCAGAAAAAATAACAACTAGAATACATCTTTGGATCTCTAGCACCTCTCCTGAAGCTCCAAAACATCCAACTAAACCTGGAAATATGCTCGGTCTGACCCAAGCATTATAGAAAAACAACACCTGGGTCAGCCTGGTAAAACCTGTTAGGACCTTTATTGTTGGATTTTAATGACAACAACTATACAATTATGCTAAAGAATCTCTAAGCTAATCTGTAGATACATGAGCATCAAAAAGAGACAAACAAATACGTTCAAAATGAAGAAACACGTTACAAAAGAGGATGAAAACATGTATATGGAGATACAAGAAGAGATATACATGATAGAGACAAGACAAAGGTGACAAACAAAGTATTTTTAGTCATGGAGTGGCATGTCTAGATTTTACAAATGTTAATATCTTCTCAAAATGGTATACACACGTATACATTCATATTTTAAATGAAAAATCAAGTTTCAAAATTGCATGGAGTGGGGTTCGAACCCAGTTCACTAGTTTAGAAGGCAAGTGCTCTAACCAAATGAGCTATGGTAAATTTTGATTATCAATAGAATTCAGTTGACTGAATAATACCATTCAGACGGTTGAATACTGAAACATTTCATAAATTGATATAAAGTTTCAGCTGGCTGAATTAGGCCTGAGAATGCCTATTTCTTTGTTGTTTTCCATATTAACAAATTTAGAAGGCTGAATTATATCTTTAGCCGGCTGAATATTCATAACGGCTATTTTTTTTATGAAAAGACACTTCTCTTCATCGAAGAGAAACATCTTCAAATCAACAGTTGCACCTGTTTCATTTCAATGTGATCTTTCATGAGTGGATTGCAACTTTTGGATCTCTATAAATAGATTTCAGAATTCAACAAACATTTAACCTAACTGATTTTATTATTCTTGAATTTTTATTTCTTAATCTATTTTCAACTTGCACTCTAGTTGCAATACAAACCTGATTGTTGATCACTTTATCTTCCACATTCTTCAAGCACATTACAATATTTATCATAAAGGAGAAGGTTATAGGAAAATTGTACATTATTGACTTATTAGTGTTATTCAAGAGCATACTCAGTTAAAAAAACTTTACTATTTGTATTGGAAGTCTTGTTCAGTTTCTCAGGTAGTAGAAGTCCTATTCGGTTTTCTAAGGGTGGAAGTCATGTTCAGTTGCTCAGGCGGTGTAATACCTGTTCCTCAAGGTTAAAAGAGGGTTGCTAGTTTAATTCCAGAAGGAGTCTGGGTGGACGTAGAACGGAAGTTCGAACCAGTATAAAAACTTTGATGTGATTGCTTCTTGCTTTGCTTTTCTATTTATTCACGCTGCTATTATATTTATATTACTACTGTTGTGGTTACTGTACGTCAATATGCATCTATATATTTAGCCATCATCGATCCAGTGCATAGCGACTTTCATTTGGTATCAGAGCTTGGAATTCTATCAATCTCACAACATTATAATATAATGGCTAGATAAAGATCCAATCTAAATACAATTGGAAAATCCCTGTCAAAGCCACCAATGAGGACTACAATAAGGTACTTATGGTTCATAGGATCAATTGTCAAGTAATTGCGATGAATTATATGATAATTTTGACGGAGTATCAAAAATAAATTTGATCATGTTAGAAAAAATGAAAGCTTGTGAAATCAAGTTTGCAAAACTGGAAAATGAAAAACAGAATTTAGAACTTGAAAACTCTGAATAAAAAAGTAATATTTTGATACTCAATGGTTTTTTAAATAAAAACGATTTAAAAGTTGATACTTAAGTAATCATAATGATATATTACAAATTTATTTAAAGGATTCAAATTCTCAAATTTCGTCTCTTTTAAAAGAGAACCGCGCTTTAAAAGATGAGAATTTTGAACTGGTTAAAGAAAATGATACTCTAAAGAATAGCAATGAGCCTTTTGAAAAGGAAAGTATGACTTTAAAGCTAAATTTGATAACTTAACACCGAAGTCACAAGATTTAATAAAGGTCAAAATGATTTAAAAATGATTTTATCTAGTTCTAAATCTTTACATGATAAAAGTGGTTTAGGAAATAATAAAATTGATCGAAGAAATAGCA
The DNA here is from genome assembly GCA_030765085.1 of Allium cepa. Taxonomy (NCBI): domain Eukaryota; kingdom Viridiplantae; phylum Streptophyta; class Magnoliopsida; order Asparagales; family Amaryllidaceae; genus Allium; species Allium cepa. The sequence continues at coordinate 788,921,006 of CM060929.1, forward strand.
CTATATACGCTTTCATGTATAGTAGAAATGTTAGTGCTAGTACTAAATCTCGAGTAAAGTCTAAATCCAATTTTTATGGAAATTCAAATATTGATATGACCAATAACATTTATAATTTGTCTAGAAGTACAAAATCATTGGTGGGAAATATGAATAAAAATTATCTTAGTATTTAGGTTCCTGTTAATTGGAAAAGTAGAGAAAAATACATTAAAGATTATTTTGATATGGTAGTTAATAATGAAAATTATATTTATAAAGGTTCACTACACCCAAATGGGTATGGTTACCCAAGACCTAACCCCCTGGACCCTAACATGTAAGTGGGTATCAAAATGATTATTATTTATCGCAGGTACTTGGGGAAATGAAAGGAAAAGGACAGATTTCGGAATTTTAAAGGATGTTCCGTACATTTAATAGAATTACGTGCTTACAATGAAATACGGACTTCAACAAATATGGTAAAATCTATTTTATTTTTTGCTATAATTAATATCGAGTTTATCCTGCTATTTACAAGATATTTTATAAAATTTATTATATTCCCTTGTTCGGTTTGATATGATAAAAGTGGAGAAATTCATATGCATATTGATAGAGGGAGATATTATACTTAGGGGGAGATGTCATACTTACGGAAGGCTTTAAACATATTAATATTATTTTATATATATATATATATATATATGAATATTTTTAAATAGTTGTATAGTTATCATCATCAAAAAGGGGGAGAATGTTAGAACCTCTATTGTTGGATTTTAATGACAACAACTATACAATTATGCCAAAAAATCTCTAAGCTAGTTGGCAGGTACATGAGCATCAAAAAGAGACAAATAAATACGTTCAAAATAAAGAAATATAGTACAAAAGAGGATGAAAGTATATATATAGAGATACAAGAAGAGATATACACGATACAGACAACAAGAAGGTGACAAACAAAGTACTATTAGTCATGGAGTGTCGTGTCTAGAGTTTACAAATGTTAAAATCTTCTCAAAATGGTATACATACATATACATTCATATTTGAAATGAAAATTAAAGTTTTCAAAACTTGCATGGAGAGGGGCTCGAACTCGGGTCAGTAGTTTAAAAGGCAAGTGCTCGAACCAAATGAGCTATGGTAACTTTTGTTTATCAACAAAATTCAGTCGTCTGAATAATACCATTCGGATGGCTGAATGCTGAAACATTTCATAAATTGATATGAAGTTTCAATCAGTTGAATGGTTTCATTCAGCCGGTTGAATTAGGCATGAAAATGCCTATTTCTTTGTTCTTTTCGATATTAAAAAATTCAAAAGTCTGAACTATATTTTCAGTTGGCTGAATATTTATGACGGTTATTTTTTATGAAAAGACACTTCTCTTCATCGAAGAGAAACATCTTCAAATCAACAGTTGCGCCTGTTTCTTTTCAATGTTATCTTTCATGAATGATTGAAACTTTTTAATTTCTATAAATAGATTTCAAAGTTCAACAAACAATTAACCTAACTGATATTTTTATTCTTGAATTCTTATCTCTCGGTCTATTTTCAACCTGCACTCTTATTGTATACAAACTCTGATCATTGATCACTTTATCTTCCACATTCTTCAAGCACATTATACTATATATCATAAAGTAGAAGATTATAGGAAGATTGTGTATTATTGACTTAGCAGTGCTATTCAAAAGCATACTTGGTCAGAAACAACTTTACTATTTGTATTGGAAGTCTTATTCGGTGCTTAGGTGGTAGATGTTCTATTCGGTTGTCTAGGCGGTAGAAGTCCTATTCGGTTGCTCAACCGATGTAATACATGTTCCTCCTGGTTAAGAGAGGGTTGCTATTTTAATTCCAGAAGGAGTTTGGGACTGGACATAGAACGGGAGTTCAAACCAGTATAAAAAACTTTGCTGTGATTGTTTCTTGCTTTACAATTCTATTTTTCGTGCTGTAATTACTGCACGTCAACTTGGTATCTACGTATTTGGCCATCATCGATCCAGTTCATAGCGACTTTCAAAACCAGCATGATAAACTAAAATCACAAGGAATTTTATTTTTTATAGCTTGTAAAATCCTTTAAAAATCCTTTAAAATCAAAGGTATCTCGTGAGACCGCGCCACACATAAACACGGACGGGTTTTACTTTATGATAACCAAAACCCTTTTACAGAAAGATCCAGTGATATTATAATAATGTCTAGGATACAAATACTTATTAACCATAGCTAAAACTATTGCATTATTAAATTCCATCATAATAGGTATACAATCAAGTCCGCACGGCACTTATTGGAGAATGGATTCCCACAACGGCAAGGTAAGGGACTACCTTCCGTATAGTACACCTCTAGATAAAATGTATCTGGGGTCAGACCCTGAACTTGGTCTACACTCCCAACACAGGATCGGCCTACCACTGAACTTGGACAGTTTCAAATATGTCATCACCCCGGTTACTTTTCAACCTTAATCGAGATCCCTCATGCACAACCAAATCCACAATATGATGATCTAGAAAAGCAATGACACACCCTAATGGGAGCGACCCACAAACCCTTGCTGCATCTACCTTGTTTTAGCCATTTTCAGGTTGCGAGGCTTGACCTACGATTAACTTTTACATAGCAATACAATTGGAATGCTAATACTGCCCTCTAGGCAGCAATACAGTTCCAGCATTCATCCATACATGTTCGTTCTTGGTCTGAATGAAACCGAAAGCACTACCTACACTACATCCATTTTGGAATCATCCATAGGATTAGTAGCAGGTACCCATTGCACTTCAAAAGTTCCATCTTCAATTCCATATTCTTCAAGATGTCTTCAGTTCGGAATGCATGAGTTGGACCAAAGTGGTTTTCGGATAACATATTAGATCTCGGTCTCCTAGATACAACTTTCGATAGTTTCCGGTAAACTCAACCCCGGTTCTTTAAAAAATAAATAGACAGGGATAAGAGCGAAGTCAACCTCCTTAGTGTTGGATGGATATTCTTATCATTATCCTAGGAGAACGAAATGAGATTTACACGCACAGTACAACATGACTGTGCCATATACATCACGTGTTTCTCTTAGATATTTCCAAAGTTAGGTTTGGGTCTAAATTCGATAGTCGGTTATTTAACTATCAAATTAACAAACATTCCGTACAAAGTTTATATTTCTCATGAAAAGTCACTAAGCCTCATTTAATTAAGTTTCCATTATCGAAAATCACCATTCAATACTTTGAAAATCATTTCCATATACTTATGTCAATGCTATAAGTATATTCACAAACCATTTCACTTTCAAAACCTAGAAACTTTTAAAAGTCTTAAAAATAGATTCTTGAAAGTATCGTTCAGTATAAATCATGAATTGTAATTTACACAATGGTTACGTTGCTGTCCCAACAAATCCATAGTAAAATGTACACAATCCCTGCCCCTCGGATTAGGCCAGGAATATCAACCATCTCTTTCTAAATTTCTTTATCTTATAAGTATTTCCAGATCTATTTGTAAAGCTTCTTTATAAATCTTCATTATATTTATGAAACATTCTTTTTATATCTCAAAACTCCATTTATAAAACTTCTCCTTTCAGATCTTTAAAATGCGTTTATAATCCTTTTATAAATTATCCGGAACCATTTTTAAAACTCTTCCCATATTTAAACAAAGTTATTAAATGGTCTCTTACAGTTTGTAAGGTTCCTTTGACAAATCATAAATTACTTAAAATAACCTAAAATAGTAAGTTATTATTTAAGATCCTTCTTTTTTCATTTAAATTAAACCTCATTTAAAATAATAACTTTAAAATCTCATTAACACTATTAATATAATAATAATAAGTTAACTTCAAAGCAATATTAGGGTAATAATTTATTAACTTTATAATTTTAATAAAACAATAATTAATTAACATTAAACTAATATAAATATGATAATTAAATAACCTATAAAGTTAATTTAATATAAACATGAAGGAGGAATTAAATTTTCGATGCTTTTGAAATTTAAAGAGAAAAAAATTAAGAAGAAGAAGAAAAGTATATATATACACATATGAGTCATTGCATATCATACCATCTTCCCTACCCACCTAAGCAGCACAAATCATAAGGGAAAAATGGCGGCTAGGGTGAAGGGGGACAAGGCAACAGGTAGGATGAAAGGGAAAATGGGCAGGTGAAGCAAAATGATGGCTATGGGGAAAGTTGTGTATTGTGGGTGTGTATTTAATTTTACAATATCTTAAATAAATTCCACTACCTTGTTGCACAGCAACATATCCATATACGAGTTGCAAATGACTAAAAATGAACTATGATTGCTTACAAAATGGGGATGTGATCATAAAAAATAGATAAGTTATTAGATTCTATGGAGTTTCAAAATGCCAACGTTTGCCTTAAAATACGTCAAACGAAAACTTAAACATTTTCCAAATTGAAAATTATGAAAATTCTATAAATTAAATAAAAAATACATCACTGAAAATCAAATCTAAATTGAAAAGGATAATTTATCATAATTTAAATTCAAATCCAAATATTTAAGCAAATTAAATATTCAAATTCGAAGATTCAAAAATGCGGGTTGTTGCACTCTCCCCCTAAAAAGAATTTCATTCCCATAATTCTAGCACAAGAACACTCATACTATTCGTAAACCTGCATGATGTTCGTAGATCATTTATGTGCAGAATCTGATTCGATCACTACTCGAATACATGGCTCCACTTCCAAATCGGTATCGTTCACCCGATTTACTAGTGCGGACTCTGATCAGGCTCCTTGGTTAGAAACCTCTTCTCTCCTTACATAGCTGTAGCTATAATAGAAAACCTTCGTTCCATATCAAGAACCCTTATCAAGAATTCACTGTCAAAAATCGAGTAATAGATCCTTATTTGGAATGATGTGAAACACTTCAGAGCCTTATGCTCGATTATTAGATTAAACTATATAAAGAGAGAAATAATCTACATTCATTCTACATACTTATTTAAATTGGTTACTCCTAATATCAATTATATTATCAGTAAGTTATTTATGAAAAACATATCCATAAAACATAGCTTAAGTTTTAAAAACTAGTATAACACCCTATTACATCCTGAGGGTACACGTCATTATCAGAGTCAGATTTTATTTTGAATTCACTGAATAAATAACCGGGTTTTTATTTAAATCACTTTTTGAAACGACACCATATATTTTAATCCATAATATATATATATATATATATATATAGTTTGAGTAGCCCTAAAATTAAATCAAGAAACTAGGTTCTACCAAACAGTATCATGCATCCTTACAAGAAGGATAATACTCAAGGGAAACGTTTATCATCTAAACGTATCTCCTACCCATTTTTAGTTATTTTCAAGCCACTCGAACTAGTTAACTTAAAGCTACTTTTTTAAACCCATTTTGAAATAATATCGTAAATATATTTCCTAATGAATATTTCATCGAAGTATCCAATTCTAATTTGTTTTGGATTTGCTCGGATTCGAACTCGTCCCAACCATATAATGACAAAGAGAATAATTTACTAAGTGCACGATACCATTCGCCAAAGCAAACATCTAATCATCACTTAGAAGATTATTCTGACCACCATAAATAAATCAGGACTCGTTTCCTTGAACCAATCCAAAGGAATACACATTTACTTTAAATTCTTTTCTCAAAAGAATTTATACTTGAAATATATTTTTAGGTAAACTATATCCAAAACGTTGGTACACTAAACCCCTTTTTAGAAAACTGTTATTACCATTTCCAAAATTATTTTTACTCTAAAACTATGTCAAATAAAACTATTATTTCCTTTCTCCAAAATCATTTGAAATAATAATATACCCATTTACTTTATAATAAATCGGATCAGACTTTTGGAATCAGATACAAATTCGTTTTATAAAAACAGTTATATAGCAAGATCCTAATGGTAGCAATCGCTCACTTAGAAACTCAAAAATGAACTGTGACGGCATTGCAATCATCGTCGGAATTATTTTCCAGTAACCAAAATGAATTCAATGCTTTAAATCTCCTTGAAAATCCTTAGAAATATTTTTATCCCAAGAACATTTTCAATTACTATTGTTGTCTTTTAAACCTTGAAAATCGTTTTCCAAAATACCGGGATCTAAATTCTCAAATTCCTTTCATTTATACACACATTTTATAAATCCAATTTATAAAATATCTCCTATAAAGGAGATCATTCCTCAAATATTTATTGCGAAAATATTCTAGCTTCCTTATACAAATCATTCTTCAAGTATTATTTCAGAAATATTTAAGTTTTCTTTCAATAACTTCTTTTATAAAACCCCAATTTAATACAAACAACTTTTATATTCAATTATTTTCAAAATATTTATTTCAAAATATTTCAATTTCCTTTTAATAAAACAACATTTATTTAAACTTAATTTTTATCAAATTAATCCTTTATGTAAAATTGTTTCTAAAATATTCATTCCAAAATATTCAAATTTTCTTTTAAATAAACAACCCTTAGGAATCAAATTTTAACTCAATGTTATCAACAACCGCCTTATATTCAAACTGTGAAACTTTAATTCACAAGGTATTCATTTCAATGTTTCCAAATTTATATCTATCCAACCCAGTTTTTGAAACAGAAGATTCAAGATATATTAACTAATAATTGTCAATGCTCAGAAATGGGCAAGCATGACCGATCAAATCCTTGAAGATGATGATGGAATACCATCATTTCTATCAAATAAGCACAACCAAGAACAACTATATTAAATTTTTGGAAAATTATTCTTTTATATAAAATATAATCTTAGGTAAAATTATTTCATTTACTTAATTTTTTTAAATCAATATTGTGTCAGTTTGATCTTGTTCGAGTGTTTAGGAAATCCCTATCGATAACGTTGGCCAAACGCATCGACTATAATTCTTAAGCCACTTAGCAGATCAAACAACACAATATAAAACATTTTTATATCATTAACAAATACTCGCTCTTATATATATACACACTCTCAATCTCATCGTAAGGTCTCACTTAACCCTATCTCAAATGAGTCAACCCTACCAAGCCTAGATGTTCGCTCAACATAAGCTCTAATACCAACTGTAATGACCCACTTTTTCGTGCAGTTTAAGTGGCCAATAAATCACACATGAACCACTCAAATTGAATGGAAAGGCAGATAGTTAGGGAAAAGAAGAAGAAAGAAGAGAAGAAGAAAAGTAACAACATAGAATCTTACAGCGGAACGAATGATCTATAATATACATAACAAATCTTTACACAAAACAAAGTTGTAATATACATATATACAGACATCAATCGAAGCATGCTAATCTATTTCGGCCAAGACATTTATAACAACATGTCCTCACAATTTTTGAATAATATATAGCAATGAATGCATCGGAAGAAAAATAACCATGTGTGTGAATACATCTCTAGGCCTCCTGCTCCTCTCCTGAAGCTCCAAACACGTCCAACTAAACCTAGAAATATGCTCGGTCTGACCCGAGCATCATAGATAAACAACGCCGGGGTCATTCCAGTAAAACCAGCGTAAGAAACTCAAATCATAAGGAAATTTATTTTTTATAGCTTGTAAAATCCTTTAAAATCAAAGGTATCTCGTAAGACTGCGTCGCACATAAACATGGACAGGTTTTTACCTTACGATAACAAAACATTTTTATAGAAAAATCCAGTGATATTATATAACGTCGAGGATAAAAATACTTATTAATTATAGTTGAAATTGTTAAATTATTAAATTCAAGCGTAATACATATACAATCGAGTCCACATGGCACTTATTGGAGAATGGATTCCAACAATGGCAAGGTAAGGGACTACCTTCCGTACAATACACCTCTAGATAAAATGGACCTGGGGTCAGACCTTGAACTTGGTCTACCCCTGCCAACACAAGACTGGCATACCCTTGAACTTTAATAATATCGAATAAGTCGTCACCCCGGTTGCTTTCCAACCTTAATCAAGAGCCCTCATGCACAGCCAAATCCATAATATGATGATCTACAAAGGTGATGACACACCCTAATGGGAGCGACCCACAAAGCCATGTTGCATCTACCCTGTTTTAGCCATTTCCATGTTGTAAGGCTTGAGGCTATGATTGCCTTTTACATAGAAATTCCACTTGAAAAGCTAACACTGCCCTCCAGACAGCAATACAGTGCCAGAATTCTTCTATACAAGTTTGTTCTGGGTCTGGATGAAACCGAAGGCACTATCTCTACTACATCCATTTTGGAATCACCGTTAGGATTAGTAGCAGGTAGCCCATGCACTTCAAAAGCTTCATTTTCGATTCCATATTGTTCAAGTTTTCTTTAGTTCGTAATGCATGAGTTAGATCAAAAGGTTTTCGGATAATAGATCTGATCTCGGTCTCCTCTAAACAACTTTCGATAGTTCCTATTAAACTCAACCTCGATTCTTTCGGAAATAAACATACAAGGATGAGAGCGGAGTTCACCTCCTAACCGTTAATGGACGGATTTCCTTATCATTGTCCTAAGAGAACAAAAAAAAATTACATGCACGGTACAACATGACTATGCCACATAACTCATGTGTTTCTCCTAGATATTTCCAAATTTAGGTTTGGGTCTAAATTTGATAGTCGGTTATTTAACTATCAAATAAACAAACATGCCAAACAAAGATTATATTTCCCATAGAAAGTCACTAAGCCTCATTTAATTAAGTTTCCATAAATTACAATCACAATTCAATACTTTGAAAATCATTTCCACATACCTATGTCAAAGTTATAAGTATATCACAAACCATTTCACTTTCAAAACTTAGAAACTTAAAAATTCTTAAAAATAGATTCTTGAAAGTATCGTTCAGTATTAATCATGGATCGCAATTTACACAATGGTTATGCCGCTATCCCAGCGAATCCATAGTAAAATGTACACAATCCCCGCCCCTCAAATTATGCCAAGAATACCAACCATCTCTTTCTAAATTACTTTATCTTATATGTATTTCCAAATCTATTTGTAAAGCATCTTTATAAATCTTCAATATATTTATAAAAAATTCTTTATATATCTCAAAACTCCATTTATAAAACCTCTCCCTTCAGATTTTTAAAACTCGTTTATTATCCTTTTATAAATATCTGGAACCGTTTATAAAACTCTTTCCATATTTAAACAAGCTTATTAAATGGTCTCTTACGGTCAATAATGTTCCTTTGACAAATCATGAATTATTTAAAATAACTTAAAAATAGCAAGTTATTATTTAACATCCTTCTTTTAATTTAAATTAAACCTCATTTAAAATAATAACTTTAAAATCTCATTAACGCTATTAATATAATAATAATTTAACTTCAAAACAATATTAGGATAATAATTTATTAACTTTAAAATGTTATTAAAACAATAATCAGTTAACTTTAAACTAATATTAATATGATAATCAATGAACCTATAAATTAAATGAAATAACTTAAATCAAGATAATTAAATAAATTTAGTTAAAAATTAAAGTATAGTTAAATCATTTTATATAAATAATTAAATAAAACATTTTTAAACAATAACTAAATTACTTTTAAATAATAATTAAACATTCTTAAATAACATTTAAGAGACAACTTTTAAGAATCATATTAATAAAATAATTAACTTAAATTGTTATTAAAACAATTATAAATTATCTTTAGAATATTATTACTATCGAGCTATTGCCTTTTTAAAACTTATTGCTAAACAATATTTATCCTTAAACCTTATAATAAAAATAATCATTCTTAAAATAATTTTCAAATCAATTATTAGCTTTCAAATTTGAAAGAGGCTTGACGAACGCAATGGTACTTAAATAAGCTACCATATCATTAAATTTCACTTTCTGAGTTAATAAACAATATTTACATAATCTACAACTATGTAATTAAATTCAATACTTAACAATCATGGGTTAACATATCACATATTCCAAATGGCATATCAGCTAACGATATACAAATAAATGTCCAAATCTATAAAATGGCATAACATGGATTTGTTCTGCTAATTAACTGCCAAATTAATTTAATTAACGGAACTGTGTTTAATTCCTCTACCAGATGTCCAATTACAATGCTCAATCCAATTTAACTCAACAATAATTTATTTGGCCAAATAAACATCAATATTTAAGGTGTATAAATTTAAACAACGTTATTAATTAAAATAATGTAATTTAAATTAGGTCCATTTTACTATGTCATAAATTTAAATTTGTTCAAAGCTATCAATAAATTACACTACAACATTGTACTCATTCATACGAACTCACAAAAATCCACGAGTTAAACAGATTTTATGTGAACACGATATGGCGTTTCAAAGTTAACTAACTAACAAACTATATATATACACATATATTTTAAAACAATTCAAATAAATTTATTTCTGATCAAAATGAATTGTCCTGGCCCAAAATCCATCACCAAACCCACGCATGCCTTCTTCCTCAACGCCACAGTGTCTTCCCCAAACTTCCATCTGAAATCAAGAAACCCATTATCCATCATCTCATTTCTTAGATCAACCCTTGTTGCCTTCATTGATAACAATATCATACTCCTAGCAAGACTCGAGACCCAAGCCCAAAAGCTACAGCACCATCATCTCCCACGGTTCATTCAACCCTTCGCTGTCTTGGAACTCATCGTGCACGCGTATACATGCATGTTCACGACCATCGTCCACGGCTATCCGCCTAGCCAAGACCACCTGCAAGACACGCGTCACCTCCACTTCCCAACGACGCCTTCGTCTTTAACCAAAAACCCCTGAAGCCGAATCTGACCCCAATGCCGCAATTGACTTCACTTCTAGTTTTCGTTCAAACGCCTCCCACCACCACATCGGTCAATAATAGACCTTGTCGCCTATGCCATCGCCTCCGCCACTTCCAATGCCTCTTCTATGCCACGCGCGAAGCAACTCGACTTTTCCATTTCGCCGTAGTTCAACGAAACCCGAACACCACCAAAAAGTGCCCTAAACTCTAATTCGATCAAATAACATCAACCAAGAGCACTAAAGAAAAATCAATCATGGTCATGACCTTCGCCTTGCCCTAAGGCTCCTCCCCGACATCTCCGATCAGCTCCTTGACCACCTGTTCGCCGAGAATTATTTTTTGAATGAAGATCGATCAAATCCTCCTCCTCAATGATTCTCAACACTAAAAATCACCAAACGCCTTCCAAAACTCATGATTCGATGGTATGATCACGTCCATGTACTTCGTTCGTCAATCCGTAATCGTAAAAAATGGTCGTTTTCTCGACCACTTACTGTTATTTATAGATATCTTTCCAATTACTTGAAGAAAACCCATAAAACTATTTTTAAAATAATTAGACCAGAAAACTCACAACTTTCCGGTTAACGACAAGTGCTAATTCAAATTAGTTTGAGAGCAATTGATTTTTGAAGATGAAGGAGGAAGTAACTTTTCAATGCTTTTGAAATTTACAGAGAAAAAAAATAAACAAGAAGAATAGTGTATATACACACTCACACATATGAGTCATTGCAGATCGTACCATCTTCCCTACCCACCTAAACAGCATAAATCATAGGGAGAAAAATGGCGGCTAGGGTGAAGGGGGACAAGGCAACAGGTAGGATGAAAGGGAAAATGGTCAGTTGAAGAAAAATGGTGGCTATGGGGAAAGTTGTGTACTACGGGTGTGTGTTTTAGTTTTATAATATTTTAAATAAATTCGACTACCCTATTGCAAAACAATGTATCCATATACGAGCTGCAAATGTTTGAAAATGAACTATAATTACTTACAAAATGGGGACATGATCATAAAACGAAAATAAAATAGACAGGTTATTAGATTTTGTGGAGTTTCAAAACGCCAATGTTTGTCCTAAATTACGTCAAACGAAAATTTAAATATTTTTCAAATTGAAAATTACGAAAAAATTATGTAAATTAAATCAAAAATACGTCTTTGAAAGTCAGATCTAAATTAAAACAGATAATTTATCATAATTTAAATTCAAATCCTAATATTTAAGCAAATTAAATATTCAAATTCGAAGACCCAAAAATACGGGTTTTTACACTCAAACTACATGCATCATTCCGAAGAGTTCATTAACCCTTTGTCACTCCCACTTAAAGGGTGCTCCGCCCTTAATCTTTAAAATACAATTCATTATTATCATATGATTCATAACCATATGATTATTGAATTATTTCTCAAAGAAATGTCTTAGTCCATAATTCCAAAATAATTATTAAAATTCTAGATACTTTGTATTGTATAATGCATCACTTTTGTTATTAAAAAATACCATTATTATAGATTCAATTTATAATGAATATTCATAATATTCATATCAAAATAAAACTATAGATATACATGTAGTCAATACCAAAGACATTTATTATTTCATATATAGTATTTAGTACATTTTAAAAAAAATTCCATAACTTGATGCATCCAGTAAGAAGTATTATATGGTATGCTCCTACTATTATTTTCATTGCTATAATAATGTACGAAATACAAAGCTCCATTTAGCTACTTGTTGCTTTTTAAAAAAACATTGTAAATAATTTTAATCGAGGGTTTCAAATCAAACATCTTTCGCTCAAAGAAATAACTTTCATTAAAAATGGTTTCCTATATGAAAATACATTTAGAATAGAATTCACATTTATCATTCCATATTAAACATCCTTTAGTATTTTATACAATTCTCATTTCTAATGTCTCTTTATGAAGCATAGGCGACCATTCACTCTCGTCACCCAACTATACCTAAGTTGTGAGAAATGCGGATTACGAATTTTAAGGCTAAGATTAATACTAGAGGGGGGTGAATAATGTTAATAAAGAATTACTAAATATTTTTAATTTATGTTAATTTAGACACAAAAGTATGCAATATACAGACACAGATATGATCACAGAAACAATCACAGATGCAGAAATAAAATAAAAGCAGTAAAGGAAAGAACACACCATATTTTATACTGGTTCGGAGTTACCCTACATCCAGTCCCGCAACAAAAGTACGGATTTCCTTTCAAAAACAATTGTACAATTACACCCTTGGTTTCAAGGCTACGAGGTACACCCTCCAGAATTTCGATCCTCTGGGTAGAGATACTTGATTTCCGGGCCACAAGTTTACCCAATTGATTTACCAAGGCTACAATCACACCTTTTCCCTTTTGATTGATTTCCAAGGCTACAATCACACCTTTTCTCGCTTAATAGATTACAAAGAAGTATATAACTCTGAATAGCATTGAGAATCTTGTAGAGATAGTGATAGAAAATCAAACTAGAAGTAATCGAGTATGATTCAATGTTGATTTCGGCAGAGTAATGATAAGAATATGTATCAAGAAATGAGGAAGAAGAGGAATGAAAACTAAAAAATTATGATTAAAAATTCGTTGAAACTGACCCCTATTTATAGAAGAACAGCAGCCATGACCATTCATGAAGAGTTATGGTGAATAGACACTTCTTTTGAAATTTGAATTTTTGAATCAAACTGTCCCATGTCACATGGTCATGCTAGGCATGTCGACATCCCAAAGGATTTTTTGGTGTTTTTGATTTTCTTTGAAAATAACCTTTATCTTATATAAAAACTATTTTAAACTTTATAAATATATTTGACTATAGTTAAAATTCATAAGTAAATATAAAGAATAATATATATAGATTTTAACTATAATTTTATATTTAAATCTAAGTATAAATATTTAAAAGTTAAATATATTATTTAAAAAGATAGTTTAAAATCAGGAGTAATTTGACTTTGAAAATAAAGATGTTTTTTAAGCTAAAATTATTTAAAATCAGGATCGAGAGTTTTGAATCTTTTAAATGGAAAGTTTTGAAAACATTTTGAAAATAGGATATAATTTTGAAAATTATTTTGAATAAAAGTTAGCGGATACAAAACAATGTTCCACTAGATTTTTCGTAGGTTCCATCCTACTTAGGGTTCCATCCCTTTAACGGGCTCGAAGTGGATTCCATTCCACGAATAAATTGGATTTTAAGATGCCAGTGCTTTTCTACGAGTTTTAACAAAAATTCCTAATAATAAAAAATACTTGTCCTTGAAATCTTGAACTCTTGATAGTCTCGATACTCATGAGTCTTCTATCGTGATATTTAATCTTGATATCTTGAATCTCTATACTGTACAGTCTTCATTCTTAGTACCTACATGGTTAAATCCTGCATATACATATATATCTAAACTTATAATGTTAGTATTTATATTTTATAATCTATTCTAAGGTTGTTGTCATCAAAACCATCATCTCACGGACTAACAATCTCCCCCTTTTTGATGATGACAACCTTTGTTTATAAAATATTATTTCTATCCTAATAACTCTCCCTAAAACTAACAACTCCCCCTTAATCTATACCTAACTACCCTATTTTATATTTCTCCCCCTTTGTCATCAACAAAAACTTACTCCCCCTCATTCTTGGACTTCAGTACCTGCATTGATAAACTATACAACAGAATATATAGAGTAGGAAATAATTATACTTCTAAGCATGATAACTAATTTAAAGATTATATACATTTCAATGTGTGTGTATATATATATATATATATGTGTGTGTGTGTGTGTGTGTGTGTGTGTGTTTTGCACACCAATCTTCAAATCAATAAGAAGTCAATCCACACAAAGTATCAATTCAAACTAAATCAATTCAAACAAAATAAAAAATCAAATGTTACGTGGAACTTCCACCCATCCTTCTTCTCCAAAGATTGGGTCTGCCTTAATAGCATCCCAATTATCATTGTCATTAGTGAGAGAGATAGGAGGATGTGCTTCGTTATCATCCTTGTGCAGAGAGGAGATCATCCATCGTATCGCGTCGAAGTGCCTTTCTTGTTCCTTTATCATCCGCATTTGACTTAATTCTAAATGACGCTGGTTTCATAGAATAAATGAGAGAATATTTTTGAATTGAATTAAGAGTATCTTCAAGATTTTCGGATAAATTGTGAATAGGATTAGCCATAGTTGAATTTGCGAAAGAAATGGAGGATATAGATGATAAGAAATAAATTTCGGTGAAGAATTCTGGAAGAAACAGATATATACAGGTGTAGATCTTCGTTTGAATTGAATAGACATGTGGTAGTTATTCAAATTCCAAATTCAAAATCAATTGCCATTTCTGACCAGTACATGTCGACATGGTCACATAGGGGATGTCGACATGGGTTAGTGAAATGTTACGACTAATTTGATTTTGCGAATAATATACTAACATTTATTCTAGAGATAAGATAAGGTTGATAACAGAAAGGAAATTTCATTTCATTGCATACTACAATAATACAGTGATTAAGCACATGACAAAC
Organism: Allium cepa; assembly: GCA_030765085.1. Taxonomy (NCBI): domain Eukaryota; kingdom Viridiplantae; phylum Streptophyta; class Magnoliopsida; order Asparagales; family Amaryllidaceae; genus Allium; species Allium cepa. The sequence goes on from CM060929.1 coordinate 788,936,453, forward strand.
TACATGAACATTCGAAATAAAGCAAACTAAAACAAATACAACAAGATACAAAAAGATAAAACTAGTTAGAGGATGAAGATGATGAAGATAGTCCAAGTTTCTTGCCGACTTTTGAAAAGAACTTGTTCATCTTCGAAGAAATGTTATCCAACTTTTTACTAACGGATTGTTTTAGAATCCGTTGATTCTCCATAATTATCTTTTGGTTTTGAGAAGGGTTTTGTTGGATGGATTGGAAGGATATTCAATGCTTTCCAAAGACGTTTTACCTTCTTCTTCTTCAATTTCCATTTCATCCCCTTCTTCTTCTTCTTCAACTTCCTCTTCTTCCATTTCCTCATGAGCCAAACGCTCTTCCTTTTCGGTAATGTCTCATAAGATTGAAAAACAAATGGAATTTTTGTAAACGAAATGTTGGAATGGTTGAAAACTTTTCTAGAAACAAATTCTTCGCCTTTGACATCCACTCCAAAATAGTTAAAAATCCGAGTGAGATAAATTCCATGGTATAAAGTATTCTCACCCATTTCAATATTTTTAGGACGAAGTTCATCTAAAATAACTTGCGTCCAATTTATGTCATAGTTTCCGAAAATAGCAAAAAGAGCTTTGCAAATTTTTGAAGTAGGATTGTTAAAATTTCCCGATCTTGGGGTCAAAGTATGTTGCAAAAGAAGATTAACAATTCTTGCTTTTGCTCGAAAATTTCTATTTTTAAAATCAAAATCATCATCTCTTTCGAAAATGTGATGAAATGTCTCACGATCATGTTCATCGATTTTAAAGTTAGAAAGATCCATTCTCGAACTCTTGCAATTGAGAATGGTACCCAAAAGAACACAATTCAAAACAATTTGAGTGCCTTTGATACTACTCCAAATTTCATCTTCATTTCCAACATAAAATCCACGATTTAAATTCGCATAGAAAATTTTGACAAGATTAGGATAGCAAACAAAATCATTTTGAGAAGCATCAATAAGACTAAGAACACCATTGTTTGCAAAAAGAGAATCAATTTCATAAGAAGAAAAATCTTGAAAAATAGCAAATTTTCCGGGATGGACTTTGGCATAGTTAGCATAATTGATGTATGCTTTAATTGCCTCCGGATTATTGAATAATTGCTCTTTGATTTTTCTGAAAATTCTCATGGTTAAGGGTTGCTTGAAGAAGCCATTAGAGTAGAGAGTAGAGAGTTTGAAGTTATGAAGAGAGAGTTTGAATTTGAAAATGAAAGTGAAAAGATATGATAAAAGATAGTGAATAAATAGATTCTTAAAGGATATATTCTCTGGTCAAAAGGTATCTTTTCAGAGAATTGAATGAAGTGAAAAACTGGAGGGAAATTCAAACATTTGAATTCTAATTTTGAAATTCAAATTCAGGTAGCCATGTCAACATCATGGTAGGGACCATGTCGACATGTGTTTTTGAATTTTCATGAATTGATTTTTCCTAAGATCTCTAATATATATATTATTATTATTAATGTCTATTATATATTTCTGAAATATTATTATACTTATAATATATTTCAGAAAGTATTAAAAATAATAATAAAAATAATAAAATAAAAAATAAAAAATAGAAAATAAATTTTAAAATTCAAACAACACACCAATTCAAAATAAATCAATCAAACAATCAAGCAACTAATCTTAAGCAAGAAATTTCAACCAATTGCATTGTAAACGTGTACCTTTTCCTGAGTCCGTTTCTCGGAATTCGTCGGAGTCGTGAACAGCTCTGTAACACAAATTCAAATTATCCATCTTCTGGTCATCATCACTTGAGGACGAATCTGAGTCATCTAGAGTAGCAGTAAATGCACGCTTCTATTTCTTTGCTGGTTCATTGTTCATAGGAGGATTCTGCCTTTCTGGATACGGACAATCTCTTTTGAAGTGGCCTGGTTTATCACAGTTGTAACACTTGTCATTATTTGGCATTATATTCTGATTTCCAGAATTCTTATAGTTGTTTCTCTTGAGATTATTCATCTTTCTATATTTCAGGAATCTCCTAAAATTTTTGGTCATAAAGGCTATCTCTTCATCATTATCGCTGTTTGAGTCTGATCCATCGGTCAATGCATTGAATGCCATTGATTTCTTTTCAGATGCTTTACTTTCTCTTCTCCCGATCATTTGAACTTCATACGACATTAGGTTTCCAATTAATTCTTCTATCTTCAAAATACTGATGTCATTTGCCTCTTCGATCGCAAGTGTCTTTTGATCCCATTCTGGAGTTAGAGAAATTAAAAAAATTCTGACTTGATCTTCTTCTGAAAATTTCTTTCCCAAAGATATTAGAGAATGCACAATATCCTGAAATCTACTATACATAACTGAAATAGACTCATTAGCATTCATTTTAAATAATTGAAACTGATTTGTGAGCATGGAAATTTTGGTCTATTTAACTTTGCTTGTTCCTTCGTGAGTAATTTGCAAAGTTTTCCAGATTTCATATGCAGACTTACAAACTGACACTCTATTGAATTCATTTCTATCTAGTGAACAAAACAGAATATTCATTGCCTTAGAATTATTTTATGCAACAGTCTTTTGCTCAGCAGTCCACTGTGCAAAATCAATTGTGGGTTCATAATATTCAGTTTATGTGATATTCCAAGTGTCTAATCCTATAGATTGTAAATATATTTTCATCCTACATCCCCAATATGCATAGTTACTACCATTAAAAAGTGGTGTTCTGACAGTAGACTGACCCTCTACAAATGAACTGGTGACAGGGATACTAGTGTCAATAACAGTACCAGTGTTGGTAGCCATTTTGAAAATTTTTCAAAAATCAGATTATGAAACTTTGAAAACCTTGCTCTGGTACCAATTGTGAGAAATGCGGATTACGGATCTTAAGGATAAGATTAACACTAGAGGGGGTGAATAGTGTTAATAAAGAATTACTAAATCTTTTTAATTTATGTTAATTTAGACACAAAAGTATCCAATATACAGACACATATATGATCACAGAAACAATCACAGATGCAGAATAAAATAAAAGCAGTAAAGGAAAGAACACACCGGATTTTATACTGGTTCGGAGCTACCCTACATCCAGTCCCGCAACACAAGTACGGATTTCCTTTCAAAAGCAATTGTACAATTACACCCTCGGTTTCAAGGCTACGAGGTACACCCTCCAGAATTTCGATCCTCTGGGTAGAGACACTTGATTTCCGGGCCACAAGTTTACCCAATTGATTTACCAAGGCTACAATCACACCTTTTCCCTTTTGACTGATTTCCAAGGCTACAATCACACCTTTTCTCGCTTAATAGATTACAAAGAAGTCTATAACTCTGAATAGCTCTGAGAATCTTGTAGAGATAGTGATAGGGAATCAAACTAGAAGTAATCAAGTATGATTCAATGTTGATTTCGACAGAGTAATGATAAGAATGTGTATTAAGAAATGAGGAAGAAAAAGAGGAGTGAAAACCAGAAAATTATGATTAAAAATTCATTGAAACTGACCCCTATTTATAGAAGAACAACAGTCGTGACCATTCATGAAAAGTTATGGCGAATAGACACTTCTTTTGAAATTTGAATTTTTGAATTAAACTGTCACCATGTCGACATGGTCATGCTAGGCATGTCGACATCCCAAAGGATTTTTTGGTGTTTTTGATTTTCTTTAAAAATAACCTTTATCTTATATAAAAACTATTTTAAACTTTATAAATATACTTGACTATAGTTAAAATTCATAAGTAAATATAAAGAATAATATATATAGATTTTAACTATAATTTTATATTTAAATCTAAGTATAAATATTTAAAAGTTAAGTATATTATTTAAAAAGATAGTTTAAAATCAGGAGTAATTTGACTTTGAAAATAAAGATATTTTTGAGGCTAAAATTATTTGAAATCAGGATCGAGGGTTTTGAATCTTTTAAAAGGAAAGTTTTGAAAACATTTTGAAAACAGGATATAATTTTGAAAAATCATTTTGAATAAAAGTTAGCGGATACAAAACAATGTTCCACTAGATTTTTCATAGGTTCCATCCTACTTAAGGTTCCATCCCTTTAACGGTCTCAAAGTGGATTCCATTCCATGAATAAATTGGATTTTAAGATGCCGGTGTTTTTCTACGAGTTTTAATAAAAATTCCTAATAACAAAAAATACTTATCCTTGAAATCTTTAACTCTTGATAGTCTCGATACTCATGAGTCTTCTATCTTGGTATTTCATCTTGATATCTTGAATCTCTGTATTGTACAGTCTTCATTCGTAGTACCTGCATGGTTAAATCCTGCATATACATATATATCTAAACTTATAATGTTAGTATTTATATTTTATAATCTATTCTAAGGTTGTTGTCATCAAAACCATCATCTCACGTACTAACATAAGTTTCATCTACTCACGTATAATTTCTGTGACGACCCGGAAAATTTAACGAATTAAATTGGAATAATAATCGATTTTAAAATATTTAAAAGTTAACTTTAACTTGAATTCAAGGTATCAATATTTTCTGGATAATTGAATCATCGAATTATATAGTGAAATGTTGAATTTAATAATTGAAAATTGGGTAAATTGTTGAATCTGGAATTTTTAAGCATGTTTAAAATAATTTGAAGGCTTGTAAAATCTATAATGAGGATACTGAAGAAAATAGAATGGATGAAATTTAAATTAAAGGTGATTTGTTCAGTTTTGAAAATATATCGTTTAAATTGATATTTTAAAAAATAGCCTTCCGAGGCACAGTCGCAGAATTTGACGAAACCAGTTCCATTGGATCCTTAATAGTTAGTTATTATCGGATTTCAATTTTCGTAGCATTCGGAGTTGTCGTTTGACCCTGGCAGCTCGAAACGCTTAGAACTATTTTACTCGGTTTAATTTAAAATCGATCGTTTTCTTCTGTAACTCGTGCGTACGATCGAATCAGCTTCCGAAATACGTTCCATCATGTTCAGAACGCGGGTAAAATTTTATAAACGCCCGTTGGCATGTTTGATTCGGGGTTCGGGATTTCCCGTTATGGAACATGAGATATTTCCAATATTCGATTATATAAAATAAATTAAAAGTCTAAAATTGTATCACCCTACTAACGTGATTTCACTCTAGCTTGCAACCGAAGCCAGTTTAGGGAAATATCTTCCCGTCGTCCTTTCTAATAGATGGAACGATATATAAAAAAAAACCCACCCAGATCATTCGTCTTCAGCTAATTAAAAAAAAAGGGAAAAGGTAAGGTAATGGCGGACACGAATCACGCAAGGGAGGAACGCGAGGGGAAGCCGCAAGCGAGCTGGTGAATGTCGCAAAGAAATCGAGATTCAAGGGGAAGGGAACATGTCGAGTCGGCGATGTGAAGGCCGTGGCAAAGTTACGTTGTGGCATTTGGGGTTCATGAGGCCGGCGGTAGCTTGGAAGCGATGAGTGGCCGCGCTGAGGGTTTCGAACGGGGGTTTCGACATCTTGATATCGCCGAAGCAGTGAAGCATGGTTTCGATTTCTGCAGTATTTATTTAGGTGAGTAATCTTCACTGATTTGCTGTTTTGAATTTGAAAGGAAACATTTTTAAATGTGTGGGAATAATCAGTAAATCGGTTACCATTATGAGTTGTTAGTTAAATAATTTTGGATTGTTAATCAATGATTAAGTACTAGTTATTCGAGTGATTAAAGATAAATTTAGTTAAAGACTATCGATTGATGATGTAATTAGAAATTAGATAGTTTGTAATTAAGAAATAATTAACGAATCAATTTGAAATCAAGTGACTAATTTAAGTTAAGTACTTTGAGAAGTAATTTAAGGATGGGTAAATGAATATAGCTAATGAAAGATCAATGGTTAAAGGTTATTAAATGATTTATTGATGTAATTAATTTAAGGTGATTAATTTTATTAATTAATTAAGGATAATCAATTGTGAAGTTTGGAAGGTATAATTACTTAATGTAATTTATAAAGTAAATTAAGGGATGGTTAATAAATGGAGGTAAGTAATTTAGATTTAAATTACTTGGTGAAATTGATAAGAAGGGTAAATACTTAGTAGGAGTAATTGAAGGTAAATTTATCAGGAGATAAATTTAAAAAAAAATTAACTATCCTTAAACCAAATATACTGGTGATAACTTTAAGATGGGTCTATAGGAAATAGGAAGTTAATGGAGTGTAACTAATTATTGTTACGTAAGCAAGATTAAAATGATAAATATTGTGGGATTAATTAATATAATTAATTTAGATATTTAATGATGTAATCAAAGACCGATTAATTAAGTTAGATTAATCCATAATAAATGACTTGTGAGGAATTAATTTATGTAAGTAATTAAGGATTAACGTAATTGAAATAGTTAAGTAATTTATGTAGTAATTAAGATTTCTTATCGGTTTGGTTAAGGATAATGAATATCGTGAAGTTAATTAAAGATAATTACATGAATGCAATTGGAAGAAAATTTATCCAGAGTGATTAATTAAGGTGAATAGGAAAGGGTTGACTAATTAATTGATTTGGAATTAATAAATATTGTATGAAGAAATCTAAATGAACGTGGTTAGAAATTCAATTTGAATCAATTGAATTTATTTGTATGTGAATAAGTATTGCTTAGGGATGACATGAGACTCGAAGAGGCCGGGATCGGGTATAGGGAAGATACCCAAAAACCACTTCGAGTTTAATATAAATTGATATGAGAAATTGATGGGTTGGAATGAATGGATTTAAATGAAACAGATTATTTAATCTAAATTGTGGCATATAGAATACGTATTTTGAAAATAAGTTATGACTGTGACTATGACCAAGTGTGACTTTGTAAATTGATATGTGAAATAAAGGGCTGGGAATTTTATCTGAGCTTGGTATTAGAAATAGATATGCGAAATAAGTGTTGTCTATAGAAATTGTGAATTGGTTAAATAGATATATGTTCCCCTGGGTTTATATAAGTGGTTTGCTTTGGTATTCCATGTTAGTTGGATTTACTCACGCTGGTTTCCAGCCTGACCCGGGTGTTACTTTGGGTAATGCTCGGGTCAGACCGAGTATTACAGATTTTCAGGTAGGTACGTTCTGGAGCTCAGGAGGCGAGCTGGATGGCAATATCGTATAGAGTATTCCGCTGTATTTATATTATTGTTAATCTGAGACTTGATAATTGTAAATATTCAGCGACTATATATAATGTGAAACTCTGATGTATATTAAATGTAATCGAAAGATATAATATTCTTTTGTAAACTGTTATTATTTATTATCATATTTTATCCGCTGCGAATGTGAGATGTTTGGTGTTTCTGTTCTTCTTCTTCTATCTCTTTCTTCTTTTTAATAACTATCTGGAATTTTCGGCTTCGAAAATTTCGGGTCGTTACATTTGGTAGCAGAGCTGAAAGGTTAAGCGAGAACCTTGGCTCTGGTGGGGATTACTCATTAAATAGAGTCCGTAGTACTCTAGAAAGAGTTGAGTATAAATATATGAGAGCGTACTTGTTATTTGTTTATAAAGATTTTTAATGATTTTATATAAAAATATATTTTGATATATATAGCAACATTTCCTTTTAAACTATTGGAATTAAGTTAAGAAGTAATATAAAATACGACCAAATTGATTTGAAGAATAAACTTATATAACAAAATGGAATTTGAAATATAGATTGTGAATGTAATTTATAAATTGACATAGAATTCGAGAGAATATGTGAAAATAAAGTAAGATGAAAATTCCAGAGTAATGTTTAAATATGAATTGGATGGATTGGGAAATTTGGAATTTTTGGGAAAGTTTAAAATTCCTTTGGATTTGGAAGTGGTTTCCAAAGGTTTTGGAAAAATAATAGCATTTTTAAAATTTTAAATAAAGGTGTTGGAATTGAATTAGTTCAAATTGAATCTGATTTGAATTAATTGGATTCGTGATTGAAGATGGGTAAGTTTAAAATTTTAAATGGGAAAATTTGGATTAAATTGAAGTGATTTGGATTCTGAAATTAAATTGACAATAATTCAAATTGATTGGAATAATATGAAATTATAATTAAAATTGAACAGGATTAAAATCAACTCGAATTTGATGTAAATTTGGGAAGGGATCAAGATTGATTCAACTTGAATTGGGAAGTAATCAAGTCCAATGGAATTTGGAGTTATTTGAATTGGAATTGGGTCAATTTAAATGGAGATTTAAATTGAATTGTTGGGGAAGTAAACAGTTGGCTCTTGACTATTTTCAATATAAATTGTTTTGATATAAACTTATTTCTCTAAGCTATTAAATATATACAACTTTTCTTTCTTAAAGCTAACTTATTTTATATTTGTTTTACCATTATTTTTGGAGCTATTTAACCATCTTTCAACTGTTTCTTAAACTAATTACTATTTTTCAACTATTTCAGAAACTAATTTATATTTTACAACTATTTTGCAATTATTTGGAATCTTTGAAACTATTCAATTAGTTTTCGAATATTTTGCAATTAGTTAATTATTTTATAGCTATTTGGTGAATTAATAATTATTTTCAACTACTTATCTATTTTTAAAATTTTCAAGCTATTTACTAAAACTGGTCGGAGTTCAAACTGTTAATTGATTTAAAAACCCAACTGAGGTAAGAATTGAAGTGACATTTCAATGGGAATTAAAGGAAATGTGAATAGAAAGGAAATTGATCTTGGAAAAAGTAGTCAAATTTGAATATTTGATTTTGAACAAACAAGGTTATATATCTTTGTTATATAAGATAAATCTTCCATTGTTGAATCTATTGCTGGAAGAAAAGGATTTTTTTGAACATGTTTGAAGTATAAAAGGAGTTTTATACGAGATTGAAATGATCCAAATTTTTGGAAGTTATATATATTTGAATATATATATAAAGGATCTTATGAGGATTTTGGGAAAAAGGTTTTAGGAACCTTTGAATTTGGAAAGGGCTTTTGATTTTGGGTAAAATCAAAATTTAATTTGGAAAGCCTAGTTTGAGAATTATCGAATTTGGGATAATCGATTTTGTGTAAAGTAACTTTGTATGATATCATACTAGGTGTATGATTTGGAAGATACTATATGTGTATAGTATAAAGTGTTTTGATGATGTCTCTGGGGAAAAAGGCGCTCCCTTGAAAATGAACTTCTCAGGAGTGCCACCGGGTGGTGCTGTCTTGAGCCCAGGAGGTTCTAAAGTTGATCCTGTGAGGAGTCCGGACAAAACTAGTTCCTGAGGATTATGAGTAATGTATACCATAGCGGATGTCGTGTGTGCCGCTGAGAGCCAACAGTCTACGTTTGATTTTATATCGGTAGACTGCGACCTATGGTACAACATAGCGGAAGTCGTGTGTGCCGCTGAGAGCCAACAGTCTGCGGTTGATTTTATATCGACAGACTGCGACCTATATAGGAGTGGAGAAGTTTCATTTCGACAGCGAAAATCAGAGGCCGCTGAGAGCCTGCAGTTACATGGACTTTTGTTGTGACAGCAACGTAACCCTAAATGTAACTGTGATTTGTTGTGTGGGATCCATGGCGTAATTGAGAGGCCGCGGAGAGCCTGCAGTTACATGGACTTTTGCTGCGACGGCAACGTAACCCTGGTATGTAACTGTGACCATGGATGGGGGTGATGATTTCCAGAGCATTCTCACCAAAGACATTTCCTCTCTTTTAGAATGCTTTGAATATTTTCAATAAAATTATTTTCCAAGTATTTTCACTGGATGTTGAAAATGAGTCTGCTAAGTACTTATAGATTTTCGGTCCTACGCCTGATCAACGTATGACTAAATCTCTATGAGAACAAGGATGGACTGATTGAGACATCGAGTTATAAAAGACTATTTTTATAAAGAGTTATTTTGTTAAGTATGATGTGAATTTAAAAGCATTTCTAAATTTTTGAAATTAAGGTGTTGGGATTTTAGGAAAAATTAAAAGAGATTCCAAACTGAAATTATAAAATAAAATTGAACTCAGGAAATGTAATGGAGTGATTTTTGTAACAAAAACGAATGTTCATTTAAATAGTGAAAGTAAACTAATCAGCTAAATAAATTATTTAATAGTGTATGATAATAAAATTGAACTTGGGTAAATAAAATGAATTGTAAATTAATAATGGAATTTGACAATGGATTTAAATTGTAAATAGAATTCGATCTGGATTTGATAATGAAATAAATAAGAAGAGATGTTGTAAAATAAGAATAAAATAGAGATGGGTTGAAAATGAGATGATTTGAATTACAAATAAAATTCAAGCGTGATTTGAATAATATGTAATAAAATTTGCAAGTAAATTGGATATAAGAGAAGTGTTGTCATATGATATAGAAGTGAATAATAATAGAAATGGTTGGGTTGCAAACAAAACCCAAACGAATAAAAATAAATTGAAAATGACTTTGTATTAATAAAATAAATTCGATAACGACTTAAGTAAGTAAATTAAAATTTTTAAGTGGGTTAATTGAGTTGAATAATAAATGGATGAAGTCTGGTTGAATAAAAACTAAATCAAAGTTGTGATAAATGAGATAAGTATATGCTTGGATATATTTTGATAAATTAAAAGGTGAATTTAAAATTAAAATTTAAAATGGATGACTAACTAAATTTAATGAAAGTTGATTAAATGAGAAACAAATAGAAGTAGACTTAAGTTTGATGTTGGAATAAATTAAAATAAATGAACTTAAGTTTAGAGTTTATGGAAGCTTGGCTTCGAATAAGAGTGAAAGCCCATTAAAATAAAAGCTTGGATTGAAGAATGGCTAGTAGTATACATGAATGAATATGTCGAGCTAAATAAATGGTGGTGAATAAATTGGAAATGAAATGAAAGGTATATGTATGGTAGTGAGAAAAAAATTGTAATGGAATTACTTACAGAATGAGTTGAAATTAATTTAAAAGTAGTTATAAACTCAAATTAAATACTCTATCAAGCAAATATCGTCAAAATTTCATAAAATAATTGTCGTTTGGCATGTTCAAAAATAATTAAATTCCTGTGAGTTGATAGAGATTAAATAAATTAGTTTTAGAATTAATTGAATTGAATATGAGCTTGTTTGGATTAAAAATCAATGGTATATAAGAAATTGAGTTGCAAACCATTGTAATTGAATGAAATGGTATATAAATTGGTTGAAAGCAATTGAATTAGTTTTGAAAATATATAAATTGCTCATAGAAGTTATTTTGAATGCATTTCCTTTAGAATTGAAGTGTTATAGTTGTTTGAGTAAGAGAAATGTTATAAACTTCATATATATAGTACTTATATGTTTAAATTGAGTAAGTACAGGTACATGGAGGCCGTTTGGCTGGTTTGGATTGTGCTAATTGCTTAAATTAATAAGCTGCTCACTTAAAATGCTAAATAAGGTACGCCTACGCAATTAAAATAGGAAATATGAACTGTTTTTGCTTTTTTCGACCTTGTGGGTCGATGTATATATTTATATCTCTTGTCAAATTGCAAAAGCTCCTCCATACAAAGGAGACTCTGCCAAAAAATTTCGAAATTTTTGGGAGTTAGAAAATTTTTGGAAAATTTTGGTTAACGACAAACAATTGCAATTTGGAAATTAAAGTAAACTAGTAAATGAAACTAATATGAATCAGTTTAAATGAAAGATAAAACTCAATATTAGAAACTGGAAATAAATTGAATCCATAAGAAACGATGAAAACTAATTTAAATAGAAGTGGGTATGAAACTTATGTAAAGAGATGTATACTATAATTTGAAAAGTTGCGATTGAATATTATTGCTTAGTAAGTTATGCAGGTATTATAAGGGAAAAGAAAATTGGATTTGATTCCAAAGATATATTGTGTTGCCCGACAAAAAGGTACGTATTTAAATTTCTAGATGAGATTGGATTGGGTTTTTGATGTAGCCACTTGGCTTTTGTTTTCTTTTTGGAATTTGGGAGCCCGTGGAGGCCTTTTGTAGTTGTACCAAGCTAGCCGCGCAAAGGAGACGCTGGCAAAAAATTTCGAAAAATTAGAGAGTTAGAAAAATTTTGAGAAAATTTCGATAATTCAAAATTTGATTTAAAATTGAAATTTAGATGATTGAGAAAAGAGATATTGTTTGAAACTATAGAAGGTTTTGGGGAAGTTGGTTGAGGTGATAGTGGGTCTTAAAAAAGGATAGTTGGTAGGATGTTGAATAGTGAGTGTTGGGGAAAAAGTTAACGGGTATTGGACCATTCTTCCTATCTAGTAATTTCGGGGACGAAATTCTTTTAAGGGGGAAGGAATGTGACGACCCGGAAATTTTAACGAATTAAATTGGAATAATAATCGATTTTAAAATATTTAAAAGTTAATTTAAACTTGAATTCAAGGTATCAATATTTTCTGGATAATTAAATCATCGAATTATATAGTGTAAATGTTGAATTTAATAATTGAAAATTAGGTAAATTGTTGAATCTTGAATTTTTAAGTCTGTTTAAAATAATTTGAAGGCTTGTAAAATCAATAATGAGGATACTGAAGAAAATAGAATGGATGAAATTTAAATTAAAGGTGATTTGTTCAGTTTTGAAAATATATCGTTTAAATTGATATTTTAAAAAATAGCCTTCCGAAGCACAGTCGCGGAATTTGACGAAACCAGTTCCATTGGATCCGTAATAGTTAGTTATTATCGGATTTCAATTGTCGTAGCATTTGGAGTTGTCGTTTGACCCTGGCAGCTCGAAACGCTTAGAATTATTTTACTCGATTTAATTTAAAATCGATCGTTTTCTTCTGTAACTCGTGCGTATGATCGAATCAGCTTCCGAAACACGTTCCATCGTGTTCAAAACGCGGGTAAAATTTTATAAACGCCAGTTGGCATGTTTGATTCGGGGTTCGGGATTTCGCGTTATGGAACATGAGACATTTCCAATATTCGATTATATAAAATAAATTAAAAGTCTAAAATTGTATCACCCTACTCACGTGATTTCACTCTAGCTTGCAACCGAAGCCACTTTAGGGAAATATCTTCCCGTCGTCCTTTCTAATAGATGGAACGATATATAAAAAAAAAACCTACCTAGATCATTCGTCTTCAGCTAATTAAAAAAAAAGGGAAAAGGGAAGGTAATGGCGGACGCGAATCACGCAAGGGAGGAAGGCGAGGGGAAGCCGCGAGCGAGTTGGTGAATGTCGCGAAGAAATCGAGATTCGAGGGGAAGGGAACATGTCGAGCCGGCGACGTGAAGGCCGTGGCTAAGTTACATTGTGGCATTTGGGGTTCACGAGGCCGACGGTAGCTTGGAAGCGATGAGTGGCCGCGCTGAGGGTTTCGAACGGGGGTTTCGACATCTTGATATCGCCGAAGCAGTGAAGCATGGTTTTGATTTCTGCAGTATTTATTTAGGTGAGTAATCTTCACTGATTTGTTGTTTTGAATTTGAAAGGAAACATTTTTAAATGTGTGGGAATAATCAGTAAATCGGTTACCATTATGAGTTGTTAGTTAAATAATTTTGGATTGTTAATCAATGATTAAGTACTAGTTATTCGAGTGATTAAAGATAAATTTAGTTAAAGACTATCGATTGATGATGTAATTAGAAATTAGATAGTTTGTAATTAAGAAATAATTAACGAATCAATTTGAAATCAAGTGACTAATTTAAGTTAAGTACTTTGAGAAGTAATTTAAGGATGGGTAAATGAATATAGCTAATGAAAGATCAATGGTTAAAGGTTATTAAATGATTTATTGATGTAATTAATTTAAGGTGATTAATTTTATTAATTAATTAAGGATAATCAATTGTGAAGTTTGGAAGGTATAATTACTTAATGTAATTTATAAAGTAAATTAAGGGATGGTTAATAAATGGAAGTAAGTAATTTAGTTTTAAATTACTTGGTGAAATTGATAAGAAGGGTAAATACTTAGTAGGAGTAATTGAAGGTAAATTTATTAGGAGATAAATTTAAAAAAAAATTAACTATCCTTAAACCAAATATACTGGTGATAACTTTAAGATGGGTCTATAGGAAATGGTAAGTTAATGGAGTTTAACTAATTATTGTTACGTAAGCAAGATTAAAATGATAAATATTGTGGGATTAATTAATATAATTAATTTAGATATTTAATGATGTAATCAAAGACCGATTAATTAAGTTAGATTAATCCATAATAAATGACTTGTGAGGAATTAATTTATGTAAGTAATTAAGGATTAACGTAATTGAAATAGTTAAGTAATTTATGAAGTAATTAAGATTTCTTATCGGTTTGGTTAAGGATAATGAATATCGTGAAGTTAGTTAAAGATAATTACATGAATGCAATTGGAAGAAAATTTATCCAGAGTGATTAATTAAGGTGAATAGGGAAGGGTTGACTAATTAATTGATTTGGAATTAATAAATATTGCATGAAGAAATCTAAATGAACGTGGTTAGAAATTCAATTTGAATCAATTGAATTTATTTGTATGTGAATAAGTATTGCTTAGGGATGACATGAGACTCGAAGAGGCCGGGATCGGGTATAGGGAAGATACCCGAAAACCACATCGAGTTTAATATAAATTGATATGAGAAATTGATGGGTTGGAATGAATGGATTTAAATGAAACAGATTATTTAGTCTAAATTTTGGCATATAGAATACGTATTTTGAAAATAAGTTATGACTATGACTATGACCAAGTGTGACTTTGTAAATTGATATGTGAAATAAAGGGCTGGGAATTTTATCTGAGCTTGGTATTAGAAATAGATATGCGAAATAAGTGTTGTCTATAGCAAATTGTGAATTGGTTAAATAGATATATGTTCCCCCGGGTTTATATAAGTGGTTTGCTTTGGTATTCCATGTTAGTTGGATTTACTCACGCTGGTTTCCAGCCTGACCCGGGTGTTACTTTGGGTAATGCTCGGGTCAGACCGAGTATTACAGATTTTCAGGTAGGTACGTTCTGGAGCTCAGGAGGCGAGCTGGATGGCAATATCGTATAGAGTATTCCGCTGTATTTATATTATTGTTAATCTGAGACTTGATAATTGTAAATATTCAGTGACTATATATAATGTGAAACTCTGATGTATATTAAATGTAATCGAAAGATATAATATTCTTTTGTAAACTGTTATTATTTATTATTATATTTTACCCGCTGCGAATGTGAGATGTTTGGTGTTTCTGTTCTTCTTCTTCTATCTCTTTCTTCTTTTTCATAACTATCTGGAATATTCGGCTTCGAAAATTTTGGGTCGTTACAATTTCTTTCCTTTCAACATGGTAGAACTATTAAAAAGGAAACCCGTGCCAAAAGACCATAACGAACTCTTCACAAAATGCATTTTATAATCCTTAACATTCACTACACCAAAACAGGCAAATTCTAACATTTATAAGTTGTATAAATAATTTCAGTAACACTTTTTAAGTGTTACTAATGGACTGTGAGGAATGGAGCGGCTAAATTTGTAACACTTATAAGTGTTACAAACATACGTATTGCTAACACTTATAAGTGTTGGTACCTAAATATACAGTAACGCTTATAAGTGTTGGTAACGAAATATATGGTAACACTTATAAGTGTTGGTATAGAAATATACGGTAACACTTATAAGTGTGGTTAATGAAATATACGGTAACACTTATAAGTGTTGGTATAGAAATATAAGGTAACGCTTATAAGTGTTGGTACAGAAACATACGTTAACACTTATAAGTGTTGGTATAGAAATATACGGTAACACTTTATAAGTGTTACCGTATATTTCTATACCAACACTTATAAGTGTTGGTACAGAAATATAAGGTGACGCTTATAAGTGTTGGAAAATGATTATTTAGTAATATATATATATATAACTTAAACGCAATGTTTAAATATAAACACTCTGCAAATAATGATTTCCATATCACAAATAATTCATCATACATATTCAATGCAAAGTTTAAACGCTCTGCAAATGTAGTATAATATATCATAAACAATTCTTTACATATCTAAAATACCACAATGTCATATATTCAGATATTATTACAACATAAGCTTCAAATTTTTTTTCAAAATACACTTAAAGTTTAACTTACGGTTAACCTAACCATTCCTGATTATCCACTCCAAACTCTAATGGTTTTGAATATTCTTCAACGTCCAGTACAACAATCCGAAGCGTCATTCTTCAAGTTCCTGCATTTAATATAAACACTCGATAAAAACTTATGCCTTCAAAATTAAAAGGTTAAAGACTGAGTTACAACTCAGGTTCAATTTTTTTTTTGTATTTATGAATTCGCAAACTTAGTATGCAAAACACATGTTAATCAAACTCAATTAGCATTTGCGAATTGAGTTTGCAAACCCAATTTGCATCGATTTTGCTACATGCATTATTTAAATAAACTTGGGTCTTGATTTTATATAAATTATCGTTCAAAATATGTAAAGTTGATAGTAGTGTTCACGCTAAACATGTTGCATTATATTCTAGGAACGAACAATTCTATAATAATTTGTGTCATGACGAAGGAATATTTGTTTTACAAAGCGCTAAGACCTAATATTACAAACCGTGTTCAGTGCAAATGCAACTGGGAATAAGGCTCAGTCGAAATTCTGCAACTGAGTTATTGCAACCCAGCACACTGAGAACAGTGCTAAGTTGCAACAACTGAGCATTGTTTCCAATTGCAAATGCAACTAGGTAGTGCTCAGTTCAGTTGCATTTGTAACTGAGCAGTGCTCAGTTTCATTTACAAATGAACTGAGCAGTGCTCAGTTGCAACAATTGAGCACTGTGCCCTGTTCAGTTGCATTTCCATCTAAACTACTCGGTTCAGTGGCAAATGCAACTGAGAATAGTGTTCAGCTGCACCAACAAGTTGCATCATTAAGTGGTCTTTGAATGTTACCAACAAAATCAAGTTCTGTTTAAAATAATTAATATTTCAATAGGATTTACTCGAGATTTAACTCATTGCCAGCTTAAGCAAACTGGGTTGCATTTACATTTAAGGCAAACCCATCCAGTAACCCTATAATAATTAAAGGTTAAATGAGCCTATCTAATATAGTTCCCAACACGGCTAAATTATACTTGGAATAATTTATAAGAACAATCTTGGGAAATTTTACAAACTAATGGGCCAAATAAGATGAAGGAAATGATGATATTGACCACTGCCTTGACATTTAAAACAAAGAAAGAAAGATGATTTCAAATGTGTACCCCTTGCTAGGAAAAAGTGGTCTTAGAGTAACAAGCTGTGCCATTATATCACCATTGCCCGAATATCTACACATCAGTAAGAATTCATGATTATCATAGGTCAATACGTACTGTTTATGTATAAAATATATAAGATCAGTTAGTTGTTAACACTCACCAACTGGAGGAGTCATATGCAGTAGATTAGAATAAAACTTCAGGTGCCCAATACCTGCAAAATACACACATGTTATACTGATAATTGTGATATCTTTTGTGACTTGACAATACCTAATACCTAATTGTGATTCTGATTTATGGTACTAGTAGATTTGTATATGATTTAAAACTTACTATAGTGTTAAAATATTGGATACAGATAGTAATTATCATATTAGATAATTTGAGTTGATTTGATTAAAAAACTACAGGATTCATATGCACAAGCTTTTTTGCAGACTGATGAAGATCTCGATGATCTACATGCCTATGACAAAATGATGCAGTTAAATATGGAGCTAAGATATCAACTCAAGTTATAGCATGAAAAATTACTTCAAAAGAGTAAAACACTTTGGCTACAAGTGGGTGACACAAATTAGAAATTCTTTTATGCAAAGAAGTTGATAAGGAATATAAGAATAGAGTGTAAATTATGATGAAATTTGAAGGAAATTTCATATATGATAAGGCAACATTAGTTTAGGAATCTCGGTATTACTACACAAATCTATATAATGGAGTAAATGCTACTTATTTTCTATAAATTGAACCAAGAGTGGAAATAAACAGTATTGGAGAAAAAAAACCTGCATTCTCTAGTAGATTATGAAGAAATTAAAGTAGCATTACACGTGATACATGATGCTAAAAATCCTGGACCTGATTGATATTCCTCCAAGTTTTCAAGCTGCACTGGGATTTAATTAAGGATAGCCTGTTTCTGGCTATCTTAGAAATATTCCAATATGGTAGATTGGCGAGAGGACTGAATCGTATCTTCTTAACCATCATCCGAAAAAAGATAAGCTATAAACTCTTTTCGACTATCAACTGTATACAATTCTGTTATGCACTCCTTTGTAAGCTTTATATTAGAATTTAGCACACCTTTGTAAGCAGCTGATTAATAATGTTGTCATGCACTCCAGTACCATCTCTCGTTGAACCTCTAGACTGCACATTCGGAATTTGAGTAATTAAATAAGGATAACTATAAGAAATGAATTTTGAAGAGAGTACATTGCTAATTGTAAAATAAGGATAACAATGACATTTTGAATTTGAGTTATATTCTCCAGCTCGAACATTCCTAATTGTAA
The DNA here is from genome assembly GCA_030765085.1 of Allium cepa. Taxonomy (NCBI): domain Eukaryota; kingdom Viridiplantae; phylum Streptophyta; class Magnoliopsida; order Asparagales; family Amaryllidaceae; genus Allium; species Allium cepa. The sequence continues at coordinate 788,955,011 of CM060929.1, forward strand.
AATATCCAGATTTATCAATCTTCGTTCAGAATTGGTGCCCCTAAAAATACATATATGTAGCAGATATCAGTTTAAAAAGTGCAAATCATAGCTAAAGGGGCATACTTAACACAATGGATTCGGAGACGACACTCAAAGTAGTGATGACTCAAGTTCTCATATCAGTTTTGTACCTACAAACAAAAATGTTGTCAATGGTCTTTAGTTTGCATTTAATCAAGAAAAATTCATAGGCTACTTCAAAATACTTGGGACCGTAAGTGATGGAGATATTGCATGCAACCCTTTTACAAACAATTAAAAGATTTCGACTTTGGACTGATAATTTACCTGAGGCTATGCAAAATATGCTAGAAAACGGAATTACCAATTGAATGAAAAATTAGTTGAAAAAACTTATGGTCCCTAACAATAATCAAACGCCAATTTGTCAATGCCATGCCTGTTTAAATTGAAGGAATAATTATTTTAATAATTAGTAACATAATTATGCATTCTATTTCTTTACCAGCTTAATAGTAACTTGGCATGCTAGCTTTTGGCTATTGTGTATGTTTTTCCCCCTTCAAATGATACTCTTGAATGTTTCAGTAAATCTTACAATCCAACCACACACATGGGTTAACTTATTAACATGATGGTACATATATTGAGCATTTCTTCATCAACAAAGTGATACTACTTAGCATTACGTTTGTAAGTATTTTTTTTTCTTTTTTTTTTGAAAGGCAAGGAGGGTTGCATGGACCCTAGCCATATTTATTAAAACACACAAACACCATAAGACACAAAGCAGGGCAAAACAGCACCCAAAGCACACAGGGAAGCAACATGGAAAAAAAAGAAAGAAAACAAAAGGACACACAAGCAAGAAAAACAGGAAACTAAACATCCTTTCCCTAATCCATGGTGTCATAAGCAGTATGATGAGAGGACTTCTCCCTAACCTTAGCAGTAATAACACCTATCAACGCAGTTGCAGTCTTCCTTCTATTTTCAAATACCCTTGCATTTCTCTCAGCCCAAATTACATTGACGTAAACTTTCAAAATCAACAAATGCCAAAAGGTTGTAGTATTCTTCCACCTTGTCTTCCTGAACATCCTATTCCACTCAGCATCACCATGAAGAATGGGATCATTGAAACCAGCACTAGAGAGACAAGTTTTCCAAATATTAGCAGTAACCCCACAATCAAAAAACAGATGGGCAGCATCTTCAGCATAAACATTGCAGAAAACACACATCAAGTCCACAGTGGATCATCTTCTGCATAATTTAACTTTGGTCATCAGAGCATTCCTGAGTACCTTCCATAATAAAAAATTGAGGTTATGAGACGTTAAACTATTCCATACTCTTGTATGCCATCTAAAAACCTGGTTACTCGCATCTCCTTTCAATGCTTTGTAAATGCAAGCTATGGAATGCCTTTCATGTTTAGCAGCCCAAACATAACCAATACCAACAGCAGGTAACTTGTAGCATTTCACAGTCTCCCATAGAAGATTAATGCTAGGGTTGGAAGTGTAAGGCAACCCAATCACACCATCAACACAGTAATCATATGCACTAGCATACAAGGGGATGCCAGTTTGAATTTTCTGCTCATAAGAAAGTAAGTCATTCAATATAACTCCTCTACTCACCCAAGGATCAAACCAGAACTTAGCACCACAGTCAGGGCTAAGTAACAGCTGAACATGGGGAAGTAAAATGCTTCTAAGATTAAGGATAGATCTCCAAACCCAACCACACAGTGGAGAAGGAACCATTTGCCAGAATTGTTTATTACCAAGGTGATATTTCCTAGCCCACTTGACCCACAGGTTAGGTATGACATTGATCAGATTATCAAAGTGCTTAGAAAAGGCAGCCTGATTCCAAGTAGGCATGCACTTGAAACCCAACCCACCATATTTTTGTGGTTTTTCCAATTTGACATAAGCAATTGGAATAAGTTTGATAGAATACATATCTCCAGTCCATAGAAAATGATTCATAGCCTTCCTGATTCTCAATAATACTGCAGAGGGCAACATAAAACATCTGCTCCAATAAACTGTCATGGCTTGAATAATAGATTTAATAATAGTGGATCTACCAGCCTGAGATAACTTATTGCTAGCCCACCTGTTCATAGCCCCAGTAATTCTTTCAAACAGTGGTAAACAAGCAGTGGAACCAATTTTCCTAGAGGACAAAGGAATGCCCAAGTGCATGGTACCATCAGGTAGGTTGGGTAATTGACTTTCTTGATAAATGGACTGCCAGTCACTATCATTAAGCCCAGCCACTAAGAGGTAGGACTTACTGCTATTGACCTGAAGACCAGTGCAATTCTCAAAAGTAGTAAGGATGCCCTTTATACAGTTTATAGTTGAAGCAGTAGGCTTCATGAAAAGAATCACATCATCAGCAAAGAGCAGGGAGGTTATGTTAGGATTCCTGCATTTGGGATGCAATTCAAATTTATTTAGTCTGACTTGCTTGTTAATTAATTGAGTAAAAAATTCCATGACAATAATGAACAAGTAGGAAGACATTGGATCTCCTTGCCTTATACCCCTCTTACTTCTGAAATAACTAACAGTGCCCCCATTGTAACACAAAGAGAAAGAAACTGTGGAAATTCAAGTATATATCCAACTAACAAAATGACCAGGAAAACCCATTAAACTCATAATACCAGTCAAAGCTTCCCAACACACAGTATCATAAGCTCTTCTAATGTCTAGCTTCATCATAGCTCTAGGAGATACATGGGTACGACCATACCCATTAAGTAGTTCATGTGTGACCAGCACATTATCAAGTATGCTTCTATTGTTCAAAAAAGCTGCTTGATTCTCAGATATTACAGTTGGAAGCACATTCCTTAGCCTAGTAGCAATGACTTTAGAAATGCATTTGTATGTTATGTTACAACAAGCAATCGGACGAAAAGCATGCAGAGTTACAGCATGTTTAACTTTTGGGACTAAACACAAATTGGTTGCATTGATGGGGAGAGGCAATTTATTATGTGAAAAGAAATTATGCATGGCAGCTAAAAAGTCAGCAGCTACAATATCCCAACAGTGAGTAAAGAAAACATCATTAAAGCCATCAGGGCCACCACATGAATCTCTCTTCATGCCAAACATAGCATTATGTATTTCTTCATTAGTCACAGGAGAAGATAAAACCAGAATATCATCAGCAGACAAAACTGACATTGGGGTTGACAAAAGCTCATGAGTTAAAGGGGACCACGTTTCAATTGGGGAAAACAGGTCAGTGTAGTGGTTAATGAAAGCTTTGTCAATGTCATCAGGCTTTTTTTAAAATGATACCATCTTCATTCTGAATTTGGAATATGTTTCTTTTGGCATTTTTAATTTTAAGGGAGGTGTGATACAACTCAGTATTCCTATCACCATACAAATCCCACTCCTTCCTCAACTTTTGCTTCTTCATGCTTTGCTCAGCAACCATGGCATCAGATAGACGCTGAGTTAACTCATGTTCCTGCTCTGAAAAACTGATATTACCTGGGTCATCCAGCATCCCCGGTTGAATTGTAGATAGCTCTCTCTGCAGGACAGAAGAGTACTTGTTACCATCACCATACTTGTTCTTGGCCCATGTCTTTAGCGCATCCTTGGTGGCCTTCAGTTTACGCTGCAAAATAGTCATTTTGTTACCACTTTGAGGGCATTTCCAAACTTTAGAAACAAAAGGCATAAATTCTGGATCATTGATCCAGGAATTAAAAAATTTAAAACTTGAGTTTCTTTTAATGGCATCGCACTCAGGGGCTAAATAAACAGGACAATCAATATGTACATACATCTCCTCCAACTTTTTAATTGATACAAATGTTTGATATTCAAATAATCAGTGAAAACATACACACACATTATTTGTCAAGGTTAAAAACACCATTTCAAAAATTATTTATCTTTTTTACTTATTTATAAATTAGTGATGAAAGCGAACTTAGCATAAAAACTACAACCAAATAATATGTATTTATGCTTGTGAGTTCAACAAAGGATATCCAAATTTAAAGAAATAAAGCTAAATGTGTTTACTGTTTTGTAATTAAATACATGGTTTAAGATTTTGTATTAAAATCTACAATTAATACATAAACAGAAACAATAATAATAGAGGTAAAAACACATTAAATGCTTCAAAGCAAGTTACTATATTTCTGATGCTGCCTTGGATGAAATGGAATGCTTGAAAAACTCTTGATTGTGTTGATTCTAGCACAAAATATCAATGAATGATACATGATTGTAAATAACACTCTTATTAGTATTGAGGAAAAAATGACAATGAATGACTCAGAGAGATGCTTCTATACTACTATCATATATAATATCAAATACAAAGAACTCATGTGACGATGTAAGTTAGTCTTTCGACTAGGTAAAACTATCAGACTTACGTGCGAATGACATGCTTTGCGAACTTCGATATCCTTTCCACCAAACATGCCTATCTAAAAAAAGAAGTCCTAGGGTCCCTTTATGGACACAAGAACAAATCAGGTTGTTACGCCTGACATGGCTTATGTTCGATGTAAGCTAAACTTTAGTTAATATGATTGCGTCTAGTCTACTCAATGCCGGAGAATTCAGATGCTTCATTTCCAGATGCATAATGGATGCAAAGAAATTGTAATTAAAGGTAGAAGCCAGTTGTAAAAAGTGGGAAAATTAGCTTGTGAGATGACAAGTGTGTATAGATGAAAATAAAGACAAAAAGAATGAGGAATTAGAGGTAACGTGATTTCTCTTTATCAAATTACAATTTTACTAGAAGATTTGCTTATTGAAAGAAGTAATAGACGATGGGAGATAACATAGGGGTTTGGTTTTATTTGTGAAATAAAATCATATGCAATAAACTGAACGTGAGAACGCAGAGATAACCACCATCTCTCTGGATATTGGAAACTTTTGTAGTTATAGCATATTTTGCTAAATCGAGGGCCATGAGCCACATGGTTCACACACTGCGAAAATATGTTGCTCATAAATTGTCAACACTAAAGCACATTGGCCTTGAGTTTCCAAGGAACCAAAAACATTAGTAATTTTATTTCCATGGTTACAACCAACTTATATCATGTAGCATACATGTAATATAATATTATAATGAAAAAGGCACCTTCAGGATTTCAGGATCCTTCCACGGTCCTTTATCAAATCGAAGACATCCTTCTTCACCCTCACATTTACACATCCTACCAAGAAACTCTGGTAATCGACTGCAAACATCAAATGAAAAACGTTCAGTAATTGTGTTTGTTTATAAGGAAAAAATTCTTTTAAAAAAAAAACAAATAAATATTTTACTTGGCATCAATAACTTCAAGAAATTTGCTCTGGTACTTGTTCCTAAGGACCTGAAACAAATAATCAAGATTTAAGTACAAGAAATGTCCTTATACTACGAAAATGATGAAACGAAACTTACGGTGATTTTTGTAGTTGTTTTTGGATCTAGGAAACCTTTTACCGTGTTCCACAATAGTCAGAATCCTTGACCAGCATTGATGATGAACATGCGGCACAATGTCTAAATTGCAAAAAGAAAAAAAGAAAAAACAATCTGTTGTTATACAAGGTATTGTAATTTTATACATAAATTGCGCTGAACCTGAAGTCACGAAAGCGGTCGACGCTGTTGATGTCGCCTGAAGAATCGACATGTCCCATGTTGAGTCGTCCTTGAAGTCACCATGAGGATGCGCCCAGAAAAGCCACCGATGTCTCTGGAGGCGTCGAAGGAAGCCGTCGATGTCGCTGGGGGCGATGAGGGAAGCCGTCGATGTCGTTGGAGGCGCCGAGGGAAGCCGCCGTGGAAAGAGGAGAAACCCTAGCATTGAAATTAAAGGATTGCGGCCGAAATAGGGATGGGAATGAATAAGCATGAGAAAAATAAACTTGTACAAAATTACTAATGAGGGTAAGTGTTATTGAATTATTTACTAATTTACCAACCATTGTAACACTTGTCTATGTTAGCGAATATAACCAATGTGTTGCAAAGTTCATTCAGAAAATTATTTATTTTTGCTAACGCATTTTCAGGCATCTTAACGCGTTTTCAATGTTAGCAATTACTAACATATATAAGTGTTGGAAATTGAAAATTATAGATGTTACAAAATCACTGATTTGGTGTAGTGATTTAGGGATATCAAATAAGTTGCACTTCATATAAATTGACATTTTAATGGTCAAATTCCTATGTACATCTTGTAGCCCTTGGTCTAGTGCTACATATAACATAACGAGACCTTTATTGTAATTAATCGTATTGAACACATGATCTTGAATTATGGTTTGCTTGTTAATTCCAAATGAACTAATTGAAGTTTTGTACATTACAAATCTTGACTGTTTTCCATATAACATATATATATATGGTTGATATGGATCAAATATCCTTATTCCTGTATTACTTAAGAGTCCAAAACTCATAGAAGACATTGCATAGTCTCGAACAAATAAACATTTAAGCGAATGAGGCATGAATGTTTTAATGGTCGTGTAAATTGGCTCTTTCATGGATCTTAAAGTGATATCATGCCAAAAGATTTTAAGTATATTTTATATTCTATGTCTGTCTTAATTTAGATCACTTGTATATTTTACCTAAAAACCATTATATCAATTATATTGGTTGCTCAAATATATTGTAGTAGAACATTTTAACTAGTATAACATATATTATTACAATATTAGGAAGGTTGAATGTTTTCATTCCATTTTTCTAATAAGGCTACCATTAGATTTTTATTTTTCTCAAAACCTTTAAGAGAAACACATAAATCTTTCGATTTCTCTACTAGATGTTAGGACTCACTTGCCTTACGATTTTAACTTTTAGGAACGTCAACAAATCATAGGCACCGCAAGCGATGGATAACACTTTATCGACTGTATCATGCACAACCCCTAACCCTTTATCTTTATCCTAATATCCTCTCGACCTTGAAGAATATCAATAAATCAAAAGAGATTATTCGCTCGTACTCATCATTTCACGACAACCTAAGTATAACGCACGTACCTTGAGGAATATTAATAAATATATATGTATCTAACCTGGTCTAGTTAATATATTAATAATACTTCACATAAATCTATTACTGAATATCTATAAATAAAGAGTATGCAAGTAATCTACTAATATATAAATAGGAGAGAATAACTTATATATTAAGGATTTTGTAATCTTTAATATATATATATACACACACACATAAACATTGAGTGATATTGATTTAGGGAACAATGTATTTTTTATGAAATACCCTTATGGTTCAAGTGCCAAACACATCTGAAATCACGATACACATACAATATGTATGTACTTGTTCGTACAATATGCATGTACTTGTTCCTTAAACCTTAGTTGGGTTTCTTATATCTCCACTTACATTATACATACATAATATATAAAATTGATTAATTTATAACCTTTTATAATTTAATTAACTTATATAATATTTTTACGTATATAATTAACTAAATATTATTAAAAGATTTTAATTAATTAATAGATTAATTAAATCATCTTAAAATTCAAAATTTTATTTCTATTCATTTGAACAATTTTAAGATGAATATTAACTATAACGTTTATAGTTTTGTATACATATATCATTTTATATATATGTGTGTGTGTGTGTGTGTGTGTGTGTGTGTATTAATATTTAACTAATATATTTATCAACTAAATATTCATTTAATTAAAATGTTTTTAATTAAATGTTTTATTAAAATGTTTTTAATTAAATATTTTTATTAAATTCAAAATTTCAATTTATTATTTACCTTAAACAATTTAAGATAAATATATATACATATAGATGTCTTATTTTAATTAATTACATTTTAATTAATTAATCATTTAACTAGTATAATTAATTAATATAATTTTAAAATTATTAAATTTATTTTAAAAACAATTTTGAAATTATTTTATAAGTTTTATAAAATTTCATTTCATATTTTAAACTTGACCTTTTAAATTTAAAATATGTTTTATATTTTCATACTTAATTTATGAAAACTAGCCCAAGGCCTAAATCAGTTTAGGCCTTTACAATTGGGCCAAATTTGTGGACGTACTCCATCATCGAACCAGCATAGTAGCTAGGGAGGGGAGAATACTTGATTATCCAACTCCAAGTCTAGGCACTACTATTGTAGAATCTATATGATGGGTAGGCTTTATTAGTTGACTCGATAGTGGCTAATTAGACCGCACAAACCATTAGGGCTCTGATAGCACTTTTGGTCCAACCCAAACCCATTTGGAGTGAACTAACTAGGTACCCCATGAGCAAGTTTTACATGTAGCCTTTGGACTAGTACAACCATCACATGACATGTGCTGGTAAGAGGCAATGCTTCGTCATAGATCATAATATAAGAACCACCTATCATGCTAGTTGCAGGATCGAACCTGGAACATCCAATGTACTAGGTGAATGCCTCAACCAACCTCAGACTGAAGCCATTAAAGGAACCGTGATGATCAACAGAGGGTCAAATTGGTGGATTTTTTTCCACCTATTTACATATTTATTGGGCCTATGAAGTTTATATGAATTTATATGAATTTATAAAATCCAGATTTATTTAATTTTTTGATATGTCAATCAATGAATCCAATTATTCATATTTTGTATATTATGTAAGTATATCATGATATGCTCACGCATATATACAGTGCATGTGCAACATATAATATAATGTGCATATTTAATGTGTGTGTGTGTCTATATATATGTTGGGATTTACATCCATAACAGACACATTCGATATCCATATACGCTTCTGCTATCTCAAAACTATATTAAATATGTATGCATTTAATTACATATGTTATACAAAATTAAAAGCATATATTTGTTTTAAATAGAAGGAGATCAAGCGACAACTATACTTACTTTACTAATACCTTTATTACCATTAACTAGATCCAGATCTAATAATTCAAATGCCTATTTGATTACTTAAAATAAATGAATTTATATGTATGTGTATATATAAACTTTTCGTCCAAAGGTTTATTTTAAATAATTTGAAAAAGTTAAAACTTTAGATTTGAAATTCAATCTCAATAAAAATCTAACTTTAGATAAGAAAAACTTTCCTTAATTCAACCCTTCATTCAATACCATTTATTAGATCCAAATCTAAAATTAAAATGCTTGTAATTACAACTTTTGTGCATAGATTTGGTAAAATAAAATTTTGAATGAAGAATGATCGAGACATTAAATCCAAAACATTTGAATCTGTTTGCACCAAAATTGGTCACAAACACCCGTGATAGATTTGTGTAGCGAAATAAATGAAGAAATCAAATGCAAAATGAGAAATAACACTATATATTGCAAGGCAGAATAGCAAAAAGATAAAACAACAGGATTTATAGTGGTTAGGCGTTGATTGCCTACGTCTACTCTGAATATTCTCTTTATTACTTTATCAATCATTCGATTACAGATATAATTCATAGGGAAAAGCCTAAATACAAGTTGGAGCAAAGAGAAAGTGAGTACAAAAAAATGGCAGAGTCTTCCTTAGGTTCTCAAAAAAGATCCCCAAAAGTGGACCCCCTGCCTCTGTATTTATAGATGGAGGTAGCCTAACATCTCAGGCTTGGACTTCCCTTTGGTCACTTGGGCCCATCACCAAGAGAATTCAGCCCAACACTACTATGTTAACAATGCCGACCTGATAGTGCCAACCTGAAAATGATGACTCCACAAGGCCAATCCCATAATGTCGATCGCTTATGCCAACTCGGGCTCCAAACATGCCGACCGCTCCAAACATGTCGAACACTCCAAGCATGCTGACTACTCCAAACATGCCGACCCGGAGTATGCCGATCAAAAGCCCTTGGCCCTTTATAATGACCCAAATTCCCTCGTGCCTTATGCCGATCCGAGTGCAAGCATATGGAATACCGATCCGGGCTTTATCTCATACCATTCTTTTTCCGACCTCTCCAAGCTATGCCGATCCCATGGATACTACAATGTTCCAAGCTTCTACCGACCCCTTCAAGCTATGCCAATCTGGATTGACGTTGACCTCAAGTTGTAAGCCGATCCCAGATACGTTATGCTGATCCCTAATAGGTATGCCAATCCCAGAGACATTATGTTGATCCCTTGAATTTCTTACAACCGACCTGAGTACTGACCCAGAGTAAATATTACATTGACCCGAAGCAAGAGCCATGCTGACCCATAGTAAACCATTGGAAACTCACCCTTTTCCAAAATCTATATCCCAAATACTCTACGTCGTTCACTCTTCGACCATGCTCCCATTAATAATCAATTATGATCCCTGAAATTACCTTTTTGTAGCTGGGCCAAGGCACCGAGTAACATTAGCCCCCCCCCCCCCCCCCCCCCCAAAGTGCATCTTGTGAATAACATGACGTGCTTTGAATCAGTGAATAATCCATGTTTCCAGTGGGCACGCTCGTTCAAGTCATAAACTGATCATTGTTTTCCACTAACCCTTAGTGAAGTCTTGTCTCATTTGAACGTACGAGTTTAGTCGTATGAAGCCCTCGGGCATTCCTGGTCTAACCTTTCAAAGGTGAATCCATATGAACCTTTTCAATCTTATGATCACCTTCCATTTGAGCATATCTTTTTTCCCTTTCTCTCTTCTTTTTCTGTTTACATATACATCATCAACCTACTATTTTATTTTACTTTACCATTGCTATATAAATGCATTTTATTATTATTACTTTTTTTTGAAAGATAGGGCATCGGCATTTGGTATGCCATCCCCTCAATGGACCTACATTGACTGGGGTCGATATACACATTACCGACCCTTTCAACTATTATAACCGGGTAAATTAGAAGAGACCGTCTCACATTCCCAAACATTCTCACGTATAAAACTCAACATCCTATTCCTTTTCTATTTTACTTCTATTTTCCAAGTCTCCCTTTCCTTCAAGTTCATCTTGACCGAGCCCTCGACATCATATGAACTCTCCTCCTACCAAACCCATCAGTTTTTAACTTCCAGTTCAAGCATGAATTCTTATAATTCCTCACAATTATTCTTCGCCACCCCTCAATCAGAGAAATCCAACAATAGCCATCTAATCCGAACGTTCGTAGGTATAAAATTTTCCCTTAATTTATGTTATTTGATTGCAACCCATAAGGATTTGTGTGTCGTCTAGTTGCATAAGTAGATGGGTATTATTGAGAGATGGATAAGAGGTGTAGAGGAAGAAGGATTAGGAGAAAACGATGGGAGTTGAAGAAGGAGAGAGTGGGTTTGGATAAGCCAAGGTTGACAGTAGACAGCTTGGTGAGGAAGACAAGAATAAGAATAGGGTGCGGTAGGAGAGAAAAAAAAGGGTCGCCGTAAGTCGTTTAAGCAAAGGGTCAGTACCCTTGTTAAGCAACAAGATTAGAATAAGGATTGATATAGTTCTAGGGAGGAGGGGTCCGTATATTTCAGAAGAGGAGAGATCGATATAACTTAGAAGAGGGATCGGTATAATTCAGAAGAGGAGGGATCAGAATTTCTTTAGAGAAAGCGGGGTCGGCATATAGGTTAGAGAGAAGGGGTCAGCATATATAGCTGGGATCGGTGTTGACATACTTAAACCACCTTAACTTGATATATTCAAGCATCTGACGGCATAATCCACTGCCTCAGTATAATGTGACCAGTAATATCATGACTAGCATATATGAATTGATGGACTCGAACTTGAACGAACAAATTTCATTCCACCTAACACGAGTTAAGTGTAAAGCTAGCCCAACATATTTAAATAATAGAACCTCATAATCTCGAATGTCAACACATGATCTGAAAGCTTTCATCGTCGATCACCTTCCACGTTGTCCGAGATGGTCGAAAGTGACAGTCTCTTCAAATGAAACTCAGAACATTGACCTTTTACTTTCGATTTTCTAGTCTTAAACTGTTTGCATTTATTTCAGATCCATTGCACTATTTCACACACAACACGAGGGGATGGATTATTATTACTTTTAATATTGGTTGTCTTTTGAGTATAGCTAACACATGTACCGAGTTATACAAAGTGTTCTCACGAGATGACTTTTAGATTTGACAGGAAACCGAGCTCCGCTACTTTGTGCAATAAGCCCAGACCAAGCTAGCAACGAGAGGTAGCAGAGAAGTCAGGCCAGCAATCAGACCTTTTTTTCGACATCCCAACTCTTCCTGTCGAGGTTATAGACCCGGCTCCCGATGCTGTACACAATGCCATTGCCTTGGATAACTCGAATGATTCACAGGCTTCAAAAATCGACGAAACGACCCTTCGTTGATTGTGCTCTTTTCATGGGATTCCTTTCGAAGATGTCTCGAGGCAAGACAGGCCCCACTTGCCCCCAGCCGGGTACATTGCATGTAATAAGTTCATGTGCTGGGCCAGGTGCTTGCTGCCTTTCAACTCCTTTATTTGTGAAGTGCTGAAGTATATGGAGATCGCCCCTATTCAATTGCACCACAATAGCTACGTCTTTATCCATTGCTTTTCATGAGTGTTCTATTCCATCCACTAACCACTGAGGACATCCGATATATTTATAACTTCAAAAAACGAGCCAAGAGCCCCTCGTATGTCTTTCTCGAACCACTACCCAAATGTCAACTCCTAATGGGTGCATGGAACAAACTCTACTTGTTCAAAAAAGAGTGGTTCTACGTGCGATGTCCTTCTGGCTTTGTAAGGAGGTGGTTGAAAGGACGTAATCACTATTCCCATTTTCGCTTTTAATTTAGGGACTTAAACCATATCTTTCTTCTTAATCACACGAATTCTTTCAAGTCTTCTAAGTGCCCACTCTCGACCCGAAGGTGTTAGATATTCTGGAGCAGTTGAGGCTATTTGTGCTACCCCGATGGAGGATAGAGAGATCAAACTCCTCGTCACTGAGAAACTGCTCTTACTATTCAGGATTTTAGAGAACAGTCGCAAAATCAACCTTCCAGGGAGTAGAGCGATCCCAAAGGTTATCGTCGAGAGGAGGAAAGAACATGGCGACCCCATGGTGGCCCCCGTTGAGGGAATCCTAGAAAGCATCGAAGAAGGGGAAATAAAGGACACTAAAGACGTAGAGCTAAAAAAAGAAGATGCGGGCTTGGATAAGTGCCAGCAGCTGATATGCCGCATACAAGCTAATTGCATCCTTCCCTAAAATAGTGAAAAAGTTTGGCGTATAGAATCAAGAAAAAGGAAACCGGGGGGACCCAAAAATTCACCATAACTCCAATCAAAAAATGGAGAGTTCATTGAAGAGACTTTCTGATATCTCTATTCTAGGCGATTTGCTGAATTATAACTTCACCACCCTTGACGTTGAAGGGCTTAGTTCTTCCACAAGAAGCGACAAAGGCAGGAAGCCTCCCAATCCACAAGAAAAAACTCCTATGAGTAAAAGCAAACGTCACTAGTCCGTTAGAGGGATGCACTAGGATACACACAAGCACCTGCACTTTACCATCCACTTGCATTTTACTTTCGACGTAGCAGCTACTAATATGTTCTTATTTGATCCTTTTATAGGTTCCATGTCCTATTCACATGGTTTCGATCGCCTTCGTGGTGCTTCTATCTTCCACCGTTCAAGTCGAGATTCTAAGTCTGGAAGAGGCCGAGAGAGAGATGAAGGCTTGGAAAGAGATTAGGCTTGGAAAGATATTACTATTCTCGAGAATCATCCTCATCCTCCAAAAGGAAATCTCAAGGATACACCTTGTGTCACTCCTTCAGCTAGTGGAGATAAGCCCACATACCGATGCTCTCAATCCGATGCTCCCCATGATCAACATTCCAACTCCTTTAGCACAAACCAGTCCCTTGAGCACTGTAAAACATTGATTTCGTTAGAAAAAATTCCTCCAGTTCCTGCTCACGACTCGACTACGGTAGAGAAATTAGCCGAGCTTAGAGCCACCTTTCCAAAGATTTGCTTCAACGGGCTAAAGTTCCTCCTGGCTATACATCCCATCCCTGGGACTATCAAAGAAAATTCATTAGCATGAGTGAATGATGTATATGTTCAACATGTAGCATTCATAAACTGGTTGAAAAAATCTCTAAGGTTTCCATCGAACGCCAACAGGAGATTGACCGCCTTAAATTAGAGGCCACCCATGACAAGGACATCATAAAGTATCAAGATAGCGAGTTTCTCTCGTTCAAAACCCAACTCGGGGAGGTGCAAAAGAATGCAAAAGAGACGACGGAGGTAGTTAATCGCTTAGAGGCTACCTACAAAAAGGAAATAAATGATGCACTCCAACGTAGCGGCTCTTTGGCTCTAGAAAAGGAATCCTTGCAAAAGGAGAAAGACATTCTATCCCGCCGTGTAGAGGAGTTGGAAAAACTTCTATCCAAGGAGAGGGAAGAGAAAGTCGAAGCGCGGGAGGAGTCTCAAAAGTATTGTGAGGAGGTCGTCGAGACGAGAAACTTGAAAACAAAGCTCGACGAGAAACTTTCCCAAATCGAAGCATTAAAGGAGGCTGCTTGTGAAGTGGGTAAGAAAGCAGTACTTGAAGAATCTGATTCCCAAATTGAGGCTGCGATTGAGTCTAGTAGGTAGGAGTTTAAATGCTTTTTTGATCCACTTATCGCTGAATATAACGCATGAGTTCTCCTCCACCGCGATTTAACTTTCTTAGGAGAAGGCTATCTTGAGTTGCTTGCCGAAGCTTAGGACATTCTCGTTAAGATTAAGAAAGTGGAGCTGGATGTGGCAGAGCTTGATGAAGGGGCACTCACACAAGAAGTTCTCCGAGGAAACGATCCACCCGACTTGGCTGCTGCAAACCTTTAGTTTGGTAGAGTACCACACCGCTTAAGGAAAAAGAAGATATAGTTGGATCATCTAGCATTGAGCCCCAAGGTTCTTTTCTCGTTCAACCGGATAGGACTTCATCTTCCCAACCTTTTGAGCAACACGTTTGCTAAGACTCAGAGAAGCTTGGACTTGGCATACACTCACGATCCGCAATCATTGAAGAGAGCACTCTTATGACCACCGAAAGCTAAACAGACACTAGTAATATTCTGAGCTCTTTCTAATCTAAAAAATTGTCGTTCTCGATGAATGATGATTGTAGTCTAACATTTTCTTTCCACTAAACCTTGTAGGTCATCCTGGTCCCGAATCAACTCCATGGAGCGAAGTCGCCATGGAGAAGGAGGTAAAAGATGTTGAGGATCCAACCGTCGTGGATATTCCTAGGCCCGATGCTCAAGTGATTGGGGCGTTAGATAAGGATAAACCCGAAGACCCATCACTCATAGAGGAGCATGATGATATTATAGTTATGGGTGCTTCTGAGCATACCGCGAAGTTCATCCTGAAGGAGCAGATTGAGAAAAGGAAGTCAAAGCTCGAAGTTAAGGGTGAGCCCGATGTGGTGGAGGTTGGTGATCCCTTTAATATGCCTTTATAATTCATCCCTCCTGGCGGGTCTATTCCCATTGTGGTTCCTCCTCCTTCCTCTAGTACATCTTCCCAAGGCAGCAAGGGGTCTCGAAAGAGACGTTCGATCAAAACGAGTCCCGAAAGGTCGAAGAAGGAAAAGAAGACGAAGAAATAATTGAGGCCTTGTAATATTTTGCTTACTCAAATAAGTTAGACTTGTGTAATCTTTTTCCCTTCTTTCTTTTCCTTTTTAGTGGCACATGTACGGGCGTGGGCCCCGAACTTTTGGATGGGTTGTAAGGAATTTTTGGAACTGTCTGATCATCGAACAAATTACAATTTCAATAGTAGAGCAATTTTTCCGCTCCAAGTGTTCGTGATGATTTTTCAATGGATTTGCTGATAGCTTATTATCTTAATCTCAGAGCCCTTCTGCAAACTTCATCGAAAATTTGAGCATTTCCCATCGATCTTAGATAGGAGTCCGTGAGGCAGTGGATGGTTGAAAGTTATCTTGTCCATTGGCCGATTTGGACACTTGGCATATTTTAGTCTGCCTAGTGGACTTAGAAACTTCTTCACACATCGTTTATATTTTAGTCCGCGCCCGAGGACTTAGAGATTTTTCTTCAAGTCATTTACACTCTAGTCCATGCTCCGGGAACTCATAGTACTCTAATCCGCACTCTAGGGACTTAGAGATTTTTTTAAGTCGTTTATACTCTATCTGGGGACTCAGAGTACTCTAGTCCGCACTCCAGGGACTTAGAGAATTTTTCAAGTCGTTTATACCCTAGTCCGCTCTCCAAGGACTCAGTACTCTAGTCTGCACTCCGGGGACTTAGAGAATTTTTTAATTTGTTTATACTCTAGTCCGCGCTTTGGGGACTCAGAGTACTCTTGTCCGCACTTCGGGGACATAGAGATTTTTCAAATCGTTTATACGCTAGTCCATGCTCGGGGGACTCAGAGTACTCCAGTTCGCACTCCAGGGACTTAAAGAATTTTTCAAGTCATTTATACTCTAGTCCGCGCTCTGGGACCCAGAGTCATCCAGTCCGCACTCCGAGGACTTAGGGATTTTAAATCGTTTGTAACTGGTCGATTTTTAGTTCTATATGTGCGTTCATACATCACATATGTTAGTGTTAACAAATCTCAACACATAATTATATAACATGAAACAATAGTAGTTCATAGAAAAGTAGCTTCAAGCTTTTATTCATCATAGAAAATAGGTACAGACTAATTTGTCTATTACATATCGAAAACAAAAATTAACAAAAGAGGAAAATATTGAAAGCAACCATTATCGGAATGCAAAAGAAATAAACTAGGTAAAAAAGTAACGCAGATGATCACTATTCCATGCTCTTGAAAGCGTTACACCATCAATAGTCATTGGCTTGAAAGTTCCTTCTCCAAGCTTCCGTTCGATGACGTTCGACTCTTCCCATGTAGGATTCATGTGTGATGGTACCGGAAAGATTCAATTCTGAACAAGATCATCCACATCAAAGGCTCTTCGTCGGATTTTCTTATTATAATATCGGGCGACTTGGTGTCGATGTGTGGCTGCTCTCAAATCAGCATCTTCACGCTTTTCGTCAATGAGGTCCAATAACTGCAATAAGAGATCTCGGTTTTTTCTAGGATCGAAATAAGTTGCCCAATGGGAAGGGACTTAGAACTCCACAGGTATAACTACTTCGGCCCCGTAAGCCAAGGCGAATGGAGTATGATCGGTCATTGACTTATGAGTTATTCTATATGCCCAAAGTGTCGTAGGAAGTTCAACTACCCATTACCTCTAGCCTTTTCCAAACGCTTTTTCAAGGTGCACTTAATTACCTGTTTACAGCTTCAACCTGTCCACTCGCCTGAGGGTAAGCGACTGCTGTAAACTTTTTCTCTATATGATACTTTTGATGGAACTCCTTAAACTCAGCACTATCAAATTGAGTTTCATTGTCGGTTACAATAGTCCATGGGAGATCAAAACGGCATATAACGTTTCGCATAACCAAATTAACGACTTTTTTGGTGGTGATCGTAGCTAAAGGTTCCGCTTCTACCCATTTGGTGAAGTAGTCAACTGCGACAATTGCATATCTCACATTACCTTTCGAAATTGGCAATGAGCCGACAATATCAATTCCCCATATCACAAACGGCCATGGACTAACCATTTATGTGATTTCTATCGGTGGCGCTCTTGGGACTTTCACATATATCTGGCATTTATCACATCGTCTCACATAATCTATGGCATCCCAATTCACGGTTGGCCAGTAGTACCCATAACAGAATATCATTTTAGCCAGCATCTGCCTCCCAGTGTGGTCACCACATTCTCCTTCATGAACTTATTTCAAGACCCACTTTATCTCAACATGGGCGATGCACCTAAGTAAAGGAATAGAGAATCCCTTTCGATACATAATCCCATCTCGCATAATATACCATGAGACCTTGCGAAGGACTTGTAATTTTTCATTCCTTTTCTCATATAAGGTTCCATGCAACAAGTACTCCTTAAATGGGGACATCCACTATTCACTTTCGGTTTTCGTCTCCAGCACATGATCAACTTCCATTTTTTGTTCCTTTTCCCATACTTGATGGGAACCAAGCCCATTTGTTGTGCATCGTTAGTGCTTGTTAACTTTTCCAATGAATCCGCTTCCCCGTTCTGCTCATATGGGATGTGTGAAATGTCGTAGTATTCAAGGTCTTCCAAAAACTCCTAAACTCGGGTATGGTATGGAGCAAGCCATTGTACCTTTGCCTGGTAGTCCCTTCTAACTTCGTACATCACTGGCTACGAGTCACAAAAGATTTCAATCGATTTCACCCCGAGCTCTTTAGCAAGCTTCAGTCCAACGATCAACTCCTCGTATTTGGCTTCATTATTCGCAGCAGGGAAATCAAGCTTCAAGGCATAGAAAATAGATCGGATCTCGGGGGTTACAAGAATAACTCCAACGCTTGAAAAATGATCATTGGATGCCCCATCGGTATACTGTTTCCATCGTATGGCAAAAACCATATTGCTTCCACTCTGCTCATCTTGCATAGTGAATTCTGCTATAAAATCTACCAATGCCTGTCCCTGGATAGCTCTTCAAGGCAGATAGGTGATGTCGAATCGGTTGAGCTCAATGTTCCATTTAAGCAACATTTCAGATGTCTCGGGCCGCTGCAGGACCTGTCGTAAAGGTTGGTCGATGCAGATGTTGATTAGATATGCCTAGAAGTACGGGAAAAGCTTGCGCGACAGGATCACCAAGCATTATGCCAAATTTTCGATCTTTGGATAATTTCTTTCTGCCCCTGTTAACCGTTTACTGATGTAATACACCAGACTTTGGATCCGGTCCTCCTTACGAACCAGGGCGACACGTATGGCATGTGGCGATAAAGCAAGGTAAATATACAACTCCTCATGATCTACGGCTTCAAAAAAACAGAGGGAATCTCCAGATGATTCACCAAAGCTCGGAATGCGTCTTCACAATATTGAGTCCATTCGAAATTCGTCTTCCCTTTTCTTATAAAATCGAAGAAAGGAATGCAATTATTGGTTATCCTAGAGATAAACTAACTCAAAGCAACAACCTTCCCATTCAGGCTTTGTACTTTCTTGATAGTTTTGGGTGCTTGTACATCCTGAATGACTTAAATATTTTCTGGATTCACTTCGATTCCTCATGCATTGACGATGAAGCCTAGAAACTTTCCTGATGCAATGCCAAAGGAGCATTCCAATGGGTTGATTTTCATGCTATAAAATCTGAGGATGTCGAACATCTCCGCTAAGTCTCGAATGTGGTCATTTAACTGTCATGACTTCATGAGCATATCATTGATATAGACTTCTATCGTCTTGCCGATTTGATCTTTAAACATTCGGTTAACCAACGTTAATAGGTTACTCCCGCATTCTTCAATCCGAATGACATCGTCAAATAATAGTATAATTCAATATTTGTGACAAAACCAGTGTGCTCCTGGTCCAGGATGTGCATTAGGACTTGATTATATCCTAAGTACGCATCCATGGACGACAACAATTAATGTCCCGTGGTCGAGTCAACTAACTGATCGATTCAGGGCAAGGGAACAATATCCTAGGGCACGCCTTGTTCAGGTCTGAATAATTAACACATGTTCTCCTTTTTCCATTTGCCTTCCTTACTAGTACAGGGTTGGATATCCATTCGGGATAGAAGGCATCGCGAATAAACCTATTGCTTTAATTTTATCCACCTCCTCCTTAAGAGCAACGGACCTCTCTGGCTCCATGCGTCGTCTCTTTTGTTTTACAGGGACATGCTTCGGATCAATATTCAGTATGTGGCTCACAATAGCAGGTGAGATCCTACACATATCAGAAACAGGTTCGCTCAAAGAAAATCAGTAAGCTTCCACATCATTGAAGGGTTGAGTTGTGATTCGATTTTCAATATCCGTGACAGATCGTCGTGGCTGACTGTGATATCGATCGTCAGTTTAGCCGGCGCTGCCTTGGCCCCCTTGGGTTCTTCCTCATCGTCTCTCAAATCTATGTCCCTATAGAACAGTAACAATCCGCATATTTAACGATTTTATATTAAATGTTTTATTTAAATATAGCGTCGTTAGTCGGATTTAGGTCCGGAATGTTACTTTTTGCAAATGGCCGAATTAGGACTCGAAACCACTTTCATTGAGTTCAAAATGGCGTTTGCGATCTTTTTGAGTATAAGCTTTGATATGTTTGGAGTAATTCGAATTTTGCTATTTGCTAAGTGGGCTTTTGGGTTTGGGTTTCACCCAAACTGTTCTTTAAACCAACTCAGCCCTTTCTCTCCTTCCATTCACCCTCATTTCATTCCTTTAACTTAAGAAAACTGAAAATGGTGGAAGGGAAGGGGAAATAGAAATTGCAAGCCCTAGTTTCAACTTGCAACTTGAATCTTGCTCCAAAAATCAAAGTGAAGCTATTGGTAAGCTCCTCTTCATCTTCTCTACCTCTTTCTCTTCAATCTCAGAAAATTCCTAAACCTAAACTTAGGAAATATGTGTTTTACTCTTAGATTGAAGCTTGTAGAGTTAAAGTGAAGAGTGGCTAATCTCCTTCTTGTGTTTGAGCTCCTTCTTCTTCGTTTGTGAGTTAAAAGGTGAGTTTTGAACTCACATCTACTTCTCTTGGTTTCATTAATGTTGGGTATGGATTCCTAACACTTGCTCATATGCTTTTGCTTTCGATTTGGATTGTTTTGGTGTAATCGCCAAATTGTGATTTTTGAATCCAAATCTATGTAAAACCTTATATGGTTGATGTTTATGTTGTTCGGAGTGTTTGAAGTGTTGTTAAGGTTGGGTAGTCCTTTGAGGAAAGCCCATAATCAACACGCATCCGATCGCTTTCGATTTGTTTGGCCATAGTTGGCCTAGGTTCAGGAAATGCCTGGCCATCTGGTTTCAGACGTCTGAAATGCCCATTTCAGACGTCTGAATATTGTTCTTGGAAAGAAATTTATTCCCAGATTCAGACGTCTGAATTTATATTCCAGATGTCTGAATTGGCTGAATTTCGACCAGAAAGGAAATAGGCAAAATATTGCCCATTTCAGACGTCTGGATGTTAGGATTCAGACGTCTGAATTCTGTTTTGGGAAACAAATTGATTTCCAGATTCAGATGTCTGAATCCCTTCTTTCAGACGTCTGAATATGCTGTTTTTGGCCAATTTGCCTTGTTCGTTTAATTTTCCAAATTTGATCTATGCATATTGATTCCAATTAGTTGCTTATGCATATTTGACCTTGATAATTCCTTTTTGAATTCATTCACGGGTTTTTATAAATGATTTCTTCATATCGTATTAAAAGTTCGCTTCTCCGAGTTATAAATTCTATTTAAACCACACGTACAATTTCGCACGTCGAGCGAAGTGGAAGGGTGATTAAATGGTTGGGCAAAACACGGACCATGAATCTATGCGTTTATCTTTCCGATTAATCCCCAACCTATTCAATTGATCGTTTTAACCTTCGGGTTTGGTTTATCGATGATATGAGGTAAACTTTGTACTGCTTTGAGTGTGAAAGTGGCTGACAGATAGTAAACTGTTTAGTGCGAACGAGTGGTTATGGGACATACGTTAACACTTTTCGGATTCCTTTTTGAGAGTTATGACACATTCCGCCAGTTAGTGATGTCCAGTACTGGGTCTCTGACCTTCACCACTACGGTTTGTTGCCTTCGGGTATGTGCCTTCGGGTTTGTGCCTTCGGCTTTGTTGCCCTATAGTATCACTTTCTATGTTGGTCTTTATGAGCCGCATGGGTGATATTGGGTTGCCCTATTGTATTGCTTTCGGAGTTAGGTCTTTATGAGCCGCTCGAGTGATATTGGGTTTGGAGTCTTCGGGCTCATGGATCCTTGTTTATACAGTATTGAGCTCGAGCAATTTTATGATGTTTCATTGATATGTATATTCCCTTGGTATCGCCCTTCGGTGTTGGTCTTTTTGAGCCGCATGATGAGTAGTGTTTACCTTGTGGAACTTGTATACCTTATGGGTATTTGTTATTTGCCTTTTGGCTTGTTTTGGGATATTCTTATCCTTTGTTTCTATGAGTTGCCGATGATATGAGGCTTGTTATCATATGTTTCATCTTTTTGTTAGATGATTGTGTTATCTCTTTTAGAGATATTTGTTATACATTGTAACCTTGCAGGTTTATTGTTGTTCAGTTTATCTAACTGATATGTTTAGCTAGACTGACCCGTGTATTTTATACTCGGGTCAGACCGAGATGTTTCAGGTTAGGTGCTTTTGGACTTAGCCTATTTTGCTTCCGCATGGACTACTCCGCTAGCTTCTTTTTGTCATAGCTTTTTGTGTAGTCCCATTTTGTAGTAACTCTGATATGTATTCTATTGACTCGCCTGTATATTGTGGTCTGCTATACCACTTGACATGTATCATTTTGTATACTCTGTTATGTATCCATGTACGTATGTATATGATGATCTACTGTTCTGTGATGTTTATTACATTTGAGTTGTTATATTCTGTTCTAATAGATCCTCCAGCCACCTATGGTTTTGTTTTAAGTATACATTGGATATGTCGATCTGTTTGGTATGATTTTTGTCGATGTATTCAATAGATAGTTAGAGCAAGGCTATAGATGGTCGCTCCTAACCAGCCTTATTCTCCATGTTAGTTGACGCCATTACCCTGTAGTGTCCTTGGCTAGCATGGGTATAGAGGTGGGACGTCACAGCGTGGTATCAGAGCTGAGGTTCAGAACAAAATATGATAAACACAGAATAGATGCACATATTACGATACATCAAAGTGTATAAGTGATATAAATCTTTAAATCATCGTGTCTCTCTATTCCTTTTGTGCTTTTGGGAGGTAGGTAGAATTTTGGGAATACGTCTAGGAATGCATTTAACATTCCATAGTATCCCACATTTGGATTAATAATATCTACCTTGTGAATAATCTTGTCCTTATCTTAACTTTCATCTTATGGCTGGAAGAGACGGAGGACGACGCTCGGATGCTGGGCAATCCAGTAGCTCGCATCCGGACAACGTTTATATGTCTGCCGATCAGTTTTTGGTGTGGTTTAGTAGCACACAACCTCCAGCTCCTACTCGAACATCTTCTCCATGCAAGTCCACCTTCGCACGATTGTGCAGTGATTTTTCTCATCTTAGAGGGAAGCCGTTTAAGAGCTCCGAGATTGTTCTTAAGGTCCAAGTTTGGATCCGCATGTACGAGCATATTTTCTCCCGCATGGATCTTTCTGATCATGATAAAGTTCTTGAAACTTCTAGTTTATTGCAAGAGCGTGCCCTTGATTGGTACGAGCTTCTTTTAGCTGAATTTGATGAGTCTGCTCTTTCTTGGACTCAGTTTCGGGAGCGATTTGAACTCAAGTTCGTTCCTGAATCTGAGAAAATTTTATTTGCCCGTCGCTTTCTTGAGTTGAAGCAAGGGGAGTCTTCCGTCTTTGAGTATGTTGCATCATTCGAGGCCTTATCTAAGTATGGTCTTGAATTCATTAGCACCTCGTATAGGAGGAATCTGAAGTTTGTATCTGGTCTTAAGAAATGTCTTAAGAAGTCTTTAATGCTCCAGCTTAAGCTTTCTTTTGAGGAGTTGGTTGACTCAGCACTTCATCTCGAAGCCTTCGAGAAGGAGTGTGATTGTGGGGATGATGTTGGGGTTCGCAAGAACACCAACAAAAAGCAGTTTCCATTCGGTAAGCGGAAATTTTTCCCTTCCAAGAAGAAAAAGCATGTTGAAACTGAGTCTCAGTCTGCTGGAACACCTTCCATTAGGAAGTGTTTCAATTGTGGTTCATCTGATCATATGATTCGAGCTTGTCCTAAGCCTCCCTTCTGCCGCTACTGCAAGAAGGAAGGCCATCGTAGTTCCACTTGTCCTATTGCTCCGAGTAATCTTCTGTCGGGAAAGCTAAATATAGCGGATGCTTCTGGAGGTTCTTCTCGGGGAAAAGGTATATCTCCTTCTGTTTTGGAAGGTTCTATTTTATTTCTTGACTATTGTATTCGAGTTCTCTTCGATACGGGGGCTTCACATTCTTTCATATCGAAGAAGCTCTTTGTCTTTGGATGTTTCTTGTATGGTTACTTCTTTGAGGATTGCGAATCCGAATTGGTGGATCTGCAATGCTCAAATTGCTTGTATTGATGTCGAGGTTGTTTTATGTGGTTTTTCTTTCCGAGCCAATTTGCATGTTATGCATTATTTAGGCTTCGGAATTGATATTTTTAAAGGATTGACTTAATTATTATGAAGCCATATCCTATATCCCGAGTGGACTATTCATCCTCGACATTTTCAATCTGTTAAACAGATTTCTATTTTCTTTGTTATTTCGATTCCAATTTGATGGCATCATTTTATTCTTCAAGCCCTCATGATGAGGAGAGTGTTGTTTCTCTCATTCATGTAGTTTGAGAATATTCCAGTATTTTTGGTCTTGTCTTAGGATTATCACCTAAGAATTCTTTTGAGTGGTGTTAAGGTCTTTTTCAGCTCGACCTTGTCACCAGTTTTCATTTGGCTACGAGTTGCGGAGGTTAGCACTCCACTTACCGCATTCCGCACTCGTTGTGATTATTATGAATGATTTATCATGTCATTCAATTTGTCTTAGCCCATTTCATCCATTTTATGAATCGAGTATTTTGCGAATATCTCGATGATTCCCTTTTTGTATTTATTGATTTTGGATGAAATTAGCAATTTAAAATTTTGCAAATCTTTTTCATAAGATATTTATAAGTAGGATTTTTGTTCTTGAAACGAATAAAGAGTATTCATAAAGTTTTTAAGAGCCATTTTCATTATATAGAAGATGATTTTGTGATTGTATTGCCCATTGAGTGCTTTAAGAATTCTGATCGATGCGCTTGATCAACGTTATCGATAGGAATCTCCTAAACGCTTTGATGAGACAATTTGACACAATAAATTGACTTATAAAAGTTAAATTTTTCTAGAAAAATGATTACATAAAGATAATTGTAATTTTGGAAGTTTTAGCTTTTCGAAAAAGAATATTATTTAAAAGAACTCTTTTCCGATACTCTTATTCTTGGGATTCCCGAAGGGAACCAAGACTTTATCTTTTGTTCCAAAGCTAATCGTATTGGTTTGGATGTCGTTCCCTTGCAAAAGAGAACGTGCTATCACTTATGTTTCTAAACCATTAAAGCTTACCGAGACTAGATATGCCACTTATGATCTAGTGCTCGCGGCTATTGATTTCACTTTTAGTGTGACGACATGGTTTTTTAGGAAAAATTTGTTCTCCTCCTCGATCGTAATTTTTTTTAAATATTTATTTTCTCACAGGGAACTTAATTTGTGTCAACAATGTTGGCTCAAGTTTCTTGCCTCTTATGATTTTAATATCCAGTGAACCCCTAGTAAGGGTAATCGTGTTGCTTATGCGCTTAGTCGCAAACATTCGGCTGTTGTTTCTATGAGTCTTGCTGAATGGGATATTCTTGAGACTCTATCTTTTAGTGAAATTCGTGATCGAGCTTCATCTTCTGATTCTCCTATTCTATTATTTAGTTTGGGAGCTCGACTCATTTTATTGGATCGTATTGCCGATGCCGAACGGCGTGACCCTGATTTGTTGCATCTTATTCAGCTTTGTGAGTCTGGATCCTGTGATGAGGCGTTGCGTGATTTCAGCATTGATTCTCATGGGTGTCTTCGCAAGAAGAACCGTCTTTTTGTGCCTTCTGATTTTGCGCTTAGGCATGACATTCTTGATGATTGTCACCGCTCTAAGTATACCATCCTGGTAGTAGTAAGATGTATGCCGATATGCATCGTCTTTATCATTGGGAAGGCATGAAACGCGATGTGGCGAGTTATGTGAATAATTGCATAACTTGTCAGCGTTTTAAGGCCGAACAACAGCGTCCTTCTGGTCTTCTTCAGCCCCTAGAGATTCCATTGTGGAAATGGGATCAGATTTCTATGGATTTCATTGACGGCCTACCTCGTTCGAGATCGGCCATTCTAGCATTGGGTTATTGTTGATCGCCTCACTAAGTCTGCTCATTTTATTCCTATTAAGTCTAATAGGTCTGCTTCGCATTTGGCTAATTTGTATGTCAAGGAAATCGTGAGACTTCACGGTGTTCCTAGTTCTATTGTGAGTGACCGTGATTCTTTATTCACGAGTCATTTTTGGCAGAGTCTTCGGCAAGCTTTGGGAACAACGCTTAATTTTTGTTCAGCTTATCATCCGCAGTCTGACGGATAGACTGAACGTATGAATCGTACCTTGGAAGATCTTCTCCGTATTTGTATTTTTGATTTTGGTGGTTGTTGGGAGGATCACCTACCTCTTGTAGAGTTCTCCTACAACAATAGTTTTCAGTCTAGTATCGGTATGGCTCCTTTCGAAGCTTTATACGGATGGCCTTGTCGATCACCTTCATGTTGGTTAGAATATGGAGAGAAGCTTATTCCTGGTCCAGATTTTGTTCGTGATTCTTCCGAGAAGATTGATCTTATTCAGTTGAGAATGAAAGAGGCACAGAGTCGCCAGAAATCCTACGCTGACAACCGTAGGAAGCCTCTCGAGTTCTCGATTGGTGATCTTGTTTTTATTCGTGTTTCTCCTTTGAAGGGGGGTTATGCGTTTCAGTACGACTAGGAAATTGGCTCCTCGCTTTATAGTACCATTTTCTATTACTGAACGTATTGGCCCTGTGGCTTATAGAGTTTCACTTCCTGCTTATTTATCTGGCATTCATGACGTGTTTCACGTCTCTCAACTTCGGAAGTGTCTTCGGGAGTCGGATTCTGTTATTACTTCTCCTGATTTGCAAGAGCTTGAGATCTCACCGGACTTATCTATTGTACAACAACCTATTCGCGTACTTGACACGGAGGTGCGACACCTTCGGAACAAGGACGTGACGCTCGTTAAAGTTCAATGGTCCGCTAATCCCAATGACTATACTTGGGAAACCAGGGAATTTATTGAGCGATCTTATCCGGGTTTTCTATCTTTGCTTAGAAACGGTGAGTATATCTTTTCATCTCGAGCTTATTTTCTTTTATTTTGAATGTTGTATGTATGTAGTTGTTACAAATATCGTCTTTGGGAATTGAGGGGACGCAATTTTACAAGAAGGGGAGATCTGTAACAACCCGCATATTTAACGATTTTATATTTAAATGTTTTATTTAAATATAGCATCATTAGTCGGATATAGGTCCGAAATGTTACTTTTTGCAAATGGCCGAATTAGGACTCAAAAACACTTTCATTGAGTTCAAAATGGCGTTTGCGATCTTTTTGAGCATAAGCTTTGATATGTTTGGAGTAAGTCGAATTTTGTTATTTGCTAAGTGGGCTTTTGGGTTTGGGTTTCACCCAAACTGTTCTTTAAACCAACTTAGCCCTTTCTCTCCTTCCATTCACCCTCATTTCATTCCTTTAACTTAAGAAAACTGAAAATGGTGGAAGGGAAAGGGAAATAGAAATTGCAAGCCCTAGTTTCAACTTGCAACTTGAATCTTGCTCCAAAAATCAAAGTGAAGCTACTGGTAAGCTCCTCTTCATCTTCTCTACCTCTTTCTCTCTTCAATCTCAGAAAATTCCTAAACCTAAACTTAGGAAATATGCGTTTTATTCTTAGATTGAAGCTTGTAGAGTTAAAGTGAAGAGTGGCTAATCTCCTTCTTGTGTTTGAGCTCCTTCTTCTTCGTTTGTGAGTTAAAAGGTGAGTTTTGAACTCACATCTACTTCTCTTGGTTTCATTAATGTTAGGTATGGATTCCTAACACTTGTTCATACGCTTTTGCTTTCGATTTGGATTGTTTTGGTGTAATTGCCAAATTATGATTTTTGAATCCAAATCTATGTAAAACCTTATATGGTTGATGTTTATGTTGTTCGGAGTGTTTGGGGGTGTTGTTAAGGTTGGGTAGTCGTTTGACGTAAGCCCATAATCAACACGCATCCGATCGCTTTCGATTTGTTTGGCCATAGTTGGCCTAGGTTCAGGAAATGCCTGGCCATCTAGTTTCAGACGTCTGAAATGCCCATTTCAGACGTCTGAATATTGTTCTTGGGAAGAAATTTATTCCCAGATTCAGACGTCTGAATTTATATTCCAGACGTCTGGATTGGCTAAATTTCGACCAGAAAGGAAATAGGCAAAATATTGCCCATTTCAGACGTCAGGATGTTAGGATTCAGACGTCTGAATTCTGTTTTGGGAAACAAATTGATTTCCAGATTCAGACGTCTGAATCTCTTCTTTCAGACGTCTGAATATGCTGTTTTTGGCCAATTTGCCTTGTTCGTTTAATTTTCCAAATTTGATCTATGCATATTGATTCCAATTAGTTGCTTATGCATATTTGACCTTGATAATTCCTTTTTGAATTCATTCACGGGTTTTCATAAATGATTTCTTCAAATCGTATTAAAAGTTCGCTTCTCCGAGTTCTAAATTCTATTTAAACCACACGTACAATTTCGCACTTCGAGCGAAGTGGAAGGGTGATTAAATGGTTGGGCAAAACATGGACCATGAATCTGTGGATTTATCTTTCTGATTAATCCCCGACCTATTCAATTGATCGTTTTAACCTTCGGGTTTGGTTTATCGATGATATGAGGTAAACTTTGTACTGCTTTGAGTGTGAAAGTGGCTGACGGATAGTAAACCGTTTAGTGCGAACGAGTGGTTATGGGACATACGTTAACACTTTTCGGATTCCTTTTTGAGAGTTATGACACATTCCGCCAGTTAGTGGTGTCCAGTACTGGGTCTCTGACCTTCACCACTACAGTTTGTTGCCTTCGGGTATGTGCCTTCGGGTTTATGCCTTCGGGTTTGTTGCCTTATAGTATCGCTTTCTATGTTGGTCTTTATGAGCCGCATGGGTGATATTGGGTTGCCCTATTGTATCGCTTTCGGAGTTAGGTCTTTATGAGCCGCTCGAGTGATATTGGGTTTGGAGTCTTCAGGCTCATGGATCCTTGTTTATACAGTACTGAGATCGAGCAATTTTATGATGTTTCATTGATATGTATATTCCCTTGGTATCGCCCTTCGGTGTTGGTCTTTTTGAGCCGCATGATGAGTAGAGTTTACCTTGTGGAACTTGTATACCTTATGGGTATTTGTTATTTGCCTTTTGGCTTGTTTTGGGATATTCTTATCCTTTGTTTCTATGAGTTGCCGATGATATGAGGCTTGTTATCATATGTTTCATCTTTTTGTTAGATGATTGTGTTATCTCTTTTAGAGATATTTGTTATACATTGTAACCTTGCAGGTTTATTGTTGTTCAGTTTATCTAACTGATATGTTTAGCTAGACTGACCCGTGTATTTTATACTCGGGTCAGACCGAGATGTTTCAGGTTAGGTGCTTTTGGACTTAGCCTATTTTGCTTCCGCATGGACTACTCCGCTAGCTTCTTTTTGTCATAGCTTTTTGTGTAGTCCCATTTTGTAGTAACTCTGATATGTATTCTATTGACTCGTCTGTATATTGTGGTCTGCTATACCACTTGACATGTATCATTTTGTATACTCTGTTATGTATCCATGTATGTATGTATATGATGATCTACTGTTCTGTGATGTTTATTACATTTGAGTTGTTACATTCTGTTCTAATAGATCCTCCAGCCACCTATGGTTTTGTTTTAAGTATACATTGGATATGTCGATCTGTTTAGTATGATTTTTTTCAATGTATTCAATAGATAGTTAGAGCAAGGCTATAGATGGTCGCTCCTAACCAGCCTTATTCTCCATGTTAGTTGACGGCATTACCCTGTAGTGTCCTTGGCTAGCGTGGGTATAGAGGTGGGGCGTCACAAGAACCGACTATGGTGCCAAAGCCAAGGCTTAGGTGCTACTTGTCAATCTTCAGTAACTTGGACGTATATGAATTTGTCCACACCCTTTTCCTTCCCCTGGGCTTCTCTCAGTTCTGCCACATAGCAAGCACGACCAGTCACTTGATCACCATACACAACACCCACTCCATTATCTATAGGAAATTTCAGAATCAAACACCACGGGGCAAGAGCTGCCCTAAACCCAGCCTGGGCCAGTTGGCCTAGAAGAACATTATACGGTGAATCAACATCCAAAATAATGAATGGTATGATATGTATCCTCCTACGTTCACCTTCATCCAATTCAACCAGTAACTCAATAGAACTCGTTGCTTCAGTGGCCGCACCATTAAAGTTGTGTATACGGGCTTTAGATGGTTTCAATTCCATAGCCTCCATTCTCATCTGATTATAAGCCTTCTTAAAGATAATGTTCACAGAACTTCCGCAATCGATCAATATTCTTCTCACTAGTGTGGCCCAATTATGGAAGAGATAACCATCGAATCAATAGTATGAGCTTCCACTCGATCGGCATCTCTACTCCAGAACACTATATCGTCCGTCATCATACGTTGTTGCTTTGTCGGAGTCCCATCCTCCGTGTTTGAGCAAGATTCAAAGTTTACATGTTTTATAGAACTATCGTAATGCTCCATTTCCTACCAACTTCTGTCCGCAGGATGTGGTCCACCAACTATTATGTTTATTACCAATCTTCCGTTGGGAAGGCTCCTCGGACCGGCACGGAGCTTGTCCTCGGTTGGGATCAGATGTTCCTTATCCGCCATCCTACGGATCCTTGACAAACTGCTGCAACTTTTTTCGGGGAAATAACTTCTCAATGACGTCATGAAGGTGCCTACAATAATCAGTATTGTGCTCGTAAGATTTGTGAAATCAACAGTATTTCCCAGTTTACTTCTGTTCTTTGATCGATTCCTTCGGATGCGGCTTCCTATACTGGAAGGTGTTACAGGTGGACAGGTAGAAGTTCTCTAAAGAGGCATTCAAGGGCGTATAGTTGCTATACATAGGGATTCGTGGCTTCCACTTTCCGGACCCCCTCTTCCTATAACAATTTCCTTCTCCACCCTTTTTCTGCTGACCCGGCTTGTTTTGGACATTGATTTGAACCTTTCCAGAGCTATCTCCGAATTTCTTTATTGCAATGTTGCTTTGTACCGCTTCCTCATTTAGTCATGTAACAATGCTCCTTCTGGACAACCTGGCCTCCTCCTTTCTCTTTGCGTAGAAACGTTCCAACGTGGCCTGCGGTTTTCCAACTAGCCAATCACCAAATTCGAATTTAGGATCAACCCCCTTGTCACGGCCATAAGTATGGCCTGGTCATTTGGATTAATAACCTCTATAGCAGCAATGTGAAACCTTTGTAAATAATCTTTCAGTGATTCACCCGAAGCCTGGATTACGCTGGATAGAGACATCACATCGTTGGGGCGAGTAATGTGAATCCGAAACTGCTCCCCGAATCTTGTAGCCAGCTCATTAAATCTTGAGATTGACCGCGGGGGTAACCTTGTAAACCACATTGTAGCGATCCTAGATAGTGTTATAGGGAAGGCATCTGCATTTGGTCGTGTCACTTGCTCTAGTTGAGTCCATCAACCATTCATACCTCATAACATGTTGTCGGATGTCAGTCTTCCCTTCGTAAGCGGGAATTGTAGGCATGTTAAACCTCCGGGGGGTATTTAGCCTATAAAATGTTATCGGTACACGGAGTATGACTCCTAGAGACTCCCCAGTCGTTGTTAGTCAAGCCTTGGTTCTCCCTCATCAGCCTTTTGACCATTGTGGATAAGTCTGAAGTCTGGATAGGGGTGCTAAATTGGGTTCCATCTTGTGTAAATGTACGGGCCGGTGTCTTCGGGGGATCTCATGCCCTCTTGGCCTATTATTCCCTAGATGCGCGTCCTGAGGATTCACTTCGCCATCATTCCGAGGAGGTAATTGGTTGGCATTCAAATGTACTTCGATGTCTAAGTTCCCGGTTCCAAGGCAAGCATGACCCCGCAAGTGCAGTTGAGGAGCCATCCTCATGGTTGAGGGGTCAGCACTGACCGCTAGGGGGGGTTCGGCACCGACCTGAACTTGTTGCCCATGGTGGTCTATTCTGTGCTGCTCCATTGCACTAGCGCATGTCATCTCAATCCTACGACACCTTCTCCTGTGGTGCCCGTCTGATGAAGTTGAGCTGTCAGACTCCGAGTATGAAGCGGGACTTCCTTCGGCATTTTGACGCTGCTGTTGAGCAATTTGGTTCATCAAATTGGCATTTGCTTGGATTTGCTCGTTTAGCTATCTCCGGCTTTCCATCAACTCCCTCATCAGGTCATTGAATTCGACTTTGGTAATGGAATTAGCAAGGTTCTGGGTCGTAATAGGTTTCACGTTCTCATTAGCGGGCTGGTTGCTTCACCACCTTAGTTGGACACTAGCAGTTTCGTTAGCATCGACGTTGTGGGAGGTAGATCTGGTGTGCCTTACCATCTTGGAGTCCTTTTCTTAGATCTTAGGAGATCTGAATAGTATCTGCAAACTTTTGAAAACAAATTTGGATCTCCTTGGGGGATTTCTTCAATCCAGTAGTAACAAAAACGATCCTAATAGCCTGAGAATCGAGCCTTCTCAGTGAAAGCACCAAAATGTTTGCACCAAAATTGGTCACAAACACCCATGATAGATTTCTGTAGCAAAATAAATGAAGAAATTAAATGGAAAAGGAGGAATAACACTATATATTGTAAGACAGAATAGAAAAAGGTAAAAATAACAGGATTTAAAGTGGTTCGGTGTTGATTGCCTACGTCTACTCTAAATATTCTCTTTATTGCTTTATCAATCACTCAACTACAGATACACTTTCACAGGGAAAGCTTGAATACAAGATGGAGCAAAGAGAAAGTGAGTACAAAAAATGGCAGAGTCTTCCTTAGGTTCTCGAAAAAGATCTCCAAAAATGGACCCCTGCCCCTGTATTTATAAATTGGAGGTAGCCTAATGTCTCGGAGCTTAGACTTCCCTTTGGTCACTTGGGCCTATCACCAAGAGAACTCAACCCAACACTGCTATGTTAACAATGTCATGATAGTGCCGACCTGAAAATGTCGACTCCACAAGGCTGATCCCGTAATGTCGATCGCTCTCGGTATGCCGACCCGGGCTCCAAATATGTCGACCGCTCTAAACATGCTGAATGCTCCAAACATGCCGACCGCTCCAAACATGCGAACCCAGAGCATGCCGATCATAAGCACTTGGCCCTTTGTACTGACCCAAAGTCCCTTATGGCTTATGTCGATCCGAGTGCAAGCATATGGAATACCGACCAGGCTTTAGCTTATACCATTCTTTTGCCAACCTCTCCAAGCTTTGCCAATCCCATGGATACTACAATATGTTCCAAGCTTTTGCTGACCCCTTCAAGCTATGCCGATCCGGAGTGACGCTGACCTCAAGTTGTATGCCGATCCCAAAGACGTTATACCGATCCCTAATATGTATGCCGATCCCAAAGACTTTATGTCGATCCCTAATAAGTATGTCGATCCCTTAAATTTCTTACAGCCGACCCGAGTATTGACCCAGAGTGAATACTACATTGACCCAAAGCAGGAGCCATGCTGACCCAAAGTAAACCATAGGCAACTCACCCTTTTCCGAAATCTATATCCCAAATACTCTGCGTCATTCACTCTTCGACCATGCTTCCATTAATAATCAATTCTGATCCTTTAAATTACCTTTTTGTAACCAGGCCAAGGCACCGGGTAACGTAATCATAACTACTATTTGTTAGGATATTTGAAATATTTAATTATATATGCTAAATTTCAATTCAACCATGGATAGAAAATCAAAACATTTTATAAAATAACATATTGAATTTTAGATTTGAAGTTCAAATTAAAAAAATGGTATTAAGATATTGAAATATACTTTTAATAAAATTTATAAAAAAACACACACACGCACACAAAGAGATATATATGCTTGCGTGTGTATTTATGTGTGTATGATATCCAAATATAAATAAATTTTTAAAATAAAAAAAATCTACAATTCAGTATTATTTAATGGATAAAACATATCAATTTAATCATAGATATTTGAGTGAAACAACATATACAAACATGGAATTGTTCTATAAATTATCCAACAAATGATATATGTTAATTAAAATGTAAATAAGAACCTGAAAACATTGCTGTTGATTATACCTTGAATGGTAGATCGTCCTAGATCCAACCTGAGAAGTCCAGTCATTCTATAACACCTTGATTTGATATTTTTCCTCGGATCTCTAAGCAGATCAACATCCAATTTTAGCAGAGAATGATGAATAACTTAATTTTTATTTTATTTGATGTTTGCATTAGATTTGAACTAGATAAAATTTTGGAAAAGTCTCATTTGATTTTCGAGCATGGAAGGTTAGGAAAAGAGAAAATAATGAAAGAAAGAAAATAAATTCGGGAGAGAAAATAAATGAGAGGATTTGTTTTTAATGAGAGAATAAAATCGTTTCTTATTCTCTCTTCAAAATTTCCATTTTAATTCTCATTTATTTTTCAGTCAAATCTCATTCATATCCCTTTCTCTCCTTATTGCATGGTAGGCTATATTATTCCATCAAATGGATAATTATTTCTAAAAATTTGCTAAGTAATTAATTATATTTAAAACTCGTTGAAATATGCACTAATATCGTATATTGATTTGTGCACATATAACTTTTATATACGCATCCAAATAATCACTAACGACGCCAAATCAGCAAATAAATTAAATAATAATTAATACCTCTGAAATATTAATCGATTTAATCGATTTACAATATTTTATAAATTAATTAAATCATGTGTTTTTCCGAAGAATTTATAAATATGGTTGTGTGACTCAAAGGGGTGAATTCAGTCGGCAATTGATATTGAATGATTCAAATACTAACGTTCACACTTCTTCCTTGCCTAGTGGTGTGACAACTTGACCGAATTGATCGTTTATAGACCTTCTCAGTAAAAATCATAGTTTATGATTTCTTAAACAGACCAATTAGTAACGATTATTAACACCATTTATCTTCATCAACACTATGTCACATTAGGACTTATGAAATGTGGTAGGCTATATCATTCCATCAAACAGATAATTACTTCCAAAAATTTAGTAAGTAATTAACTATATTTAAAACTCATTAAAATATAACCAATATTGTATGTCGACTTGCACATACATAACTTTATATACACATCCAGATAATTACTAATAACATCAAATAAATTAAATAATAATTAATGTTTCTCAAATATTAATTAATTTGATTGATTTATAACATTTTATAAATTAACAAAATTGTGTGGTTTTTTGGAGAATTTACAAATACGGTTATGTGACTTAAAAGTGTGAATTTAGTCGGCAATTAATATTGAAGAATTCAACTATTATCATTCACACATCACCCTTACCTAGAGATATGACTGTTTGGTCGAATTGATTGCTTATAGACCTTTTAAGTAAAATCACATTTTATAATTTCTTAAATGGTACCAATTAGTAACAATTATATACATGATTTCTCTTCATCAACACAACATTACATTAGGATTTATAGAACTTGATTTTGGTTAAAATTCTAATATCGTCCACGTTCAACTTAATTAGTCCATAAACAAAATCATTTGTTCGGTAATAACATTTGTTATTAACCATACTACTCTAGCCATGGATTTTGACTTTGAGTTGGCTATAATTGATCGTGATACTAACCCTATATATAACAGAGGAGATAAACACTCTATTGAATGGTGTCTCACTTCCAACGCTTCAAGTCAGACCTAATTATAGTCATTTGATGGATGCCATACCAAGGTTTAACTATAATCAAAGCGGAGTGTCCATATTGAAGTTCAACACTATTATCAAGTCGAGAAAACTGTGCAATATCATCACTTCAAAATTTCTTATTTGACCTTAGTTATTATTAAAAAACGTTAAACTATCAAATGAGTCATTCCATAATTATCCAGTAACTATTAGTACTGGATAATTTGACGTCCCCAATAGCCATAAGTAGTGTAGTGTCCAAAATTTGAAGAGTGTTATGTACTCTGATCTCAATGGACGTAACGATATTATTTCTCGAAACATCTTGACTAGGAATATTTAAAATTATATGTTGTTTTATATTGTGATCAATTACTCATGATTGCAACTATAATCATATAACATTTCATTAAGGAATTTCATATTCATATATCTTAAATTAGTTACTTGATTAATCATATCACTGTATAACAAAGCATATAATAGAAATCAAATACCTTTATCATGAATAAGATCAGACAGAGAGTTTGTTGTATATATAACAAACTACATAACCCCAAGGCATACCTATAACTCTAACATCTAGTGCTATAAGTAGTGTGATGAGTGTCTTTCCGACCCTCGAATGTCGACGCTAATACATCCTTGGTATTCATGTGTTGAGCACCCTAGTGCCGAAAAGATAGAATGTTTAGGTAATAGTAAAAAAAAAGAAAACAAATAAGAAAGAAGAGAACAAAAACATCAAAATCTCATAGCGGAATGATATCATATATTATTAAATATAGTACACAATGTTACTCTAATATACATAGCATTTCAAAGTTACTAAACAGAGTACTATCATCAGCCTGGATGGTTACAACAGCCCGCCCTTACTATTTATGATGTATATACATAAAATAATGCATGGAAATAAGAATACTATGGTAGGTACACATACAACTCCTCTCTAAGAGTCCAATGAAGATCAATGAAAACCTGCCTTGCTCAGACTGCTTGAAAGAGCACCAATGGAAATAAGGAAAAAATAAAAACCATGAGTCAAACCAATGTCTGGTGTGAGAAACTCAAGAAATATATATATATATATATATATATATATATATATATATATATATATATATAACAACACCTTTTGAGACTAACCAAATCATCGGAATGGTTTTCCCCTCAAAAGAGCCAACTGTCTAATAATTCCATATTCGATATGATAGATTTTAAGGGTGTGAAATACAAATAAGAAAATAGCCATGATGCTTACATTTGTCACACCACAACATATTTAGGTGTACAAACAAAATTGCTATAGCATGTTCGCATAATGGATTTTCCACGAAGACCTCTCTAGTAAACTATCGATCGATCTCCTATGACAAGGGTAAGAAATTACCTTTCAAACATCGTATATCTCTAGATAAAATATACCATAAAGAAAACATAACTGGCCCAACATCCGAACACTTTCGTGAACAACATGAACTAAGTATTAATAACTCTTCGTGTGCGACATATCAAAAGGATAGTCTAGATATGGAGTTGATATACTCCCTTGGGTTAGCTAAACCCAGGATCGTGCATCCTACTCTGTATTTAGTCATATACTGATGATGAAGTTACGTTCACCATCTCAACACATGATCCATCATCACTCGAATAGACCAGTAATCTCCAAATGGATCCCAATATCTCGAATAGATTACGAACCTCTTCCAAAGCATAGAAAACGTATATGGTTTTGAAGTTACAATTTCAAGTTATCTCATGTAAGTACACTCCCCCGCTTATTGGACACTCTAAAATCAATCGATATATTTCTAGTTAAATCATCCTTGGTTCTTTCATAAATAAATAGATAATACATAAGGTTGTAGATCTTCTCTAATTCAAGTGGATTTTCTTATCATTTGTCCTAAAATATGAAAACGAGTTTATACCTATATATAGCATTATAAAGATGACCGTACCGTATAATTCTCATATTTCTTCTAGATATTTCCTAAGTTAACATTTGGTCAATTTCGATAACAATGAGAATGATCGCATAAGAAAACTAAGTATGTATACTTTCCATAAGCAAATAAACACACAAGCATTATCAATTTATACAAAGCATGATCGATTCACCTAAAGGACCTTCAATTCTTATCTAACTAATTTATCCTTTATTAATTAAAAACCCCTTTTATTAGTAAAAATCATTTTTACTTAATAAAATTTCTCACTTATAAAAGGTTTCTTATTAATATATATATTCCTAATTAGCTAAATTACTAATTGATTAAAACTCCAAATTAATTAAACTACTAATCAATTAGACTACCAATCAATTAGACCATTGATCAATTTAAAACTTCCTTCATTAATTAATACTCCTTTATTAATTAAAACTTCCTTTTTCTACTTACATATATATATATATATATATATAATACTTTAAAAAAAGATATATAAAAGTATTCTACAATTCTCTATTCATTTGTACTCTTTTTAATACATCAAAAAGTATTCATATACTTATCTCGATTGTGTAAGTATATTCACCAATCATTAATAAGATTTACTTTAAAATATGATAAGAGGTTAAAAACAAATGTTACTTAAACAGCGTAAACCCCTCTCTCTTTTATACTTTATATGCATTTTCTATCTTTATTCCAAAAGATCTCATACTTTTTATTATCTTTAAAATTCTGTTATTAAATATCTAAGTATATTGATAATCATTTAGCAATATTTTTCCACTTTAAAATATAATTCAAGGGTTTAAAAACAAATATTTCTAAAACATTGTTTACAACAAAGCTAAAACATTTAATTTATGATTATCTAAAGTAATTCTTATTGAAGTCCTAATTACATTCCTAAGTGTAATTAGTAAGGGTTAAAAACATATGTTATTAAACATTGTTTACTATAACCGAAACCTACTCTCTAATAATTACCTTAAAGTATTCGTTATTAATGTCCTAATTGAATTCTTAATTGTAGTCCTAATTAAAGTCCTAATTATAATCCAAATTATAATCTTAATTAAAGTTACTTATCTCTACATTAATTTAATAAGTTAATTTACATTCTTAACTTCACAAAACCACTCGCTCTAACTAAAGTGTTAAAATCTATTTCTTCTCTTATTACTTTATAAATGGCATAACTTACTTTTTAAAACTTATATATATATTTACTAAAAATATTTTTTAAATGATGTATATAGTTATTTGTATATTATTTATTTATACTCTAATACAATAAATAAAATTCTACAAACAATTTAAAAGATATTATATTACATAAGCTTTTAAAGACTTAAATAAATAATTAACCCTTTTTCTAAAAACTATGTATACTTTATATATCCTTAAAATATTTATAATATAATCAAAAAAAAATTATTTAAAATATTACCTGAAGACCATTAATTTATAACTTATTTAAAACTTAGAGAAGAGATGTTTTCCATTATATAATAACAACCCACATATTTTAAAAATTTATAATTAATTCTTAAAAATAAATAAAAATCCCAAATTACTTTTAAAATACTCTAATACATGTTAGAAAAGATTAACATAAATATTGAAGTAAAATGATTACGTTTAAAGTCCTTTATAAACGTTTTAAAGTCTCGAACAGGAAAGACAGCTTCTAGAAATGCTGTAAAAAGCGGTCTAGAGGTACTATAGCTTTTTTGAAAGTTCTAATGATTAGTGCTATAATAGGTTCCGACGATTCCATATTTATGCAATTGAAAGTTTCATCGATTTTAGATTAGTATATTACAACCAAGGAAAGAAACCTCTAAGGATCTCTATATAAAAATCCACAAGAAAATCAACAAAGTAAGGCATTTTCAAAGTGTGCTTATAGTGACTATCGCTATAAACCACTTCTATTTCAAGTCCACACCCTACTAATTCTTATGTACTTTATTTCAAGGCCATGCAACAAATCATACAAAGACATATAAGTCCACAATCATCATCTACATAAACTATTTGCTTTCCAAAGCAAATATCAAAACCAAACATCACAATATAAATTCAAGCAATGCATATATAGTTCAAATAATAATATAAATACTTCATATCTATTTTAATGGTGAGAAAACTCACCCAAAAGAAAGCCAAACAAGAACAAGTGGAAAAGAATCTAGATCAACTTTCTACTATGCAACCAAAATGATACAATCTCAAACCATGCTTGTGCACGCCATCTCCCTTGCTTCTAAAATTTCCCAAAAAATTGCCACCCTTTGAGCAATTCCAATTTGTTTTAGGATATCAAATTTTTACGATTTGTTTATTATATCATGGGAAGGTTTTGTTACAAATTTTATAGGATTTGGAATCGTAGAGAATTACTTATGATTTTTGGAAGTAAAAAAGACAATTTTTGGGTTGAAAAACTGGGCCATTGGAACCACTCACTTCCCACTAGATTTCACCTAAGCTACTCTTCGAACTAGCAAAAGTGGTCAACGTGAAAGTTGTTCCTTATTGAAGCACCTTTTCAGGGAGCATAGGATCATCAAATTTGATTTAGTAGAGACAAATTAATAGCCGAAAGAAGAGAGGGTACTTTATGGCTTTTCTATTAAGTTGATTTAAACATAGGAATTTACAAAGAAAAGATAAAGAAAGGAAGCCAATTTTGTTTAATATTTTAAAAAAGGCTTCATTAAATTTATAAATTGTTTAAATAGAGGATTGCAAGGGAACATTACCTCTTAAACTTCCAATAGCTAGCCAAAACATGTCCTTTTCATGTAAATTCTCACCTACATTTTGACGCCTCATTTCTTTAGTTCCTAAAATACCCTTTATCTACCCCTTTCCTTAATTAATTACATTCTAAAAACACTTAGGACAAGTAATTTTTCTTATGAATTAAGGTGAGTTTTAGGCTTATAAATATGTTTATACATTTCTTACATAAGTCCAAAAGAGTTCGAACAACTTATATCGAGTAAAAGGCGGATTACCGGTAAAGTGGTTTCGGTCACATAATCGATTTTTTCCTCAGACTATATATTTCTATAAACAAATTTTTAAAAACAAGTTTTTCTAGTATTATTTACTTATTAAAAAGAGTTTAGTATGGTTAGAAAATCAATTAAACACGTTTAATCCACATTTAAATATTCAGATATTTAAATATACAATATTCAGAATTTTGGGTC
Source organism: Allium cepa (assembly GCA_030765085.1). NCBI lineage: Eukaryota > Viridiplantae > Streptophyta > Magnoliopsida > Asparagales > Amaryllidaceae > Allium > Allium cepa. The sequence continues at coordinate 788,995,961 of CM060929.1, forward strand.
GTTACAAAGTAAACGATATTCTACTAATTGTTAAAGATGTATACATGTTAAAATAAGTTACAGTATGATTTTTTAATTCTAGATGAAGGAAATAATAGAAACATATTTTATACTTGGTACAAAAGGATATTGGGATTATCCAAAACTATATACAAAAACACTATATTAAAATGCTTAATATGGAAAAAATGTTGTCGATCCCATATGCATCAACAATTGGGAACATCACATATGCTATGTTACATGGTATACTGGATTTTGTTTATACACTTGGTATATTGAGCAAATATTAAATCTAAGGTAAAATCACTAAATGTCAATTAAGAGTATTCTCGAGTATTTACGAAATACTAAAGGATTGTTTATGGAAACAACGAACTTCTTATGAAGGAGTGTTATAACTCAAACTTCAGAAGCGATATCAAATATAGTAAAGTCTATCTTAAATTCATGTTTAGCTTTAACTAAGGAGCTATAAGTTGAAAATGTTCCAAATGAGAAGTTTTGCCAGACTCAACTATAGAGGCCAAGTACCTCACCTTAAGCAGTGTCTAAATGAAGGCAGTTTATGTTCGTAAATTAATAAGAGACTTAGGAGTGGTTTCCACTATCAGTGTCTAATAACATTATGTGATTATAATAATCTAGTATAAATTACATAGCGAACCGAAAGCTTGTTGAGAAACCATGATATGTTCTTCGAAATGAACACGCAATAAAAGATTTTATTGGTAATGAGGAAGCATAATCTAGAAGAAGATACAAAATAATATTATCAGAGATCCTTTCACTAATGTCGCTTCTTAGTCTAGTTTAGATAGACCGATTAAAGGTATTGACATGAGACACCTTAATTGGCCCCAAGTGAAAGTGGGAGACTGATATAGGTAAGGGCATTCCCTAAGGGCAATCATGAAATTTACCAAGTAACTTAACCCTTATAAATGAATCTTGTTCGAGGTGATGTATCCATCTAGTTTATTTTTCTTATATATATGTAGTTGTATATATAATGAATTAAATACCTTAAACCTATATAAGTAGAAAATCTTTAGAAGATGTATTTTATCAATTGCAGTTACGAACATGTTCGTAACCATGAATACTGATTCAGTAAATGTATAGGGAGATAAATATAAAAATAAATACTTAATCATTAAATGTTCCTAGTTGAGATCTATCGATAAAAGGATATTGATACATCTGTTAACACTAATATACGTAACACTTTCCACATAATGGATGGTAATTTACTCATGATCGTTGGGAGCACCAAGAGGTTACGTGCATGCGATTGTTTGGAATAATCTAAAAAATCAATAAGAGTCTTCTATATGTTAATATAACTAAGTCAAATAAAAGATCTCAGGATAACGATGTACAATAGTCTTTTGACTTGATAGTCTTATTGACCTTGAATATGTAGACAGCATTTTGATTATGGTCAATCACATTGCATGATAACCATATTACGATAATAGTTGGGTTCATGTCAAACTACTCGAAGTGAAACACTATTTAAGAGAGGATTCGTCTCCTTTATTATGGAAGGTTGGCATCATCGTAATTAGTCAGTCAACCTAAAGTTAAAATCTTTAGCTAGAGTAAATTAGTTAATCGATAAATGTTATCAGATTGAACCATGGACTTCAAAGTGGTCTGCACAGTTAGTAATGACATTAATAGAGTTTTTAACCTTAAACCAAACTCTAAATAGATGTGTGTGTGGTATAATGATAAAGAAAAGAATACGTACAAATTGTAATTGCTAGGTGAGTGTATATTAGATCACAAATACAATTCGCCTAGAATGATCTGTAAGTGTTGGACTTGACCCTATAACGTGCTTCCGCATAGTCCATATAGAGTTTGATGTTTAAATTGTTTAAATGTCGATTATGGATCAATTTCATACTTGAGAGTCAATACAGACGTGTTGTCAATTAATCCCAAATTCGACCAAGGATAAAATTAATTTATAAATGTTATAAATTAATAAAAAATATTGCTTTTATATTTATGGTTAATTTTAGTTATTTATTTCAAGTTTAAAATCAGATATAACAATGTATAAAAGTTATATATGATGGTCCAATTGATTTTGGAGCAATAATCTAATTGATTAATTAATTATTCAAAAAGGAGTCAATGTGATTTTGACCTTACTTGGTCAACACCTAAGGCCAACAATATCATGGGATTTTTTGGGCCTTTTACCAAGTTTTAAAAGCTAGAAGATTTGGTGTAGTCCTTCAGCTATAAATATAATAATAACCTCCACCATAATTCAATATACATTTTTCCTGGTATTGTGCCTCCATCCCTAGCCGCCTACCTCTGCCTTGGTTAAGTGGTTTCTTTGATATTGCAACTTGAAGAGAAGAAGGATATAGTGGTGCTCTAAGAGGACATTCTGAACAAAGAACGTTCTGACTCTCGACAAGGTCACTTCGCAAAAAGATAATATCTTCTAATCTAGTTTTAATTCATATGAATATGCTCATGTACATCACCCTAATCTATTTTGTATATTCGACCACAATTATTTAAATAATAATGATGATGATTTTCGTGTAAAATTATATTTTATTAAACTATATATCTTATAATATATATATATTAATATATATACCATAAATATATTAAATATTTTCAAAAAATATATTAAATATTTAGAATCGGCATATTTAAAAAAATCATTTTTAGATCCAAAAGTATAACTATAATTTTATATATTTTATATAATTAATTTAAACTATCACCTTTGATAATTATGCTCATCGTTCTAATTTAATCTTTTTAATTTTAATTCATTCTTTAATATTACAAGTTTAAAGTAAATTACGTATATATATATATGTGTGTGTGTGTGTGTGTGTGTGTGTAATATTTGTAAGAATATTTTTATTACAAAAACTTAAATTTTTAGTTATTATTAAAAATAGTTTTCATATTTAATACTTAAATTATTTTACCAAGTCAAATGAATTGTAAATTCAAATTTTGAATTTTCAACAAGCTTAATTAAATGCGGCCAAATCAAGTTAATTTAAAAAAATTCATTTACAATTGCGACAATTTAATAATAACAATAATATTATATTATATTTATATATATATTTTAAATAAGTCAAAATGTTTAAAATTTGAATTTTGATATATTTTAAAAAGAAGAAAATAAATACACCGATATATAAATACACACACGCACCCGCACACACATATATATCCTATAATAAATTATTTTATCAATAATATATATATATATATATATATATATAAGAGTGCGTGTATATGATTTACATGTATATACATGTCCTAAATTTAAATATTATTTATAAATGATTTTAATTACCGAAATATACATATATATACATACATCATCCACACACACATATATATTTGTTTCATGTTCACCTAAATTTGTTTATATTAAATATTAATATTATACACACACATCACACTTAGTCATCTTATTGGGCGAGTAGACAATTTTTCCCATGAACCTCTAGTACAGTTTATATGTATATATTTGATATGTTTGATAACAAGAGTGATACTTAATTTTAAACAGAGCGCTCATTTTCGTGCCTTAAGGGATCAAACCCAAAATCTCTAAAATATAACCTAGAAATCTTACCACTTGAGCCGGTGGTCCTTGACAAGTTATATGTATATATTGTTGTGATATGAACATCAAACATATTATTAATACGAATATCATAACAAATTATAAATTAAATAAATTAATAAATTAATTTAAATGAAATCATTAATAAATTTATTTTAAACAGTACTACTAAATAAATATTTTAATCAAATTAATTGAATTAAAATATTTCAAACCTCTTTTACTAATAAAATACAAAATTTGTGCAGTATAAACAAAACATTATTTACACAAACATAAAATAAAGATCATGTAAAATTTAATAAAAGATTAAAAAAATTGAAATTCATCCTTTTAACTCTTTGTTAGTGCACCTGATCCAACAACTATCCCTTAGTGCCTAAAACGGTCATGACTACTTCATCGTCCCTCATATGTAGAGCGCTACACATACTAGTTTCACTGATATATTAATATTCCTTGACACTTTTTTGGGAAAAAATGAGTGATTCTCTTTAAGAGGAGAACAATCATATAATTTAATTCTACACTTAAAAAAGGAGCTGCTAACAAGCCTGACAGGTAGCGAACCTCGTTCCCTCTAATTTCAAAAGAAAAAGGAAAAGCACTGCTTTATAGTAATTAGAGTCCATTATAAGATGATAAGAGGAAGTATAGTAACCTAAAGATACAATAAGCAAGATGGGATAATAAAAATAAACGCTAAAAATTCATAATAGAAGTAAGTCTAAAAAACCAAATCCTTTATGGCAAGTCTGGGATAGGAAAGCGACAACCATAAGCCCGCTTCAGTTGTCTGATCCACGAAAAGGTCTTTGCATAAGAAAACTTATTCAAGGTAACCCCTAAAGCTAAAAAAAACATGAGACCCACCCGTGTGTGTACATATATGTGTGAGATTTGTAAAGTGAAATGAAATTAAATTTCAGCTAATAGTACACCATCCGAAGAGTTATCAAGAGGTGTCAACTATTGTCTATGATTAAGGCCTGTTTCTTCTAATGTGGTAAACAAATTTTGCCTTCAAGATATCGATGTGATCTTTTAACATTTAATGATAGGTATTTTACTTAAAATGATTCAATGTTCATATGCATATTCGTAATTGCAATCGATTAAATATTTTTTATATGAATTTTCTACTTGTATATATTTAATGTATTAAAAACGTTACTTGATCTCAATACAACAATTTATACAATAAAAAATAAAATCAAAATCTTACATTATTTCAAACAAGATTCACTGTAAGAGTTAAATAATCGTCCGTAAGGCTCACCCTTATCCAATTAATCTCTCACTTGCATTTAGGGACAATATGGTGTCTTATAACCATCCTTTCGATTAGTTTTCCCAATCAAAATTAAAATGAACCTCGATGAGTGGATATGTAATGTTAGTATATTGTATCTAGTCTTCCGATCATGCTTCTATTTTATTGATAAACTGTTTTATCTGTGGTATTTAAGAGATCATATATCAATCACTTATCGAGCTATCGAGTCCATTTGTAGTTTATATTGCATCATTTTTACCAAAATACGTTATCAGGTTCTCAAAGTAGGAACGATCCCAGCTTTTTTGTAAGTTTAAACACATGTACTTGAAACTACTTCAATCTCTTACTTAGTCTTTGTAGTTGAATCTGCTTCAATCTTTTACTTGAAACTTTTCCAACTTAAGGCCCTTTTATTAAGGGTAGATATAAATTTAAGGTTGACATACTATTTTCGATGTCACTTACGTGTTTGAGTCTGAACATTTCTTCATAGGAAGTTCATTGTTTTTATAAATAATTTGGCAAATTATATTTCAACACAGATAATTACTTAGTAGCCTCCCCTAAAAGAAATAAAATTTTAAAGACTAAAATACCCGTAGAAAGCTATGTACGTTCTTTCTTCTTAATTTCACTATATTTTTAAGTCAGTTTATTACTGTTTAAACCACCGCTTCTTTAAAACCCTAGTTTCTAAATCAGCGAAGAAAAAATTTAGTTTTAACTACTAAGTTATTTTTTGGGTTTACAGACTTTTTAATTGTAGTTCTGAAGAAAATATAAATTGGGCTTCTAAATCGTTGAAGAAAAAATTTAATTTTTCGCTATTATGTTATTTTCTGGGTTTACAGACTTTACCAAGAAAAAATTTAATTTTTCATTACTAAGTTTCTAAATCAGTGAAGAAAAAATTCTAACCCTAGTTTTTAAATCAATGGAAAAAAAATTCAAATTTTACGTTTTGTGTGATGGAAAGTATAGGAGGCTATTAAGTTATTTTTGGATTTATAGACTTTTTTAAATTTTGGAGGCTACTAAATAAATACTCGTGTTGAAATAGAATTTGTCAAATAATTTTCTAATCGTAAACACTTAAAATAAGTTTAAGTATCATTTGGATTTGAGTGACATGCTCACCGCATAAGCAATTTTTTTTCCCTACACCGTTCAGCACAATGCCCCTAGCGTCTAAAATAATCCTCCATCTCCCATCATCTTTGTTCGTTTGGGCCTTTTGCCAATTGACAAAAGTACAACTTGTTCTACAAACGAATCAAATGCAAGTCTTTCTCCCTCGTTTTATTTATAGACAGAAAATACTAATTCAACGTTGAGATTTCCGCGTGCTTATTTTAACCACATTTGGTTCATCTGAAGCTTGTTTTCAGTTTCATTTCATTCATCATCTTCAGTCAAAGGTACTCCTTAATACATCCTTTTTTTCCCCTTCCAATTTCAGGCTGTTAATGCAATCGCTTTGGGGGCTTGAAGTATTGAAATCCATTTCGTAACTTCTGGCGTTTCAATCGATTCAATAGTTTAACTTGGGTTGACTTAATGTTTGCTCGAAATACTTGAAACCCATCTAGCGATATTTTTTTTTTTTTACTTCTTAATTGATTTTGAACTTCAGAACTGAATTCTGTTGTATGAATCCAAATAGATTGACTGAAACCCATTTTGTAATTTCACTTCCTGATCAATTTTGAATTTAAAATCGAATCTCTAATTTTTGTTGTGTCTGAATTTACTCTGATCGTCTTAACTTTTGGTTAGAAGTCAGAATCATACCTTTCTTGAAATAGTTGGTATCTCAATAAGTTGGGTTAGTTATTCTTCAACAGATTAAAAGCTCACTTTTGATCCAATTATATTATTTGAAAGCATGTGAAATTTGTGGGACCTTATTATGTTAGCATCAACTTACAATTGTTGATTGCTATAGTTTAACAATTATAAAGGGGTTACGATGCGGCTAGCCTATCCACAACGTAATAAAGTTTCGAATTAGTGCATGACTGTAGGATGTTATGCTACCTTTATAAGTTTCAATTATTTGTCACGTAGTCTTTTGTCAAAAGTAGTTGGTCTCGTTGGTAACTAAATAAATGCGTTAGAATCATGTAACGAAATGCTATGTAATATTGTACTGAAGTAACGAAACGTGTGCAATGTTTGACGAACTGTCTTTTTGCTCCCTATTTTCTTGCTTTATGCATTGATCGTTAAATTCGTTATTGTATTATCTTGTTCTTGAACTTCATCCTTGACATTTGGTGATTTTACTCTTGTTTTCACCTCATTCATCCATATTCTTTCATCCTTTTCATTTTCTAGTTCTCCTTCACTTCTCTTCAAATAAGATCTACTCTTCTTGTCATTTTTCATTCAACTAGTTTCTCAGAATTTCATGTCCCTAATCTTAAACCATGACAAACCAAATTTCAATGTAGCCATTCAACAACTTTGCAACATCACAACCCAATGCCAACAAACCACCACATCCATTCAAACCACCATAAAGTTGTTAAATTTTGACGACACTATATGGAGAATTGTAGAGGTCGGAAGTAGTTTCATAACGGAGAAAACGGTTTGCAAATCGGGGTTCGGAGATGGAAATTATAAGGAAAAAGGTGAATTGGGTTGAATTGACAGAGTCAGACGTCTGAGGAAAAATTCAGACGTCTGACCCTTCAACAAATCTACACCAGACCTGTTTCAGAGAAAGAGATCAGACGTCTGACCAAAATGATCAGATGTCTGAGTCTGTGCAGAATTGGTTTCAGAGCTTTTAGTTAAACGTCTGAGCCGAAGAGAAACTTTTTCAGTAATTCAAGTCAGACGTCTGGCCATTTTGGCCAAACGTCTGAAGCGACTTTCGTCTGTTTTTCACGTGTGGACTTGGCGTGAAGATTTGCGATATCTGCAGGGGAAATTTCGGAACATAGCCTAGGGTTTCTATTCTCCTATATAAGCTGACTTCAGGTTTCAGATCTAGGGTGTCATGCAAGCAACTGCAAGAGATTAGCCTCCACAAATTAGGGTTTATCAAAACCTAATATTCTTCAATTGTCTTCTCCACAAATCAATTTCTAATTAGAATTTTGATCATTGTAATCAATCTTTTGTACTTTTCTCATCAATATTAATAAAAGCTCCCTCTTAAAGTGGATATACACTAACACAACGTTAGTGGAACCACTATAAATCGCTGTGTGATTTATTTCTCGTTATTGCTTTGATTTCTATATTACTTGTTTGAGATTGTGATTGTTTTTGGATTCGTTGAGACAAGAATTGAGTTATTGATTGGTTGTTTCTACTCTTTTTATCACGATTTCGTCTTCCGCTGTGCTTTTGGGTTTTTGATTTGAGTGGTCTCGAGTTGGCCCAACCCAACATTTGGTATCATAGCTTTGGTATTGTTAGGTGGTTGTAGAAATGCCTGAATCATGTAGTAACTCTAGTAGTTTCTCAATAGGTAATCCAAGTGATGTAGATCCTTATGTACATGGCTCGTACGTAGCTTCAGGATCACAATTGGTAATAGACATGTGAAATGACGATAATAATTTTGAAAATGGCAATGGAAGATGAAACCAGTTCTAAGGAGGAATCGAATGTATCGGGTAGTGTCTGATATACATTTATTGCCAGCGGACATCTCAGATGTTGAGAGAGAGGAGATGGAAAAGTGGGCATTCAGTACACTTCAACTTGCTATGTGAGAGAATGTTATATCTGAAATTAGTGGTGAGACAACCGCTAAGGGTATTTGGGACAAGGTGGAGGAGTTGTATATGAAGAAGTCACTGATAAATCGTTTGATCTTATTGCGAACATTTTTCACCTATAAAATGAAAGAAAGTACTTCGCTAAAGGCGCACTTAAACATTTTTGATGATTTGCAAATGAAGATGAAGGCGGTAGATTTGAAAATTGAGGAAGAGCAAAATACGATGATATTGTTGTATTCGTTGCCAGATCGCTATACAGGTTTCTCGAATAGTTTAATCTATAGCCGGGATACATTGACTTTTGATGATGTCAAGACGGGTCTTCTTAGCGAGAAGTTGCGGAATCAAATGAAGGAATTAGGTGATGGAAGTAGTGGTGCAAGTAATGGTCATGGTTTGTTTGTGAAGAAGGAGAGGTATGTGAAGAAGGAGAACCTGAAGCGTTTTAAATCAAGGAACCCCGGTTGGAGAGGAAAGTCAAAGGAAAGATAAGTGCTATATTTTTAGGAAGGCCGGTCATTGAAAGAATGAGTGTCCAGACAAGGAGAAGGCAAAGAAGGAAGTAGCATCTTCATCAGTAGCGATGAAGAGTGCAGTTGGTGAGGCAGATGTAGCTGTTTTATCGGCGGTAGCATCAGATGTTTCGGGTAGCAATTGGGTGCTCGATTCGGCGACGTCTTATCATATGACGCCAAATAGAAATTATTTTTATTCTTAAATCGACAAAGAAGGAAATTCAATTGTTATGAAAAATGATGCTATTTGTAAGTCGAAAGGTATTGGTTCCGTGCAAATTCGGATGTTTGACGGAATAGTTCGTACTCTCACTAATGTGCGCTATGTTTCGGGACTTAGGAAGTCTCTTATCTCTTTGGGGCAGTTGGATTCTTTAGGTTTTAATATCACTATTGAGAATGATAGCTTGCGGGTTTCGAAGGGTGCGTTTGTGGTGATGAAGGGTGCTAGGACTCATGATATTTATTTGCTTAATGGAGTGATTGTAGAAGGTGAAACTTATATAGGAGTTGATAGTTCTCGTGGCTTGGATGCGACTAGGTTGCGACATTTGAGGTTAGGTCATGTCTTGGAGAGGAGTTTAGATGTTCTTCGGAAAAGGGAGATGATTGATGGAGAAAGTTTCAACAAGTTAGAGTTTTGCGAATAATGCATCATGGAGAAGCAAACTAAAGTTTCATTCGGTGAGAGAAAACATGATTCGAGAAGGGTTCTTGAGTATGTTCACACGGATGTTTGTGGACCGACACCCGTAGCTTCTTTAGGTGGAGCTCGCTATTATATTTCCTTTATAGATGAATTTTCTCGAAAAGTTTGGATGTATGTAATGAAGGCTAAGTCGGAAGCGTTTACAAAGTTCAAAGCATTGAAAACTCTTGTTGAGAATGAGAGTGACAAGTATTTGAAGGTTCTAAGATCTGACAATGGCGGAGAGTATGTTTTCGGAGAATTTTTGGAGTTTTGCAAGCATCATGATATTTGGAGGCATTTTACTACACCTGAAGATCCACAGTCGAATGTTGTTGCGGAGAGGATGAATCATACTCTACTTAAGAAAGCTCGATGCTTGAGATTGGCATCGGGATTGGTGAAGGAATTTTGGGTTGAAGCTTTGTCAACCGCCGTGCATATTATTAATTGAATTCCATGCTCAGCTATTGGTAACAAAATTCCGAAGGAAGTGTGGAAGGGAAAGAGCATTGATTTGAGTTATCTTTGTGATGATAGTACTGTTTATGTGCATGATCCGGGAAATGATGAGCTTGAACCTAGAGCTTTCAAGGGGATTTTGCTTGGCTATACGGACGGAGTGAAAGACTATCGGATTTGGAATCCGGAAACGAAGAAGGTAATGAGTTCTTGTCATGTTACTTTCATGAGTCGGCGATGTTCAAGGTGAATGTGAGCTCATAGGATGTTCCAGATTTGGTTCATAGTGAATCAAAGGAGAAGGAAATTATTTCCTTATTTTGTGAAAGGAGTAGAGAGAGTAGAGTAGTTGGAGATGCTGGTGAGGAAGTAGCGGTTGATGTTATATCACATAGTCCACAGGGTGCCTCCAGTAGTGTTGGTGATGTGCATGATTCTAAAGAAGATTCGATTCAAGGTGGAGCCGAAGGGAGTTTGGATGATGATATTGCTACTCGAGTTGGTCGTCGTACTATAAAACTACCCGAAAGATATGGTGATCGGAATTATCTTAGCTTTTGTGATAATTTGGACTATGCCCTTCATGTAGTCCAAAATGAGTCGATGGACCTTGATGATGTCATGAAGTCGAGTGATAACTCGAAATGGATTTGCGCCATGGAGGAAGAGATGCAATCATTGTTGAGGAATCAAACTTGAGATTTGGTTCCACTTCCTAAAGGAAACTGTGCTATTGGGTGCAAATGGATATACAAGGTGAATGACGATGTGAGATATAAAGCTAGACTAGTGGTTAAGGAGTTTGCACAAAGGAAGGGAAAGGAGTATGGTGAGATATTCGCACCGGTTGTGCGCCATACTTCTATCCGGATATTACTTGCTATTGTTGCTATTCACGACTTGGAGTTGGAGCAACTTGATGTGAAAACCGCCTTCTTGCATGGGGACTTGGATGAAGACATCTACGAGGAGCAACCAGAAGGTTTTGTTGTGGATGGTAAGTCAAGTTTGGTTTGCAAGTTGAAGAAATCACTATATGATTTAAAGCAATCACCTAGATAGTGGTACAAGAGGTTTGATCATTTTATGCTTGAAAATTGTTTTGGTAGAAGCATCAAAGATGTTTGTGTTTATTTTAAGAAGTTGAAAAATGATTGTTGGGTGTATTTACTCTGGTATGTGGACGACATGCTCATTGCTTCTAAGGATAAGAATGAAATCAATAATTTAAAACTGAGTTTGAAATTGGAGTTCGAAATAAAGGATCTTGGAGAAGCAAGAAAGATATTGGATATGGAAATTGTAAGGGACCGAAAGCATTTTGAGTTGAAACCAACTCAAAAGAAGTATATTGAGAAAGTGCTTTGTCTGTTTATCTTTGCATATGAAGCTTTCGAGTAAAGGATCACCCATCTTGGAGGAAGACAAGGCTTATATAGCCAAAGTGTCATATCCTAGTGCGGCTGGAAGTCTAATGTATGTTATGGTGTGTAAGGTCCGATATTGCAAATGTCGTCGGGAATAGTTAGTCGATATATGACTAATCCGAGAAAATCGCGTTGGGAAGCTATGAAGCTTGTATTGAGATACCTTAGAGGCACATCATCTTATGGTCTTATTTTTTGCGGCAGTAAGGCGATGGATTGCAAGTTTGCTGGTTATTGTGATTCGGACTACACCGGTGATAGGGATTGAAGAAAATCAACTTCCGGATATATCTTCACACTTGGGGGTACAGCCATAAGTTGGAGATCTAGATTGCAGACCGTAGTTGCTTTATCCACTACGGAGGCGAAGTTGATAGCCGCAGTGAAGGCGGCAAAGGAGGCACTCTATTTGAAGCGATTGTTGTTTGACTTGGGATTCGAGCATGATAGTATTGATGTTCGATGTGATAGCCAGAGTGCTATTCACTTGGCAGAGAATTTGACGTTTAGCTCACGGACTAAGCATATTGAGGTGAGAGATTCATTTCTAATAGCCATGGATGAAGATAAGCAAGTATATCTTCGGATAGTGCACACAAAGGATAACACGGCGGACATGTTCACTAAAGCATTGCCGGTTGAGAAGTTCGAGCATTACTTAGACTTGATTCACTTGGAGAAGTGCTAGGTACCACGGGATGGCATGGTCAAGGGAGGGGCTTGGTGGTAGATGAAAAAGAGCATCAGTGAGAGATTGAGGTTCTATCTTCTTGATAAGTGCTAATCTTTGGTGAGATAGCTTAGAATTTGGATGTTTTCAACATTTCATTAGCGGGCGGAGGCTTTGCTTGAGCTCGTTGGTGGAGTGCAATAAACGGTGGCTTTGTCGGAGCTCATTGGGAAAGCATTCCTGTTTGGCTGAAGGTAGAAGAAGTGATAGTTAGTGCTATCGGTTGTTGTTGATGGTATGATACCATTGGAGTTGGAGATGCACATAGTGTCGAGGTGGAGTGCTAAATTTTGACGACACTATATGAAGAATTGTAGAGGTCGGAAGTAATTTCGTAACGGAGAAAACGGTTCGCAAATCGGAGTTCGGATGTGGAAGTTATAAGGAAAACAGTGAAGTGGGTTGAATTGACAGGGTCAGACGTCTGAAGAAAAATTCAGACGTCTGACCCTTCAGCAAATGTGCACCAGACCTGTTCCAGAGAATGAGATCAGACGTTTGACCAAAATGGTCAGACGTCTGAGTCTATGCAGAATTGGTTGCATAGTTTTTAGTCAGACGTCTGATCAAATGGTCAGACGTATGAGCTGAAGAGACTTTTTCAGTAACTCAAGTCAGACGTCTGACCATTTTGGTCAGACGTCTGAGACGACTTCTGCCTGTTTTTCACGTGTGGACTTGACGTGAAGATTTGCGATATTTGCAGGGGCAATTTCAGAACATTGCCTAGGGTTTCTATTCTCGTATATGAGCTGGCTTCAGGTTCCAGATCTAGGGTGTGCGTGCAAGCAACCGTAAGAAATTGGCCTCCACAAATTAGGGTTTTGATAAACCTAATATTCTTCAATTGTCTTCTCCACAAATCAATTTCTAATTAGAATTTTGATCATTGTAATCGATCTATTGTACTTTTCTCATCAATATTAATAAAATCTCTCTTTTAAAATGGATGTACACTAACACAACGTTAGTGGAACCAATATAAATCGCTATGTGATTTATTTTTCGTTATTGCTTTGATTTCTATATTGCTTGTTTGAGATTGTGATTGTTTTTGAATTCGTTGAGACAAGAATTGAGTTATTGATTGGTTGTTTTTACATTTCTTATCATGATCTCGTCTTCCGCTGTGCTTTTGGGTTTTTGATTTGAGTGGTCTCGAGTTGGAATCCCGAGCCAACAAAAATCCCAAGAAGTCATGCCCCACAATCAATGTAGTGACATCGTCGAAATCATAAACATTCTCCAATAAATCACCAAACTCTAGTTTGACCTCACCACTAAACTCAACAACCTTGGTATTCCATTTCCACCACAATCATCTTTCATCGCCTCAAACATCAATACTCAACTAAACTGGCAACTACCACATCTATAGATCCAAACACCACTCCTATAAGGTCTCTAAAATGTGAACTTATTATTCCCTTTCGTAACTCCATCCTTATAACGTTACCTAGGTTACCATCTCCATTAACTCATTTAACACCACAGATACAGCTGATGTGTAACCCTACCCCAATATTTACTAGCGTATTTCCCTGGATGAAATTTGTTGGTTTGGATTTCTGGATTTTTGGCGAAGTGGCACAACAGTGGTAAAATCAAATCTGTAGTGATCGCTCCAAGGCATATCGATGACGCTCTCCTTAAGACATTATTTGTCTTCGCCACTCGTTTAACAAACGAACAAGTGCTGTGAGTCAATGCAAATCGTTTTCAAGATATAATGCAGCCGAGATGATCAATCTCTTCAATCGATTGTGATAGCACCATCGAAATCGATTTAAATAATATTCTGAATTTGCTGCAGTGACAAGAGTATCGAGTTTGCGATCTGCAGTATCACAAACCCAAAATAGTATTGAAAGAAAAAAGAGAGAAAAAGGGAAAGAGATTCGAAACATATAATTCTATCCAAAATATAATTTGTACCCAAACCCGGTTGGACGGACGACAGCGACCACGACATGCACGTGTGGTGGTTGTGCATGACCCCATTCTCACAAAAGAGTAAATATTGGGTGTCCAAAGGGTCCAACCTTATTTTGAAGAATCTATATTTAAACAAATATAGTTTATTCTTTTCTATGATGTGGGACTATCTCCAATCCCACATTCTTCCTCTTCTCATTTTAAAACAAAATAACTCATACTGATATTTTATAAATATTTCATTTAATCATCCACCAAATTTTAATAAAATTTCTGGTCATATGTTGCAGGAAAACTTATGCATAAATATAGAAGTTTTGTGGACTTGAATCTATACATAGTGATAATCTATCATAGCACGCCATGATGAAGTGGTTGACTAAGCATTGAACCAACAATCTTATGTGACATACCAGATGTGTTTGATACACTTGTTTTCTTTTCTTCAAATAGTTCATAAATCGACACGTGGATTGACCTAATAGCTATATTTTGGTTTCATGAAATGCCCTTAAAGACTTAAGCTATAGTCTCGCAGAAGGCAGCACCTTCTTCATGCGTTCATATATGTAGGTTTATTGCGAATGCTCTATAACTATACACTTCAAGAGTACTTCTGTTATAAACCTATCAGGTACTAAGTAGTACAACATTCACCATATCATTATAGATACCAAACACTCTTCTTGGAATGAATATAATATTAGTTGTTCAGGCTAATATTATAGTGCTTCAAATCACATCATATAATGCACTTTTGTTCATTGAACTCATGATAATGAATTTCATTATGTTGATTTGAGTTTTCATCATAGGTGATTTCTACGTTAGTTTTAAACTCATTCCATTTGATGTTTTCAGCACCAAATCTCTAACAAGTCCTTTTGTAAATGGATCGGTCTGGATGGATCTCACAAAATCTATGGTAATTGCCTCATTAGTGAGTATTTGCCTCATTGCATTGTGCGTTATGTCAATATGCCTAGATTTGACATTATATACCTCACTATATGCTCTTGATAGTGTTGCTTGACTATCACAATGCACAAACATTCGAAGCACTGGTTTTGGTCTTACAAGAATTTCTAATAGCAGATTTTTTAACTATTCTGCTTCTTTACTATAAGCATCAGTGCTATAAATTCATCAACCATGGTAGAATATGCAATACATGTTTGTTTCTTTGAGGCTCGGGATATCGCTCTACACCAAGAGTGAATATCCATCCACTGGTTGATTTAATATTATCCACACCAAGAGTGAATATTCATCCACTGGTTGATTTATTATTATCCTCTCTTTTAGTGTTCCAACTGGCATCCGTGTATCCTCTTATTACACTTATACCCACTGTACAATATACCATAATTCAAGGTTGCTTTCAAATATTTTAAAATTCTTCATATAGCTGGCCAGTGAATATTACTAGGGTTACTGATATATCTATTCATTTTTTCAATAGCGTAGGCAATATCAGATCTTGTGCATATCATGACATAGATTAGACTACAATAACTTTAGTGTATTTTTGTTGATCTTTTGATCCACCAGTATTAATTAGTTGCATATTTAGGTCAAATGTGATGTTTACAAGTTTGCAATCAAATTGATTAAATCTTTTTAGAATCTTGTTTTGCAATGAGACTGAGTAACGACCAACCCTTCTGCTGTTTTTATGATTCTTATTTCTGGAATCACTTCAGCTTTCCTCATATCTTTCATGTTAAAACATGAAGATAGAAACCTTTTCGTTTTTTCAATAGTTGAAGTATCAGTCCCATATATCAACATATTATCAACATAAAGACATATAATTACACCTTTACCAGCATGAAATTTGTTATAGACACATTTGTTCGATTCGTAAGTCCTAAAAACATTTGGTACTATGGTTTTATCAAATTTCTTATACCATTGTTTTGGTGCTTGTTTAAAACCGTAAAGTGATTTAATAAATTTACATACTTTACGTTCTTGTCCAGACATCACAAAATCTTCCGGTTGAGACATATATATTATCATCAAGTTCTCCATTTAAGAATGCAGTCTTGACATCCATTTGATTGTTTTCAAATTTATAAATAGATGCTAATGTAATTAACGTCCTTATTGTTGAAATTCTACCTACATGTGCATAGGTATCAAAGTAATCTTTTCATTTCTTTTGGTTAAATCCCTTAACAACTAATCTAGTCTTAAATTTTTCTATCATACCATCCGCTCTTAATTTTTTCTTAAATATCCGCCTACTTCCTATTGGTTTAGAATCAGGAGATAAGTCTACTAGTTTTCATGTTTGATTTTCCATAATAGAATCCATTCATCATTCATGGCTTCTTGCCAAAAAGATGAATCTTGAGACTTTATAGCCTCGGTATATGTTAGAGGATCATAATCCATGGTTGTAGAAAGCATGACTTAATGTATAATATTATCTCTTGATCCTTCAACCAAATAAATGATAAAATCTGGTTCGAATGACTTTTCAGTCCTCATTTTTTTACTTCTCCTAAGAGTTTCATCAGTTCCATCATTATTTTCTTGACTATTCTCAAATTCACGAACAATTTAAGTGACCTCCACCGTTTGACGAATGAATAGATTAATCTCCACCGTTTTACTAATAGATGGATTAGATGAAATAGACGTGAATCTGTTTTCATAGAATACTGCATCTCTAGATTCTATTATTGTGTTTGCCTCAATCGAATTATTAGGTTCTATTACTAGAAACCTATAACCCATACTGTATTAAGCATATCTTTAGAAAACATATTCAATGCCCTTATGTTCTAATTCCTGATTTTTGGTTCAGATAATCGAACAATGGCTCTACAGTCCAAAACTCAATAATCAAGATTTGGTTTGCGTTTCTTCCAATGTTCAGAAGGTGTAACTTTGGTCTTCTTATGTGTTATTTTGTCTAAGATGTAACAGACGGTAAGTAAAGCCTCACCTCAGAAACTAGTATTGAGACCAGAATTACATAACATAGCATTAACCATTTTAGCAAGAGTCCTATTTTTACGTTCTGTTATTTCGTTTTGTTGTGGAGTATAAGCTACAGATGTCTCATGTATAATTATTCACAAAATGCAGGAACACCTCTCTTATCAGATTTAAGAGTCTTAATTTTAACATCACAATGGTTTTCTACTTTAGTTTTATAGGTAATAAATGAATTTAACACTTCATCCTTAGTACGCGTTAGATAAACATAATAGTACTTTGAATGGTCATATATAAATATGACGAAATACTTCTTTCCTCATTTAGTAGGAGTACTATGCATATCACAAACATCACTATCAATCAATTATAACAGATTAGTGGTACTAACAGATTTCAATGGAAACAGTTTTTTAGTTATCTTAGTTAAAGAGCATATCCTACACTTATCGTCAGATTTATTATCATATTTAGGGATCATGTTTAATAAAATTGTATTATCCATATTTTTAATGTTATCATGTCCTAATCTACTATACCATAAAGGAAAAGAGTTAACAATATAAGCAGAAGCAACTATTTTATTAATATTCAATTTGAACATTCTATTACACATGTACTCTTTTTCAAAAAACATTCTGTATTTTGTCAATACATATTGTTTGACTTAAAGACGTGATTGAAGCGAAACTTATTTAATAGACTACCAGAAACAAGGTTTTTTCTAACTTTGGGCACATAATATACATCATTCAATGTCAGAATTTTCTTGGACGTCAACTCGAAGTCTACTATCCCCTTTCTCTTGATCGTTGCTTTCGTTGAGTTTTCCATATAGAGATAATTTTCATCCTCAGACGGTTCAAGTTTCTTGAATAGACTCTTGTCGTTACAGATATGCTTAGTAGCACCATAGTCGACCCATCAAAATTTCTCTCTTTCAATCATGTTGATTTCAGAAATTACGACCGTAAAATTTTCTGTTGTCGATTGAGATTTCCTTTTAAAGAAACGACAATCTCTTATAAAGTGATCGGGTTTTCCACAATTGCAGTATCCATTCACTTTCTTGGCCTTCTTGTTATCAAAGTTTTTCTTATTTTGAAATATTTTCTTTTAATTAAAAGATCGCTCAAAGATTTTATTTTTCTCTTTTTCCTCCACCATGTGAATCTTAGATGGAAACACTGTTGGTTTAGTGATTTCTTTCTGCCTAAGCTGTTCTTTCACTTGCAAATACTGTGCAGGATTATCCAAATTCATAACCTTCTTTTTGTGTTTAAGAATTTCATTTGGTCATTCCAAAAGGGGATAAGTTTGTCTATTGTAGATGAGACTTTTATCTCCTTATCCATATTCGTGTTATGTTGGTTTAATTAGTTTAGCATAGGTATAATATCATTGAATTGCTCTTCTACTGGTCTAGCATCAGCCATTTTATAATATAAAAAAATTGTAGCTAAAAATTTCTTACTTGTTACATCCTGCATTAGGTATTTGACCTCCAACGCATTTCAGACTTCATTGGCAATTGATTTTATTGTAATACATATCGAACAAAATATCCATCATTGCATTGCATGTGTTTCCCTTGCATATGTAATCATTTTGCTACCATTTTAATCTTGATCGTACTTGCGCAATAGTCTCATTTTTTGTTTTCTCTGGCTTTGGCATTGTAAGAACATAAACCACTTTTAGTTTGACCAACAAAAAATGCATCTTCTTCTGCCAATGCATCAAAAATTAACACCATCGAACCTTTTCAATTTGGTGAAATCAGAAGCGAATTCTCTCAAACTATGTGGTGTCATTGTCGTATAACGTCTTAAGATTGTTGGTTTGGATTTTTGGATTTTTGACGAAGTGATACAGCAGCGGTAAAATCAAATCTGTAAAGATCACTCAAACGCACGTCGATAACGCTCTCTTTAAGGTGTTATTTGCCCTCACTGTTCGTTTTAACAAATGAACGAATGCTATGAGTCAAGCCAACTCGTCTTTCAAAATATAATGAAGCCGTGATGATCGATCTCTTCAATCGATGGCAATAGCACTTCAAAATCGATTCAAACTATCTTCTGAATTGACTGCAGTGATTAGAGGAATGAGAAAATCTTATCTGAAACATTTTTCAGGCGTTTCTATTTATAGTTGTGAAGATGTATATTTTCGCATTTGAAACATTACATCTCCAACCAAATGACGTTTTCTTTCGTTTGAATTCAAACAGTAACGTCTTCTGCCATTTTCGTCCATTCAATTTCGAATTGTCCAAAATATAATTTGGATCCGAACCCAACCCGGCCGGACGGACGGCGGCGCACGCGCGTGTGGTAGTTATGCATGACATCTCTTCTTACAATGGAGCAAACATTGAACGTTCAAAGGGTCCAACCTTCTCTTAAGGAATCTATATCTAAACAAATATAGTTCCTTCTTTTCTATGATATGAGACTATCTCCAATCCCACATTCTTCCTCTTCTCTTTCTTCTTTTCTCATTTTAATACAAAATAATTCACACTAATATTTTATAAAAAAATTCTCCGACAAAATTGATGCCAAGTCTTGTGAGAATTTTTTGATTCTTATTAGCTTCTATGAACATGGGGATGTTTAGCTTAATTACGACATTGCTAAGTGTCATACTTTAGCATGCTAAAGAAGTTCATTTTGTTGGCTGTGCCAAACTTCTGTCCAATTAACTAGTGAGAAGAAAATGATTACACACTCCTTTTGGCGTATTTAGTGGACCGTGTAATAATGTTAAGTGAATTCTTATTTTCGATTCCAGTGAACAATGTACTATGCACAACATTATGAAGTTTCAAATTAATACATAAACATAGGATGTTATGCTACTTCTAGAAGTTCTAAATGTTTGTCCCGTAGTTTTTAATTAAAAATAGTTTGTCTTGTTAGCAACTACATGAAGATATTAGAATCACGTAATCCAATATAATATGATATTGAAGAAATGATAGGTAAGCAATGTTTAATGAATTGTCTTCTTTTTCTGTACTTTTTTGCTTTGTATCTTGATTCTTATGCTCGTTATCCTCATCTTCTTCTTAAACTTCTTTATCCCTAACAGGTTATCCCTTACGATCTGTACTTCATTTTTCTCATGCTCACTTTTGATCCATATTTAAACGAGCTTTGTATGAGTTGCGGGTTTCTCTTTTGATTATACCTCTTTCACAGTACCCTCAACTATTATTGTCTTAGTAGTCATGATGCAATAACGGTTAAACTTTCGTTATTCTGGTAAAATTTTGATGCAAAATGTATGATTATTTTATCCCACTTGCAACTTTTGATTAGGAGAGCCATAGGAAAATTGTTATATTGGCGTATTCTGTGCATGGGGAAACAGGGCAAATAGGAAATACATCTATGTCAACTTATTGCATTCTGAATCTGATGTCTAGAGATGCTCGATAAGATATCCCATTATTATGCTTGAGATATACATAAGATACCTCGTATATATGCAATTGTTTTTTCCCCTTCTAATTTAGATTTTAAACCAATGCATTTGCCTGATACTCAATGATAAGCTTCTTTGTTATTATTTGATTCTTAATATATTACTTTTCAAATTTTCAGACGTCTTGTGCTTCAACCGTTAGGCTATTTCGAAAGAATGTGAAATTTGTGGGACCTTATTTATTGGGCATCATCAATTGACAATTTTTTGATTGCTATCTTCAACAATCAGAAATTCATTATTCCTTTATGCATTTGTTTTTTCTATAGCTCATTTTTGATCTAAAATTTGATGGGCTTTGTATGAGTTCTGGGTTCTACATTTGATTATTCATATTGTCTATTTGTTATATCTTTAACCATGATTATCTTAGCATCCATCTCTATGCTATTTAAAATTCTTCTAACTTGAATAAATTTTGGTACAGTATAATATGCTTTTTTTAATAACCACCCTCTACTTTTGATATGAGTTCCATGGAAAGAAAACATATTACTGCATCACGTGTGGAGAAAAATGGCAATAGGCAAGGCAACTTACGCTAAATTTCTGCATTACTTCAAACCTGTCAAGATGCCCCCTGTATGACATTTTATCATATATGCATAAGATATGCATGACTATATGAGACGCATCATATACATTGAAGTGTTTTTCAAAGATTCTAAACTAGCACATTCATCTGAGGCTGCAATTGCTTTAATTTTTTTCTTTTATTTTTTAAAGAAAATATAAATAAAAATCTTATTTGAATTGAATGTCAGTGTGTCTAAATATGTTGCATGCTTGATTTGTATGTCCTTCCGTATATTTATTATCAATGACATAACAAAATCTTATTGTCTATTAATATGTACTCAAAATTTATCCTTTGTTATCGCTTTGTTACAGGCTTCTAAATATTCATTGTAGATAGTGACTCGTTGCTTTTAAATGTCTGCACCAAGAACATCTCATTCCAAGGCTTACAAACAACGGCCTGCAAACCCTTTTGATTCGGACTCTGACACCGAGCTCAATCACAAGCCTAAAAGCACTTCCTCTGCCAACAATTTGAAAAATAAAGTTCCCCAATCAAATTATAATGAAGGAAGAAGTTCTTCTTCGACCTCTTCATATGCTTCCAGAAGCAGTTACAAAAATGACTTTCATGACTCGGGAGGATATGAAAATCAGTCTGTTCAGGAATTGGAAGGTTATGCAGTGCACAAGGCCGAGGAGACTACTCAAAAGGTAAATGATTGCTTGAGGATAGCTGAACAGATGCGAGAAGATGCTTCCAGAACACTTGTCAATTTGCATCACCAGGGGGAGCAGATCACACGTACACATTTAACAGCAGTTAATGTTGATCATGACTTGAGTAGGGTATGCAACTATTCTCTTTATTATTCTTTATGCATGTACATTTAATGCATGTATTTTAATGCAAACTGCTCATGCTTTGGGCATAATTATATGTTTACATCGGTTAACCAGAAGCATGAAATGGATTCATATAGAAAAACTAGATGTTGCTTTAATCAGTTGAAGTTTAGAATACGCAATCACTTGTTACTTTAAGGATAAAAGTAACTATGGTACCGAGTTCGATACTGGCCACACTTAGCTCTTCATGTATGGAGTGCTTATAGGATATGAGTATTTGCTTGGACTTACGGCGCAATGGATGTAATCTAGCGTTCGGGTATTTCGTACCTGTTTTATAGTTCTGTATCACCTTGTATTTGAAATTTTGAAGTACATAGGAAAATATACAATTTACTTTTCCTACTTCATTTGTGTTCTTACGTTTGAAACGGTCAAGGTAGAAACTTGATACTGGGCTGTAGTTCTTCAACCTCAAACATCAAACTAGTTTTAATGC
This sequence comes from Allium cepa, assembly GCA_030765085.1. Taxonomy (NCBI): domain Eukaryota; kingdom Viridiplantae; phylum Streptophyta; class Magnoliopsida; order Asparagales; family Amaryllidaceae; genus Allium; species Allium cepa. The sequence goes on from CM060929.1 coordinate 789,018,676, forward strand.
AAATAACTTTTGTGGGATATTGCATCAGCTATGACAACATAAATAAATACACCGATATTAAAAGTGCATAATTGTTGCAAGTTGAGTTCACCTTGACATCCCTATTAATATGCTCATGTGATATCCCATGTGCTTGGTACATATATGAATTCCGACTTTGTTGAAACATACAAGCTCACCATACCTCTGACCGTTTGTGACACTTATTGTTCAGGGGGAGAAGCTTCTTGGAAGCCTTGGAGGACTGTTCTCAAAGACATGGAAACCTAAGAAAGGTCGTGAGATTAAAGGCCCTTTGCTAACTAGAGGTAGACCATAAATCACGACGACTATATAACATAAATCTGCTCTTTTCCTAATATTGGTTAATTTTGCATAGATGATTCTTATATAAGGAGAAGTAACCACGCAGAGCAAAGACAAAGATTAGGTTTATCAACCAGTCCTACCAAGACAAGGTCAAAACCTCGACAACCTTCAGAACCAACATCAGCACTAGACAAAGTTCAGGCATGTTTACATGATTTCAGTTCATTTTGTTGCTGCATGTTTGTATGTTAAGAGAAATTTGTTTTGAATGCAGGTAGAAAAGGAAAAGCAGGACGATGCTCTCTCAGATCTGAGCAATATGTTAGGTGAACTGAAGGGCATGGCTATTGACATGGGCTCCGAGATTGAAAGGTCGGTTCTTGTTTTGCATTTTCATTGTTTATTTTTACCATTTATGTTAGATTTGCTTGTTATTATATTTTTATACCTTTTCTTTTTACAATTATGGCAGGCAGAGCAAGGCTATGGATCATTTTGATGATGATGTGCAAGAACTAAATGCCAGAGTGAGAGGAGCGAATGTTCGCACTCGTCGCTTGCTTGGAAAATAGTGCAAGAGAGGATCAACAAACATTGGCGCACACAGATTGTTTTCTAGAATCATCAATCATCTCATACAAAATAAATTAAGACATTTGAAGATATTCAACATATAATTTTACTTTGTATTAAATCTGTCGTGATGCATATGTATGTTACATTCAGATGTAAGAATGAAAACTATTTCTAAGTAAATATAAGGTTTTGCATTTTGTAATGAAAGTACCTTCTTTTAAATAAATAAAAATTTGAAAATTTAAAAGAAAATGATGACCATAGTTTAAGTTTTGGGGCCGCAAGTGGAAGATCTATGGCTACATAACAAAATGTCTTGCTAGTATGGTCAGCGCTGCTTGGTTGAATTTGAATATACTAAGAGCATCTCCAGCGGGAGTAATTTACTTGGAAACGTCAGTTATTCCCATTTTTTCTCTCTTCCCCACACAACAGCAGCGCGAATTCAAGTCTGGAGAAAGGAAACAAGCGGGGATTTGCCCATTTATTTTCGAGCGTAAGTTTATTAACGGGGTTTTGAAACTTATTAACGGGGTTTTGTTTCAAAACCCCGTTTTTCATAATTTACAGTTTTTTTTCTTAAGTTAAACACTTTTTTGCTGCTAAACAGGTTTCTGAAACCTTTTTTTAGCATTGAATGGGTTTAAAAAACCCATTTTGTGTTTTTTTCCCCATTTTTTAAATAAACAGGAAACTGAAAAAAGGGGGAAAACAACAAGAAGAAGAAGTGAACGGCTGCTGGAGCATGCCGATCCTTCATGCTTTTTATTCATTTCCTCATGTCAATTATCCGGCTTCCTGCTGGAGATGCTCTAACAAGCAAGGGTCTGCTTCTTTTATTTTACTTCCAAATCAATTCAATTACTGTCTAACGTTCTTTCATTAACCTAATTCAATTGTTACACCTAGTTATATTTTCTAAATTCAATGAGGGAAAAAGTGCATGACGTAGTAACATGAAAAACATTGACTGTGATGAATAAACTATGTAAATTTTATCAGGTAATCCAAAATTGTCAATATGCTGGAAAGATTCAATGGACAAATACCAATCTGAATCTCTGATCGATTATCAATTTCCTAAAATTGCTTTTTTATCTTTTTATATCTTTATTAATAGTTGTAATATCTTTGGTGTCGTACTTTTTTGGTGTCAACGTGAACTACTAAAAATGCTCATAATACCAAATCTTCATATCACTTACCAAATCTTCATATCACTTGAAAATATGATCTAATAATTAAATTTCTACTACAAATTCAAAACATTTGTCTACCAATATTATCAAATGTTAATATTACTCAAAAACAACATCATACAAATAAAGTTTTTTTTTTTTTTTTTTTAACAAATTCAAAATGTATCTCCACAAATAATATCAAATCTTAATATCACTTAAAAATAGGATGTAACAAATAAATTATTAATTAATAATATAAATAAAAATTCAAACTTAAAAAAAATTAGACATTACAACTTAGAAATTAAATTTAAACTAACGACAAATGATTTTAACTTAAAAATATGGTTAAATATTTCTACAAATTATTTTCTCTTAAATGTGCTAAACATATATCATTTGCAGAAATAAAATTGGATCTAACTTCTTTTACAAATTCAAAAATCAGAAAATTTTTCTCAAGGACAATTTTTAGGGCTTTTTTGGATGTAGGACAACCCGCTTGTAATTTTATCCAAACGACAAAATTATCGTATTCCTTCCGGCCCACTTTCGCGTGCTTCTTCTTCTTCTTTCTTTCAATCAAATTTTCTATCGCGATCCAATATCTCTTTTGCAATCAAAATATCGATTAACCTCGTTCGGACATTTCAATTTCGTTTTTCTAAAAATTGTATTTCATCGATCAAATTTTTCTCACACATGTTTGTCAATGTTGTTCTTTTCATATTTCTATTGTGATCTCGTTTTTCTTCGAATTGTATTAACTAGATATGCTCATATGGTTCAATTTTTTGTTTTTTTCCTATTACAGTTAAAAAAAATTTGATTGCGATTGTTTGCACCAAAAATGATCACAAACCTCAAATATCGTGAAAACACCAAAGCACGAACAGAAATCGGCAGTATATAATCACAGATCACAGATCTAAGTAATGTAGAGGATAAAAAATGAAGAATAATAAACTTAAAATGGAAGAAATAAACAGAGACACAAGATTTATAGTGGTTCGGCTATCTCCGACCTACGTCCACTTCAAAAGTTAATCTTTTATTGACTTTCCTCGCTGGTTGCAACTGATTACAGCAGATTATAGTGATGAAATTCGAGTACAACAGCAGCCTTGTAGTTCAGAAATGTTTTCGGCAGAGTCTGGACGTCGGATAGCTAAAGATCCTTTTTCTGTAGGCTCTGAAGTGCTATTTATAGACGCTCCTTGCAAATATCTCGCTCAAACTTCGAGAGACTTCTTCTGGCACGTGAGTGGGCCCACACGATCGATCCCGGTTGGTTTCGGCTCGATCAATGATCGATACGAACCAATTTCGTATCGTTCAAGAACTGATCCAATCGAGTTGAAATTTGACATGAACATCCCTTAGGTCTTACGTAAGCTCCTGTGAAAATTTCATAGCATTTGGACTTATGGATCTCAAGATATGATCGATACGAAATATAACTTCCTCAATGCCGTCTGGTCCGTATCGGTCAATTTGTATCGATGCTTATTCGTGTCGATATCGAGCACGTGCGCATCGGTGATGTGGCACTATTTCCAAGGCTTGATCCCATTTTCATGCCGAGTTGAATGCTTCCTCCCTAAAATCATGCTTGCTTCTCGTTCGTGTCCAAAACGTGCTTCGAATCCATTAGTTTGTATCGGTCTCATTCGTATCCACGAACTGCTTCCTTGTTCATATCGATCAGGCTATTGCCATGGATCGATATGAACAAGATCGATACGAGTTCTGCCTTCGGTCTTCTTCAAATCAATGCTTGAGTAGGTTCTTCATATCGATCAATAATCGATCGATACGAAATGCTTATCCAAGTTTCTATGATCACCGCTCCATCCTTCGTATCGATTCCAGCTCCGATCGATATGAAATGCTTTGACATACTTTGCCATCCAATTGATACGTATATATCGATACGAAATCCGTAGCCTGAGTCCGTCCTGATCGATACGAATGCGTTGACCCAAAATAAGTAGCCGAACCCACTCCTATCGATACGAATTGTATCGATATGAAATGTGTCGATACGAAATCACCGGTACAAAATCAGTCACTTCCAATGTTGATTCACTAATATCTCGCGTATACGAACTCCGATTGACCTGAAATTCGAAACATTGCCTCTCTTAGCCGTGATCATCATTCACAATCGATCCCTTCTTGATTGGAGCTCGGCCAAATTATAACGACGTCGATCATAACCTTGTTTCCAATCGATCTCAATCCCGATATCCATCCATTTCCAACCAATATGTTGATATTCCAGCCTTGACCAAAGGGTGGGATAACATTTGCCCTCCAAAACATGCTTTGTGATAAGAAGGCATGTTTTGAATAGTTCCGAATCCGATATCCGAAGTCCATATTCCGTCTATAGCCAATAACTAATAACCGAATCCAGGACCTCTCCAGGTCGATATCCAAATCATTTGTCGTTCATAGCCAATATTTGTATCCATAACCTCTCCGGGTTCTTGTCAAGCGCAATCCACACCTGACAACCGTGGTCCAATGTCCCTGAACGTTGAGTAATGCTATGGCTAAAGTCCTAAGCCGAATCCTGGCCGCTCCAAACCCTTGCCGAGCATAGTCCATACTCGACGACCTGAAATAGTAACTGATAATATAGGACCTTAGTTCTAGATCGAATCCTGGTCTCCCCGGACCCTTGCCGAGCATAATCCATACTCAACGACCTGAATAAGCCAATTCGCCGCATTCGGACGAAGAGACTTACCCCTTGCCAGGCATAATTCATACCCAACAACCATTTACCGAAAAACCGGATAAAAATCCAATCAAAATCCAATCCAAAATGCAAACCAAATCAAAAACCAAAAATCCACGCCAGAAATCCAAACCAATATCCAAACATGAAAACAATCATCCAAACAAAAGTCCAAACCAGGAAACAAACAGAATCAAGAGTTCAAACCAAACTCCAAAACCAAACCAGAAAAATGAATGTCCAATCCAAAAACAAAAACAGATTTCACAAACCGTAGCATCGCGGTTTATCATCATTCAGAGCATGCCTAGGAGCCATCTCCATCCCCGTACATGAGTAAATGACTTGGCCGTTTGTCCGTAGTTTGCTACTTATTCCATAGCACCCCTGTAAGTTAATAACCAACCGACCATCATTCCTGGGCCTCGCACCATCATTGTTTGAGGTAGATGGTGGCTGCTCCTGTTCCACCACCGCATTCCGAGCCCGACGTATTGTCGTAACTGACCATTCCTTACATGCTCCTCAATTATATCCTTTAGATGCCTGCAACGGTTGGTATCGTGTCCGTCCAAATCGTGGAAAAGACAGTGCCTTCCTGATTCCCTTTCATATTCCGAGGGTTCTCTCCTTGTTGGCCTTCGGTAGGGAAGGCGATTTCGAGTCTCCATGAATATCCGCTCTAACGTCTCATTCAACTCTGTGCAAGTGAAGAATTTTGGCTCTCTCCACCGCTTCCTAGCTTTTCCTGATTCGTCATCCAGCTTCCTTTTTCCTTTGTCTGTATCTTTATCCGTGCCTCCGCTGGATGGCCCTTCATCCTAATTCGCGTTCACCTCCTTTAATTTCATATCTAAACATGCATCCTCCTACCGAAGGAATCTCTCGGCCTTGTGAAAGAATTCCCCGAGTTCCATTGGTGGGTCCCGTATTAATGACACTTTGAAATCCCAATTCTCTCTGACTCCTGAAACTGCTGCCATTAAAACCATTGATGGATCCGACCGATCCACTGAAGCAACCACTGCATTGAACCGAGTTAAGAAAGCTCTGAGTGATTCATTTGTCCTTTGCTTTACCGATGTTAACATCATTACGTTCTTTGGCCTTTTGATATGAACCCAAAACTGCTTTAGAAACCTATCGACCAACTCTGTCCATGTCCTGATAGATCTTTCTGCCAGCTGTCTGAACCACATAGCGGCTATGTCCGTCAAGTATAGAGGGAAACATCGGGCCATAACTTCCTCTGATGCCCCCAACACTTCCATGTGTCTTGTGTATCTCATCAAGTGATCAGTAGGGTCAGCCTTGCCATTGTATATCTCCAGCGTAGGCAACTTGAATTCTTGTGGATTCCAAGCCATTCTGATATCACGAGTAAACGGATTCCTATTCACTCCTTCCATATCTCTGTTTGTCAATCCTCCGCGCATAGTTCGCCTGATAATTTCAGCCAATCCAGCGTTGTCCATCAAAGGGTTGCCCCCCGAGTCATCGAGGAAATTCCGGTACGTACTCTTCATCACACGCTCCTGTATCCCTGCTAGCACCTTGTTGTGTGGTATCGCCCAGAGTTCCTCCAGGAATCGGTCCATCATTGCCAGGTGGCGTGCCCCCGAGCCTGGATCCTTCCGGGTTTATGGTTGTGTGCTGATTAGGGGCTGCGCCCTGTTGATCTGCTCCATTCGATTGCCTGTTTGGTCCTTCTGCTCCAGCTCCGTGGATCTGGACTCCTGAAGCCCCAGCTGTCCCTGTCTGACCAAACTGTCTAAGGAGGTTCTGCATCATTTCCTCCTGCCTTTTGAGAAACTCTTCATGCATAACTCCCATCATCATCTCCATCTCGTCTCTGGTGATGAAAGCCAAAGTCTGACTAGCCGACGATGCATCTTGACTTCCTTCATGCTGACTTCTCTCGGCTCTTTGTCTTCTACTTGATTGCCTTGTCATAGCTCTTTAGATCTGAATCCTTAAGCCTTCAAATCTGAACTCCAAATATAGTATAGCGGGTGCTAGTTCTTCTCAGTGAAAGCACCAAAGTGTTTGCATAAAAATTGTTCTTAAACCCCAAACATCGTGAAAGCACCAGTGCACGAACACAAATCAGTAGTATATAATCACAGATCACAGATCTAAGTAATGTAGAGGATCAAAAAATGAAGAATAATAAACTTAAAACGGAAGAAATAGATAGAGACACAAGATTTATAGTGGTTTGGCTATCTCAGGCCTATGTCCACTTCAAAAGTTAATCTTTTATTGACTTTCCTCATTGGTTACAACTGATTGCAACGGATTACAGTGACGAAATTCGAGTACAACAGCAGCCTGTCGGCAGAGTCTAGTCGTCGGATAGCCAAAGATCTTTTTTCTGTAGGCTCTAAAGTGCTATTTATAGGCACTCCATGCAAATATCTCGCTCAAACTTCGAGAGACTTCTTCTGGCATGTGAGTGGGCCCACGCGATCGATCCTAGGTGATTTCGGCTCGATCTGTGATCGATACGAACCAATTTCGTATCTATCAAGAATTGATCCAACCGAGTTGAAATTTGACATGAACATCCCTTAGGTCGTACGTAAGCTCCTGTGAAAATTTCATAGCATTTGGACTTGTCGATCTCAAGATATGATCGATACGAAATATAACTTTCTCAATGTCGTCGGTCCGTATCGGTCAATTCGTATCGATGCTTATTCGTATTGATAACGAGCACGTGCGCATCGGTGACGTGGCGCTATTTCCAAGGCTCGATCCCATTTTCATGCCGAGTCGAATGCTTCCTCCCTGAAATCATGCTTTGTAACATCCCGCCTTTTTGTACGCTTTAAATCGACGATAAACCACACACGTCAGACTTAAACCATACAGAAGGGCGGGATTGTTATGGGGTGAATAGGAAAAAGCAGAAAAAGGAGTAAAACAAAGCAGAATCTTGCAGCGGAACGACAAAATATAATAATCAAATAACAGTTCATGAAGCTATTTTACAAAACATTTGATTATACTTATACAATACATATCAGAGTTACACATACCGGAGAATAATAAATGACAATGCAGCGGAAAAATGTGATGCAGTGGAACAATAAAGTATATAATAATAGCAGTACAATCTTTGTCTTCGTCCTCCAGAAATAATATCTTCAAACCCTGAAATGCTCAGACTCACCCGAGCGAATTGAAATGACAAAACACTCGAGTCAGAACTAAAAGATCTTATGTAAGTTAAATCAACAGTAAATAATATGAGTGGAACGACGTCAGAGATGTTTACGGGATTTGACATCACCTATCTAGTGTCAACGTGAGTGCAGTAACTTAAGAGATGCTTGGGATTCACATCTCCTAAGGATCCGTTAAACTATTTACTATGTAGTAATATTTCGCTATTATAATAATGTCTAATAGTAAAATAAACTTACTTTTAAATAGCGTTAAGGGGTTACGCATATAGTCCTTACCACGTAATAGTCCCAGTAGTCCATCCAATATCATAGTCTCTCCTGATTGAGAAGCCACCAGAGGATATCATAAGGGCTACGGGAGAAAACCAAACTCGTACAAGGCGCGATATGGTAGGTGACACGGCACAGAAGGCAATGTCATGGTAGATATACCAATTGCTATCGAGGCTGGTGGTGACGCATAGCGTGCAGCTACCGCCCACCTCGAGCCACACCCCCAAAAATTAAAGAGCCCAAATCAATTGCAAAGTAATAGAATGTTATCGAAGGAGTGTGTCCGATAAGAGGGGCTACCTCACTCACCCGAGAATCGCTCATGTTTTAGCCACCTTATGCCAACTCATGGGAGTCGGGTCCACGTATATACTTCAAAGGACGTTGCCACCATCCTACTCCATTCTAGAATCTCCACCGCGTACACGGTTGTTAAAGTGTTTTTCGGAGTTGGCAAAGAGTATGACAACTTTTGATCCCGGTCACTTTAACAACCAAAGGTTATAATAACACCGCGGTCATTTCAAAACAAATTTATACTTCAAAACCGGCATATAATATCCATTTCAAAACCATATAAATACGATAACATTTCCGTTTAAAAACCAAATCAATATGATATCATTTTTATAAAAAACCCAAATCAATATAATATCATTTTTATTTCAAATATATCCTTTTTCCAAAGTCATAGAACTTTCAAAATTATAATATTTCGAAACCAAACGCTTGAAATATAACCTTTCAAAACATAATACTTCGAATTTCATAGTTTCTAAACCATAACTTCCAAAACTTAAATGGTTTGGATATTCAAACAGTATATAAAATAAAATAGTTTGAATTTAAAATTACTTTATAAAGTAAAATAATTTCCTCGACTTCACAATTTTATTCACTTTAAATTAAATCTCAATTCATAACTTTCAACTCACTTTTAGTTTTCAATAAAGCATTTCAATTTCAATATATTTCAAACTTTAAGTATTAAATAATTTCAAAACAAAGGTTGGTAATTACGATTCAACAATTCCATTTTCTATTATTTCGTTTTGAAATATTTGCATAAAAAATCCATTATCATTTAAATAAAACTCAAATTACAAATAACTAAATATTTCCTTCAATTTATTTATACTTGGAATATTCGTTTAATCCATCTTAAACCAAAATCCAGTTATAAAAATCATACCCTTAAAATCTCAATTTTATTAAATTTCAAATCAATTTCATATTTATCTTCCAACCTTATTCTCATTTAAGTCATTATAAACTCCAGAAATATAATTTAAATAAATACTTAACTATATTATATCTTAATAAAATCAAACTTTATTATTAAACTTATTTTATAATTTAAACCAATTTTATACATAGCCTAAAACCAAGAATTTAACTATATATAAAATAACATTTATAAACTATCCAAATCAATGCCTCATAAAACCATATATTTCTTTACAAAACCATAGAAATCATTTCAAAATATTTTTATATATAGACCACGTTGTCTGTATAAAATTTTCTATCCTATGGCCAAGTGATACAGATATTTATCATTTCAATCCGTAATTTAAAATATAATTACGGTTATATATCATTTCAAACCGCAATCCCGAATGGATAAAATCCATAACAACTTGTAGTTTATGACAACATAAAATACAACATCCATTCATCCAATATCAATCATCAACCATTTATCACAATCATCATCCAATTTAATCAATAACATCAATATAGAACAGATGGTAAATAATAGGTATTTACTGGCAGTTTATATGCAATAATAAATTAAATAAAAATTTAATTCAATAAATTCAATTTAATCGAGATGATGATAAAATATGCCAAACAGTCATAAATAAATTTTTAATGACATCAAAAATTAATTTAACACACATAAGAAATTTTAGAAGTCGTGAGTAGGTTAAAACACTCGCCTTTTGAATTTAAATCCAATTATACCCAAAATTTGAACAGTCTCAAAATTCATCCAAAGCAGCGCCAAAATGTCCGGAATTTCAATACGATCCTAAAAAAAGAAAACCGCACGCAAATCTGATCCCGTATGAAGAAGATACATACGTTAAAACAATTGAAAATTGGATTTAAATTAAAAACATAATAAATAACGTTACACATCATACTGCCACGTCATAATCAAGCTGCCCGCGAAAACGCTTTCCCCAGACCACGATCGAGCAACAAAACCCAACGCCACCCTTCAGTCAACATCACCGTTGACTGCTCCAAACGGCGCGCCACTGCCGCCGAGGCAACTGCCGACTTCGCCTCAGGCTCCCATGGCCACGAGCCGCCCCCCTCCCCCGATTCGCCATCCCCCGCACGAAAAAGGGTAGCAGCCACCAGAAATTTTGTATCCTAGTTCGATTTTCCACGCCAATCTGACCACCCGACGACCAAACGAACATCTCAGTTTGACTCTCCTCTGTCTCCTCTACAATACGCTACCCTTAAATCGACGATCAGGCGAAGTTGATTACGGCACGATGAACGACCATGATTTGTTCTTTAATTTCTGGACGAACAGAGCTTCAAATCGAAAAACGAATTTCAAATCTGAGATGCGCTTGTCGAGAGCTTCAGATCGATATATAATTTGATATGTATTGAGAATTTTGAATTTTGGAGGTTGAATTTGTATTGAAACTGGGTTGTAAATTTTATGGTTTATCTGCCATTGAGAAAGAGGAGCAACGGAAGTTTTGTACATACAGAATTGAGAAATAGAAGGCTGCTAGGGTTTATAACTGGATATATATATATGTAGGGTTGAAAATAGAAAGAACGGATAGATTTGTTTGAATGAAATCAGCCCAAAAGCCCGTTCTGCCTCCGAAATGAAATTATGTCAACCCATATATTAAAATACATATTTTAAAATATTTTAAATGCAATGGAACAGGTTTCAAGTCCAAATTCCATCGTATGAAGAAGTTATGCAAAAATCAAGTTATTTCAAATTGATTTCAATTGATTTCTAAGCGTTTCGAGCCCGTACGATCAAACGACAAGTCCGATCGCTACGAAACTTGAAATCCTACAATAATTCACCGTTACGGATCCGATGAAACTGGTTTCATCAAAATCCGAGTTAGTGGCCAAAATGGCTATTTTCCAGTTAATTAAATAAATTAATATTAAATAAATTAAGTCAAATTTAAATTCAAATTTAATAAATTACAATTTCTCTCATTTTATATTACTTGGAAATTTACCGTAATTTAACACAAATTTAAATGTCACTTTAATGTTGATTCATTCATTAATTTCAGCATTAAATTTCATTTTTATTAAATTCAGAAATTATAAATTTAAGCCCCCAAAATTCGTTTATTAAATTTTTAAACCTTGTTATTCGAATCTTTTATTACAATAAGGATATAACTAACATTGGTTCATGATTTATTACATGCAAATCTCCAAATTTCGTCTTAATCTCTATTAACGTAATAATTAAATATTAAATTTCATTTAATTACAATTTATCCATTTATTAAGTTTTAAATTAATAAATCTTTATTTCCATTCCTTTAATTCAACAAACTGTCCTATTATGAATAACATTAACATTTTTTCCAAATATTACCTTAATTAACATTAACGTAATAATTTATTTTGATTTATTGCAATAGATTCCAATTCAATTTCTATTTCTCTCAATATTTAATTACTAAAACCCTATTAAGCTAACAAATTTAATTATCAAAATTTACGGGTCGTTACACTCTCCCCCACTCAAAATATTTCGTCCCTAAAAAGGAAAAAGGAGGGGAAAAGAAGGAATTAAGTAGTCAATATATCTTATTCAAAATAATAACTTTATAAACAAATGATTTGACGAAATTAATTAACTTAAATAAAATATACCAATTTATAACCATCAAATCTTTTGTACTTAAATTAATAAGGTTTGGAAAACATTTTCAAAAATTTTCTAAGTCCAAAATTTACGGAAAAATTTGGCAGAGTCTCCTTTGTACGCTGAGGCTCGGGAGAAAAATATAATATCAAATATAACAATATACTTCACAATATGTCAAAATAATATATCCCAACGGAAAACAATATAATAACGCTATAAAACCGTAATCCGAGAACGTACCTATTTGTCGGGTAACTAACGCTTAATTATGAAACCAAAAGCAGTAGCAATTGCTTGCATAACCTGTATTTCACTTATATAATCCAAAAGGAGTTAATAATTATATAAAATGAACTATTTAAGTTGTTTCAATCACTAACAAACAAATCAGTATAAACAACAGTCATTCGCAACCAACAGCATACACATCACATACAAATCAACCATTCAAGCAAAACAAAACAAATAGTTGTTCGGGTTCAAAACACTTTAAATTGTACAGGATGAAAAATAAACTACTACGTGCACCATTTACTCAACAATCTCAGATGAAACTAAATAGATTATTCATACATCCAAACAATTTTAAAGTATCATTGCCCGAAACAGCCATACACTAAGACGAACAACAATTTCAAACAATAAATTAAGTTCATTGTTATTAATTTCATCTCATAACATTTTTTTTTATTTCATTCCCTTTTTATTTATATAATGATTCATCCTTTAAATTTTCATTTACTTCTTACAAACTTTTACTTTTATTCATTGATTCAATGTTTATTTCCTTTATTTTCATTTATTACTTACAAATATTCGTTTTCATTTATTTATTGTATTCATGTTTAATTCAATTTCTTTGCATATTAATTCATTTACTTAAGTTTATAATCTTATACTTACAATACTTACTTCCTATTACCTTTATTACAGTAACATTTCAATTATAACTTAAGTTCACAACAATAACAACGTCAAATTCTTATTTATAAAAGAATTTCATTAAATACTTTCATTACCTCAAGTTTATTACTTATATAATATCCATCACATTTTCTTGTTAAACATTAGAACCTTTAAATCTTTGGTAAGTTATATATATGCTTTTTAAGAATGCAACTGAAATTTTTACAAGTTCATCTCATTTCTTTTAATTAATTTAATGTTCAATAGTCATATCCTTTGTTTTACAGGTTACAACTTCAACTTTCTTGAATTTCATTTATAACCTAGCATTCAATCTCTTATTTTAATTAAAGGTTCCAACTATTAATTAGTTACATTCCAATTCACTACAATAATTGAAATTGTTAATTAACGGAAACTTAAGAACTAAATACCGGGTTTAAATTTCAAGTCATTTTAAAATAATAGATAAACGTATATACCTACAATTTATGTATCCAATTGTATTTAAAACAATCTAAAATTTATATTTGTTTATCAGAATAAATCTGCAGTAAAACTACTACAGTGGCCTTCCCACTTCGAAACTCGAAAATGAATGTCGATGATGCGTGCACTTATCACCGAAATTATTTTCCAACGACAGAGAAAGGAGTACAGAATTTATTTCTTTCCAAAGTTTCTTTAAAATAATTCTTTCAAATCTTATTGAAATATTTATTTCAAAAAATACTTCTAAATATATTGTTATTATATTTCGAAATCGTTCAGAAGAATTTTTTTTCCAAAAATCCCGGAACTCAAGTTCTAAGTTTCCAATCTTTCATTTATTTTATTTCAAATCTTATTTTCAACTAATATCTAAAAATTTCACTACCTAACAACAATCAAATTACAACCAAAAATATATATCATTTATAAAAAATTTATTTTATATATAGAAAATATAATAGGCAAACTTATTTCATTTACTTGTATTTCAAAACAAATATTGTGTCGGTCTGTCCTATTAAGTGTTTAGAAATCTTTATTGATGTCATAGCGTCCTATGCACCAACCAGAATTTATAAATACAAAATAGAATAAATTAACACAATATCAAAACCTTTTATAACACTAACAAATACACTCTCATATATATATATATATATATATATATATACACACACACACTCTCAGTGACTCATCATCATAGGGTATTACTACCCTATTAATAAAGAGTCAGACCGCACAAAGCTAAGGTTTATTGCTAAACCAAAGCTCTGATACCAGATGTAACATTCCGCCTTTTTGTACGCTTTAAATCAACGATAAACCACACAAATCAGACTTAAACCATACAGAAGGGCGGATTGTTAAGGGGTGAATAAGAAAAAGCAGAGAAAGGAATAAAACAAAACAGAATCTTGCAGCGGAACGACAAAATATAATAATCAGATAACAGTTCATGAAGCTGTTTTACAAAACATTTGATTATACTTATACAATACATATCAGAGTTACACATACTAGAGAATAATAAATAACAATGCAGCGAAACAATGTGATGTAGTGGAACAATAAAGTATATAATAATAGTAATACAATCTTCATCTTCGTCCTCCAGAAATAAGATCTTCAAACCCTGAAATGCTCAGACTGACCCGAGCGAATTGAAAAGATAAAACACTCGAGTCAGAGCTAAAAGATCTTATGTAAGTTAAATCAACAGTAAATAATATGAGTGGAACGGCGTCAGAGATGTTTACGGGATTTGACATCACCTATCCAGCGTCAACGTGAGTGCAATAACTTAAGAGATGCTCAGGATTCACATCTCCTAAGGATCCGTTAAACTATTTATTATGTAGTAATATTTCGCTATTATAATAATGTCTAATAGTAAAATAAAATTAATTTTAAATTAGCGTTAAGGGGTTGCCCATATAGCCCTTACCACGTAATAGTCGCAGTAGTCCATTTAGTATCATAGTCCCTCCTGATCGAGAAGCCACCAAAGGATACCACACGGGCTACGGGAGAAAACCAAACACGTACAAGGTGCGATATGGTAGGTGACACGGCACACAAGGCAATGCCAGGGTAGACATACCAATTGCTATTCGGGCTGGTGGTGACGCATAGCGCGCAACAACCGCCCATCTCGAGCCACACCCCCAAAAATCAAAGGGCCCAAATCAATCACAAAGTAATAAAATGGTATCGAAGGAGTGTGTCTGATAAGAGGGGCTACCACACTCACTCGAGAATCGCTCATGTTTAGGCCACCTTATGCCAATTCATGGGAGTCGGGTCAACGTATATACCTCAAAGGACGTCACCACCATCCTACTTCATTTTAGAATCTTCACCGCGTACACGGTTGTTAAAGTGGTTTTCGGAGTTGGCAGAGAGTACGACAACTTCTGATCTCGGTCTCTTTAACAACCAAACGTTATTATAACACTTTGTCATTTCAGAATAAATTTATACTTCAAAACCGGCATATAATATCCATTTCAAAACCATATAAATATGATAACATTTCCGTTTAAAAACCAAATCAATATGATATCATTTTTTTAAAAAACCCAAATCAATATAATATCATTTTTATTTCAAATATATCCTTTTTCCAAAGTCATAGCACTTTCAAAATTATAATATTTCGAAACCAAACGCTTGAAATATAACCTTTCAAAACATAATACTTCGAATTTCATAGCTTCTAAACCATAACTTCCAAAACTTAAATGGTTTGGATATTCAAACAATATATAAAATAAAATAGTTTGAATTTAAAATTACTTTATAAAGTAAAATAATTTCCTCGACTTCACAATTTTATTCACTTTAAATTAAATCCCAATTCATAACTTTCAACTCACTTTCAGTTTTAAATAAACCGTTTCAATTTCAATATATTTCAAACTTTAAACAATTTCAAAATTAAGGTTGGTAATTACGATTCAACAATTCCATTTTCTATTATTTAGTCTTGAAATATTTGCATAATAAATCCATTATCATTTAAATAAAACTCAAATTACAAATAACTACATATTTCCTTCCATTTTTTATACTTGGAATATTCGTTTAATTCATCTTAAACCAAAATCCAGTTATAAAAATCATATCTTAAAAATATTAATTTTATTAAATTTCAAATCAATTTCATATTTATCTTCCAATCTTATTCTCATTTAAGTCATTATAAAATCCAAAAATATAATTTAAATAAATACTTAACCATATTATATTTTAATAAAATCAAACTTTATTATTAAACTTATTTTTGTACTTTAAACCAATTTTATACATAGCCTAAAACCAAGAATTTAACTATATATAAAATAACATTTATAAAATATCCAAACCAATACCTCATAAAACCATATATTTCTTTACAAAACCATAGAAATCATTTCAAAATATTTTTATATATAGACCACGGTGTCTGTATAAAATTTTCTATCCTATGGCCAAGTGATACGGATATTTATCATTTCAATCCGTAATTTAAAATATAAATACGGTTATATATCATTTCAAACCGCAATCCCGAATGAAATAAAATACATAATAACTTGCAGTTTATAACAATATAAAATACAACATCTATTCATCCAATATCAATCATCAACCATTTATCACAATCATCATCCAATTTAGTCAATTGCATCAATATAGAATAGATAATAAATAATAGGTATTTACTGGTAGTTTATATGCAATAATAAATTAAATAACAATTTAATTCAATAAATTCAATTTAACTGAGATGATGATAAAATATGCCAAACAGTCATAAATAAATTTCTAATGACATCAAAAATTAATTTAATACACATAAGAAATTTTAGAAGTTGCGTAAAACACTCACCTTTTGAATTTAAATCCAATTTAAACACAAAATTTAAACAGTCTCGGAATTCATCCAAACCAGCGCCAAAATGTCCGGAATTTCAATAAATAACGTATGAAGAAGATACAAATGTTAGAACACTTGAAAATTAAATTTAAACTAAAAACAGAATAAATAACGTTACACATCATATTGCCACGTCATCATCAAGCTGCACGCGAAAACGCTTTCCCCAGACCATGATCGAGCAACAAAACCCAATGCCTTCTTCAGTTAACGTCACCGTTGACTGCTCCGAACGGCATGCCACTACCGCCGAGGCAACTGCCGATTTTGCCTTAGGCTCCCATGGCCACGAGCCCCCCCGATTCGCCATCCCCTGCACGAAAAAGGGCAGCAGTCACCGGAAATTTCGAACCCTAGTTCGATTTTCCACGCCAACCTGACCACCCTACGACCAAACGACCAACTCAGATTGACTCTCCTCGGTCTCCTCTACAATACGCTACCCTCAAGTCGACAATCAGGCGAAGTTGATTACGGCATGATGAACGGTCATGATTTGTTCTTTAATTTCTGGACGAATAGAGCTTCATATCGGAAAACGAATTTCAAATCTGAGATGCGCTCATCGAGAGATTTAGATCGATATATAATTTGATATGTATTGAGGAGTTTGAATTTATGAGGTTGAATTTTTATTGAAACTGGGTTGTAAATTTTAGGGATTGTCTGCCATTGAGAAAGAGGAGAAATAAAAGTTTTGTACATACAAAATTGAGAAATAGAAGGCTGCTAGGGTTTATAACTGGATATATATAGGTGGGTTGAAATTAGAAAGAACGGATCAGATTTGATTGAACGAAATCGGCGCAAAAGCCCATTCTGCCTCCGAAACGAAATTGGGTCAACCCATATATCAAAATAGATGTTTTAATATATTTTGAACACAGTGGAACAGGTTTCAAGTCCAAATTCCATCGTATGAAGAAGTTATGCAAAAATCAAGTTATTTCAAATTGATTTCAATTGATTTCAATTAAATTGATTTCTAGGCGTTTCAAGCCCGTACGATCAAACAACAAGTCTAATCGCTACGAAACTTGAAATCCTACAATAACTCACCGTTATAGATCCGTTGAAACTGGTTTCGTTGAAATCTGAGTCAGTGGCCAAAATGGCTAGTTTCCAGTTAATTAAATAAATTAATATTAAATTAATTAAGTCAAATTTCAGTTCAAATTTAGTAAATCACAATTTCTCTCATTTTATATTACTTGGACATTTACCATAATTTAATACAAATTTAGATGTCACTTTAATGTTGATTCATTCATCAATTTCAGCGTTAAATTTCATTTTTATTAAATTCAGAAATTATACATTTAAGCCCCCAAAATTCGTTTATTAAATTTTTAAACCTTGTTATTCGAATATTTTATTACAATAAGGATATAACTAACATTGGTTCATGATTTATTACATCAAGATCTCCATATTTCGTCTTAATCTCTATTAACATAATATTTAAATATTAAATTTCATTTAATTACAATTTATCCATTTATTAAGTTTTGAATTAATAAATCTTTATTTCCATTCCTTTAATTCAACAAATCGTCCTATTATGTTATTTCCAAATATTACCTTAATTAACATTAACGTAATATTTTATTTTGATTTATTGCAATAGATTTCAATTCAATTTTCTATTTCTCTCAATATTTAATTACTAAAACCCTATTAAGCTAACAAATTTAATTATCAAAATTTATGGGTCATTACATGCTTGCTTCTCGTTCATGTCCAAAACGTGCTTCGAATCCATTATTTCGCATCCATTAGTTTGTATCGGTCTCATTCATATCCATGAACTGCTTCCTTGTTCGTATCGATCAGGCTATTGCCATGGATCGATACGAACAAGATCGATACGAGTTCTGCCTTCGGTCTTGTTCGAATCGATTCTTGAGTAGGTTCTTCGTATCATCAATAATCGATCGATACGAAATGCTTATCCAAGTTCCTGGGATCACTGCTCCATCCTTCGTATCGATTCCATCCCCGATCGATACGAAATGCTTCGACATACTTTGCCATCCAATCGATACGTATGTATCGATACGAAATCCGTAGCCTGAGTCCATCCTAATCGATACGAATGCGTCAACCTAGAATAAGTAACCGAACCCACTCCTATCGATACGAACTGTATTGATATGAAATGTATCAATATGAAATCACCGACACAAAATCAGTCCCTTCCAATATTGATTCACCCATATCTCGAGTGTACGAATTCCGATTTACCTGAAATTCGAAACGTTGCCTCTTCTAGCCCTGATCATCATTCCCAATCGATCTCGCCTTGATTGTAGCTCGGTCCAATTGTGACAACATCGATCATAACCTTGTTTCCAATCGATCTCCAATCCTGATATCCATCCATTTCCAACCAATTTGTTGATATTCCAGCCTTGACCAAAGGGTGGGATAACAACGATTTCTAATTGTGTTCGTTTTTACAAATTATGTGCAATGTTGTTTTTCTGATTGCTTGTTCGTTCTTCTATGGCAACTTTTGAAATCAGCAGCAGGTTTTGGGCTTTATTTATTCATTTCTTTATGTAGTGTTGTATTCTTATATGCTTTATATTTAATTTATATAATCTTGCATTAATGTTGGTATGATTGAAAAAGTATGATTGCTTGGGTTGTATATAAAGTTGTGATAAAGTGTAAAGTATCATAGTTTAGGTTCAGGTTCTGGATATCATTTTTATTTTTTCTTGGTATCATTTTTTTGGTCAGTAAGTAGGTATCAGTTTTGTAGATGGTAGGTATCAGTTTTGTTAAATGAAAAAACTACTGTTCTAAAGTGAATATATTTTTACTAATTTTTATTTTTTTGGAAGTGGCGATAACACTCTTCTTTGTCTGTTTGTGTTGAATAATAACACTTTTAGCACTCGACTGTCTATCGATTGCTCTTTGTATGATTTGAAGAATGAGATATGTCGATGTTGGTCTCAATTAACTCCTTCTATTCAGATTTCTTATGTACTTGAGGACAAAGTTATTATGGTTGATACTGATTTTGATATTCAGAGTATGATTTTTTTTTCAGTTATAAAAGAAAAGATCTTTCTTCATTTTTACTGTCAAGGTTAAGTGTTATGAATTGGAATTTGTTGATGGTAATTCTATTTCAAGTTCATCTAATGTTCGTGCTTCTTCATCTTCTACTGTATCTGTCTGTTCAAATGTTGTTGTTAATAGTAAAAGTTATTTAAAAGATATGTTGAGGAGAGGGTTGACATTATGCATTTTCCATTTTGCTGGTTTTTGTTTTGGAGGAGCTGAGCATTTTAGAGAATTTTTGATGACATATCAAGTTCAAAATGGATATGAATTAGTATTTTTAAAGAATTATGCTATAAGAGTTACTGTAATTTTCTCTTCAAATAAGGATGGTTGTCTTTTCAAAGTCCATGCTTCTTGTGATTCTGGAAACTTGAGGAAGTGTTTTATGAGAAATATGGTTGCTGATCATTCTTGTGGAGCTGGTGTTAGAAATGTGAATAATTCACATATATCTACTTCGTTTGTTAAATCATGGATTATTGATGAGATCCGTGATTGTCCTAGCAAAAAGCCTAATGATATTATAGTTGATTTTAGAAGAGAATACAATGTTCAATTGTCTTACGGTTATGCTTATCATGGGAAACAACTTGCATTAATGGAGTTGCATGGAAATGATGCTTTGTCTTATAATGATTTGAGTTGGTATTTGGAAACAGCAAAGAAGTCTAATCCAAATAGTTTTGTTGGAATGGATGTTGATCCTTGTAGTAATGAATTTGAGAGGGTGGTTATTACTTTTGGTGCTTGTTTACTTGGATTCAAGCATTGTCGTCCTATGTTATTCTTAGATGCCACTCACTTGAAGGGATGTCCTGGTGTGTTGATGGGTGTTACTGCAAAAAATGGCGGTCAAGGTATGTCTTTGTTTTCAGTTCTGATTTATTTGTATTGAGATCATAATAATTGGCATTAGCATTAATATTAATTTGTTATCATAATTTGTATTATGTTGGTATCGGTTTTAAGATATGTAGTTTACAGTTAGCAAGTTTGTAGTATCAGGATTCGCATTGTATTGAATTGTAAGTTTGTATTTGGTATCATAATTTTATACTCGTTAGCATGAGATTAGTATCAACTTGTGTATAATGTTAACATCAGTTTCAAGTGTGTTAATATATGGTATCATATATAGTTGTGTGGTATTGGAATTTCCTTTATGTCATAATATATGTCAATGTTCGTTGCTTTGTTGGGTTAGAATGAAGATTAATATGCATAATGTCGTGGCTATCAATATTTTAATAATGGTTGTATCAGGTTTTCGGTATCGGTTTTTTACTGTTAGTATCAGTTTCATGAATTGTTTTAAATTTATGGTCATTATTAGTTTTAGTTTTTTTTTACAAATTATTTTTGCATTTGCAGGTTTCTTTCCTTTAGCTATGAGTGGAGTTTCTATAGAAAATGTGGATAATTGGACATGGTTTTTGAACCATTTAAAACAAATGCTTCAAGAAAATCGTACTTTGATTTTTATGTCAGATCACCACCAAGGTTTGCTTTCAGGTGTTCGTGATATTTTTTCTTCAGCTTATCACAGTTATTGCTATTTGCATATGGAACAAAATCTTCTTTCAGCGGTAAAAGCCAAAAATGTAAATGTGTCTATTGTTGATCTTTTTAAAATGTGTTCTAGATCTTCTAATCTATATGACTTTGAAGGACCACATTCTAAGTTCTGTCAAATTGGTGGTGTTGCTGGTGTGAATTTTTTAAAGGATAAGCCATTTGATAAGTGGGTGGATTTATTTTTTCTAGGGAAACGTTATAGTGAATATAGTTCCAATGTTGCAAAATTTTTTTAATAATTGGATTTTAGATGAACGAGCATTGCCTAGTACTTTGTGTTTAGATGGTATTCGTGTTAAGGTTATGAAATAAATGGCTAAAAGGAGATAAGAGTGTCGTTTGTGGAAAATAACTCTTTGTCCTTCTATGGAGTTGCGTTTAGGTGAATTGATTGAAGAAGGATTTGGATGGGATGTATATAAATATTCTGATTTTTGTTTTGAAGTGAAATCTCCAAAATCTCGTTGTGTTGATTTGAAGGAACGGGTTTGTAGTTGCAATTAATGGAAAATTATAGGATTTCCTTATGCTCATGCTATAAAATGTATGAACAAGTTTAAGTTGTCTGTATATGATTTTCTTGAGTATTATTTCACTGTTGATGCTTATCGATGTTCTTATGCCAATGCTATAAATCCTATTCCAAATTATGATAGGCATATTGTTGATGGTAGCATTCAAGATGTTATCAAGCCACCAAAGGAGAAACGTGGCGCTGGTAGACCATCAATTAAGCGCAAAGGAGGATTTTCATATTTTCAGAGCAAGCAAAATAGATGTGGCGAGTGCAAGCAGTTTGGTCATAATAAACGGAATTGTCAAGCTTTAAAGAGGATATGATTTGATTTTACATTTTGAATTTGTTCAGATTAATAAGTGGATGTGTGACTGGTTTGGTGCTTTACTGTAATTGAACCTTGTTATTAATTTGTATTCAGTATAGCATATTATCAAATTGATTTTAATTTCAGCTATTTAGTATAAATGGTAGTATTAGTCTTAGTACTAGTTATATGTTTTTACAGTATCAGTTCTGGTGTTTATTTATTTATTTCAAACATTTGTTTTGATATTTGTTGCATACTGTTTGTATCAGTTGTTTAGTATCATTTTACACATTCTACTGGTACAAAATATGGTATCATTTTTCCATTATGTGATATCAGTTTTGTTCAATTTTGTATATTTCAATTATTTATAACAAAGTTGATAGCATAGTATATGCGATCTGATAATCATTGTGTAATTGATTGAAGAAAATGATTGAATTGATACATGCTTTCCATTGGTTGGAGATAATGTTTGTTTGATTGGATATAAAGGACTTCAGTATCAGTTTTGGTTAGTTTTTAGTATCAGTTTCGTGTATTATTATACGTGCTACAACTGACACTAGTACTAATAAATAATTATAATGATATGTTGTGTTAGCTGATAATGGCACTAATTATTGTTTCATAAAGTATGTTGAGTGTCAGTTTTAGCAAAAACTGATACTATTAGTTATTAGAACTGATACCCAGTTACTGTTTTGTATTTATATATGATATAAAATCTTATAATATTATTATACAACCGGTAGCTGCATCATAAAACTGATAATATTATGTTGGATCAATAGTTGCATGATAGAACATTCAATATATAATCTTGTCATAATATAAAAAACAAATAAAGAAAAGAACATCAATTATAACAAATCATTCCAGCAGATTGTCATTTTTTTTACAAGTAATATCAGCATTGTTTTAAGAACAGAACATCATTACTTCACAAGTACATCAGTTCATGTGAAAATAGTAGCACTTTTTGCAAATTGTTTGATTTGTTCATTTAACTTTCTTCTTCCAAACTTGACATGAACTTGGATAAGCTCCAACAGTGCTCTTTGTCAGTCAATATCTCATGTGCAATTCTTGCTCTAGATTTCAGCATTTTTTTTAAGGGCTATTTTGAGTGGTATTTGACTTTTGTTCATTGATATGATGAATATCATCACGTATATACCACAGTCAAGCCTGTGTAAAAGAATATTTGCAGTACCAGTTTTGTGTATCTACGTATTCGTTTTTGTCTGTAATTTGCAGTATCAGTTTAGCAGTCACTAAGCATTTTGAGTATCGAGGTATTACTTTTGTTCTGTAAATTTTAGTTTTTAGGTATCAGTTTAGCAGTCAGTAGTTTTTATCAGTAGCTTGAGTATCGGTTTTGTCTGTAATTTGTAATATCTTGGTATTACTTTAAAAGAAACTTTACAGTTTCAGTTTAACTGTTAGTAAGTATCGTTTTGAACAACATAAACAAATTACGTGTCTGATCCTTGTTGTGTACATGGTATCTGATGCATTTCATTTGCCTTCACTTTCTTATCCTGTATATTTTTCTTTTTTCAAATTTCTTTCAGCATTTCTTCAATTTTATTTCTCTATTGAAAACAAAACAATACAAAGTTAGCTAATGTTCGATTTGTTTAATTAAATTATTTTGCTGCATAAGAAAAATATATCATACTAATATCATTGCCTGCTTTAGACTGGGGTTGTTTCTTTCAGTAGAATTTCTTCTAGGACGTCTAGAATCTAGATGACTCCATTGCATTGTTGGGTATGTCGAAATTACTAGTGTCCAATGGTATTCACAATGCATTGGGAAATATATAGCATTTGTGTATTCATCATCACAATTTGTTCAAGGAAAGGCAAAACTAAAGATTTTATAATTCAATATATATTGAAAACTATAGATTGCTTTAAATAAAAAAAAAGTTGGAATTCAATATATATGTAGCATTTATGATATTATTGCATATTAAAGTTTTATTTACCATCATTATTGTTGTGAATGCACAGTTGTGCTCTTTCTATCCACATTTAGATAATACCAGTCAATTATCTATATTAACAACAAGAAAATGTAAGTCTTTGTTATTGGTGAAACAATATTTAATGATAATTAGTATCTTTTATTTTAATAGTATATATTACAAATTACAAGAATAACCAAGCATGCAATATGATTAAACAGCTTCTGGGTATCATTTTTGCACTGACTTAGTATCATTTTTGAACATGCTATTAAATTGATTGCTAGTAGAAAACAAAACCATGAATTGATATCAACAACTACTACGAATTAGTTTTGCATATTTATTTTTTCATACATGATGGTTAATACATAATTCAACTAATAGACCACCACTTTGTAATAAACAATAATTAGGCATCATTTTTGGTTATAAGTAGGTATCAGTTTCGATAAAAATAGCATTGGAAATAGCTATCAGTTTCGATAAAAATAGCATTGGAAATAGCTATTAGACATTATTTTTATTGGTAGCAGTATTATTAAGAAAAAAAAAGTGTGTACCGATCCATGTGTGGCATTTTCTTCAATAAATTGTCGTAGTACTTTTTTTTTATTGTACATCCTTTTCTAATTGTGTTTTTATCTATCCATGCTATATCTCTGTTTTAAGAATAAGGCACATATCAATAATACAGTGTTATTTTAACCAGCAAAATTAGTATATATGTTTGTAAACTTAATCATTTGATGATGTCATAGCAAAGAAAGTTTTGATTTTATTTTGTTGTTCTATATTCAAGTATGCCAAAGTTTTGCTGTAGTGTCCTAGTCCTAAATTTGACAGTGTTGGCTCTATTACTTGAATTGGCATTGGGATTGACTCTTCTGCACTTTCTTTTTCATCATTTTCATTTTGTTTCGGTTTTTCTTCATTTTCATTTTCTTCAGGTTTTTGTTTTTTCGCTGTTTTTTTCATTCTCTGACCATATTCAAAGCTGGGCTTTCTTTTTTTCTTCCTTTCTCTTGTTTTTATTCTTTTCACATAAGAAGATGGCTTACGAACTGTTTATTTCCTTTTCCGACCAGGAGGTTTTGCTAGTTTTTTTTCTTTTTCCTTTTCTATTATTCCCTTTTGCAACTGTTGTATGATATTGAGATTGAAAGATGGAGGTGTTAAGTCTAGTACTGCATCACTGTATCGTGCAACTTTGCTCTCTTTACTGGCATCTTCTTCCAATTTTTGAGCCTCTTTTATTTCTTTTTTTGCCGTTTTATCTTCATTTGTTTGCAACACTGCTTCATTTGTTTTGATCAACATGTCTTCACTTTTTTCTTTTGTTTCCATATCTTCATCTTCATTTGGTTGGAGCACATTTTCATCCATTTGAGTTTCTATTTCAAGTCTTCATGAATGTACTTTCTTTTTCACTTGCTCGGTTCACTTGTTCTGTATTAGTGTCAGAAGTTTGTCTTCAACTTCTATATTTTTTTTAGTTGAGAATCTATATTAACAATAAGAAGCTATCAATTATTGGTGAATGAATATAATATTATTCGTATCAATAATGTTAATAGTAGCAGTTTACGGGTATCATTTTTGCATTGATATCAGTTTTTTATACAGAAAGCAAGTATTAGTTTTTCATACGTATAGGTATCAGTTTTGATTTATTTAATAGTGAAAATTGTTTGTAAAATAACCAACTATCAAAACTAATCAAAGAATTGATACATGAAAATTCTGCATTATTTTGGTATCAGTTTTCTACTAAATGACGGTCAACATAAATAGTTCAATTTACATACCATCAAGTTATAAGAAACGGAACGTAGGAATCATTTTTTAATACATTTAGCTATCAGTTTATTTAAACTTATACTTAGAATTATTTATGATATAAGCAAGCATGAATTCGAATAAAAGTGTTATTTTCAATAATAAAAAATCATGTACCTGTCAATTTCTGTTTTTTTTGCTTGATACTTTATAGGTTCTTGTTGACACTCTAGATTTTCTTCTTCAATCTTTTCAGCTTTGAATGTTTTTTCTTCATTTTGGACTTCTATATTTAAACATACACCTTCATTTATTTTATTTGCTGTGTTGACTTTTTCTACATTAGACTCAACATTTCTGTCTTCATTGTCACCTTCATTGTTTTCAGTTGTTGATTTCTTTTTCCTATTTTCTATTTCTGTTTCTTCATGTGCATGTTCATTTAAAATGTTGTCATGTTCATCTTCCATGTGCTTACTCTCTAGTTCAACTTTTGAACTTTTCTTTTCATTTTCTTCTGGTCTTGATTTGAGTTCTTTCAGTTGTTCTTTCAATTTTAAATTTTCTTTTTCTACCTCTGATGTGCATTTGCAAAACATTAAGGCTTACAAAATCTTCAGAACATTCAGTACTCTGTTCAGCTTCTTCGTTTTTCTTTTTTCTGTTGGTTCTCTTTTCTTTTGTCGCTCGATTCTTCTTTTGTTGATGCTATTTGGAGTAGCTTGTGTTCATGTGGAAGAATAGTGCTTATTTCTTTTACCTATGTATTTGAAATAGTAATTTTGTTTTAAAATTTAAATGAAAATGTTTTATGATAGTATTTTGTAACTTATAAGTTATAACTGACATTAATAAGTGATTAGTTTAATAGAAGAAAATAGAATGGTAATGAAATTGATACTATGTACACTTACTAATTGATTGAGTGCAGTGTTAAAAATGATACCAAGTATTATTGTATATTACAGCTGATACTGTGCAAAATGACAAGATGTACTATGCCGAGGACAAATTGATACCATGGAAACAAAAATTTAATGCTACACATTGAAATCGATACTAATCAGAAGATAAAGTGATACAGCAAAGATGCATATGTGATATTTGTAGGCACAAAAAATTATTCTAAGTGTTGAAACTGATACTATAGACAGAGAGAACATAAATTGTAAACTGATACTCACTAGTGTAAGTAAGAATTAATTTTAACTTACATTGTCAACTTTTGTATCATTCAAAAATTGTTTCACAACAATGTCTTTAAATTTTCTTACATCACATCGTGCAAACCTGGGTGAATCTCCAGCAAGTTGTCTTCTAGGTTGTATGAGGTTCATTTTCTCAAAAATGCAATACTATATACATTTAAAGATATAATTAGATAGGAATGTTGAATATAATATATTTTTTCAATTAAAAATATTTCGCATAACACATCTTACCAATAGAAGCATGGAACATCCAGACATGTTTCTTGGCTTGGAGATAAACTTTTTGACAAATTTACTGAAATTTTTCTCTATTATTTCTGGCCATGAGACAGTTGTCATTGTTTCACTATCAATCAAATAGGGTGGAATTCCCCATCTTAGTTTTTGTTGGTTGTTGGGAAATAAAAACGTCAATAGCATTTGCATTATTAACAACAAAGGCAGATCTTCTTCATTTCCTTTTTTCCTTTTTGATATTTCTTGTTTTATTCTTCTTTCTGTTAGTCCTTGAGACGATGGTTTTGATGACAACAACCTTAGAATAAGATTACAAAATATAAGTACTAACATTATAGTTTAGATATATATGTATATGCAGGATTTAACCATGTAGGTACCAAGAATGAAGATTGTACAGTATAGAGATTCAAGATATCAAGATTGAAGAATCATGAGTATCAAGATTATCAAGAGTTCAAGATTTCAATAATAAGTAGTTTAATTAGTAATTTTGTAAAAACTCGCAGAAAAGCATTGGCATCTTAAAATCCAATTTATTCGTGGAATGGAATCCACTTCGAGCCTGTTAAAGAGATGGAATCCTAAGTAGGATGAAACCTACGAAAAATCTAGTGGAACATTATTTTGTATCCACTAACTTTTATTCAAATTTTTTTACAAAATTATGTCTTATTTTCAAAATGATTTCAAAACCATCCTTTTAAAAGAATCAAAACTCTATCCTGGTTTTAAATATTTTTAGCCTCAGAATAGTCTTTATTTTCAAAATCAAATTATCCTTGATTTTAAACTATCTTTTAATAATAATATATTTAACTTTTAATATTTTTACTTAGATTTAGTAAAATTTTATATATATCAAAATATTATTCTCTATATTTACTATGTATTTTAACCATAGTTAAATATATTTATAAAGTTTAAAATAGTCTGAATACAAGATAGAAGTTATTTTCAAAGAAAAGCAAATTACCAAAAATACCTTAGGTATGTCAACATCCTCAAGTACCCCTTGTTGACATAGTAGCAGTTTATTTCAAAATTTTAAATTTCAAAGGAAGTGTCTATTCGTCATATCCTTTCGTAAAGGGACATGGCTGCTGTTCTACTATAAATATGGGGAGTTTTGAACGAAATTGTATTCATATTTTCTATGATTTCACTCCTCTTCTTCTTCCACATTTCTTTATACACATTTTTACCATTACTTTGTCGAAATCAACATTGAATCTAACTAGATCATCTCTGGTTTGATTTTCTATCACTATCTCAACAAGATCTCAATGCTATTCATAGTTATTGGCTTCTTTGTAATAAACTAAGCGAGAAAATATGTGATTGTAGCCTGTGAAATCAATCAAGTGAGAAAAGGTGTGATTGTAGCCTTGGAAATCAATTGGGTAAACTTGTTGCTCGTGAAATCAAGCATCTCTACTCAGAGGATTGTGAATCTGGAGTGGTGTACCTCGTGGCCTTGAAATCGAGGTTGTAACTGCACAATTGCTTTTAAAAGTAAATCCGTACTTGTTTGCGGGACTAGATGTAGGGTAACTCTGAACCAATATAAAATCTGATGTGTTCTTTCCTTTATTGCTTTTACTTTATTTCTGCACCTGTGTTTGTTTCTGTGATCATATCTGTGTCTGAATATTGCATACATTTATGTTCAAATTAACAAAAACTCAAAAAGATTTAGTAATTCCTTAAAACACTATTCACCCCCTCTAGTGTTAATCCTAGCCTTAAGATCCGTATTTCGCATTTCTCACATTTGGTATTAGAGCAAGGTTTTCAAAGTTTCCATAATCTGAATTTTGAAAATTTTTAAAATGGCAATTTTTTTGATAAAATTATTAACACTATTTTCATATGAATATGTCACAGAATCATCATGATATTGTTGTTTAAAACTATAATTAGTTATTTTGAAAAGTCACTTGATTCTTTAAAAACTTATGTTGTTTTGCAGGAGAAGAGTTATGTCTAATGACTGTTGGTTAAAAGATACCAGATAATCATTCATCGATCAAGAAGAACAAATGGATATATAATGGAAATCGACAATCAAATGGGTATTAGATCAATACAAAACTTTTGGTTCTCATCTACAACTTGACTTGATACTGTGTTTCTTTCCATCTGCTTTGCAATACCACTGGTTTCGTGCGAATCTGTCAGGAAATGACCAAGTTATGGTCAATCGAAATTTTGGTGAACATAGAGAAAAAGAAAGAAAAAATGTCAATGGAATTCTTCAAATTTCATCTATATATTTGAGTATTTTATCCCAATTCCTTTTCCAGATTGTAGTCCTTGTTCCCAGGGCCGTTTTGATGGGCGGATCATTAAATTCCGATCGAAATTGAGTGAGATATGACAGTTTGAAGTTGGCTATTCAAAATTGAAAAACTTTGTACGGGATTTTCTACATTTCTCATACTGATCGGCCTATTTCCCCACAATACCATCCAAATTCATCATAAAACTATTACTAAATCGTATCCCTTGCCTTCCTCTTCGATTTGCCACTGGATTCATCCAATTCCGTTAAGAAACGAAGGAGATATGCCTTCTAGCAGTTTAATAGTATATAGAAAAACAGGAAGAAGAAGAGAAGGAATTTTTATGAAACGTGGTGATTGTTGGGCCTATTTATAGTGGCCGAAGCGCCCATTCATTCAAAATTCAAAATCAAAGTTTTGGCGCCAAGTTGGTCAATCTACTAAATCATCTGTATCTTTCTCATACTACCTCCAAATTCAGCAAATGAATATACTACGCTGATCAGATAAATGAGCCCGTCGCAATAGAATAGATCTCGTCGTTAAATTCTGAAAGATATAAATGTATGGTTGACGACAATGGAAGAACAACAAAGTTAGAAAGATGGAGTAAAAAAATTGGTACGCGTTATTATCATTTCATCTTTATTGTTGCATTTAGGAATATATATTTATGCATTTGTTAGGTATAGAAATTTATCTCTTTTAAAGGTTTTGATATTAGGTCCATATATAGACACACCATAGTATAAATTTCGATATACCAATCTAATTTTTTTTTAAATGTGTTTTCTTTCAAATAAAATCTTACTACTAATTTATTACAACTATACTAAGAAGAAAAGCATTTTCATGCATAATGCCAAGTGTCTTTACACATGTTTTCTCATTATTATTATTTTATGTTAATTAAATACTACAAAAAATTGGGTTAAAAAAATCAATTATTTACTTGTCAATATCTAGTCGTAAAATTAGTACAAAATCATGTTAAAATCAGACCCAGAACAATAGATAGTGTATATGAAATGTTGTCTTTTCTTCTGGAACGTTTCTTAATTGCTGCAAAATCGTTTTTATAGCATCTGTGTGCTTTGAAATACTGTAATGTTTTAGAAACTTTCCACAGCATTTGGTAAATGCTGCAGTTTCTGTTTATAATGGTTTGAATATATTACTACAAAAACTTTTTACAGCATTCTGTGAATGCTGCCTTTTCTATTAAAAACTTTAAACTATGTAAAAATAATTTTTAAATTAATTATTTTTCTCTACTTTTTTTTTAAATTTAATTTCTAACTTATATTAGAATATTTTAAAATAATTGTTTAGATATTTTTTAGTAATTGATTAAAATTTTAAAATGAAAGAGACCTTAATATAACATATGTTAATTTTAGTTTTTCAATCTTTACTATTTTATCGAATATTTCACTATGATATTTTTTTAAAAGATGTTTAAACATGTTTCTAAATATTTTAATCGATAATAATTTAATATAAAGGTTTTGATTAGTAAGTTGAGTATTTTATAAACATGGCAGTTTGGGTTCTTAGTTAGGATATTAATTTTTATAAAAACCATATTTGATCATATATAAAGTTTAAATCCATATTTGATTTTGATATTGAGTTTGATTACCACCTTTCATGAATATGTTATAGTTTAATATCATTAATTACCTTTAAACTCTTGTCTTTACTACTCTTTTAGTTCCATTCATTAGTTTCCTTAACCTAAGTTTAGTAATTAGTGTGTATTACCTTTGTTTGATTGAAGCGAGTTATAATAAATTGTTTAATATACATACATATACACACATACATATACATATATATATATATATATATATATGCTTGTCAATTAGATATTACTTATCACTCATATTTATCTTATAGTCTGGATATCTCCTACCATAGTATATATATCATCATATCATGCTGCATATTATTATTTTTACTTTGTTATCATTTTGTTTCACATTACATATCATTATGCATCCTATTTCATATCATATTTCATTTCATATTACATCATAAATTACAATGCAACTTCATTTTGCATATCATCTCATGCTACATTACATATGTCATACATTTCATACTGCATTGCAAACTACATATTGCATACATGTATACATAATGAGTGTATTTTATTTAAGGAGAGTTTGCAGTATTGTCTTATAATATAGGGTTATTAATTTTTGATTTGTTTGGTATGTTTTGATTGACTTGTTTGATTGAATTGACTTGTTTTACTTGATTGACTTTATTAACTTGTTTGACTTGATTGGCTTGTTTGACTTGATTGACTTGTTTGACTCGATTGACTTGTTTGACTTGATCGATTTGTTTGACTTGTCCGACATGATTGGTTTTGATGTGTGTGTTGTAATATACTTATACATATTTATGTATTGAATAATTATAATATAATTATGTTAATGTCTTTCACATTCCATTTACTATACTTTGTTCTAGTATTAGTTTAAGGGGGAGTTTTATAGTTTTATGATTTTAGGATGGTTTTTGTTGATGACAAAGGGGGACAAATATGAAATAGGATAGTTAGGCATAGATTATGGGGGAGTTATTAGGATAGAAGTAATATTTTATAAACAAAGGTTGTCATCATCAAAAAGGGGGAGATTGTTAGTCCTTGAGATGATGGTTTTGATGACAACAACCTTAGAATAAGATTATAAAATATAAATACTAACATTATAGTTTAGATATATATGTATATGCAGGTACCAAGAATGAAGACTGTACAGTATAGAGATTCAAGATATTAAGATTGAAGACTCATGAGTATCAAGATTATCAAAAGTTCAAGATTTCAATAATAAGTAATTCAATTAGGAATTTTGTTAAAACTCTTAGAAAAGCACTGACATCTTAAAATCCAATTTATTCGTGAAATGGAATCAACTTCGAGCCAGTTAAAGGGATGGAACCCTAAGTAGGATGGAACATACGAAAAATCCAGTGGAACATTGTTTTGTATCCACTAACTTTTATTCAATTTTTTTTTACAAAATTATGTCTTTTTCAAAATGATTTCAAAACCATCCTTTTAAAAGAATCAAAAACATCTATCCTAGTTTTAAATATTTTTAGCCTCAAATTAATCTTTATTTTCAAAATCAAATTATCCTTGATTTTAAACTATCTTTTAATAATAATATATTTAACTTTTAATATTTTTACTTAGATTTAAATATAAAATTATAGTAAAATTTTATATATATCAAAATATTATTCTCTATATTTACTATGTATTTTAACCATAGTTAAATATATTTATAAAGTTTAAAATAGTCTGAATACAAGATAGAAGTTATTTTCAAAGAAAAGCAAATTACCAAAAATACCTTAGGTATGTCGACATCCTCAAGTACCCCTTGTTGACATAGTAGCAGTTTATTTCAAAATTTTAAATTTCAAAGGTAGTGTCTATTCGTCATATCCTTTCGTAAAGGGACATGGCTGTTGTTCTACTATAAATAGGGGTAGTTTTGAACGAATTTGTATTCATATTTTCTTCCATTTCACTCCTCTTCTTCTTCCACATTTCTTTATACACATTTTTACCATTACTTTGTCGAAATCAACATTGAATCTAACTAGATCATCTCTAGTTTGATTCTCTATCACTATCTCAACAAGATCTCAATGCTATTCATAGTTATTGGCTTCTTTGTAATAAACTTAGCGAGAAAATATGTGATTGTAGCCTGTGAAATCAATCAAGTGAGAAAAGGTGTGATTGTAGCCTTGGAAATCAATTCGGTAAACTTGTTGCTCGTGAAATCAAGTATCTCTACTCAGAGGATTGTGAATCTGGAGTGGTGTACCTCGTGGCCTTGAAATCGAGGTTGTAACTGCACAATTGCTTTTAAAAGGAAATCCGTACTTGTGTGCGGGACTGGATGTAGGGTAACTCTGAACCAGTATAAAATCTGCTGTGTTCTTTCCTTTATTGCTTTTACTTTATTTCTGCACCTGTGTTTGTTTCTGTGATCATATATGTGTCTGAATATTGCATACATTTATGTTCAAATTAACAAAAACTCTAAAAGATTTAGTAATTCCTTAAAACACTATTCACCCCCCTCTAGTGTTAATCCTAGCCTTAAGATCCGTATTTTGCATTTCTCACATTTGGTATTAGAGCAAGGTTTTCAAATTTTCCATAATCTGAATTTTGAAAATTTTTAAAATGGCAATTTTTTTGATAAAATTATTAACACTATTTTCATATGAATATGTCACAGAATCATCATGATATTTTTGTTTAAAACTATATTTAGTTATTTTGAAAAGTCACTTGATTCTTTAAAAACTTTTGTTGTTTTGCAGGAGAAGAGTTATGTCTAATGGCTGTTGGTTAAAAGATACCAGATAATCATTCATCGATCAAGAAGAACAAATGGATATATAATGGAAATCGACAATCAAATGGGTATTAGATCAATACAAATCTTTTGGTTCTTATCTACAACTTGACTTGATACTGTATTTCTTTCCATCTGCTTTGCAATACCACTGGTTTCGTGCGAATCCGTCAGGAAATGACCAAGTTATGGTCAATCGAAATTTTGGTGAACATAGAGAAAAAGAAAGAAAAAATGTCAGTGGAATTCTTCAAATTTCATCTATATATTTGAGTATTTTATCCCAATTCCTTTTCCAGATTGTAGTCCTTGTTCCCAGGGCCGTTTTGATGGGCGGATCATTAAATTCCGATCGAAATTGAGTGAGATATGACGGTTTGAAGTTGGCTATTCAAAATTGAAAAACTTTGTACGGGATTTTCTACATTTCTCATACTGATCGGCCTATTTCACCACAATACCATCCAAATTCGTCATAAAACTATTACTAAATCGTATCCCTTGCCTTCCTCTTCGATTTTCCACTGGATTCATCCAATTCTGTTAAGAAACGAAGGAGATGTGCCTTCTAGTAGTTTAATAGTATATAGAAAAATAGGAAGAAGAAGAGAAGGAATTTTTATGAAACGTGGTGATTGTTGGGCCTATTTATAGTGGCCGAAGCGCCCATTCATTCAAAATTCAAAATCAAAGTTTTGGCGCCAAGTTGGTCAATCTACTAAATCATCTGTATCTTTCTCATACTACCTTCAAATTCAGCAAATGAATATACTACGCTGATCAGATAAATGAGCCCGTCGCAATAGAATAGATCTCGTCGTTAAATTCTGAAAGATATAAATGTATGGTTGACGACAATGGAAGAACAACAAAGTTAGAAAGATGGAGTAAAAAAATTGGTACGCTTTATTATCATTTCATCTTTATTGTTGCATTTAGGAATATATATTTATGCATTTAGTTAGGTATAGAAATTTATCTCTTTTATAGGTTTTGGTATTAGGTCCATATATCGACACACCATAGTATAAATTTCGATATACCAGTCTAATTTATTTTTAAATGTGTTTTCTTTCAAATAAAATCTTACTACTAATTTATTACAACTATACTAAGAAGAAAAGCATTTTCGTGCATAATGCCAAGTGTCTTTACACATGTTTTCTCATTATTATTTTTTATGTTAATTAAATACTACAAAAAATTGGGTTAAAAAAATCAATTATTTACATGTCAATATCTAGTCGTAAAACTAGTACAAAATCATGTTAAAATCAGACCCAGAACAATAGATAGTGTATCTGAAATGCTGTCTTTTCTTCTGGAACGTTTCTTAAGTGCTGCAAAATCGTTTTTATAGCATCTGTGTGCTTTGAAATACTGTAATGTTTTAGAAACTTTCCACAACATTTGGTAAATGTTGCAGTTTCTGTTTATAATGTTTTGAATATATTACTACAAAAACTTTTTACGGCATTCTGTGAATGCTGCCTTTTCTATTAAAAACTTTAAACTATGTAAAAATAATTTTTAAATTAAGTATTTTTCTCTCCTTTTTTTAAAAATTTAATTTCTAACTTACATTATAATATTTTAAAATTATTGTTTAGATATTTTTTAGTAATTGATTAAAATTTTAAAATGAAAGAGACCTTAATATAACATATGTTAATTTTAGTTTTTCAATCTTTACTATTTTATCGAATATTTCACTATGATATTTTTTTTAAAAGATGTTTAAACATGTTTCTAAATATTTTAATCAATAATAATTTAATATAAAGGTTTTGATTAGTAAGTTGAGTATTTTATAAACATGGCAGATTGGGTTCTTAATTAGGGTATTAATTTTTATAAAAACCATATTTGATCATATATAAAGTTTAAATCCATATTTGATTTTGATATTGAGTTTGATTACTACCTT
Organism: Allium cepa; assembly: GCA_030765085.1. Classification (NCBI taxonomy): domain Eukaryota; kingdom Viridiplantae; phylum Streptophyta; class Magnoliopsida; order Asparagales; family Amaryllidaceae; genus Allium; species Allium cepa. Next base: position 789,054,949 of record CM060929.1, read on the forward strand.
TCATGAATATGTTATAGTTTAATATCATTAATTACCTAAACTCTTGTCTTTACTACTCTTTTAGTCCATTCATTAGTTTCCTTAACCTAAGTTTAGTAATTAGTGTGTATTACCTTTGTTTGATTGAAGCGAGTTACAATAAATTGTTTGATACACACACACACACACACACACACATATATGCTTGTCAATTAGATATTACTTATCACTCATATTTATCTTATAGTCTGGATATCTCCTACCATTGTATATATATCATCATATCATGCTGCATATTATTATTTTTACTTCGTTATCATTTTGTTTCACATTACATATCATTATGCATCCTATTTCATATCATATTTTATTTCATATTACATCATAAATTACAATGCAACTTCATTTTGCATACCATCTCATGCTACATTACATATGTCATACATTTCATACTGCATTACAAACTACATATTGCATACACGTATACATAATGAGTGTATTTTATTTAAGGAGAGTTTGTAGTATTGTCTTATAATATAGGGTTATTAGCTTTTGATTTGTTTGGTATGTTTTGATTGACTTGTTTGATTGAATTGACTTTTTTTACTTGATTGACTTTATTAACTTGTTTGACTTGATTGACTTGTTTGACTCGATTGACTTGTTTGACTTGATCGATTTGTTTGACTTGTCTGACATGATTGGTTTTGATGTGTGTGTTGTAATATACTTATACATATTTACGTATTGAATAATTATAATATAATTATGTTAATGTATTTCACATTCCATTTACTATACTTTGTTCTAGTATTAGTTTAAGGAGTAGTTTTATAGTTTTATGGTTTTAGGATGGTTTTTGTTGATGACAAAGGGGGAGAAATATGAAATAGGATAGTTAGGCATAGATTAAGGGGGAGTTATTAGGATAGAAGTAATATTTTATAAACAAAGGTTGTCATCATCAAAAAGGGGGAGATTGTTAGTCCTTGAGACGATGGTTTTGATGACAACAACCTTAGAATAAGATTATAAAATATAAATACTAACATTATAGTTTAGATATATATATATATATATATATATATATATATATATATATGCAGGTACCAAGAATGAAGACTGTACAGTATAGAGATTCAAGATATTAAGATTGAAGACTCATGAGTTACAAGATTATCAAGAGTTCAAGATTTCAATAATAAGTAATTCAATTAGGAATTTTGTTAAAACACTTAAAAAAGCACTGGTATCTTAAAATCCAATTTATTTGTGGAATGTAATCCACTTAGAGCCTGTTAAAGGGATGGAACCCTAAGTAGGATGGAACATACGAAAAATCTAGTGGAACATTGTTTTGTATCCACTAACTTTTATTCAAATGTTTTTTACAAAATTATATCTTGTTTTCAAATTGATTTCAAACCCTTCCTTTTAAAAGAATCAAAAACATTTATCCTGGTTTTAAATATTTTTAACCTCAAAATAATCTTTATTTTCAAAATCAAATTATCCTTGATTTTAAACTATCTTTTAATAATAATATATTTAACTTTTAATATTTTTACTTAGATTTAAATATAAAATTATAGTAAAATTTTATATATATCAAAATATTATTCTCTATATTTACTTATATATTTTAACCATAGTTAAATATATTTATAAAGTTTAAAATAGTCTGAATACAAGATAGAAGTTATTTTCAAAGAAAAGCAAATTACCAAAAATACCTTAGGTATGTCGACATCCTCAAGTACCCCTTGTTGACATAGTAGCAGTTTATTTCAAAATTTTAAATTTCAAAGGAAGTGTCTATTCGTCATATCCTTTCGTAAAGGGACATGGCTGTTGTTCTACTATAAATAGGGGTAGTTTTGAACGAATTTGTATTCATATTTTCTATGATTTCAGTCCTCTTCTTCTTCCACATTTCTTTATACACATTTTGACCATTACTTTGTCGAAATCAACATTGAATCTAACTAGATCATCTCTGGTTTGATTCTCTATCACTATCTCAATAAGATCTCAATGCTATTCATAGTTATTGGCTTCTTTGTAATAAACTAAGCGAGAAAATATGTGATTGTTGCCTGTGAAATCAATCAAGTGAGAAAAGGTGTGATTGTAGCCTTGGAAATCAATTGGGTAAACTTGTTGCTCGTAAAATCAAGCATCTCTACTCAAAGGATTGTGAATCTGGAGTGGTGTACCTCGTGGCCTTGAAATCGAGGTTGTAACTGCACAATTGCTTTTAAAAGGAAATCCGTACTTGTGTGCGGGACTGGATGTAGGGTAACTATGAACCAGTATAAAATCTGATGTGTTCTTTCCTTTATTGCTTTCACTTTATTTCTGCACCTGTGTTTGTTTCTGTGATCATATATGTGTCTGAATATTGCATACATTTATGTTCAAATTAACAAAAACTCAAAAAGATTTAGTAATTCCTTAAAACACTATTCACCCCCCTCTATTGTTAATCCTAGCCTTAAGATGCGTATTTCGCATTTCTCACATTTGGTATTAGAGCGAGGTTTTCAAAGTTTCCATAATCTGAATTTTGAAAATTTTTAAAATGGCAATTTTTTTGATAAAATTATTAACACTATTTTCATATGAATATGTCACAGAATCTTCATGATATTGTTGTTTAAAACTATATTTAGTTATTTTGAAAAGTCACTTGATTCTTTAAAAACTTATGTTGTTTTGCAGGAGAAGAGTTATGTCTAATGGCTGTTGGTTAAAAGATACCAGATAATCATTCATCGATCAAGAAGAACAAATGTATATATAATGGAAATCGACAATCAAATGGGTACTAGATCAATACAAAACTTTTGGTTCTCATCTATAACTTGACTTGATAATGTATTTCTTTCCATCTGCGTTGCAACACCACTGGTTTCGTGCGAATCCGTCAGGAAATGACCAAGTTATGGTCGATCGAAATTTTGGTGAACATAGAGAAAAAAAAAGAAAAAATGTCAGTGGAATTCTTCAAATTTCATCTATATATTTGAGTATTTTATCCCAATTCCTTTTCCAGATTGTAGTCCTTGTTCCCAGGGCCGTTTTGATGGGCGGGTCATTAAATTCCGATCGAAATTGAGTGAGATATGACAGTTTGAAGTTGGCTATTCAAAATTGAAAAACTTTGTACGGGATTTTCTACATTTCTCATACTGATCGGCCTATTTCACCACAATACCATCCAAACTCGTCATAAAACTATTACTAAATCGTGTCCCTTGCCTTCCTCTTCGATTTGCCACTGGTTTCATCCAATTCTGTTAAGAAACGAAGGAGATATGCCTTCTAGTAGTTTAATAGTATATAGAAAAACGGGAAGAAGAAGAGAAGGAATTTTTATGAAATGTGGTGACTGTTGGGCCTATTTATAGTGGTTGAAGTGTCCATTCATTCAAAATTCAAAATCAAAGTTTTGGCGCCAAGTTGGTCAATCTACTAAATCATTTGTATCTTTCTCATACTACCTTCAAATTCAGCAAATGAATATACAACGCTGATCAGAAAAACGAGCTCTTCGCAATAGAATAGATCTCGTCGTTAAATTCTGAAAGATATAAATGTATGGTTGACGATAATGGAAGAACAACAAAGTTAGAAAGATGGAGTAAAAAAATGGTACGCTTTACTATTATTTCATCTTTATTGTTGCATTTAGGAGAATATATTTATGCATTTAGTTAGGTATAGAAATTTATCTCTTTTATAGGTTTTGATATTAGGTCCATATATCGACACACCATAGCATAAATTTCGATATAACAGTCTAATTTTTTTTAAATATGTTTTCTTTCAAATAAAATCTTACTACTAATTTATTACAACTATACTAAGAAGAAAAGCATTTTCATGCATAATGCCAAGTGTCTTTACACATGTTTTCTCATTATTATTTTTTATGTTAATTAAATACTAGAAAAAATTGGGTTAAAAAAATCAATCATTTACATGTCAATATCTAGTCGTAAAATTAGTACAAAATCATGTTAAAATCAGACCCAGAACAATAGATAGTGTATCTGAAATGCTGTCTTTTCTTCTGGAACGTTTCTTAAATGCTGCAAAATCGTTTTTATAGCATCTGTGTGCTTTGAAATACTGTAATGTTTTAGAAACTTTCCACAACATTTGGTAAATGCTGCAGTTTCTGTTTATAATGTTTTGAATATATTACTACAAAAACTTTTTACAGCATTCTTTGAATGCTACCTTTTCTATTAAAAACTTTAAACTATGTAAAAATAATTTTTAAATTAAGTATTTTTCTCTCCTTTTTTTTAAAATTTAATTTCTAACTTATATTAGAATATTTTAAAATTATTGTTTAGATATTTTTTAGTAATTGATTAAAATTTTGAAATGAAAGAGACCTTAATATAACATATGTTAATTTTAGTTTTTCAATCTTTACTATTTTATCGAATATTTCACTATGATATTTTTTTAAAAAGATGTTTAAACATGTTTCTAAATATTTTAATCAATAATAATTTAATATAAAGGTTTTGATTAGTAAGTTGAGTATTTTATAGACATGGCAGCTTGGGTTCTTAATTAGGGTATTAATTTTTATAAAAACCATATTTGATCATATATAAAGTTTAAATCCATATTTGATTTTGATATTGAGTTTGATTACTACCTTTCATGAATATGTTATAGTTTAATATCATTAATTACCTTTAAACTCTTGTCTTTACTACTCTTTTAGTCTCATTCGTTAGTTTCCTTAACCTATGTTTAGTAATTAGTGTGTATTACCTTTGTTTGATTGAAGCGAGTTATAATAAATTGTTTGATATACATATACATACATACATACATACATACATACGTACATACATACATATATATATATATATATATTTATGCTTGTCAATTAGATATTATTTATCACTCATATTTATCTTATAGTCTGGATATCTCCTACTATAGTATATATATCATCATATCATGTTGCATATTATTATTTTTACTTCGTTATCATTTCGTTTCACATTACATATCATTATGCATCCTATTTCATATCATATTTCATTTCATATTACATCATAAATTACAATGCAACTTCATTTTGCATATCATCTCATGCTACATTACATATGTCATACATTTCATACTGCATTACAAACTACATATTGCATACATGTATACATAATGAGTGTATTTTATTTAAGGAGAGTATGTAGTATTGTCTTATAATATAGGGTTATTAGTTTTTGATTTGTTTGGTATGTTTTGATTGACTTGTTTGATTGAATTGACTTGTTTTACTTGATTGACTTTATTAACTTGTTTGACTTGATTGACTTGTTTGACTTGATTGACTTGTTTGACTCGATTGACTTGTTTGACTTGATCGATTTGTTTGACTTGTCTGACATGATTGGTTTTGATGTGTGTGTTGTAATATACTTATACATATTTACGTATTGAATAATTATAATATAATTATGTTAATGTCTTTCATATTCCATTTACTATACTTTGTTCTAGTATTAGTCTAAGGGGGAGTTTTATAGTTTTATGGTTTTAGGATGGTTTTTGTTGATGACAAAGGGGGAGAAATATGAAATAGGATAGTTAGGCATAGATTAAGGGGGAGTTATTAGGATAGAAGTAATATTTTATAAACAAAGGTTGTCATCATCAAAAAAGGGGGAGATTGTTAGTCCTTGAGATGATGTTTTTGATGACAACAACTTTAGAATAAGATTATAAAATATAAATACTAACATTATAGTTTAGATATATATGTATATGCAGGTACCAAGATTGAAGACTGTACAGTATAGAGATTCAAGATATTAAGATTGAAGATTCATGAGTATCAAGATTATCAAGAGTTCAAGATTTCAATAATAAGTAATTCAATTAGGAATTTTGTTAAAACTCTTAAAAAAGCACTGGTATTTAAAATCCAATTTATTTGTGGAATGTAATCCACTTAGAGCCTGTTAAAGGGATGGAACCCTAAGTAGGATGGAACATACGAAAAATCTAGTGGAATATTATTTTGTATCCACTAACTTTTATTCAAATGTTTTTTACAAAATTATATCTTGTTTTCAAATTTATTTCAAAACCTTCTTTTTAAAAGAATCGAAAACATCTATCCTGGTTTTAAATATTTTTAGCCTCAAAATAATCTTTATTTTCAAAATCAAATTATCCTTGATTTTAAACTATCTTTTAATAATAATATATTTAACTTTTAATATCTTTACTTAGATTTAAATATAAAATTATAGTAAAATTATATATATATATATATCAATATATTATTTTCTATATTTACTTATGTATTTTAACTATAGTTAAGTATATTTATAAAGTTTAAAATAGTCTTAATACAAGATTGAAGTTATTTTCAAAGAAAAGCAAATTACCAAAAATACCTTAGGCATGTCAACATCCTCAAGTACCCCTTGTCGACATAGTAGCAGTTTATTTCAAAAATTTGAATTTCAAAGGAAGTGTCTATTCGTCATATCTTTTCACTAATGGACATGGCTATTGTTCTACTATAAATAGGGGTAGTTTTGAACGAGTTTTTATTTATATTTTCTTTGATTTCACTCCTCTTCTTCCACATTTCTTTATACACATTTTTACCATTACTCTGCCGAAATCAACATTGAATCTAACTAGATCATCTCTGGTTTGACTCTCTATCACTATCTCAACAAGATCTCAGTGATATTCAGAGTTATAGGCTTCTTTGTAATAAACTAAGTGAGAAAAAGTGTGATTGTAGCTTGTGAAATCAATCAAGTGAGAAAAGGTGTGATTGTAGCCTTGGAAATCAATTGGGTGAACTTGTTGCCCGTGAAATCTAGTATCTCTACCTAGAGGATTGTGAATCTGGAGTGGTGTACCTCGTGGCCTTGAAATCGAGATTGTAATTGTACAAATGCTTTTTAAAGGAAATCCATACTTGTGTGCGAGCCTGTATGTAGGGTGACTTCAACCAGTATAAAATCCTGTGTGTTCTTTCCTTTATTGCTTTTACTTTATTTCTGCATCTGTGTTTGTTTCTGTGATCATATATGTGTCTGAATATTGCATACATTTGTGTTCAAATTAACAAAAACTCAAAAAGATTTAGTAATTCCTTAAAACACTATTCACCCCCCTCTAGTGTTAATCCTAGCATTAAGATCCGTATTCCGCATTTCTCACACTTTCCACAATATTTCTTGTTATGTAAGTACATGTGCCAAAGTTTCTAGTCGCAAACTCTTTGCAATTTGGTCGAATGATTTTGCCCGCCAATTTTTTGTTGGTTCTATGTTTATCCCTTTTAATAGCAGCCCAAACAGCAAGCTTATATCTTTGGCAGTGTCTTCATTTTGTCTTCTCCTAAGACGAAGGTACCGGTTTCCATACAATAGCAGCTGTATAAAGCATCCAAGCTTTGTTGATGCTTTTTGCATTCTTTCATTGTTATTTTTTTCATAGATGACTTTCAAAAAGTTGTAAAAAGGTGTCTTCTTTAAGATGTCAATTTTCTTTTTGGTCAGTCCATTTTTTTCTTTGACCAGTTTTAATATGTTGAAAACAGCTTGTAAGCCACATCTATAAGCGGTTTCTGCAATAACATTTTAAGATTTTTCTATCTGTTTGTTTATTAGTTTGATGTCGTATGCATGCTTTTATTACATGGATTAACAAAATCATCATCATCCTATTTCATGAAAATATGGCATTAAGTTATTAGTGAAACAAGCAAAATTGAAACAAAATAATATATAACATAGTGGTATCAATTTCCATAAACATGATATAAAATATGGTATTTTTATCTAGCCAAAATTTGGTATCACTTTTGCTAAATGCAGGTATCAATTTTTAAAAAATTATGGTCAAAATTCTTCTAAAACTACTACATAATAACTTCAGAAGAAATATATTGCATGTATAATTTTTAGCTTATATTTGTGTTATCTTTTTTTATAAATTACAATGAAAGTAATTTGTATAATTAAAAGTATGAAGTTCATAGAAAGATAAAGTGAGTATCATGTTTATAAGGCGTATGTATCAGTTTGGTTCGAACAAATAGTATATCAATTTTAAGATATGATGTCCATAAAAACAGATAGTAGGTATCAGTGTTGCATTACATTAGTCTCAATTTTATATTTGTGATAGAAAAATTATAATTATAGAGGTGTAAATTCCATCAATGATGATGGGTTTCATTTTATGAATATAGCTATATCAGTTTTGTTATAAAGTATTGAAAAATGATATATATCGGTTTTCAATACTTTATAACAAAACTGATATTGTTATATTCATAAAATGATACCCACTATCACTGATGGAATTTACTACTCCATAATTATTTTTAAAATTACAAAGTTTTGTCTTTAACAAAACAAACAATAGGTTCATTTTATGAAATATAGGTATCAGTTTGTTATACAGTGGGCATCATTTTGTGAAATATAGGTATCATTTTATTGAAAAATTACAACATTGACATAAGAACTAAAATATTTTATATAGTGGGTACCATTTTGTAAGAATTTAGTATAATTTTCCTAGAAAAAAGATGGTGAAATAATTTGTATACTAAAATGAATCAGCTACACACAATTAGACAATAGGTATCACTATTGCAGGTTGTTGGTATCAGTTTTTATGTGTGTGCTGAAATTAATTTTTCTAAATACAAATTATCACGTTAATTCTAACAGATATTTGGTATCATATTTTCAATATATTAGTATCACTTTTGTAATAAATGGCAATTGTCTTCTGAGCTTTTTAACCAATTATTAGTATCAATATATTAGTATCAGTTTTGCAGCAAATCTATTTTTTAACCAACTAAGCTTTGTCTTCTACCAAACAAACTATAGGTATCACTTTTTGACCATGAAAATCTTTAAAACCGATATGGCTTGTACTTTTACCCTGTTGGCTTGATCATCTTCATATTGGTCAACTGCAATTTGTTTTCCTTTATTTGTTTGTGCTTTTTCCTCTTAAACATATTAACACTATTAAAATACATCTAATGATTTAATAGTATCAGTTTAACAACTTAATGGTATTAGTTGCCTGTTGAAGTTGCTGCTGAATTATTTTCAAATTTTTCATCTTCGATTTTAATTTTCTTTTTGGCATTTGTTGTATAGTTGGTTTGTCACCAGATGTTTTTTTTTTGCATGGTTTCTTTATTTTTCTGTAAAATAAGTTCAGTAGTACATAATCAATTTACATTGGCTTTGTTATGGTTCATTTCATAATATCATTTACCTTTTCTTATGTTCTTTTTTCTTCATGTTTCCTTTTTGTTCTTCTTTCCCTTTTTTGTTGTATATCTTCTTCCCTTGTTCTTTTTAATAATCTTAACTTTGCAGATTCCTCTTGCATCTCTACTGTAGCTAGGATATTTGCTTCATCAAGATTATCAGATACAGCTGCTATGGTATAAAATTCACATGCTAGGTTTTCAATTTCGGCTCGATTATCAGATTGAGGTTCTTTGTTGCCAGATTCGAGCTGAAATTCAGAATGAGGCGCTAGGGTATTAAGTTTTTGTCGAATATCGGATTGAGGGGATAAGGTATCAGGTTTGTGCTCAAACTCTACTTGTTTTTTATTTTCTGACGTATGCGATTGAGATGGAGGTAGCGATTTTTTTGTGGTTTCATTTGCCATTTTTTCTTAATTTTAATTTTCTGTCGTGAAGATGCGTGGATTTGAAAGTCGACAAGAAGACAAAAGAAGGAAATGGAAAAAAATTAACGCGCAAATGGGCTTTGGGCTTGTCCTTTGGAAGAAATTTGTTTGTGTGTGTACTAATGAAAGAAAATTTTAATTATTTTTCCTTTAAAAAAATTTCCCATCAAAAATCCCCTTTAAAAATACTAGCAACTCTTAATATCGCTTAAACTTAAGATCTAACAGATAAAGCTCTATAAATATTATAAAATATTAGCGTCGCTTAAATATAAGATTTGAGAAATAAACTTTCTTTACAAATTCAAAATTTCTCTCCATAAATATTATCAAATCTTAATACCACTTAAAAATAATTAGCAAATAATTTTTTTTCATAAATTAATAGAAACAATAATTCAAACTAACAATAAATTAGATATTACAACTAAGAAATAAAAATTCAAACTAACAATAAATTAGATGTTGCAACTAAGAAATAAAATTCAAACTAACTACATGCGATTAAAACGCAAAAATATGGCTTGACTTTTGTGCAAACCGTTTTTCTTGAATATGTTAAACAGATTCAATTTATTGGAAAACAATTACGTGCGAAGTGCGTGCCGTAACGCTCGCAGTATCTTTATTAATAGCTGTAATACATTTAGTGTCACACTTTTTTGGTGTCAGCGTAAACTACCAAAAATGTCACTCTACAGATATTATCAAAATGTCGCCATCACTTGAAATTAGGACCAAACAAATAAACTTATTTAACCAATTCAAAAAGAACCCTCTACAAATAGTACCAAATCAAGTCATAATATCACTTAAAAATAGGATCATACAAATAAGTCTTTTTAACAAATTCAAAATGCCCATCTATAAATATTACTAAATCGAATCTTAATATCGCTTATGAATAGGATCTATGAGATAAATCTTTTTCACAAATTCAAAATGCCTCTCTCTAAGTATTACCAAATCACGTTATATCACTGGTCTAACAAATAAATTTCTTTTAATAATTTATTCACAATTAATTAATAATAGAAAAAAAATTGAAACAAAGAAAAAAATCAAACCTCGCAACTTGGAAATAAAAACTAAGACTAACCACACTTAATTTCAGCATAATATGATTGAGCATACACAATTTATAGAAAAACAATTCACGCGGGAAGCGCATACTGGAACTAATATTAATAAATCTTAGTATCATTTAAAAATATGATCCAACAAATAATTTCTTTCTAGAAACTAATACTAACAAAAATTCAAACTGATGAAAAAAAATTAGATGCTGCAACAAAGAAATAAAAATAAACTAGCTAAATATGATTTCAATGCAAAATTTTAGGAAAGAGTTGCGATGTTTATAATACCTTGGAGCCATTGAAGATAACCTAGGGTTAGCTTAGAGGAGGATATCGAGTTATGAACTCAGCATGCCAAAACTATTTGGTAATACTTACCAGGTTGGAGAATAGACGGTAAAGCTACGTCGCTTCTTACGATTATGTAAGTGAAATATTGTTTTATTGCATATTTTTTTGAAGTGGTATAGTTTTTGAATTTTTTGTATATTCATACACTTTTGGATTGTTCAACGGATAGAAGAAGCATATAAGACTTATCAACTGCAATACGACCATCCATTCAAGTTTCAAGCATGCTTGGAACTTCTCTCTTCTCTACCAAAATGGAAGAACCTAACAACTTCATGTTCGAGCAACAAAATAAGGTTAGAAGAATGAATTATTTGGATTCAAGTCCATGAAGTGATCCTAGTTCTCATGAAAGATCGCCACTATTTGGAAATTGTGACGGACGTCCTCTTGGTAGAAACAAACCAATTCAGTTGGAGCAGCGTGGTGTAGAATTTTCAAGATTCGTAGAAACGTTAGAGACGTCTGGTAGAGAAACAAAAGAGCATAGAGCCAACTTTTCAGCACAAAGACGTCACAACGAAATGGAGTTTCAGAAGGCTATTATGGAAGATCGAGAGTTCAAGAGACAAGCCCAAGAGCGGAAGGAAGCTTTGATGCGTGAGAAGAACTATATCAAATTGATAACCTGTGATATCAGTAAGCTTTTTCCTTTGCAGTAAGAACTTGTAGCCGAGTAGTTGAAAACTTATAAGAAAGTGAGAGACGGTGGAAGCGGAAGTGGCACGTCTAGGGATGGGTTTTAGATGTGTATTTGTATTGTACTTGTTTAGTGTTGCTTTGTGTCTTTTGTTTTAGGTGTGTATTTGGTGTTTGTTGTATGTGTTGTAGTATTATCGTATCATTTTGTATTTCGAACTAAAGTCATATAACATTTTAATAAACAAGTTCCACATTAATATTACGAAACGCTCAGCATACAAATTTTAAAATATGGTACAATAAATACACTAGTAAACATACAACTTCATCAACAATTCCATAAAAACTATCATATGCATGACTAAGAATTCTTACTGTTCCTTCTTATGTGTGCCCACAAATGCTCCACCAATTGGTCATGCAATTGACAGTGTGCTGCTTAATCTTTAGTATGTTGCATCACGGGAACATATTCCTCCATCGAATTATTGTTTCTCTAAGATCTTTTGTTAGAACCCTTAAACATGTTTGGATAATTAGTTTTTTTGTTTTTTACACCCACATCTTTCAGACTCCACAATCATGTTATGAATTATTATACAAGCATACGTAATTTCAGATAGAGCTCTTGCGTCATGAAATCGGGCATGGTTTTGTAAAATTTGAAACCTTGCTTGTAAGACACCAAATGTATATTCGATATCCTTTTTGTAGCTTACCACTTTTTCAGTAAAATAGCTCTCTTTGTCGTTTGCTAGGATCCTATAGCCTTACATTAAAGTTCTCCACTTTGGATAAATGTCATCCACATGTTACCAACTTTGTATGTAACGTCCGTTGATAGCCCTTTAGACAGTTTGGAGAATAAGTATGATTGTTTTAAAACATTTGTCTCGTTTAATGAACTTGCCACTCCAAAAAAAGCATGTCAAATTCATAAATCATCTAAAGCTACCGCTTCTAGGATTATTGCTGGCATCTTTTTGTATCCGATGAACATTCCTTACCAACCAGTTAAATAGTTTTTCTTGCCAAATGCATGTAGTCCAAACTTCCAAGCATACCTGGAAAACATATAGCTTCTCCTCTGGATAGTATTCTGGCTACATCATTTGGTCCCGGCGTTCGTACATATTTCTCACCGAACTGTTCGATCACTGTCTTGCAGAATTCCTTTAAGAACTCTATCGCTGTTAATGATGCAATTTTGAAATATTCGTATAATTGATCGCCAGATATTCCGTAGCTTAATATAGGTAAAGCAGTCAAGATTTGGATGTGGGGTGAAATTCAGAGCTTTAGTGCTCCATTTAACCTGTAAGTGAAATATGGGTTGTTTCATAAAGTTTGAGATAAATTTTAGAGAAAACATCTGGTCCCATGCGAAATCGATGATGGAACAAACTTATATCGTAAGTTGGACTGTCAATGAAGTAGTCATTTATCAGCTTTTCATGTCTATCCTAATATTCCGTCTTATATTCAAGGTCAATTCATCCAAGCATACTACCAATATGGTTTCTCATAGATCCTTCACCAAAAAATAAGAATATTCAGCTGCAGCTTGTTACATTCAAAACTCTATGTTTCATCGCTCACTTCTTGTTCATCGCCGAAGCTTTTTTTCATGCCTTATTTGTAAGTATATGTTACCGTTGGACAGAAAATTCACAAGGCATTGTACAGAACAACAATGTGATTGCAGTACTGATAAGACTTCTCACCGAATGCTATCTACCAAAAAATACACAATAATGTACTGATAAAAAAGTATGTAAATTCTACCATTGCAAAAAAAAAATTTCAAGAGCCATCGCTACAGTGTACGTCTGGCTACAGTGTCAGATAGGACACAATATTGAATAGTTACAGATTGATCAATGTGGATACATTTGCCTTCACTGAGAACTGATACAAGTAATTATAAAACTTTTGGAAAGTGGTAGATAATATGTAAGTTTATTTCTATTAGCTAGGTGAAAAAGTTCCGATTGAGTATTTTTTTTTCTTTTCAATTGAGGCAATCTGCCATTAGATCTTTCTTTCCATTCTTAATTTTCTCTCTCTTGTCGTTGAATAATTTTAGTTATGAAAGTGGTTAAACAAGTGGTGTCTGTTTGTGGAAGTTTACTATATGTTCATTTCACAGTTGCTAAACTTTATGTACCTACTTAGTTATAATCAATCAAGGATTTGACCATTTGGAATTATTTTTTCAAGGCTATACACATTATATATATATATTATTTGTCATTATGATATGATTCGTTTCGCATTTTTCAATAAAGAGTCATGTACTGATATCTGACAAAAAATATTATGGTTCGTCTCTCATTTAATTGCATAATGATAACTGACGAAGAATACACAATCATGTACTGATAAAATAACAAACACATAACTACTACATATGACAGAATGACAAGCAATCAGATATAGAACAATAAAAAATAATGACATCGATGTTTAAAATGAATACAGTAGATATATCATCTATCACGGTACGTGAATTATAACATCAACGACACATAAACATGAAAAATAATGACATCGATGTATAAAATGAATACAATAGATATACCATTTGTCATAGAATGTGAATAATAACATCAACGACAACATAAACAAGAGACAGTGCATAAAATCACTCATTGGTACATGGACGTGTATGACGACGACAACGTGTCTCGTCATCATCGTCTCTGCTGCGGCTCGTGCCAGCTAAATGGTAATAACACATACCAAAGTCAGTAAATCTCCAACGCTTTACCTCTATCAGTGTCTGCATTCATAGTGTCTCCTTTGTCTATTGGCATAGCCCAACATCATAATAGTCAATGCTACGTCTGTGCTCTACATATCCTGTAAGTCAGATTCCTATCTGCATGTTGTATAGATCGGCATATGATATTTGGGTAGGATCCAGATACCGATTGTATGCTGGAGGATGAAATATGTCAACAAAGTGGTCTGCTCCAGTAGTAGTAGGCACTGCTATGGTACAACCAAAGTGAGAAGCAGCTAACATATGATATGGTGCACGATACTCCTAACTAGGTTAGGTAAGATCCTCGATAACCAGAGGTGCTATATCATGACGTATAGTAGATGGAACCACCAAATCTATCGCCATTGCATGGGTAATGGTATCACCATATATAGTGAAATCTCTGCTTGAAGTCAATGTATGATAGATCAGTAATAAGAAAGTCTACCGACCACTAACCTGTTGCTATCGATGGGTCTAGCTGATCTGTATGATAAATCATACATCGATAGGTATGAGAGTGTGGATCATCGGTAATGGCATCGTAGTTGTAAAACTGTCTCCAACACCTCTCACTAAGATACCAATTGCACCAAACATTGAGGGATACGATAATACTGAAAATCTCTGCCCGTTAGGCATTCTAGCAATTTGTATAAAATCAAGATCGATCAATACTAGCATGAAATGGATGCCATGTAATCTCCCCTCTGTACATCCTTAAATCGATCTACTTGTGAGTAATCGAACATAGATGTCGGGATTCATTATCTGTAACAGACAGGGATTTTCAACCTCGAAAATCGACAGCTATATGTCCACTGTATAGACTGTCGAGTAGTCGAGTGCCGGAAATACCAGTTCATTAGGGGTGAAAAGAAAAAGGTAGAAGAAAAAGAGAAACAATAACACATAATCTCACAATCGCAGCGGAACAAAATATAATAGATAACAATGGATTTTTATACAAAAGAATCGGTAACTGTTTAATACTTACAATCATTACATCAAATCTATACGGTTATAACAACTTGTCCTCATATAGCAGAAATGTGCAAGTATGTGCTATACGTATGAACTCCTCCAGCTCGTCTCCTGAGCTCCATAGCATTTTCACTTGAATCTGTAACACTCGGTCTGACCAGAGTATTGTAATAAAATAACGCTTGAGTCACTCTGGAAAACCAGCGTGATAAAACACACTCAAATTGAATTATTGACTTTTCAAAATACTTTGAGAAAAAGGTATCTTGTAAGACCATGTCACAAATAAACACAATGGGTTTTTACCTTATGATAACCAAAAACATTTTTATCAAATCCATCTGGTATTATAATATTGCTTATAGAAAGTAAATAGAATATAGCTGAAATGCTTGCATCTTATGTTCCAACATAGTTAGGCACAATCAAAACTGTACGGTGCTTATTGGAGAATGGATTTCATTGAATGACTGGGCCACCGGGGTACAGCCCGTCATAATACACATCTAGGACAGCATACCGAGGACCACTCCAGGATTCCCTGCTACACAAGACCGGACTACCACTTAAATTGGGTAGCCCGAATAAGATTACCCCATGGTTGAGATCTGTAACCGCTACACAGCCAAATAATAAGGGATTCTAAAGAGGGGTAACCTTACCCTACTTGAGTGCTACCCACTTAGCCTTGCGGCATCTCTCCTGCTTTAGACATTCCACAGTTGATGAGGCTCGAGGCTAAGCGTTACCTTTTAAGAACGCATTCCCTTAGAATGCTCATCGTTCTCCAATGACGATTGTCTGATATCATTCGACCATACAAGTAGTTCTGGGTCTGGACAAATCGAACCACCGTCTTCATCATTTTCATGGTATCCATTCGTTACGCTCAAACCGGATCGAAGTGGTTTTCGGATAATTAGATTTGATCACGGTCTCTTCGAAACGATCAACGAAATTGGCCAAAATTGATAGTTGGTTATTTAACTATCAATGCACATCCATCAACAATCATCAAGCCTTATTATAAATTTTCCAAAATTTATCTCAAAATATCTTTAAAAGATATATCAATTCCTCTCAATATTTGAAAACAATTTTTAAAGTACTTAAATCCGTAACAGAATAGTTCCAACACCTCAACACTTAGGAATATTTCCAAAATCTACTTTCTATACTTAAGAAAATATTACAAAACTAATTTTCCAAAGTCTTTTCAATATTAACGTTTTAGACAATTATTCTGTAACTTATTCCAGAAATTCCCTGAAATCACAAATAATTTCCTCTCCTTAAAGTCACATCCTTTTATAAAGCCTTTTATCGGATCTCTAGAGAATTTATCAAATAAAAAATTTAATCACTTCAAATTCCATATATATATAATAAGTATTAAAGAAAATAATTTAGTTTTAAAAACAAGTTTTGAATTATTATCCAAAGTATCGAAACTCTTTTATAAACATCAGTAACTCATTTTTAGTTAAACAAATAAATTTCAAAGCTGATTTTTTTTAAAGTTAAAATTTAATAAATTGAATACTTAATATTTGAAAATCCACTTACCGTAGGTTTTCAATCTTAACTAGTTTAAAATTCCATAGTTTAAAAATAATAAAACCTTCCTTTAAAACCAACTCTTTTTTTAAAGTTTATTTATTTTTTCAAATCTCAATAATCAATTTACTTTATAACTTCCTCTCGATTTCACACGTATCGATTAATTATCGATTTCCTAACCACTCTCATTTTAAAAATAGAATTTTTCGTTTTTCTTAATACTATTCCCATATTCTAATATAAATTCCTCTTATGAATTAATATTCCCAATTATCGTCTGATATTAAATTCCTTCGTTGTAAACATTGTTTATCAATTTTATAACCCCCTTTGGTTTTTACCTGTTTATAAAAACAAATCTATTAATGAAATTCCATTATATAAATTTATTTCTTATAAATTCCATTAATATTTCCAATCTATTTTCTATAATTTTGACCCTTCTTTTATATATTTCCAAAGTATCATTTATAATTTCTCTAATATAATTCACTTTAAAAATCTCCATTTATTTATCCGAAAGAGTTAAGTATAGCCAAGTCAATTATATTCTTTTCTAATTCATTTTCTTTAAAATAACTCCAATTCCACTACATATATATATATATATATATATATATATATATATATATATATATATATATCAAATTCTCTTCAATTCCATAAATTTTAAACAAATATATCTATAGATTTCAAAATTATCAAATTTCAGGCCATGCTACGATAGCATTCAAATATTCCAATTTCATTAACAATCTGTAACAGATTATCTACACACATCATATATCACTATATATGCAAAAATAGATAATATATTTGAGGAATCTAGTTGGATCCCTTCAACCTGTTTCCCTGTAACCACAGATGTTAATATATCATAATATAAATACCAATCCCACTTCGAGGGTGATATCGCGGTATATAGAGACATCCCTATTATACGGTGCGCATAGGGTTTCATCCGCTACAATGCGTGGGAATATCACTCCAAATACTATATATATAGACAAACACTACTATATATATAAATATCATTCATAGATAACAAATTTTCTAAATTCAATCAGACAGCCAATATTTAATTTTAACTAACTAAAATTAAATTCGGAATTCCCAACGAGTGAGAATTTTCTTACCTTTATTTCGTTTGCAATCTACCTCAATCTCGACTTGGTTTTCATGATCTTTAGACCTCATAAAAGCAAATTACGGATTTTTTAATTAATCATTGATAAAATCAAATTTTTTGTTTGAATTAAAGTTGACTTAAAATTTTAAACTATTATAACTAATCTTTGATTTCTTTGTTTTCCTCTGAAACCACATACATTCATAAAAATGATCTTTATAAATTCCAAATATCAATATTTTTATGTAACTTTCCAAATCAACCTTTAAAATTCTTGTTTTAAAAATCAACATTTAAAATTTACTATTTTCAAATCAACATTTATAATTTACTCTTTTCAAAAATCAACATTTAAAATTTATTGATCCTACAAAATTAGACGTAGAATATACCTTCCCCCAGCCTCCCACCTTCTCCATACCGCTTGACGTGCCAGAGCTTCACCCTCCACGCTCGCGAATCGTCCACCTTCCATCGCTAATCTTCCACATTGAACTTGTGCGATAGCCGCGACCTTCCAATCCCCTGCCATCGATCCAAGATTGAGACCATCCATCCTCCACGCGTGCGCGAACTCCAGCCTCGTGCTCGCGCCCTGCAACCGCCATCCCTAATCTTACGTCGTCGTTCTTTTCTTCGTTCGACCCCCACCCACTTTTTTCTCTCTCTGGTTGACTTCGATTTGAAAAAAAGAAACGAGATTTTGAATTCTGGTTGATTTTGTGAATCAACTGAAGAGAGGAAGGAAAGGAACTTACGATTTTTTTACTCCATTTTGGCCCATTGCCTTTGAATTTTTTTAAATATCCTTTTTCTCGGTAGAATGCTTGGCTTTTTATAAAAGTGAAGGGAAAGAGATGACATGTTTATCGCCTAAAAAAGAGATAATGTAATTTCTTTTAAACAGTTGCATGTTTTTTTAAAAGGAGGAAACATGATTTAAAAGGAGGTAAGTATAGATTGAAGAGGTAGGGAAGGCTGTCACGATAGGATAGGTTTTGACCAATCAATCTTTATTATTAAATTTCAAAACGTCTCGTTTTACGCAACTCAAAAGTTTGAATCCCTATCGAGGCGTGCCGCTAGGTGTTTATAATACAATACCCATATCCTGAACGTAATGGAAAAGGTTTCGAGTCCTAGTTCGATCATATGGAGAAGATAGCTTTTTGGATCCAATTATTATATTGAATTTTTGATATAAGTTTCTACACGTTTATATACCGTATGGCCAAACCATAACTCTAAACACAAAGAAATTTGAAATCAGATAATAATACAATATTATGAATCCAATGGAACTGATTGCGTCGAATTCCGAGACTGTGCCTCAATGGCTATTTTAAATGTCAATTTGAACAACTATTTTTAAAATTGAATAGATCACTTTTAAATTCAATTTTAAAACTTTTATTATCTCCATTATTATTAATATAAATTTTCAAGCCTTTAAATTATTTTTATCGGGTTTAAAGCTCAAGATTCAATAACTTAACCAAATTCCAATTATTAAACTAAATAATTGAATTATTCAAAAATCTGCTATATTTAAAATTTTGAATTTATTTTATAAATAAAAACCAAATTTTCATATTCAAAATAAATCTATAATTAAAAATTCAATACTTAAATTCATTTAAATATTCTGAATCAAATAATGAAAAATCCAAGTCGTTACATTATCCCTAGACCCTCTGTTGTTCACGCGCCAAAATGACAAATGAGGGAAAAAAGTAGGTGCGTACGTGGTTAATGTGACAAAATGAAAATTTCTGACGAAGTACTAGTACTGTAATAACTCCCAAAAACCATATAAAGAAACCCATGACTCTGAAATCGTGCACTGTGCATCTAGACATTTATAAAGATATGCAAGAATTGGCATACCTCAAACACATATAATAACTCCATCGAAATCCAAAAGAGATACGACCTCAATAAATTCGACCACTAAACTACTATGGTGTGCTGAGAAACAAGTTCCCTATGAGGTATAAACAAATAACCTAGCAAAATCCAAATCATGCTCTGCAGAATACTTGTTTAGTATGTTGTCCATTGCAGCAGTAATCGCGTTGACTCGAATAGCGCCCACGGTCTGATACGATGCAAGGTAGTGTTAAAACGTGGTAGAAGATCCTAAATAAGTGTGGGATCACACTATCGAATGTAGTATGGGATCGATGGAAAAGCGTTCACTCCTATGCTAATGCCCGTAAGCATAGAAAAGTCAAATAGTGTAATTCGTAGCTTACCGCAAGGAAAATGAAATGTATAAGTGATTTTATACCACCGCAAAGCAATAGTAGCGCACAATTGCACATCACTTTTAATAGTGTTACTGATGCCCAGAACTGTAAATTACAGAATAAGTTAAAGTAAGCTACAATAAATTAGTGGGTTTTTAACTTAAACGGTTCATTAAATTACTTAATAAATAAAGGAATCCAAGCTTAGCTAGAAGTGCTTTGACTCTAGGAATGCTTGCTAAATTCTTATGAAAATATTTTAGGGTTCGCTAAAGAAAGACATGAACGGATATTTTATGACTGTTTAAGTTAAATGAAGTTGTAATTGTAAATTTAAAGCGATAATTTATTTTAACTATTTTAAATTTTAAAAAAATACTTATAGTCAAGCTCGTCTGTGTGCTGACATGCACCTCCCCTTCTGAAAGCACCCAAAAATTAGTAAGCGTAGACAACTCGTCGCGCTAAGGTTTGGATCCCAAAAATCATTAAGGTCCGCAACTTTAGCGGAAGTCTGTCCCACTACCCTATGCATCCTGCCTACACGACCACCCCTGCACACTCCGTGACCCCGACGACCGCCTTCATCTTTGACTCCACCCCGATTTTCGAGATTTTCGGCGGCCTCGAACAAATCTTCTATTTCATGCTCATGACTATACTGCATAATAATCTGACCTTTGCCGTTACGGCCTCCGCCTTCACCGTCGCCGCTGCCTTCATCGCCGCCGCCGCCGGTACTGCTACTTTTTCCATCCAAGAAAATTTCATGAATTTTTTTCGTAATCTAGACATTTCTACAGGTGTAGATCCCAAAAATAGGCTTTAATTTGTGTATAGACATACAGATTTAGATGTTTGGAACTATAAATTGGTGAAAATGAGGAGTGTAGTTTTGAGCTTCGAGTTGGAATGGTGAAGGAGGAAAGAAAATGATTTTTCGGTGGCGACGGGGAGGAATTAAGGCATAAGTTTAAAACGGCGAAGATGCAAAGAATTCGCCGTTGTAAACTTATAACAACGAAGTCTTCGCCGTTATAAGTCTATAACAATGAATTCTTCATCATTACATATCCTACCAATTATTTACCCCCCGGTCTGCAACAGTTTCACGATTACCTGGGCGGACAGCTCGTTCATTTAGTTGAAAAGTGCAACATTCCCATTTGGAGGCTCAAAACTAACCGTTATGAATGCTTGTAGTCATGCGTAGTTATTAATTCTCAGTGATCAAATGTGGTGATGTTAGATACATTGATATACTAGAAACACATGAATATGAAAAAAATTAAACCCAGTTTAAAACAAATTTCTCTTTTCATTACAGATGGCATTTCAGATTCATTACATAATCCCCTACGTAAATCACGTTCAAAGAAATTACAATTTATTACAAAATACGTCAATAGCGACATATGAAGATGCCCCATTGATTGATCAAAGTCTAAATATAGTCTCTAAACAACTTTGCCATTACATTTAGAACATAGCAGAATCAAACAAAAAGAACTCCTATTAGCTAGCTTGCATTTTACACGTCTCCGGAAGTTTATTCGTCTAAATGAGAATCTGAAAATTTTAACTCTCAAACTACTCAATATTAATTAAGTACCCGAGAGTTTAAGGTGAAAAATAAACTTCGAGTCAGATAAAAAAGTCTGGTATGAATAATAACCTACAATCTCGAACCATATAAATACCTAGTGAGGCCACGCCATTTAGCGGAACGAGCTTTCCCCTCACTAGAATCTCATCCCAATTTCTAATAACCATATATTGTGCACCTACATCCACAATGGTTAAAACATAAAACATAAAATATATTATGATGATATGCAAACATGCAATATGCTCTAGATTACCCATCTCCATTCACCTGACTACCTGTCTCAAGTTATAGTTTCTAGAGTCACTATTAATCTATTTGTTTTCATGATCTAACTAATAAAATGTTCCAAGCTTACGGACTATCCGTCGGGTTTCATAATTTTCATGGGATTTTTAGTGACCTATCGGTGTCTGTCAATAACATCATCTAATCATAGTTTTCATAGGGTCATTACTATTGGATCTTCGATAACATCTCTAATGTCATAGTTTTTATAAGACCACTATGAATCTATTGATCTTTTTTAATAACTTATTTCGGACGTAGTTTTCATGGGTTTGCTAAGATCCTATTGGCTCCTGCAATAACACTTTCCAAACATAGTTTTCATGGGTTTAATAAGAACTTGTCTAAACCAATAATTCTTTAATCGGTCTTTGTGCATCCTATATTATGGTCTGTCTGACCTCGTGTATGCAATTTTACTAACGCAGAAGTTAACTCAATATATACTTACTACTGGTTTAACCTAATTGGTTATTCTGCTATTAACACCCTAAAATGTAACTATGGGTTAATTATGAAGTGAATTTTTTAAAGAAGCATAAATGATAACTGATCAAAAAATAATAATATGAACATCTATGATTTAATTTCTTGTAATCACTTTTCTAAGGAAACATGTTTAATACCCTTAATCCACTATCTTTAGTAAAGAAAGCTTCTACAAAATTCCAAAGTCAAATGCCATTTCAAAATTCTTTCATATTGCCATGAGTTTTACCTTTAAAAATGAGGTTAGTTTTCCTATTTGAAAACTGAGGCTTTCGACTAGATCCTTCGGATCATTGTGACATCATGAGTTATTCTCCATCACTCTCCCTTTCGAAAGCATTATTAAAATCTTAGACCTTCTCTTTTGAACCATTAAAAACATACCTTTCGAAACACTTAAAATTACCTTTCAAATGCATTTTTTTCAAGTAGAATTTATAGAAGCATAGTTTGTAAACCATTTAAAAGTATCTCTTTCGAAATTATTGGGTTTAACATTAAATATAACTATTGGGTCAAGAGAATAAAAGTGAAAGCTTTCCATTCGAAGGCATTAATCTTAAGAAAAAGAATTGAGGAAAGATGATAGCTTCAAAACCATCCTTTCGAAGCCAATTCCTTCAAAACCATTGGCAAAAGCGGCTAGAAGGACCCCTTTGAAAGCATTGGGAAGGCAGTTTCAACGTTAACAAAATGAAAGCCTCCCTTTTGAACTCATTGTTCTAGGGCTATAAAGAAAAGATATCTTTAACCAATTCAAAAAATATGTATGCGGCAGCTAGGTATCAAATGAGTTCGAAATGCGGTAACTCTTTCGAAAGCTTCTTTAAAACAAAAATAAGCGGCAACTCTTTCGAAAGCTCCTTTCTAAAAGCAAAAAAAATTGAAGGATTCGAAAGCTTATAAAAGCGGCTTCTGCTCCTTTGAAAGCACATCTTCGATACAGACCCTTTCGCCTTTCTCTAATACACTATATACCAATTGTTTGATACTATATGCAATGGTTTCGAACGAGTTCGAAAGGCCTAATGGGCATGCCGATGGAAGCAAGTAAAGCAAGTGGCAAATTTGTAATTCGTAAAAAACCTATTTTATGCCTTTCAAAGTAATTTCTTTTCACATAACTTGCTTAATTTAAAAATCACAATAATTCCATTTTAGTAGGTTTTCAAACATATATAAATTTCATACCTGAAGTCATTATATAATTGCCTTAAATAATTAAAACCACAATTGTCTATTTCTTCCATTCAAAATTCGTAATAAATTATCCATAGCTTGGAATATTATAAGGATTTAAACTCATCTCCAAAATAATGTTCTACATAACATTCAAACCTCATGGCGTTTAAAAATCAATTTTCATGATTTTAACCTTAAAATCGAATTATATTATCACACGACATTCCTTGTTTAAATTATAACATGATATATAATCAAAGCATATCATCATTCATCCATCCAAACGGTTTTAAACCTTAAAATCGAATTTAAATATTCAATAAGACATATATGAGATGGTTTTGATCATTATTCATCTTGTTTAGATAAGGAACTTGACATTACTTTAATCTTTCTAGTTTGAATCTTAGTCTCTAATTGATTTTGAGCTCCTCTTCTCTTAGGGTTATAACTGGCCTTGTTTCTCTTCATTTGTGTCTTTGGTTTATGAAAATGTGGATGAGAATGAGGTAAGGTTTCACGGGTTATGGTATACGGCTATTCCCTTTTACCTTGCCTTTTTCTCTTAAATATCTAATTTATAAATTACACATATATTCGTTAAGTTAAGGCACGACCCTATTTATCTCAAATCTTAATTCACTTATCACTCTAATCTCTACATTATTAATCTATTTAATTTATCTAATTAAATCTTCTGAACAATGCTATTTAAAATTAGGGGTGTTACAGGCTACCCTCCTTGAAGAATTTCGTCCTTGAAATTCAGCAAGGACTAAATACTAAGCATAGCAATCATTTGTAACATCTAATTACCATACTAGCCTTCCTGATTAGCAAACAGTTCATATGAATTAAATATAGAACTTACCCTTAAAGCAGATCGGTATAAGTATCTCTAATCCCATTTTCTGTCTACCAAGTATAGTCCATCTCATTGTCGCTCCACTGAACTTTCACCAACTTGATTGTCTTACTTTTCAGCCTCTTCTAATCTCTTGATACAACCGAACGGTTGCCTAACAAAGGTCAGATCCAGTTCTACTATTAATTCTTCTAATGCAATTGGAGGAATAGTAGTCTCTAGATCATGCACATACTTAAGAAGGTGAGACACGCGAATTACGTTATGGATACCTGCCAAACTGCTTGACAATCTACTCTATATGTGAGTGTTCCGACCCTCTCTATAACTAGGAACTGTCCAACATATCTCGATACCAGTTTCCCTGACTTTCTGATTCGTACCACACCCTTCATCGGTGATACTTTAATGAAAACTCTATCTCCAAGTGAGAACTCTAAATCCTTACGCGTCTTATCTACGTAACTCTTTTGTCTAGAATGAGCTTCATTCATCCCATCTCGGATCAACTCAATCTTCTATGTTGCCTCTCTTACCAGATCGTGATCTAAGACTAATCCATCTCCAGTTTCCAACCAACATGCTGG
Source organism: Allium cepa (assembly GCA_030765085.1). Lineage (NCBI taxonomy): Eukaryota > Viridiplantae > Streptophyta > Magnoliopsida > Asparagales > Amaryllidaceae > Allium > Allium cepa. The sequence continues at coordinate 789,080,438 of CM060929.1, forward strand.
TGACTTGCATGACCTTCCATACAAATCTTTGAAAGGCGTCATTTCTATATTAATATGATAACTGTTATTATAGAAAAAATCAACTAAGTGTAGGCGATCTCCCCAAGACCTAGCAAAATCTAGCACTCAAGCTCTTAACAAATCCTCGAGTACTTTGTTGACTCCCTCTATCTATCCATCTGTCTAAGGGGGATAAGCAGTACTCATCTTAAGCTTGGTACTTAACACATCCTGTAGACTCTTCCAGAACTCGCTAGTAGACAAACTATCTCTATCACTTAATATACTACTAGAAATCCCATGTGGTCTAAATATGCTTTTTATTAATAATTTAGCTAAAACAAATGTCGTCTTGGTTGACTTAACTGGAATAAAATGGACACTGTTGGTCAACATGTCCACTATGATGCATATACTTTTATTTTTTTCAATTCAACCCAAGCAACCCGTCTATAAAATCCATGAATATCGAATCTCATTTCCAAAATGGTATCTTTAGAGATTGAAGCAACCAACTCGGCTTCTAATGTTCGATCTTTACTTGTTGACAGTTCACACATAGCTTTACCCGCAAGCTAACATTCTTCTTAATACCTCGGTAGAAACTCCTCTTCATGTCTTGATACATCTTGGTTCCTCCAGGATAAATCATAAACTTCGATTCATGGCATTCTTTAAGAATTTCCTTCTTAATGTTTTCCACATTCGGAATACATAGTTTTCCTTTCATTTTCAACCATCCCCTTTGGTCAAGACTAAAATCTTTAAGATCATCCAATCTGGATTCAGACCTCTACTAGGCTTCTAATCTTCTCAGCTAACAGTGGATTCTCTTTCTGCTCAAAAGCAATCCTTTCAATCAATATTGGTCGAACTTCCAAGCAAGATAACATGGCTGTGCTCTGACTAGTAGCAGTCGATCCTAACTGCACACTACAAGTAGTCAAAGCCTCAAGGTCCTTCCATTTTATTAACATAGCTAGCGCCATATTCAGATGTTTCCTGCTAAGAGCATCCACTACTTTATTTCATTTTCTAGGTGTATAATCTATACCAAAATCATAAGCCGCTAAAAACTCAAGCTACCTTTGCTGTCTCATATTCAACTCCTTCTTGGAGAATAAATACCACGAGGACCTATGATCTATGTATAGCTCAAGCTGTCATGACCCGTCTTTTCATCTCCAGAAAAACGCATCATGATTTAAGAAAGAAAGGGATAGAAGAAGAAAAGATAAGAAAGAAGAAACACAGCAACACAAGAAACTCACAGCGGAACGAATGAAATATAATATATCACATAAACTATTACATAATATCATATTACATCAGAGTACACAACTTATACATTCATATTAGACAGTTATAAACATCTGTCTAACTATACTACTCAAGATATCACAAGATACAAACACAACATAAACACAGCGGAACCATAATATATCTACGCGCCGAAGCCTCCTGCTCCAAAACTCCTCCAGAATTCGTCAAGCTAACCTGAAACCCTCGACTACTCATACATAATATGAGTACCCAAGAGTTTAATAAAACAGAAAATAAACACTCGGGTCAGACAGGGGTCTGGTGTGAGTAAACGGGTTAAAGTTTCTTAACTTTAGAAAATCCTTTGAAAAGAAAAGGTATCACGTAATACTTCCCACACATAAACATGGAAAAGTTTTTACCTTACGCTAACCAAAACATTTGATAGGAAATCCAGTGATATTATAATAGTGTCTAGGGTTTTCAAGTAAATAAGAAATAGCCGAAATTGTTACATTATTAAATTCCAGCTACTAGCCACAAAAGTGGGTAATACAATCAAAACCGTAGGGTCTCGTAGGAAGAATGGGTTTCCATCAATGGCAGGGCTACTGGGGTACCGCCCGTCATAGTACGGGGCCTAGATCACCATACCGAGGATCACTCCCAATCTCCTGCAACACAAAGCCGTGACCATCCCTTACTGGACAGTCCCGAGTAAGATCACCCCGTGGTTGGCGCGACCAACCACCCACTAAGCCGAAATAAAAAGGGACATCTAGACAGGGATGACCTCACCCTGAAATGGGTGCTACCCACCTAGCCTTGCTGCACCTCCCTTGTTTTGGGTTGAACGAAACCGAAGGCACTATCTCGTTGCACTCATTTTGGAATCACCCTCAGAGTCAACGACCATAGCCCTTGCACTCTGAATCACCATCTCGAACCTGAAAGTACTATCTCCGTCAAACTCATCACGGAATCACCCTCGGAGTTATACTGACGAATAGTTCTTACACTTCGAGTCTTCACTAAGCTCCACTTGAAATCACGACCTAACGTTTATTTTGGATCGATGAGGTATTCGGATATCTAAATATGGAACCCGATCCCGGACTCACCGAAATCCAAATGCCATTTTAATGTCCAAGTTGTTTAAGGGTTTAAAAAAATTAAACTTATATTCAGGATGATATAACAGATAGATGAATCACATTATCACAATAGAAAATTCATATCAACCAATCATCTCACAAAGCAGCATATCACATATCAGAGATATCACACCCAAACCATCCAGCATCTTTCAAACATCCAATACCAATCATCCAATATCAATCATACAATATCAATCAATCACCCATAAGCAGGTTTGATTAACTCTTAATCAATTTAATTAACCTTTAATTAAATTATTACTATCCTTTAATCACTTGGATTATCTTAATCCTGCTTCATTAATTTATTACAAATTAATTTATTAATCATCTCTTAATGATCTTCCTTAATTAATCTCCCTTGATTAATTATCCTTTAAATTACATTCAAGAAATTAGCCTTTAATTCTTTAATTAATTCCACCAATTAATTATTCTTAACCATATTTAGTAATTAGCCTTTAACTACTATCATTAATTACATTAATTAATGATCCTTCATTTGCTTCCATTAATTAATTAATTATAATTATTTGCATTAATCCTCAATTAATTACAATTAATTAATCATACTTTAATTAATCAATTTTATTAATCAACCTTGATTAATATCATTAAATATATTAACTAATGATCCTTATTAATTAATAATCCCTTTAATAATTAATTTGTAATTAACCATCTTATTAATTAGTTTTAAGTAATCATAAACAGTAATTAACAACTTGTAATTACTTATCTTAATTAATTATGTTAATCCTTTGATTAATTAATCTTTAAGTAATTATAAATTAATTACATTAATTAATAATCCTTAATTAATTACTTTAATAATTAGTTACAATTTAATTAATTACATTTAGTAATTAATCTTAAATTAATCACATCCACTAATTAATTAATCACATTAATTAATTAACTAAGTAATTAACCCTTAATTACTTACATAAGTAATTATCTTCTAATTACTTCAATTAGATGATTACTCTCTTGATTAATTACCTTAACAAGTAATTAATCCCATCGTTAAATAATCTTTAATTCTTTAATTAATTAATTACTCTATGATTAATTAACTTCAAATCAATTAATTAATTAATCCTTAAATTAAATAACATCAAGTGATTATCCCTTAATCACTTCCATTTAATTACTTCCATAAGTAATTTCCCTTCTTAATTACATTAAGTAATTATCCTCCATTAAATAATTACACTTAATTGATTCATAATCAAGTGATTATTTAAAATTAGACAAACAATTAACTAATCATTTAAAATTAATTAAATAATTAGTTAACTTCTTATATTTAAAAATCCTTAATTAATTAATAAAATCATTTATCTTAATTAATCTTTTACTTATTAACAAATCATATTCAATTAAGTATTCTTATATTCATAACAATAATAAATTAACCTTAATTATCCTCATAAATTAATTATTTGAATTAATCAAATCTTATTAACTTAAAGACAAATTATTTTATTGGTTGCAAAATTTTAACTTTAACCTTATTTGAAAATAAAACATTTAGAAATCAATTTTAAAATTTAAAACAATTTAATCGTCTAATTTAAACTTATTCATTTTCCAATATAATTTGAAAACTTAGTTTTTAAAGCATTACTTAAAGTTTACTTAAAAACTTTGATTTAATATTTAAAGTGAAACACTCCTTTTTAAATTAAAATTCAAGATTTAATTAAATTAATTACTTTCAAAAGCAATCATCTTAAAACATTTTAAAATTTGAAATTATATTCAATTGACACTTTTAAAAGTTTGGTTAACATTTATCTCAAAGAAACAAGTTTTTAAATTTATAAATTTATTTCCTTTGTAAAACTCAGGCTTTGATTTTATTTATTCAAAAACAACAAGTTTTAAAATTTGTAAACTTTATCTTTTATTTTTACTGACCCTATCCAGATTAGCATACACCTAAAATTCGAGACAAACCCCAAAGATACCCCGACCTTGCTTCGAAACAAACCCAGTCTCAACAACTTCGAGACAAGCACGAGTGAAACGCGAGCTCCACACCGAGTCAAACTCATCTTCCCCAACTTCACCCGACGCCAAATCGTGCACGTGCACATGCACCGGTAGCTCCGACCACCATAGGTCATCGCGACCATCAACGACAAACATACAAACCCATGCGAACTCGAATATGAACCCAGATCGAACAATAAACACGAGAATCAAAATTCGATCAAAAACTCCATACTGTAGAAACCACCATGGCCAGAAACTTCACCATTACGGACGCCACACACCTCGAGATCGCCTACCATCTTCACTGAAGCTCCTTCAAACCCTCCAGCTCGTATTCCCACCAACATGAAACACCTCGGTCCTCAATAGCCACCACCATTGCTCTGCGAACCACCCAGTGCACAAATGACCACCGAACCCTAATTCTCCTCAGGGCGATCACCACAGTCATCGGAAAAATGCCTAACCATTTTTCCTGCATTCGTCGACAACTCAGCCAACTCTAATACTAACCTCGAGTCTCGATTCGTCCTAAATCATAAGAAATTGCCGATACGCCCAAACTCGAACAATTCAAAATAACTCACAAATTCCCTAACTAAAAATCACGATACTTCCATCAAAATTCATCATTTTGTTATACAAATCAGATTTTATAACCAAATATAGGATTTGATACGAACGAATTTTAACCGTGTTTTAATATTTACCGTATCTTATAAAATTTTAAGATAAAAACATAATATAATTTTCCGAGTTCATTTTTATGATTAACATCACATTGTCATACACATTTCTCTTTTAGAAATCAAAGTTTGAAATTTAATACAAGAGAAGATAAAGAATTTACAAGTTTATGTAAATCTTGTGGAATAACAGAGGTAAAACTTTTTTTATACATGCAGGCACATCAAATATTCAAGCATGCATTTACATTCAGAACATATACAACTAATATTGTCACACAAATTCAATCATAGGCATTTAATTAAAATCACAGTATTAAACTGTTTTTAAAAGAATGTATGTTTACTCACCATAATTAGCAGAGAACAGAAACTAGAATTCTATTTTGATCTTTGTTGTTGAGATTGAATCCTTTGCATGCCTACAAATTGTTGTTTTAAAGTGTTGAAACTAGTTGTTGTTCTTCCATTTTAGTTACAGTAGGTTTAAAGTTGCTATGGAAAACTTGTTTGCCAATTTGAATTTCAGATTAGATTTTTTTTTTTTTGCTTTTGGTTTTAGTTTCAGGTTTTGAAGATAATCTCTGGTTTGCTCTTTAATTTTTGAAAGAATGAAGGAAGAAAAAGAAATTGAGAAGAAGAAAGTTTGGAATTTAAAGTGGAAAACAAGTTTCTTTTAAACATTTTCTTTATATGTTTAAATTTCAAACAAAAAAATGAAGGCCACTTGTTCATTATTTCAAACAAATGTCAAAAGCTTAGCTTGAATGATTCACAGGTGTTGAAGATGCTTCATCTTTATTTTACAAGTGTTAACTCCATTTTATTAAATCATTTAAATTATATATACAAATGAAATGTTTTTATGTAGATAAACTTTTAAATTTTAATAAACATACAAGTATGATATTTTATAAACATTTGTTTTATAAATAGCTTATGTTTTTAAATCAAATAGATGTACTATATGTTTCGCTATAAATTGTGAAATATGAGTTTGTATTTATATATTTATGTAAATGTGAGACGACCCGACTTTCTACTCCCAGAAAATCGCGTCATCTTGAAGAAAGAAAGGGATAGAAGAAGAAAAGAAAGAGAAAGAAGAACACAAACAACATCAGAGAACTCACAGCGGAACAAATAAAATAAAATATATCTCATAAAGTATTACATAGTACCTATTACATCAGAGTACACAACTTAAACAACAGATAATAGACAGTTATAAACTTCTGTCTAACTATACAACTCAAGTATACAAGATACAGATACAACATACACAGCGGAATCAATATATATCTACACGTCGAAGCCTCCTGCTCCATATCTCCTCCAGAATTCGTCAAGCTAACCTGAACCACTTGACTACTCATACATAATATGAGTACCCAAGAGTTTAATAAAATAGAAAATAAACACTCGGGTCAGACAGGGGTCTGGTGTGAGTGAACGGGTTAAAATTTGCTTAACTTTAGAAAACCTTCGAAAAGAAAAGGTATCACGTAAGACTTCCCACACGTAAACATGGAAAAGTTTTTCCCTTACGCTAAACAAAACATTTGATAGGAAATTCAGTGATATTATAATAGTGTCTAGGGTTTTCAAGTAAATAAGAAATAGCCGAAATTGTTACATGATTAAATTCCAACAACTAGCCACAAAAGTGGGTAATACAATCAAAACCGTAGGGTCTCGTAGGGAAAATGGGTTTCCATCAATGGCAGGGCTACTGGGGTACCGCCCATCACAGTACGTGGCCTAGATCAACGTACCGAGGAGTACTCCCACTCCCCTGCAACACAAGGCCGGAACCATCCCTTACTGGACAGTCCCGAACAAGATCACTCCGTAGTTGGCGCGACCAACCACACACTAAGCCGAAATATAAAGGGACCTCTAGATAGGGGTAAATCTCACTCTCAAGTGGGGGCTACCCACGAAGCCTTGTTGCACCTCCCCTGTTTTAGCCATTCCCGGTTGATGAGGCTTGAGGTTACGATTACCTTTATAGAACACACCTATCTTAGAATGCTCATCGTCCACCTGACGATGTGCTGAAAGCATTCAATCCATACAAGTTCGTTCCGGGTTCGAACAAAACCGAAGGCACTATCTCGTTGCACTTATTATTGGAATCACCCTCAGAGTCAACAACTATAGCCCTTGCACTCTGATTCACCATCTCGAATATATAAGCACTATTCTGTCAAACTCATTACGGAATCACCCACAGAGTTATACTGACGTATAGCCCTTACACCTCGAGTCTTCACTTGCTCTACTTGGATACACGACCTAACGTTTAATTGGAATCGATGTGGTTTCCGGATTCCAAATATGGAAATCCGATCCCGGTCTCACCGAAACCAAACGCCATTTTAATGTCCAAGTTGTACTTAAGGGTTTAAACAATTTAAACTTATATTCAGGATGATATATAAACCGATAGATGAATTGTATTATTACAATAGATAATTCATAACAATATTCATCTTCATAAAACAGCATATCACTTAACAGAGATATCCATCAACCAATATCAACCAAAATTAAACATCCAATAGCATCACCAAAATATTGATCATCCAATATTAACTAATTAACCCATATTAATCAATCAACCCATATTAATAAAACATCCATTATCAACCATTCAAGATCAATCATTCATTCATAACATAATTGATTAACTATTAATCACTTGGATTACTTAAATCTTTCTTCATTATTTATTATTCCTAATAAAATAAATTAATCATCTCTAATGATTTCCTTAATTAATCTCCCTTGATTAATTAAATTCAATTACATTTAAGTAATTGTCCTTAGCCATATTCAGTAATTAACCCTTTAATTACTATCATTAATTACAAAAATTAATGATCATTCATTAATTAATTAACTATAATTAATTACATTAATTCTTAATTAATTACAATTAGTTAATCACATTTAAATTAATCACTTATATTAATCAACCTTGATTAATATCATTAATCACATAAATTAATGATCCTTATTAATTAATTAATAATACTTTAAATAATTAACTTATAATTAATTAATTCATTAATCATAATTAGTAATTGACAATTTGTAATTACTTATCTAAATTAATTAACTTCTAATTTAATTATTTTAATCCTTGATTAATTAATTCAATTAATTAATCCTTAATTACTTCATTAAGTAATTAATAAACAATTAGATTAAATAATAAATTCTTAATTAATTACTTTATTGATTAATTACAATTTAATTAATTACATTTAGTAATTAATCTTAAGTTAAACTTATTCATTAATTAATTAACCTCATTAATTAATTAACTAAAATAATTAAGTACTTAACTCTTAATTACTTTAATAATTAATTATCTCTAATTACTTGATTAATAAATCTTGATTACTCTCTTAATTAATTACTCATCAAGTAATTACTTCGAAGTAATTAATTTCCTAAATTCTTTAATTAATCAATTAATTAATTACTTATAATTAATTAATCCTTTAAAACAATTATATTAATCATTTCCTTAATTGATATCAATAAGTGATTACCTAATAATCACTTCAACTAATTACTCTTACGAGTATTTACCAATAATCACTCCCATAAGTAATTAATTTCCTTAATCACATTCAACAATTAATCATTAATTACTTTATTAAGTAACTACACTTAATTAATCCATAATTAAGTGATTATTAAAATTAATAAATAATTAACTAATTATTTAAAATTTATTAAACAATTAATTAATTAACTTCCTAGATTTAAAAATCCTTAATTAATTAAGAAACATTATTCTTAATCTTTTACATAATATCAAATTATTAAGTATTCTTAAATTTATATCCAAATGATCTAACCTTATTTATTTCCATAAATAGATTATTTGAATTTAATCAAATTTTAATAACACAAAACAATCTATTTGATTTACAATATTATAACTTAAACTTTATTTGAAAAGAAAGCATTTAGAAATCACTTTGAGATTTAAAACATTTTAATTATCTAATTTAAACTTACCTTTTCTATATAATTTGTAATCCTGTTTTTAAAACGTTACTTTTTAAATTTACTTTTAAACCTTTGATTTAATAATTAAAATTCAAATACTCCTTTTAAACTAAAATTCAAACTTAATTAAGTAAAATTACTTTCAAAGAAATCATCTCAAACGTTTAAAACTTGAAAGTAAATTCAATTTACATTTCAAAGTTTGAATAACTTAATTTCGAAACAAACAAGTTTTAAACCTTATTTCAAAAACAACAAACTTTAACTTATAATTTCTTCTCTTTATAAAATTTGAATTTGTTTTTCATTCAGTCAACATATTTAAATCTGTAAATCATTACAGTACTGGCAAGAATGCAAACTACCCTAAAAACCCGAGCAAATCACTCCCACCCCACGCGACAGCCCCGAAGGAAAAAAAAAACAACACCCTGCTTCGAGTCGACTCAACGATCACCGAGCAAAAATCTGTCTTCTCCAAACCAGAAGAACAGTGCATAAGCGTACACGTGTGTACGTCTCCCACCGGCTCCAGCCACCGTGGGCAACCACGATCATCGCCAACGTCCACTCAAGTGCACGCGAACTCGACCCAAAACCCAGATCGAACCCAAACTACACGAATCACAAAACGACCCTTCAACTCGAAAATCTGCAGAACTCGAACCCAAAAACTTCCTTGCCGCCGTAAATCTTGCCGCCGTTCAACCTCGCCGATCCCACCATCACAACCCTTCGTCCACGAGCATCCTCCCCTTCGAACGCGATTGAACTCGAACCCATGTCCAAGTCGCAAATGTCTCGGCAAATCAAGACAGTCAGAAACAATCCTAAACCCTAGTTTTAGCAATTCCCTTCAATCCACCTTTTTTAAAAACTATCCTGTATTTTTCCCATGATCAATAGCTTGCAAGCAAGCTTCGATTCAAATATGAACTCAATTTATCAAGTACATCGTCTACATTTCATGAAAATCCCAAAAATGTTCAACCTCGAAATTCTCTTGATTCTTAAAACTAAAAATCATGAAACTTGTATTAAAAATCATGATTTTCCATTGCTATACCAATCATGCCATCAAAATTAAAGATTAAATTCATAAATTTTGACTCAATTTGATTTTTTTGCTGTAATTATGAAATTTCTGAGTAAATATTTCATTTTTAAAACTTACAATTATTTTTAAATGGAAAGTCATATGATCACAAACAACTTCTATTTAATCATCAAAGTCAAGTATTTAAGTTAGTGAAGATTTTTAATTTTTCTGAAATGCATCCTGTCTGCAAATAAAACAAGAACAGAGAGCTACACATATACACAGATTTTATTTTCTCCTATATAAACATCTCTATAAATTCAATAACTTAAATACTGAATGAATTCCATGCAAAACCCAGTATCAATTCAAAGATTTAACATGCATTAGAGTTTAAATCTATTTCAAACTGTTTTTAAATAATTTACTCACTTGTGATACATATGCAGAGCAGATTTCCCTAATTCCATGCTTTTGAACATAAATCTGAAAAATGCATTTGCTTTGGTTCTTGTTGATAAAATCCTACTGCATGCTTTCAGATTGATGATTAAAAGTGGAAACTTGCAGTTGAACTTCATTTTGGTTGCAGATTGAATTGAATTGCAGGTTGCAGATTTTTCTTCATTTGAATAACAGGTTGAATTTGCAGTTTCAGGTTTTTGATTTGCTTTGTGGAATTTAAATTTTGCTTTTTAGTTTCAACTTAACATTATCTTTTATCAGCTGAGAAATAATGGATGAAAATATGTTTAATAAACTTAATTTTTGAGTTAATAAAAATTAAAGAAAGTGAATTTTTAAAAAGAAGACACTTGTTAATTTAAAGTTACATTTTTCCTCCATATTGCCTAAATCCCTTACATGTGTTACATAAGTGAACTAAGATAAGAACACATGTTTTAAGTATCTTTAATTAGATTTTTATTTAATTTAAATGTTAATAGAAAGCTATCTTGCTTCATTCTCTTAATTAATAAGTGCTTATATATGTTTATATGGTTACACATGTTTTAAAGCCGCTTTTTGATAAATTTTACTTTGTTTAAATGTAAATAAAAACTCACATGTTGATTTACTTTATAGATAAATATAAGCTTACCTTTTTAAAGAAAGTATTCTAAACTAATAAAAATGCAAATAATTCCTATATATGTATTTAAAATCTAAACATTATACCTAAACATTATACATATTCATTTATAACTAATTTAATTTGAACGTTTTAAAGAAAACAAAAATAAAACATTGATAAATTTCCTTTATAAATTATCATATTAAAATAAACAATTATCTTACATTTTGAAAGCAAATGAATAAATCTAAATTAACTTTTGAAAACCTTGATTTTAAAACAAAGCTTAAATCTATAATATTCATATATCAATTATTAATAGATTGAATTAAATTCAAAGCAAAATCAAATTATAACATGTACATACATATATATTACAATTTGAAAATTCATCTTTAATTTAAAACAAAAGCTCTTCTATTCACAATATATATCAATTTTATATATATTATAAACAGAATAAAATCTGATTAGCTTTGAAAAACAATTCTTATCAAATTTAAATTGTCAGAAAGATATTGATTACAATTATCAGATTAAATATTTATTAACCATAAAAGAATAAATTTACCAATTTTAAATTAAAATTACAAAGAAAATTATCAAACCAATTTAATTATTTATACAGATTATTAAATTTATATTGCCCAAAATTCCGGGTCGTTACAATCCTCCCCCTTAAAAGAATTTCGTCCCCGAAATTTAAAAGCAAAGGTAATTTAATAATCCAACACAGATTTTAATTTCAAATAGCAAAGCATCCTTAACAACCAGTGACTAACAATCAAAGCAATCAATCGCACAAACAAACCTAACTAATTATCCTGACACAAATCAGAATAAATCTTTAATACTATCTCGAGTTTCCCAAGTATAAATCACCGGGAGACTCGTCCTACAAAAGCCAACAAATTGACTACATAACCAAAATCCAGATCTCCACTCATCTCTAGATCCTTCAATCTGAATAGAACATCAAATTATTCTCAAATCCAGCTCAACATCCAAATCCAACCGAACTATAGATTCAACAACTAATGATGAATCATACACGTACTCCCTCAGAGACACGTGTTACAAAATGAATTCCAGCTATCCAAACTGGCAATTCAATCTTATCCTATCAAAACACAGATAAGAAAATCTCAAATGCCTCAGACTAGCCATCCAAACTTATCCAATTTCAGCTCTCTTAACCAGAGAATTTAAACCACAATGAAGTCTCCAACTTCAAATTCCAAAACTCGTTATCTCACATCTATAACTCAACAGACAATCCTGAGCTGCCAACCTTTTTCATGATCATCTCAACCAATGATGATACTTCCAGAAACAACTAGACCAAAGCAAAGCAGTCTATGGATCCTATTCAACAGAAAAGTCTTCCAAAATCCGTCGAAATCCAAAACACATGCTCTACTCCAAAGAAATAGCAAATTGAACTTGCTTCCTTCCTTGCACAGCTGCTACCTTGCTTCCGCTGCACAACTCTGATTCTAAAATAGATGAGAATGTTGTTGATGAACACGAATACAAACTTATCCAATATATCCGAAAAACTTTGTTCATCAAATCCATACAAATCTGAGTGACTCATCTGACTTGGTCACCCAACCTCAAAACAGAGTCCTATTCCAAAAGCTAAATCAGTCCAATTCCAATTCCAAAAATAATTCTGAGCTGCACTGCTACCTCAGCTAACCAAAGACTTTAATCCGAAAGCTTCACCATAACCAAAACCTTTAACAAACCTCACAACGGACCTTCGAGATGGCAGACAACCCTTCAAGAAACTCGGACTCCAAACCAAGCATCAACATCTCGCTCTCCTTAGGGAATAACAAATGAGACCATGCCAAAGCAAAAACTTATAGACCTTAGTCTTATATCCCAAAACAGCCAAACTCCTTACTAAAGATTCAGACAACTTATACACAGATAAATCATCTCTACGGTAGATAAAGACTGCTTCTCAACTACTTCTAAAACTGCTTCAAGAGAAAACATTGCCGGAGATACCCCTGGATACTGCATCTCATCACGCAGTTATCAAGACATCATCACTCTCTTCTGCACTACCAACAAATCCAAACTCAAGAAAAATTCGCTCACCCGAGAAAAATCAAAACTTACACTTCAAAGATAAACTCCGAATCTTTAAAAGGATTTTCTTCGGATATCAGTGAAATCCTTATTCCAAACTACAAATCTTATTCGAGACGGTACTAGGTCTACAGTCTCGACAAATACTTCCAACCTTAATCATATGGACCTCTTCCATTAGTGGTAGTCGTGTTACACACACAAACCACTACTCCATCTGCCTCTAAAACTTATGTTGGAAAATCCGAACAGATAACCTAACAGATCAGGTAGATATATATATATATATAAATATATAGATATAATTATATATAAAAATTACAAGTACGCTCTCTCAAGAAAGACACCACTACAGAGCCTAGGTATTCACTCAACCTAATGCTCCCTAAAAAAAGATACACTTTAGAGCCTAGATATTCACTCAACCTAATGCTCCCTAAAGAAAGATACACTTCAGAGCCTAGGTATTCTCTCAGCCTAATGCTCTAATACCAAGTGAGACGACCCGACTTTCTACTCCTAGAAAATCGCGTCATCTTGAAGAAAGAAAGGGATAGAAGAAGAAAAGAAAGAGAAAGAAGAACACAAACAACATCAGAGAACTCACAGCGGAACGAATAAAATATAATATATCTCATAAAATATTACATAGTACCTATTACATCAAAGTACACAACTTAAACAACAGATAATAGACAGTTATAAACTTCTGTCTAACTATACAACTCAAGTATACAAGATACAGACACAACATACACGGCGGAATCAATATATATCTACACGTCGAAGCCTTCTGCTCCATATCTCCTCCAGAATTCGTCAAGCTAACCTGAACCACTTGACTACTCATACATAATATGAGTACCCAAGAGTTTAATAAAACAGAAAATAAACACTCGGGTCAGACAGGGGTCTGGTGTGAGTAAACGGGTTAAAATTTGCTTAACTTTAGAAAACCTTTGAAAAGAAAAGGTATCACGTATGACTTCCCACACATAAACATGGAAAAGTTTTTCCCTTACGCTAAACAAAACATTTGATAGGAAATTCAGTGATATTATAATAGTGTCTAGGGTTTTCAAGTAAATAAGAAATAACCGAAATTGTTACATGATTAAATTCCAGCTAGTAGCCACAAAAGTGGGTAGTACAATCAAAACCGTAGGGTCTCGTAGGGAAAATGAGTTTCCATCAATGGCAGGGCTACTGGGGTACCGCCCGTCACAGTACGTGGCCTAGATCAACATACCGAAGAGTACTCCCACTCCCCTGCAACACAAGGCCGGAACCATCCCTTACTGGACAGTCCCGAACAAGACCACCCCGTAGTTGGCGCGACCAACCACACACTAAGCCGAAATATAAAGGGACCTCCAGACAGGGGTAAATTTCACTCTCAAGTGGGGGCTACCGACGAAGCCTTGCTGCACCTCCCTTGTTTTAGCCATTCCCGGTTGATGAGGCTTGAGGTTACGATTACCTTTATAGAACACATCTATCTTAGAATGCTCATCGTCCACCTGACGATGTGCTGAAAGCATTCAATCCATACAAGTTCATTTCGGGTTCGAACGAAACCGAAGGCACTATCTCGTTGCACTCATTATTGGAATCACCCAAAGAGTCAATGACCATAGCCCTTGCACTCTGATTCACCATCTCGAATCTATAAGCACTATTCCGTCAAACTCATTACGGAATCACCCATAGAGTTATACTGACGTATAGCCCTTACACCTCGAGTCTTCACTTGCTCCACTTGGATACGCGACCTAACGTTTAATTGGAATCGATGTGGTTTTCGGATTTCAAATATGGAAATCCGATCCCGGTCTCACCGAAACCAAACGCCATTTTAATGTCCAAGTTGTACTTAAGGGTTTAAGCAATTTAAACTTATATTCAGGATGATATATAAACCGATAGATGAATTGTATTATTACAATAGATAATTCATAACAACATTCAACTTCATAAAACAGCATATCACTTAACAGAGATATCCATCAACCAATATCAACCAAAATCAAACATCCAATAGCATCACCAAAATATTGATCATCCAATATTAACTAATTAACCCATATTAATCAATCAACCCATATTAATCAAACATCCAATATCAACCATTCAAGATCAATCATTCATTCATAACATAATTGATTAACTCTTAATCAGTTGGATTACTTAAATCTTTCTTCATTATTTATTATTCCAAATAAAATAAATTAATCATCTCTAATGATTTCCTTAATTAATCTCCCTTGATTAATTAAATTCAATTACATTTAAGTAATTGTCCTTAGCCATATTTAGTAATTAACCCTTTAATTACTATCATTAGTTACAAAAATTAACGATCATTCATTAATTAATTAACTATAATTAATTACATTAATTCTTAATTAAATACAATTAGTTAATCACATTTAAATTAATCACTTATATTAATCAACCTTGATTAATATCATTAATCACATAAATTAATGATCCTTATTAATTAATTAATAATACTTTAAATAATTAACTTATAATTAATTAATTCATTAATCATAATTAGTAATTGACAATTTGTAATTACTTATCTAAATTAATTAACTTCTAATTTAATTATTTTAATCCTTGATTAATTAATTCAATTAATTAATCCTTAATTACTTCATTAAGTAATTATTAAACAATTAGATTAAATAATATATTCTTAATTAATTACTTTATTAATTAATTACAATTTAATTAATTACATTTAGTAATTAATCTTAAGTTAAACTCATTCATTAATTAATTAACCTCATTAATTAATTAACTAAAATAATTAAGTACTTAACTCTTAATTACTTTAATAATTAATTATCTCTAATTACTTGATTAATAAATCTTGATTACACTCTTAATTAATTACTCATCAAGTAATTACTTCCATCATTAAACAATCCTAAATTCTTTAATTAATCAATTAATTAATTACTTAAATTAATTAATCCTTTAAAACAATTATATTAATTAATTCCTTAATTGATATCAATAAGTGATTACCTAATAATCACTTCAACTAATTACTCTTACGAGTGTTTACCAATAATCACTCGCATAAGCAATTAATTTCCTTAATTACATTCAACAATTAATCATTAATTACTTTATTAAGTAATTACACTTAATTAATCCATAATTAAGTGATTATTGAAATTAATAAATAATTAACTAATTATTTAAAATTTATTAAACAATTAATTAATTAACTTCCTAGATTTAAAAATCCTTAATTAATTAAGAAACATTATTCTTAATCTTTTACATAATATCAAATTATTAAGTATTCTTAAATTTATATCCAAATGATCTAACCTTATTTATTTCCATAAATAGATTATTTGAATTTAATCAAATTCTAATAACTCAAAACAATCTATTTGATTTACAATATTATAACTTAAACTTTATTTGAAAAGAAAGCATTTAGAAATCACTTTGAGATTTAAAACATTTTAATTATCTAATTTAAACTTACCTTTTCTATATAATTTGTAATCCTGTTTTTAAAACATTACTTTTTAAATTTACTTTTAAAACTTTGATTTAATAATTAAAATTCAAATACTCCTTTTAAACTAAAATTCAAACTTTAATTAAGTAAAATTACTTTCAAAGAAATCATCTCAAAAGTTTAAAACTTGAAAGTAAATTCAATTTACATTTCAAAGTTTGAGTAACTTAATTTCGAAACAAACAAGTTTTAAACCTTATTTCAAAAACAACAAACTTTAACTTATAATTTCTTCTCTTTATAAAACTTGAATTTGTTTTTCATTCAGTCAACATATTTAAATCTGTAAATCATTACAGTACTGGCAAGAATGCAAACTACCCTAAAAACCCGAGCAAATCACTCCCACCCCACGCGACAGCCCCGAAGGAAAAAAAAACAACACCCTGCTTCGAGTCGACTCAACGAAAACACGAGATGATCACCGAGCAAAAACCTATCTTCTCCAAACCAGAAGAACAGTGCACAAGCGTACACGTGTGTACGTCTCCCACCGGCTTCGGCCACCGTGGGCAACCACGATCATCGCCAACGTCCACTCAAGTGCACGCGAACTCGACCCAAAACCCAGATCGAACCCAAACTACACGAATCACAAAATGACCCTTCAACTCGAAAATCTGCAGAACTCGAACCCAAAAACTTCCTTGCCGCCATAAATCTTGCCGCCGTTCAACCTCGCCGATCCCACCATCAAAACCCTTCGTCCACGAGCATCCTCCCCTTCGAACGCGATTGAACTCGAACCCATGTCCAAGTCGCAAATGTCTCAGCAAATCAAGACAGTCAGAAACAATCCTAAACCCTACTTTTAGCAATTCCCTTCAATCCACCATTTTTAAAAATTATCATGTATTTTTCCCATGATCAATAGCTTGCAAGCAAGCTTCGATTCAAATATGAACTCAATTTATCAAGTACATCATCTACAGTTTATGAAAATCCCAAAAATGTTCAACCTCGAAATTCTCTTGATTCTTAAAACTAAAAATCATGATTTTCCATTGCTATACCAATCATGCCATCAAAATTAAAGATTAAATTCATAAATTTTGACTCAATTTGATTTTTTTACTGTAATTATGAAATTTCTGAGTAAATATTTCATTTTTAAAACTTACAATTATTTTTAAATGGAAAGTCATATGATCACAAACAACTTCTGTTTAATCATCAAAGTCAAGTATTTAAGTTAGTGAAGATTTTTAATTTTTCTTAAATGAATCCTGTCTGCAAATAAAACAAGAACAGAGAGCTACACATATACACAGATTTTATTTTCTCCTATATAAACATCTCTATAAATTCAATAACATAAATACTGAATGAATTCCATGCAAAACCCAGTATCAATTCAAAGATTTAACATGCATTAGAGTTTAAATCTATTTCAAACTGTTTTTAAATAATTTACTCACCTGTGATATATATGCAGAGCAGATTTCCTTTATTCCATGCTTTTGAACATAAATCTGAAAAATGCATTTGCTTTGATTCTTGTTGATAAAATCCCACTGCATGCTTTCAGATTGATGATTAAAAGTGGAAACTTGCAGTTGAACTTCATTTTGGTTGCAGATTGAATTGAATTGCAGGTTGCAGATTTTTCTTCATTTGAATAACAGGTTGAATTTGCAGTTTCGGGTTTTTGATTTGCTTTGTGGAATTTAAATTTTGCTTTTTAGTTTCAACTTAACATTATCTTTTATCAGCTGAGAAATAATGGATGAAAATATGTTTAATAAACTTAATTTTTGATTTAATAAAAAATAAAGAAAGTGAATTTTTAAAAAGAAGACACTTGTTATTTTAAAGTTACATTTGTCCTCCATATTGCCTAAATCCCTTACATGTGTTACATAAGTGAATTAAGATAAGAACACATGTTTTAAGTATCTTTAATTAGATTTTTATTTAATTTAAATGTTAATAGAAAGCCAACTTGCTTCATTCTCTTAATTAACAAGTGCTTATATATGTTTATACGGTTACACATGTTTTAAAGCCTCTTTTTGATAAATCTTACTTTGTTTAAATGTAAATAAAAACTTACATGTTGATTTACTTTATAGATAAATGTAAGCTTACCTTTTTAAAGAAAATATTCTAAACTAATAAAAATGCAAATAATTCCTATATATGTATTTAAAATCTAAACATTATACCTAAACATTATACATATTCATTTATAACTAATTTAATTTGAACATTTTAAAGAAAACAAAAATAAAACATTGATAAATTTCCTTTATAAATTATCATATTAAAATAAACAATTATCTTACATTTTGAAAGCAAATGAATAAATCTAAATTAACTTTTGAAAACATTGATTTTAAAACAAAGCTTAAATCTATAATATTCATATATCAATTATTAATAGATTGAATTAAATTCAAAGCAAAATCAAATTATAACATGTACATACATATACATTACAATTTGAAAATTCATCTTTAATTTAAAACAAAAGCTCTTCTATTCACAATATATATCAATTTTATATATATCATAAACAGAATAAAATCTGATTAGCTTTGAAAAACAATTCTTATCAAATTTAAATTGTCAGAAAGATATTGATTACAATTATCAGATTAAATATTTATTAACCATAAAAGAATAAATTTACCAATTTTAAATTAAAATTGCAAAGAAAATTATCAAACCAATTTAATTATTTATACAGATTATTAAATTTATATTGCCTAAAATTCCGGGTCGTTACAAAATGTGAATCTAGTAATTTATTTATTTATTACTTATGTTTTACAAACTATTCTAGTTCAAGAGATAATTAAAAAGAAAGTTTATTTATAACTTTATATATATATATAACCATTTTAATTTAAGCATTTTAAAGAAAACAAAATAAAATTTTGATTAAATCTTATTTAAACTATCATATTTAAAAATAAATAATTATCTTATATTTTGAAAATAATTGAATTAATCTTAAATTAACTTTTGAAAAATATTAATTTTAAAACAAAGCTTCAAATTACAATATATTCATACATATATGTTATCAATAGATTATATTTAATTTCAAAACAACTCCAAATTATAACATATACATACATATATATATATATATATATATATATATATATTACAATTTGAAAATACATCTTTTATTTAAAACAAAAGATCTTCCTATTCACAATATATATATATATATATATCAGATATATATATATTATAAATAGAATATAATTTTATTAGCTTTGAAAAATAATTCTTATCAATTTTAAATTGTTAGAAAGATATTGATCAATATTGCCAGATTAAATATTTATTAACCTTTAAAAGATTAAATTTACCAATTTAAATTAAAATTATAAAGGAAAATTATCAAATCAATTTAATTATTAATACAGATTATTAAATTGATATTGCCTAAAATTTCGGGTCGTCACATTCCTTCCCGCTTAAAAGAATTTCGTCCTCGAAATTTGAAAGCAAAGATATTTAATAACCCAACAAAGATTTTAATCTCAAACAGCAAAGCATACCTATCATCCAATTACTAACAACCATAGCAACTAATCAAACAAACAAACCTATCTAATTATCCTGACATAAATCAGGATAGATCTTACTAACGCTATCTAGAGTTTCCCAAGTATAAATCACTGGGAGACTCGCTCTACATAAGCTAAACTAACTACACCCCCATAATCCAGAACTCCTCTCTTATCTAGATCCATCAATCTGAACAGAACATCAGACTATACTCAAGTCTAGCACAACTTCCAAATCCAATTGAACTGCAGGTTCTACAACCAACGATGAATCATACACGTACTCCCTCAAAGATACGTGAAATATAATGAATTCTAGCTATCCAAACTGGCAATTCAATCCTATAGACAAAAGAACTTATCCTATCAAAAACCAGATAAGAAATCCCAAATTCCTCAGAACTAGCCATCCAATCTTACCCAATTACTGCTCTCTTAACCAGAGAAACCTTAACAACAATGAAGTCTCCAACTTCGAATTCCAAACTCCTTATCTCATATCTGCATAGCTTAACAGACAATCTTAGGCTGCCAATCTTCTTCCTGATCCACTCAACTTATGTTGATACTTCCAGAAACAACTAGACCAAAGCAAACCAGTTTCTGGATCATATTCAATAGAAAGGTCTTCCAAGATTCGCCGAAATCTAGAACACAAGCTCTACTTCCCAAGCAATAGCAAACTGAACTTGCTTCCTTCCTCGTACAGCTGCTACCTCGCTTCCGCTGCACAACTCTGATTCTGAAATAGATGAGAGTACTGTTGATGAACATGAGTATAAACTTATCCAATATATCCGGAAACTTTGTTCATCAAATCCATAAAATCTTAGTGACCCATCTGAATCGGTCACACATCCTTATAGCAGAATCCAACTCAAAAACTAGATCTAACCAATCCAAATTTCAAAAATTCCTGAGCTGCTACACCAACTCTTCCTTTTCCAAGAACCCTCCTACTACTAGGCTAACCACCAGTATCGCTTTTGGAACCAAATCAATATGGAACTCAACTCCAGATACAGACAACCTTCTGATTACTTCAGTAGCTCCTACTTCCACATGAGAACCCTCAGTCTCAAACAAAAGATTGCCCAAGATAAGCTTCCAAATTAATCGTAAATCACTTTTCCGATCCTACCCAGTTCGGATTCCAAAGAAACTGTCCTTTCTTCTCCAATTTGAACAGCCTTAAGCTTTTCCAAATCAGGTTAACTCTTCAAGGAAATATAC
Organism: Allium cepa; assembly: GCA_030765085.1. Taxonomy (NCBI): domain Eukaryota; kingdom Viridiplantae; phylum Streptophyta; class Magnoliopsida; order Asparagales; family Amaryllidaceae; genus Allium; species Allium cepa. Next base: position 789,102,095 of record CM060929.1, read on the forward strand.
ACCATCTGCCCGGACTGTTGAAAGAAGAATCACAAAGATTCCCGAACCATCGGAGAAATGAGCCACACTGCTGCTTCCAAACTCTATCTCTAGGACACTACTAAGCCAAAAGACCCTCTTGTCGACACACCGAACACTTCGAGCTACACTGCTACCACAGCTAACCAAAGACTTCTAATCCAAAGGCTCCTCGAACTCCAAAACCATCAACAAACTATACAACAGACCTTCAAGATGGCAGACATCCTCTCAAGAAATTCGGGATCCAAACCAAGCATCAACATCTCGCTCTCCTTAAGGGATGACAATGAGGCCACGCCAAAGCGAAGCAACTTATAGACCTTAGTCTCATGTTCCAAAACGGCCAACCTCCATGCTAAAGATCCAGATAACTTCCACACAGACGAATCTTCCTTGCGGCAGGTAAAGACTACTCCTCAACCACTTATAAAACTGCTTCAAGAGGAAAAACCTTCGGAAATATCCATGGATACTGCATCTCACCACGCAGTTATCAAGATACCATCACTTTCTTCTGCACTTCCGACAGATCCAATCCTAGAAAATCCGCTCACCCGAGTGAAATCCAAACTTACACTTCAAAGATGGACTCCGAATCTTTAAAATATTTCCTTCGGAGGTAAGAGAAATCCTTACTCCAAGCTGCAAAACTCACTCGAGACGGTATTAGGTCTGCAGTCTCGACAGATACACATCTAACCTCAAACATATGGACCACTTTCATTAGTGGTAGTCGTGTTACACTCACCACTTCTCCATCTACCTCTAAAATTAATGTTGGAAAACCCGAACAGATAACCCAATAGATTAGGTATATATATATAGCTATATATAAAAAAATTACAAGTACGCTCTCTCAAGAAAGACACCACTCCAGAGCCTAGGTATTCACTCAACCTAATGCTCTGGTACCAGCTGTCACGACCTGTCTTTCTATCTCCAGAAAAACGCATCATGATTTAAGAAAGAAAGGGATAGAAGAAGAAAAGATAAGAAAGAAGAAACACAACAACACAAGAAACTCACAGCGGAACGAATGAAATATAATATATCACATAAAATATTACATAATATCATATTACATCAGAGTACACAAATTATACATTCATATTAGACAGTTATAAACATCTGTCTAACAATACAACTCAAGATATCACAAGATACAGACACAACATAAACACAGCGGAACCATAATATATCTACACGCGGAAGCCTCCTGCTCCAAAACTCCTCGAGAATTCGTCAAGCTAACCTGAAACCCTCGACTACTCATACATAATATGAGTACCCAAGAGTTTAATAAAATAGAAAATAAACACTAGGGTCAGACAGGGGTCTGGTGTGAGTAAACGGGTTAAAGTTTCTTAATTTTAGAAAATCCTTTGAAAAGAAAAGGTATCACGTAAGACTTCCCACACATAAACATGGAAAAGTTTCTACCTTACGCTAACCAAAACATTTGATAAGAAATCCAGTGATATTATAATAGTGTCTAGGGTTTTCAAGTAAATAAGAAATAGCCGAAATTGTTACATTATTAAATTCCAGCTACTATCCACAAAAGTGGGTAATACAATCAAAACCGTAGGGTCTCGTAGGAAGAATAGGTTTCTATCAATGGCAGGGCTACTGGGGTACCGCCTGTCACAGTACGGGGCCTAGATCACCGTACCGAGGATCACTCCCAATCTCCTGCAACACAAAGCCGGGACCATCCCTTACTGGACAGTCCCGAGTAAGATCACCCCGTGGTTGGCGCGACCAACCACCCACTAAGCCGAAATAAAAAGGGACATCTAGACAGGGATGACCTCACCCTGAAATGGGTGCTACCCACCTAGCCTTGCTGCACCTCCCTTGTTTTAGCTATTCCCGGTTGATGAGGCTTGAGGCTGCGATTACCTTTATAGAACACATCTATCTTAGAATGCTCATCATCCACCTGACGATGTTCTGAAAGCATTCAATCCATACAAGTTCATTCCGGGTTCGAACAAAACCGAAGGCACTATCTCGTTGCACTCATTTTGGAATCACCCTCAGAGTCAATGACCATAGCCCTTACACTCTGAATCATCGTCTCGAACCTGAAAGTACTATCTTCGTCAAACTCATCACGGAATCACCCTCGGAGTTATACTGACGAATAGTTCTTACACTTCGAGTCTTCACTAAGCTCCACTTGGATTCACGACCTAACGTTTATTTTGGATCGATGTGGTTTTCGGATATCCAAATATGGAAACCCGATCCCGGTCTCATCGAAATCCAAACGCCATTTTAATGTCCAAGTAGTTTAAGGGTTTAAACAATTCAAACTTATATTCAGGATGATATAACAGATAGATGAATCACATTATCATAATAGATAATTCATATCAACCAATCATCTCACAAAGCAGCATATCACATATCAGAGATATCACACCCAAATCATCCAGCATCATTCAAACATCCAATACCAATCATCCAATATCAACCATACAATATCAATCAATCGCCCATAGGCAGGTTTGATTAACTCTTAATCAATTTAACTAACCTTTAATTAAATTAATTACTATCCTTTAATCACTTGGATTATCTTAATCCTGCTTCATTAATTTATTACAAATTAATTTATTAATCAACTCTTAATGATCTTCCTTAATTAATCTCCCTAGATTAATTATACTTTAAATTACATTTAAGAAATTAGCCTTTAATTCTTTAATTAATTCCACCAATTAATTATTCTTAACCATATTCAGTAATTAACCATTAACTACTATCATTAATTACATTAATTAATGATCCTTCATTTGCTTCCATTAATTAATTAATTATAATTATTTGCATTAATCCTCAACTAATTACAATTAATTAATCATACTTTAATTAATCACTTTTATTAATCAACCTTGATTAATATCATTAGTTATATTAACTAATGATCCTTATTAATTAATAATCCCTTTAATAATTAATTTGTAATTAACCATCTTATTAGTTAGTTTTAAGTAATCATAAACAGTAATTAACAACTTGTAATTACTTATCTTAATTAATTAACTTCTTAATTAAATATGTTAATCCTTTGATTAATTAATCTTTATTATTTCATTAAGTAATTATAAATTAATTACATTAATTAATAATCCTTAATTAATTACTTTAATAATTAATTACAATTTAATTAATTACATTTAGTAATTAATCTTAAATTAATCACATCCATTAATTAATTAATCACATTAATTAATTAACTAAGTAATTAACCCTTAATTACTTACATAAGTAATTATCTTCTAATTACTTCCATTAGATGATTACTCTCTTGATTAATTACCTTAACAAGTAGTTAATCCCATCGTTAAATAATCCTTAATTCTTTAATTAATTACTCTATAATTAATTAACTTCAAATCAATTAATTAATTAATCCATAAATTAAATAACATCAAGTGATTATCCCTTAATCACTTCCATTTAATTACTTCCATAAGTAATTCCCTTCTTAATTACATTAAGTAATTATCCTCCATTAAATAATTACACTTAATTGATTTATAATCAAGTGATTATTTAAAATTAGACAAACAATTAACTAATCATTTAAAATTAATTAAATAATTAGTAAACTTCTTATTTAAAAATCCTTAATTAATTAAGAAAATCATTTAGCTTAATTAATCTTTTACTTATTAACAAATCATATTCAATTAAGTATTCTTATATTCATAACAATAATAAATTAACCTTAATTATCCTTATAAATTAATTATTTGAATTAATCAAATCTTATTAACTTAAAGACAAATTATTTTATTGGTTACCAAATTTTAACTTTAACCTTATTTGAAAATAAAACATTTAAAATCAATTTTAAAATTTAAAAAAATTTAATCATCTAATTTAAACTTATTCATCTTCCAATATAATTTGAAAACTTAGTTTTTAAAGCATTACTTAAAGTTTACTTAAAAACTTTGATTTAATATTTAAATTGAAACACTCCTTTTTAAATTAAAATTCAAGATTTAATTAAATTAATTACTTTCAAAAGCAATCATCTTAAAACATTTTAAAATTTGAAATTATATTCAATTGACACTTTTAAAAGTTTGATTAACATTTATCTCAAAGCAACAAGTTTTTAAATTTATAAATTTATTTCTTTTGTAAAACTTAGGCTTTGATTTTGTTTACTCAAAAAAAAGTATTAAAATTTGTAAACTTTATCATTTATTTTTATCGACCCTATCCAGATTAGCATACACCTAAAACTCGAGACAAACCCCAAAGATACCATGACCTTTCTTCGAAACAAACCTAGTCTCAACAACTACGAGACAAGCACGAGGGAAACGCGAGCTCCACACCGAGTCAAACTCATCTTTCCCAACTTCACCCGACGCCAAATCGTGCACGTGCACCGGTAGCTCCGACCACCGTAGGTCATCGCGACCATCAACGACAAACATACGAACCCATGCGAACTCGAATATGAACCCAGATCGAACAACAAACACGAGAATCAAAATTCGATAAAAAACTCCACACTGCAGAAACCACCATGGCTAGAAACTTCACCATTACCAACGCCACATACCTCAAGATCGCCTACCATCTTTACCAAAGCTCCTTCAAACCCTCCAGCTCGTATTCCCACCAACACGGAACACCCTGGTCCCCAATGGCCACCACCATTGCTCTGCGAACCACCTAGTGCACAAATGACCACCGAACACTAATTCGCCTTAGCATGATCACCACAATCATCGAAAAAATGCCTTACCATTTTTCCTGCATTCGTCGACAACTCAGCCAACTCTAATACTAACCTAGAGTCTCGATTCGTCCTAAATCATCAGAAATTGCCGATACGCGCAAACTCGAACAATTCAAAATAACTCACAAATTCCCTAACTAAAAATCACAATACTTCCATCAAAATTCATCATTTTGTTATACAAATCAGATTTTATAACTAAATATTGGATTTGACTCGAACGAATTTTAACCATGTTTGAATATTTACTGCATCTTATAAAATTTTAAGATAAAAACATAATATAATTTTCCGAGTTCATTTTTATGATTAACATCTAATTGTCATACACATTTCTCTTTTAGAAATCAAAGTCTAAAATTTAATACAAGAGAAGATAAAGAATTTACAAGTTTATCTAAATCCTGTATAATAACAGAGGCAAAACGTTTTTTATACATATAGGCACTTCAAATATTCAAGCATGCATTTACATTCAGAACATATACAACCAATATTGTCACACAAATTCAATCATAGGCATTTAATTAAAATCATATTATTAAACTGTTTTTAAAAGAATGTATGTTTACTCACCATAATTAGCAGAGAACAGAAACTGGAATTCTATTTTGATCTTTGCCGTTGAGATTGAATCCTTTGCATGCCTACAAATTGTTGTTTTAAAGTGTTGAAACTTGCTGTTGTTCTTCCATTTTAGTTACAGTAGGTTTTAAGTTGCTATGGGAAACTTGTTTGCCAATTTGATTTTTTTTTTGCTTTTGGTTTTAGTTTCAGGTTTTGAAAATAATCTCTGGTTTGCTCTTTAATTTTTGAAAGAATGAAGGAAGAAAAAGAAATTGAGAAGAAGAAAGTTTGGAATTGAAAGTGGAAAACAAGTTTCTTTAAACATTTTCTTTATATGTTTAAATTTCAAACAAAAAAATGAAGGTCACTTTTTCATTATTTCAAACAAATGTCAAAAGCTTAGCTTCAATGATTCACAGGTGTTGAAGACGCTTCATCTTTGTTTTACAAGTGTTAACTCCATTTTATTAAATCATTTAAATTATATATACAAATGAAATGTTTTTGTGTAAATAAACTTTTAAATTTTAATAAACATACAAGTGTGATATTTTATAAACATTTGTTTTATAAATAGCTTATGTTTTTAAATCAAATAGATGTACTATATGTTTCCCTATAAATTGTGAAATATGAATTTGTATTTATATATTTATGTAAATGTGAATCTAGTAATCTATTTATTTATTACTTATGTTTTACAAACTAGTTCAAGAGATAATTAAAAAGAAAGTTTATTTATAACTTTATATATATATATATATAACCATTTTAATTTAAGCATTTTAAAGAAAACAAAATAAAATTTTGATTAAATCTTATTTAAACTATCATATTTAAAAATAAATAATTATCTTATATTTTGAAAATAATTGAATAAATCTTAAATTAACTTTTGAAAAATATTAATTTTAAAACAAAGCTTCAAATTACAATATATGCATACATATATGTTATCAATAGATTATATTAAATTTCAAAACAACTCCAAATTATAACATGTACATACATATATTACAATTTGAAAATTCATCTTTTATTTAAAACAAAAGATCTTCCTATTCACAATATATATATATATATCAAATATATAAATTATAAATAGAATATAATTTTATTAGCTTTAAAAAATAATTCTTATCAATTTTAAATTGTTAGAAAGATATTGATCAACATTGCTAGATTAAATATTTATTAACCTTTAAAAGATTGAATTTACCAATTTAAATTAAAATTATAAAGGAAAATTATCAAATCAATTTAATTATTAATACAGATTATTAAATTGATATTGCCTAAAATTCCGGGTCATCACACAAATCTCTTCCCTAAAAGATAATGACTCCATACTTTCAGTGCGAAGATCACTGCTTTCAACTTTAGATCATGAGTAGGATATCCAACTTAATGCGGTCTATGCTATCGTGAAGCATAAACAATAACTTTACTTTTCTGCATCAACACAGCCCCAATCTGGTTTCACGTGCATGGGTATAAAATGCTAATACTTGATTTCCGTCTGGAACTACTATCGTAGGCGCGTTGGTTAACAAATGCTTTAACTTAAGGAATGCTTCTCGCATTTGTCAGACCAAATAAACTTCATGTTCTTACTGGTTAGCTTTGTCAAAGGTGATGTTATCCGTGCGAAATTCTTAATGAATCTCCAGTAATAGCCAACGAGCCCAAGAAAACTTATGATCACCATCTTTGGTCTCTTCTAGTTGTTAACACTTCGATCTTATCCGAATCAACTAAAAAACTCTTCTCTGAAACCATGTGACCAAGAGACTTAAATTCTTTCTTTAAAATGATACTTTGAAAACTTCGCTTTCAGTTGATGTTGCCTCAGCGTCTCAAGCACTACTCGAAGATGAACTTCATGCTCTCCTTCATTCTGAGAGTATATTAAAATGTCATCGATGAATACTAATACAAACTTATCCAAGTGCTCTCGGAAAACTCGGTTCATCAAATTCATGAAGAAAGCCGACGCATTCGTAAGCCCGAATGACATTATTAACTATTCGTACGAACCGTACCTAATTCGAAACTCTCTCAACGGAATACTGTCCTCTGCCACTCTTAGCTGATGGAAACCTGTCATCAAAACCAATTGGAAAAATATCTGGCTCCACTCAACTGATCAAATAAATCATCGATTCTCAACAAATGATACATATTCTTGATCATTTTCTCATTCAACTTACAATAGTCAATACACATTCTTAACGACCCATCTGTATCTTCACGAACACCATAGCCGCTTCCAAAGGTGAACTACTCGGTCTAATGAAATTCTTTCTTCTAAATCCACTAGCCGCACCTTTAATTTCTTCAACTCAGTAGGTGTCATCCTGCTAAGTAGTTTACATACAGTTTTTGCTCCTGGCAGAAGATTTATTTGAAGCTCAATGGCTCACTTCGGTGGTAGTCCTATGACTGGCTCAAAAACATTCGCAAACTCTCTTGCTACCGAAAGCTAATTCAACTCTTCTTTTACTTCAATAGCATTCAACAAAGCACAAGCACTTGAGTCTGACTTCTCCACCGAGTATATAATTCGGTTATGACTATGGGGTGTCTCAATAACACACAAACTGCATGTAAACTTTTGACCTAAAATTTCAGGTTCTAACTGGTCACATCTCATGCCTAGAGTTGCATACCCTCCTTCTACCAAGCACTGAGATATAAATAAGCATTGAGATATAAATGAATGCGATGCATCGGTATCATATAGTACCATAACTGGTATATTATAAATCAAAATCATACCTTCTATCACAGTCGTTCCCTTCCCATCAGAAGTTGGTTACAAAGCAAAAACTTTCCCTTATCCACTCTGACTGGTTCTGGACACTGATTCTTGTAGTGTCCAATCTGCTCACAATTGAAGCATTTCACTCATTTCTTATTTGCAACCTTTTTTCCTTTTCCAGTTCGACATTCATGAGCATAATGTCCTTTCTTATCGCACTTGTAGCAGACTAAATTAGCCTTCCCTTTCTTGCCAGCTCCTCCTTTCCAAGCTCATTTCCTCATAAAAAATTGCTCTTCTTGCCTTGAGAATCCCGAGTTCTAATTTGCTTCTTCTTCACATAAGTAGAAAGAATCTCTTCATTCCTGATTGTCATCTCTACTACAACTGTACTTCGATCACGAAGGTGTGGCATAGTCGCCATAGCAATCTCAGATCTTAACCTTCAAATAAACTTCTTGTTCCTTTAATGCCGGTGTCAATGGTAGCATATCCGTATCTAGACAACTCATCAAACTTCGTAGCATACTCAGTTAAACTTCATAGCATATCCATATCTGGACAATGCATGTGTGTTACTATAACGTTAAGCCAAACCACGATCTCATTATCTGATTCTTTAGATTATGTTTTGAAAATCTTTTAGGTACAATTTTTTTTTAAATTTACGTAAACCTATGCTCTGATACCAACTTGTAACATCCCTCATTTAGAGGAAAAAACTAATCGATATGAATGCTGCAGTCATACATAGTTATTGACTCTCCATGACCAAATGCGGTGATTTTAGATACGTTGATATAACAGAAACACATGAATATGAAAAAAAACTAAACTCAGTTTAAAACAAATTTCTCATTTCATTACAGATAGCATTTCAGATTCATTACATAATCTCATACGTAAGAGGCATTTAAAAAATTATAATTTATTATAAAATATGCCAAGAGCGACATATGAAGATGCCTCCTTGGTTGATTAGAGTCTAAATATTAGCAACAAACAACTTTTCCATTACATCTAGAAAACAGCGGAATCAAACAAAAAGAACTCCTAATAGCTAGCTTGCCTTTTGCACTTCCCCAGAAGCTTATTCATCTAAATGAGAACCTGAAAACCTTAACTCTCAAACTACTCAAAATTAATTGAGCACCCGAGTGTTTAAGGGGAAAACATAAAATTCAAGTCAGATAAAAAAGTCTAGTGTAGATAATAATCTATCATCTCGAACCATATAAATATCTAGTAAGACCACACCACTTAGAGGAACGTGTTTTCCCCTCACTAGAATCTCAACCCAATTTATAATAATCATATGTTGTGCAACTACATCCACAATGGTTAAGGCATAAAATATAAAATGTATTATGATATGCAAACATACAATATGCTCTAGATTTCCCATCCTCATTCACCTGATTACATGTCTCAAGTTATAGTTTCTAGGGTCACTATTAACCTATTGGTTTTCATGGGCTAACTAATAACCCGCTCCAAGCTTACGGACTATCTGTTTGGTTTCATGGGATCACTAATAACATATTGGTGTCTACCAATAACATCATCTAATCATAGTTTTCATGGAGTCACTATGAACCTATTGGATTCTCCAATAAAGTCTCTCATGTCACAGTTTTTAATGGGATCACTAGGAATCTATTGACCTCTTTCAATAACTTATTCTCGACATAGTTTTTATGGGATCACTAAGAACCTGCTGGTCCCACTAATAACACTTTTTAGACATAGTTTTCATAGGCTTACTAAGAACCTGTCTAAACCATTAATCTTTCGATCAGTCTTTTGGCATCCTATATGCTGGTCCCACTACTTACACAAGAGTTAACTCAATGTATATTTGCTACTGGGTCAATCTAATTAGTTATTCTGCCCTTAACACCCCCACAATGTAGTAATGGATTAATTATGAAATGAATATGTTTGCAGAAGCATACATGATAACTGATCAAAACATAATAATATAAACATCTATGATTTAATTTCTTGTAATCACTTTCCTAAGGAAACATATTTAATACCCTTAATCCACTATCTTTAGTAAAGAAATCTTCTACAAAATTCCAAAGTCAAATGCTATCTCAAAAATCTTTCATATTGCCATGAGTTTTACCATTAAAAATGAGGTTGGGTTTTCTATTTGAAAACTGAGGCTTTCGACTCGATTCTTCGGATCATTGTGACATTATGAGTTACCCTCTATCGCTCTCCCTTTCGAAAGCATTATTTAATATCTTCGACCTTCTCTTTCGAAACCATTATAAACATACCTTTCGAAACACTTAGAACTTACCTTTCGAAGGCATTTATTTCAAGTAGAATTTATGGAAGCATAGTTTCAAAACAATTTGAAAGCATCTCTTTCGAAATCGTTGGGCTTAACATTAATATAACTACAGGTTCAAAGAGAGCAAAAGCAAAAGCTTTCCTTTCGAAAGCATTATCTTAAGAAAAAGAATTAGGAGAAGATGATAGCTTCAAAACCATCCTTTTGAAGCCTTTGCCTACAAAACCATTGATAAAAGCGGCTAGAAGGGCCCTATTGAAAAGCACTGGGAAGGTGGCTTCAATGTTAATAAGACGAAAGCCTCCCTTTTAAAATCATTGTTATAAAGCAATCTTCAATATCAAATGAGTTCAAAATGCGGCAACTCTTTTGAAAGCTTCTTTAAAAACGAAAATAAGCGGCAACTCTTTCAAAAGCTCCTTTCTAAAAGCAAAGACAAGTTGATGGATTCGAAAGCTTATAAAAACGGCTTCAACCCCTTCGAAAGCATGGCTTCAACACAGACCCTTCCGCCTTTCTCCAATACACTCCGTACAAATTGCTTGATACCATGTGCATTAATTTCGAACAAGTTCGAAAGGTCTGCTAGGCATGGTGACAAAAGCAAGCAAAGGAAGTGGCAAAGTCATACTTCATAACAAAACTTTTTTATTCCTTTCAAAGTAATTCATTTTCACCTAACTTGTCTAATTTTTCTAAATATGATTAGTTATCATTTCTTTATCAAATTCACTTTTCTAAAAAGGCGGTCGAATTCACAGTTAACAATTTAAAACATTTTAAGCAAATAAGCCCTTCCCTTGATAAAACATTTAAGTCACTTAACTTAAATAATTTTATAATCATAGTAAATTACATAGGAAAATTCCTAAAAAATCACAATAATTCACTTTTAATTGGTTTCCTAACATATATAAATTTCATATCCGAAGTCACTATATAATGTCTTAAATAATTTAAATTCAAAATTATCTATTTCTTCCATTCAAAATTCATAATAAATTATTCATAGCTTGAAATAATATGAGGATTTAAACCCATCTTCAAATAATGTTCTACATAACATACTCAAACCTCATGACATTCGAAAATCAATTTATGCAATTTTAACCTTAAAATCAAATTATATTATCTCAAAAAAAAATCCTTGTTTAAATTATAACATGGCACATAATCATACCATCATTCATACATCCAAATAGTTTTAAACTTTGAATTGAATTTGAACGTTCAAGAAGACATATACGAGATAATTTAGATTATTATTCACCTTGTTTGGATAAAAAACTTGAGATTTGTTCTTCACTTTAATCTTCTTAGCTTGAATCTTGGCCTCTAATTGATTTTGAGCTCCTCTACTTCTAAGGTTATGGCCGGCCTTGTTTCTTACTTTGTGTTTTTTATTTATGAAAATATGAATGAGAATGAGGTAAGGGTTTAGGTGTAATGGTATACGGCTATTTCCTTTTTACCCTTGCCTTATTCTCTTAAATATCTAATTTATAAATCACACATATATTCATTTAGTTAAGGCATGACCCTAATTAGTTCACAAATCTCAATTCCCTTATCACTCTTATCTCTACATTATTCTATTTAATTTATCGAATTAGATCTCCTGAATAACGCTATTTAAAATTAGAATGTTACAAAAAAGCATGAAAGAGAGTGAAATGAACAAGTCGGATTGTTTGTAATGGTCTAACCATGTAGAGTAGTTTGGAAAATTTACATATGTCTACTGTAAAGATTTTTTACTATATTTCTTTCGTATACTTAAAAGGAATTACAAGAGAATAATAAGAAAAAACACTTATAGTAAAAAGTAGCTAAACTTAGGGTTGTACGATTTTGATTTGTTGTAGGTAAGTGGCTGAGTTGTGTATAATAATCATCTCTTAGCTAATTTTCAACTATTTTGAAATAGTATTGCATGTAGTATTTATAATGGCTATAGTGGAAGATGGATGACTAAGAATGCACAGTAAAACAAGCGG